>CM060939.1:879787102-881037102 GCA_030765085.1 Allium cepa
CCAAAGGCTTGTTAATGCGATGTTCAAGCCACAGATTGGAAAGACCATGGAAGTTTATGTTGACTATATGTTGGTTAAATCAAAGAAAGCAGTAGACCATATGGACCACTTAGCGGAAATGTTCGCCGTCCTACGAAAGTATGGAATGAAGCTTAATCCTTTGAAGTGTTCATTTGGGGTGGAGTCCGGAAAGTTCTTGGGTTTCATTGCGAGCGCTAGGGGCATTGAGGCTAATCCTGCTCAGATCACTGCCTTAAGAGAAGTCAAAGCTCCTAGAACGAAGAAGGAACTGCAAAGTCTCAATGGAAAAGTCGCTGCCTTAAGTCGATTCATTTCTAAAGCTACTGATAAATGCATTCCATTCTTTGATGCTCTGAAGAAAGGGAGGAAAAACTTTGACTGGACTCCAGAATGCTAGAGAGCTTTTGATGAGTTAATTCGTCATATGGAAATGCCTCCGATACTTTCTAAACCTGAAGATGGTGAAGATCTCTTTGTATACTTGGCGATCTTAGCTCATGCTCTTAGTGCGGCACTGGTGCGAGAAGACGCCAAAATTCAGCGCCCGGTCTACTACATCAGCAAGAGATTCACTGGGGCAGAATTGAACTATTCAAAGTTGGAAAAGCTTCCCTATTGTCTACTGATTGCATCAAAAAAATTGGACCATACTTTCAAGCTCATCCAATCAAAGTACTCACTGATCAGCCTCTGAAGCAAGTCCTCTTTCGCCCTGAGACTTCGGGTCGCCTTCTGAAGTGGAATATTGAACGCAGTCAATATGACATCACTTATCATCCCCGGAGAGCAATCAATGGACTCCATACCATGATACCACCTCTATCCATAAGGAAATGCACATACCCTAAGGGGCGCTACCCCTAATAACCTTGCCGCATGTTTCCTGTTTCGACCATTCGGGGTGTGAGGTCCGACGAAGTCTCGTCCACAAAGCTACGCTTTTCACAAAGCCATGCTTCGATCAACAAATGATCAGCAACACTCAGCATGCCACATTACCAATTTGGGAATATATCGCTGATAACCTTAAACTACATAACCTCTGAGCTAAAGTTAACCCTCAGCTCTGATACCAAATGTAACGATACTCGATCGGTAGGCTTTGCAACCATCCCAGACCTACCGTAGCATACACTGGTACCACACCAGTCTTGCTTATCTAGGTGAAACATGATGGGTGATTCTCGCTTTTTGTTTGGTGGCGAGCGGTAGACTCTTACCCCCACATGTCCTCTCTAAGGGGTTGGTTAGGCGTAAGCTATGACAGTCGGAAGGCTGATACCAAATGTGACGACGCAAATTTTTCACGCTCGAAAATCGACATCCATACTTCATATCGTATTCGAATGCCATAGATTCGACCGTTCAAATCCGATTCGCCCGAGCTTATAACAACATTAAGTAAACAACACAGTGGAATAAAAGAATAATACATTAATATACAGCTTTGATACAATATCTGATACAACAGATGATCCGATAGATATCAATATACATCAGAGATATGATACAATAAAATAGCAGCGGAAAAGAAAACGATAACACCAGATAGCCTTCAAAAGAGAACCCCAGCAGTAGCTCGAACCAACATTACGTTTCACCAAGACAAGCAAGTCTCGTCCACATCTAAAAACTAAATTAGCTCCAGATAACTTACTAATCTGACTATCTGAAAAACCCAACTCTAGACTGCCCGTGTAGAAAATTTTGAGCACCCAGAATTTAGGAAAGAAACAATAAACTCTGGATCAGTCATGGGACTGGTGTGAGCAACAAAAACAGTTTATCTTTAAAACAAACAACGAAATATTTTAAAATAGATTCGCAATGCCTTTTAGAAATGAGACTACCATAAGGCCTCCCGCACACGCACACAATGAAAACGTAGAATCGGAGGAGATTTCTCCTTATGATAGTCAAAGATGCTTGATACGCATTAAAAAGAAACATTTGATATTATTACTAGTGCATAGTGTAGAAAAAATCAGTTAGAAAGTAAAGATATAAATCTTAGCCAACATAGGCATTTCGCACTTATGCCTACTATAGCTACCATCCAAACAGTGGTGACCACCATAAGTGAATGATAGGTTCTACGACTAAAACCGTAAAAGTTCGTATTGTTTCTTTGGATTTCCAACAAATGGTCAGGCCAAGGAACTTCCTATTTCCACATGAGAACGCCTCTGGAAGGACGTCCCCAAGAACCAAACCGGATCTTTACCAACACAAGGCCGGGTTACCCCTAACTGGGTAACTACTGACACGAGTATGCCATCCCCCGGTCGTAACCAACCTTTATCAGGATCTCGATAACCAACAACCACAAAGTAATAAATTTGCAGCAACAACATAGGTTAAGTATCTGGGCACCATACCATGATACCACCTCTATCCAGAAGGAAATGGACATACCCTAAGGGGCGCTACCCCCAATAACCTTGCCGCATCTTTCCTGTTTCGACCATTTCGTGGTGTGAGGTCCGACGAAGTCTCGTCCACAAAGCTACGCTTTTGACAAAGCCATACTTCGATAACAAATGATCAGCAGCACTCAGCATGCCACATTACCAATTTAGGAATATATAGCTGATAACCTTCAACTACATAACCTCTGAGCTAAAGTTTAACCCTCAGCTCTGATACCAAATGTGACGACGCGAATTTTTCGCACTCGAAAATCGACATCCATACTTCATGTCGTATTCGAATGCCATAGATTTGACCGTTCAAATCCGATTCGCCGGAGCTTATAACAACATTAAGTAAACAACACAGCGGAATAAAAGAATAATACATTGATATACAACTTTGATACAATATCTGATACACATATGATCCGATAGATATCAATATACATCAGAGATATGATACAATAAAATAGCAGCGGAAAAGAAAACGATAACACTAGAAACAAGAGATTTGAACAATCTCGAATTGCTCTTACGTCCTAAATCTAAAAATTGTGATTTTTTACTTTAAAAATCAAGTTAAAGCATATGGATTCAGTTTATATACCTGAAAAGGTAAATTAAGAATTTTAAAATCTGACAAATATAAAATTGGCTCAGGTTTCTTGATTTTCAGAAAGATAAATAAGTTGATCAAGCTTAAATAGATTTTTACTCTTTAACATATACTATAACAAACAAAATTCGTTTTGATCTTGAGTTCAAAATGTAAGCAGATTGAGAAGAAAAGATTTATTTGCAAATCTGGGTTTTAACAAGAAACAGGAACAGAGGAAGAAAAAAATGTTACAGGCATGCATACATTCACACTCATATATACTCAGAGAGACATACATATATGTATAACCATTCACAAACATACTTAATTTCAGAGATGAGCATGTAACCATATTAATATACTTAATATTTAAATTAGTGATGTTACTCACCTGTGTTTCAGAATGAAGAACATAGTTCCTTCTCTACATTGAAAACTGCAAGCTTGTTTTTCTTTGTTGAATAAATTGAACTTGTTTAAGTTTATTAGATATAGTGATGTTTATCTCCCTGTAATACTCAATCTTGCTGAACGAAATGGTATAAGGAAGTTGATATTGATATATAGGAAAGAATGTACAGGGTGATGCAATTCTCTTTGATTTATTAAACAAGATCTAGGCTGATATGATATACATCGTGGATGAGGTTGAAAGCATTAATGAGAAGTTGATATCAAATATAGGTTTACAGGGATGTTCATATGTTTGTACAGTAGGGTATACACTATTTTGTACAATTTGTTTACTTCAGCCATACTTATCTTGCTTTTATTTGATTGTGCTGAGATGATTTTGTACTACTTTTCTTTGTACTTTGCTTTAGTTAAATATATGTTAATTGTCTTCATGCTTTTGTTTTTCTTCCACGTCTTTGTTTTATTTTATAAGCTAGTACACATCTTTCTTTTCTCATGTTCAACCTGATCTTTGGTTTATATCTCTTTGTTTCTTTTACTTGCCTTATAAGCTACAGCCTACATACTTTTGTTTTATATTTGTTTTATACACTTTCATATTAATTCTTTTTGCTTTTGCTTGTTTATATTTTAATTTGTTTGTTCGCACTTTATCTTTGACAAAGCTTCTTTGTGGTGGCTGCAACTATGTTTTGGGTATTCTTTGCATAAATATTTATAAATTAAAGTTTGTTTTGTTTCTATTTGTATGTTTATATGATGGTAGCTAAGATGAAAACATTTAATGTTGATGTACTTTGTGTCTACATACTCAACTTATTATCTTTGTAGATGAATATACATATATTTTTATAATTCATCATATATATATTCTTATTTCTATTTCTAAATTAATTGTTTATTTTTAATTTTCAAAGAAAAATTTCCTTTACATTGTTTATATATCCCAATTCAAATTTAATTCAAATATATTTCTCATATTGAACTTGAAAAATTCAAACAACTTCATAATTTTAAATCAAAAATTAATTTAATTATCAATTTAAAATAATTTAAAACTCGAGATAGTTACAGTCCCTTTTAAAACAGAAGTGTGTCTCACTTCTCTAGATTGTATATCTAGTGGTTTTGGAATAATATCCATGTAAAAAAGAAAAAATGCACTTCTAAAATCTAGATAAATATTGATTTCACATTTTTATAGAGTGTTAAGCCCATTATCGTTTTCGTTGATTGAACTCGTGAAAAAATTTCACATCTTTACCACATAGTCTCTTTTCATGCTTGTGTTTATCACTTTTTCGGAATATTCAGCCACAAATAATGTAGTTAAGTATGTAAGCAACATAACCTTAACAATGCTCTTTGTCATACTCAATTTTGTTCTCTCCTCCTCCCTTGAAGTTGTCTGACATATTCAGTAAATAGGAAGTGAAACTTTGGTGCGGTCTTTTCAGAAAAACTAAGCCCAAAATCCTTCAAACCTTGTAAAGCTTGCTTCTGGGTTCTCTGATAGTGGACAGTACAATAACAAGGCAACTTACTTCTAAGTACTGGCGCATTACGTCTGAGCAAAAGTGAACTGTTTAATACAAAATTAACAAAATCAAAACAATATTAAATATTTATATACCTCAAAGGTGTCTGTTAATTATTGCTGATTATTAACTAAAGTGACAAAGACAAGAATTTAACCTAATATAACCATTTGTTTTGGACAGATGATGCATGTTTGAGAAATTAGTCGTGAGTTGTCAGGTGCAAGTGACATGCAACTAGTTGATGAGAACAATTAGTTTTATGTTGCAAGGCAGATTGCCGAACACAAAAATTTATGATAGCTTATAGTGTCAATGGGAAGACTTATGTTCAATCTTATCTAAATTTGGCATGCTATAGTAGAAACAATAGTGCAAATAATTAATGAAGGGCATTTCAACATTAAAGTGGACTTGTCACTAGTTTAAAGAAACAATACTGCAAATAATGCATAGGTAGTAACTATCTGCATGCAAGGTTTCAAACCATAAGGAAATGATCATACAATGACTCAAAAAACTACTTAAAAATTCAATGTGTTAAGATTAATGTTTATAATATGTTTCTGCGAATACAACTTATCGGTTGGAAGCTCCAGTGAAAAAATTAATATTTGATGATCTGCTTTTGAAAAATAGGGCCCGATAATATGTTAACCGAATTTTGCATGTTCTCCAAATAAATATACATACACACACACACATATATATACGTATACATATACATATATATATATTAATTTAACAAACATGTGCACATGTGCGCTGTCCATGTTAGTTTCACTGCTGAAACTAATTGTCCTTATCTATATATCACAAGTAAGATGAACTTATGGGAGGCGAGGTAGCACCACAAGAGAAACCGGCTATTCCAACGGCTCACGGCCGTTGGCGGCCGTTGGGAGCTGTTAGAAAAGCCGTTGGAATAGCATTCACGCTTTCCAACGGCTTCCAACGGAAGCAATAGGGCTATTCCAATGGCTTTTCCAACGGCTTCAAACGGCAATAGGTCGATGGAGACCGTTGGAACCCGTTGGTTTAGAATGACCAAAGAGCCATTGGTAGCCGTTGGTAGCCGTTGCTAATCTGGGTGAAATTTTTTTATAACAGCAAGTCATTCACCTTCCAGCCACACACAATCAATATATATCCATTCCCATTCCATTTCTATTCCATTTCTACTCCATTTCACATATATATCACATATCCAACACATTATACCAAAAACAATATAAACAACCAAAAATCTACATCAAACGTTACATTTTCAAACCAAACACCAAGTCAATATGTACATAAACAATAAAACCCTCACCAACAGCAACTCCAACTCCATATTCAAGTCAATATATACAATGCAAACACTTAAATCTCACCACCTCAAAGTCAATATATACACAATAACCATCAAACACAATCCTCACCACCTCAAAGTCAATATACACAATAACCAACCACAAAGGCAATAATCATCATACCTCTCAAGCATCATCATCACCTCTGGAAACACCATAGGATGAAGGGAAGGAACCATGCCTCTGCGCGTACTCTACTAAACGTTCGTTCAGCTGCACCATTTGTAAAGCGTGAAGACGGTCCTACTCTTGCAGCTGCTCAACCATGGCTCTAAGCTCTTTTATTTCAGCTTTGTCAAACGCTTTTTGAGCTGCCCGAACCTGCAAATAGAATGTGAGATGTTCACATTTGTATTATAATCATTTGCTTAAGCAATGCATATTTTGAAATATAGAAACATAAATGACGTGATCTTAAGCAATGCATATAGCATAAGGAAATGCATATTTTATTTAATGATAATGGTGCAGGACGATAAACGATAAAAAATATTACCTTTTCAATATCAATTTTGGTGTATGATGCCAAAATACCAGATTTTCCCCTACTTTACATTGAATTAATTAAATTCTTAATCCATTTCCACTTGTTTCCATTTTGAATGAAAAATAAAAATGGAATTTGTTAGAGCTATACAAATTTGATTCGAAGTATAGGAATTTTTTTGAATTTATTTATTTCTACAATAATGCCATACATTGTTCAATTAAAATAACGTATCAAACGTAGAATGTTCATTTGTCCAATTTTAGTTACTTTTATTGTACATTGCATTTTTATATTGCAACCTAAACTCGTCACTACTTTGGTTCATTGCATTATTAGAGTCTAAGGTATAGAATGATTTTAAATTTTGTTGTTTTTGGTAAAATAGTTTGGATATTATACCAGCAATAATAACACATTTCATGAAATTATATAATATAAACATACTAGATATCAAAAATATTATAAATTTGGATTGTACCTTATATTTTAGTATTACAAGCAATTTGAATTGTCATCAGCGAAATTAATTTGATTTTTTTTTTAATTTCCATTTGTAATTTAAATTATTGAATTTTTATTGTTATGAATTTGAGTGCGATTTCATTGTTGTAAATTTTAGGGATCTAATTTACAACATGCAAAGAGATATAGAGATTTGATCTATTTTCATAAATAGCAGGGGTATAAAGCATGAGTTGCCCTTTAACTTTGTCATATAAGACATCCATTAGTGTGTTATTTTTAGTTCCATTTATTATTGTTAATACTGCTACTATTTTTCTTGTTCATGTTTTTTGTTCCTAATGTAAAATAGTGAACCCTTTTCTTGGAATATATACTAAAAGGAAATGGATTCTTTTTAATACAATATATAGGTGTTAAAAGTTTTCTCATATATTTTTTGTTCATCCATTTTCATCATATATCTTTGTATATTTTTTCTTTTTTACTTGTCTAATATTTATAAATCACGTATATGTCAGATTTAACTATGTAGAAATCATCATATGTATAATGTATCTATAGGTTAATTCATTAAATTTAATATTGCAATGTTTATAAGATTACCGCTTGGTTTCCACAGCCATAGCGCCTATTCCGCTGCATCGGATCCATAATAACGTCGAAAATATTATCTTGCTCCTCTACCATCAGCTCATCGCGATTCGATTCTTAAAGCAGCTCCGCATGTGCCTCTTGAAACTCTGCCTAAAATAAAAAACAACTACAGGTTAAAATTAGTAGAATAGGATTTAAACTTATCGATATTAATAAAATAAGATTTAAAATATGCATGCATATGCAGCCGTCGCCTTATCATCATCATCCCACTGATATGTAATATTGACAGCATTGTCTGCTTGTTTTGATGCGTGCGTGCGGGTAAATACCTCCATCATAGACACAGGACGTCCAAGCGATCTTTCCTGCAATAAATAATTTATATACTTTAATTTTTCATAGCTAATTACTGAACTGATTAATATACAAAAAGTAGTAACGGTTTAGATTCGTAATTGATAAATTTACCAAGTCCTCACGGTGATGCTGAAAAGATTTGGATTCACCGCGATGCATTACAGGATTCCTACTTTTATTGGCAGACCTGTAACGACCCTGAATTTTGGCCCTGTTTATTTTAATAAATATTTAATCTGATGAAATAAAATGTGAACTGATTATTTTCAAATGAATATGAATTTGGAAATAATTGCTATTTGTTTATATAAATTTGTATTTTTTTAAAAGGAAATTTAATCCTGGAAATCTAAATAAAGCTCTTATTAATATTTACCTTACATAATTGAATTAAAGTACTGAACTTTGTTTACATTTGGAAATATACATATGGGTGATAATGTTTAAATTTAAAATCTAATTCTAACAAAATAAAATATAAATGTAAAATATAAATCAAATATGTGTATATAATTTAATTTAAATAATGATAGTAAAGTACAAATAGAAATGAATATATAGGTAAGAAGATGATTTTGAATATAACTTGAACATTGATAGTCAAATATAAAATACAAATGTAAAATTTAAAATAAGAATCCATTAGTTAAGATTGCATACAACATAAATAAAACAAAATTGTAAACAAAAGCTAAAATAAGAACAAGGTATAAAACACAAAGTATAAAGTAAAACAAAATCAAATGTAATGTAAAACCAAACTCAAACTTTTATGTATAACTTATGTAAACAAAATATTTTTCATACACAATCAACAACAACCATGTATATGTAAATTATTCGAGTTAGAAATTATGAAACAAATTATTTTCAAACAAACTAAAAAGTATAGAAACAAACCTGACACACATGTGAAATATTCAATTTGAAAACTAATAACAAAATAAATATCTAAAAGTAACTAACTTCACATACAAAACCAAGTGTTGCCTGCAAAGTAAATAAGCATAAGGTATTAAAGTTGAACCAGACAAGTGTTTTCAGTTACAAACTACTTGCTGAAGTACATAGCCCCATACAAATGCATACAATATTTTCACAGTACAACATAATTATAATTATGTAAACAAATTAAGCAACACATCAATTAATGCTCTTCTTTTCGAGCACATCTTTGTGTCTATTTAAGATATTTACAAAGCTTTATTTTTGCCGTGAATAGATCTGATCAACATATATAAAACAAAGAATAGTATGTACATTAAGCATATGTTGCCAGTAAGTAAGGATATGAGTAACCTGTAAATAATTATGCAGGCAAGTTAATAAAATATTTATGTACTAATAGTATTAAGTGTAGACAATAAGTACATTAGCATTTAATGTTTAGCATCTCAGCAAAACATTTGGCCGAATTTAAGATCATATCAGCCTCATTAAAAAAAAAGTTTGCCTGATAAAACAAAATGAACAGTGTACTAGTAGATAACATCTAACCTGGTTAAAACTTTTTCCATACATACATAACTTCTTATCTTCTATATATATATAGGTATTCATCTTATATTTAGTTGGATCAGTAACATAAGTATACTTGAAAAAAAAATATAAAGAGAAAAACATAAAAGAAGCAAACAAAGCTCAAGTTTAAAATCATAAGAACAGGAACAATTTACAGACAGGTTTCAACAACAAGTTTTTAAAACAAGGAGTGTGCTTTCTATTCAAAGATTTTACTGGTGAGTAAACAAGAAACTTTAAGTTTTAAGTTATTTTAAAATAGGTCATGATTGTTTGATATCCTAGATTATATATATATATATATATATATATATATGTTTCAGCTTGTATATATGTTGTGATGCTCTGTTCACCTTTGTTGATTGATTCAGGTTGTGATATTTTCTTCAAATTCAATTTGCACTCTCCAGATTATTATAAGCTTTAAACTTTCACCTAAACAAGATGTTAAACTTAAAATTTGATTTCTAAAAGCTGATTAAACTTTGTGGTAAAACATAATTACTGTAATATTAGCTTATAGGTAACAAATGATAGCATGAAAAAAATTGATTTTTGTAAAACATGAATTCAAGATTATATGTTGAATTCTTATAACAAATTATGATTTTTGAAACAAAAATCTAGATTTTTAAGTTAATATTTAAAGTACAGTTTATAAATGAACAAAGATTGCATTTTCACTAATTTCTAGTTATCAATGCAATTCAAATTGTTGAAAATTGTTGTGAAGTTAGTATGAATATATATGATGCTGGAAAAATGACAAATAATTTTTCAAACTCAAGAATGGGTCGAACGAACTCAAACTAGGGTTTGAGTGCACGTTTTTGTTCCTGTCAGTGATGGGTCGAGAATTACTGCATTTCGCGATCAAGTGCCATGAATTTCTGGACGATAGACGAAGGTCGTGATGTCGAGACGTGGTCATAACCTTGGCGACTCCGGTGGGTTGAACGGTGGACGCGAGGTGATTCTATTGGATGGGTGTAAGTTCTGTTTTTGGTTTAGCACTGTCGAATTTCGATTCGAGTTTTCTGAGGGTGTTTTGGGTTATGATTCCTTACTGTGGGGAGATTTGCGACTTGTTGATGACCTTGGAGGATCGCCAGGACCTTGCCGGTCACCGTGCATGTGTACGGCGAAAGTTGGTGTAAGCGTTGTCGTATGCGTGTGCCTCGAGTCGTGCTCGAGCATTTGGGATGATTTCTTCGGGTTCGTGGCGAGTGTTGAGGTGCGTGAGTTAGGCCCTGGTGCTATAGCTTATAACATAGTTTAAAAACTTAAATTAAAAATAAAAAAATAAAAAAGAAGAAGAAGAGGAAGGACGTACAGGAAGTCTCGGGTGATTTTGTGATTTACCCGAAGTACAACTCGAGATTTGGTAAGGAAACCTCGGGTTTCCTTCATACCTGCAGATTTGTTTTCTGTTTAAATTACCAAATAGTTTCTTTTACAAACTGTAAACACTGCTTTTCTTGAGATGTTTAACAGTTCTAGAGCCAAAAGTTTAGACACAAGTTAATTATTTTAATAAATGCTTTAAAGTGTTTAAACTCTTAATTATTATTTTAATCCAGTATTATTTTTATTAAGTATAAAGTTAATTAACAATTAAGTGTAGGTAGCCAACATAACTGATTTCCAAATTTAATGAAGGCTTTTTATTTTTTTAAAAAAATGTTAATTATGTTGAATAATTAATTGATGATTTCAGAAAGTAAATAAAATAATTACTTTTTAAACTATAATTGGTGATGGATCAACTGATTGATTAAGTAATTAATAAAGTGTAATTAACTACTTTAGGTAATTAATGAATAAAATTATGAGATTTAATATTAATAAAATTTAACTAAGTAATTAGTAATTAATAAAAGGTTAATTAAGAAGTTAATTTATGATAGTTAATTAAGTAATTAAGGTTAAACTAATTGACTGGGAAGTTATAAATTAAATAGTGAGGAACAAATTAATTAAGTAATTAGGAAATTAATTACTTATTGTAATTACTGAAGTTTAAGATAAATTATTTGAGTTAATTAATTAGGTTTAATTAATTTAATAATTATTGAAGATGTGGTAAGTATAATTACTTGGAGAAGTAATTAATGATAATGACTGGGTGTAATTGACTAAGGATGATTTAATATTGGAAGTAATTTGGGTATAATTACTTTGGGCAATTTATCAAAGGATAAATTTTATGGAAATTAATTGAGGTGTAATTAAGTGATGTGATAGAGTAATTAAAGGTGGTTGATTACTGAATAGTATTAATCAGAAGTGATTAATAAATATAGTTTAATTAAAGATTTAATTACTTAAGGTAATTAATTTAATACAGGATAATAAAATTAAAATGTAATTAGTAAATCATTAATAAATATAATAGTAATAAGAGGTTAAAGAGTAATTAATTAGTGTAATTAAGAAGTAGTGTAATGTTTGTAATTTAAGGTTAATTTTTATAGTTGGATAAGATAATTAATTTGTGAAAATAATTAAAGGATGATTACTGGAATTTAATGTTAATTAATCAAGTGTGATTAATTGATTAATAATTAGTTAATAGTTATATAAACAAGGTTTATAATGGTAAGGTAATTAATTTAATTCACTTTAAATTAATTAGAGATGAAGTAATTAATTTAATTCATTTTAAATTAATTATATTTGATATGATTGCCATGTATGGATGGATGATATTGTTTAACTTGAATGATTTGAGATTTCTAGTTTGAGATAAATGATGCTATATGAAATGTATGCTCGATTGAAATATGATGATAATAGGGATTATTTGTTGTGATGATAATATTGATTATCTGTTTATGATGATGATATTCTATTGTGATATTGTGAATTATCTATCTGTGTGTTTATGGATAATTGAAATTGAATTGTTTTAAACTTTAAAACAACTTTGCCCTAAAAGACACGTTTTGGATTTCGATGAGACCGGGATCGGGTTTCCATATTTGGACATCCGAAAACCACATCGATCCAAATTAACGTTAGGTCGTGAATCTGATGTGAAGATGAAGATTCAGAATGCAAGGGTTGTCGTTGTTAACTCTGAGGGTGATTCCAAAATGAGTGTAACGAGATAATGTCTTCGGTTTCGTTCGAACCCGAAACGAACTTGTATGGATTGAATGCTTTCAGCACATCGTCAGGCGGGCGATGAGCATTCTAAGGAATATGTTCTATAAAGGTAATCGTAGCCTCAAGCCTCATTAACCAGGAATGGCTAAAACAGGGGAGGTGCAGCAAGGTTAGGTGGGTCATGCCCAAGCAGGACAAGATATTTCCCCTGTATAGATGTCCCTTTATATTTCAGCTTAGTGAGCGGTTGGTCGCGCCAACCACGGGATTTATCTTGTTCGGGACTGTTCAGTAAGGAATGGTTCCGTCCTTGTGTTGTAGGGGAGCGGGAATACTCCTCGGTACGGTGATCTAGGCCCCGTACTGTGTCGGGCGGTACCCCAGTAGACCTGCCATTGTATGGAATCCATTTTCCCATAAGTGCTTATGGTTTTGATTGTATTACCCACTTTTATGGCTAGTACCTGGAATTTAATAATGTAACAATTTCGGCTATTTTCTATTCACTTGAAAACCCTAGACACTATTGTAATATCATAGAATTTCCTATGAAATGTTTTGGTTAGCGTAAGGTAAAAACTTACTCGTATTTATGTGTGGGGAGTCTTACGTGATACCTTTATTTTCAAATGTTTTTTTTCTTCAAAGTTAAACAATTTAAACCGTTTACTCATACCAGACCCATGTCTGACCCGGAGTTTATATTTTGTGTTTTCATAAACTCTTGGGTACTCAAATTTTTATGAGTAGCCAAGTGGTAGGTTCTTGGATTGTTGAGTTATGGAGGAGCTTGGAGCAGGAGCCCAGACGTATGTAGATATCTATATAGTTCCGCTGTGTTGGTTAGAGTATGATATATTTTGTGATGTATGTTGTGACCGATGTATATAAAATTGTCAAGTGTATAATGTTGTATAACTCTGATATATGTAAACTATGTAATTGTTATGAGATGTATTATATTTTATTCCATTCCGCTGTGAGATTCCGTGATTGTTGTTCTTTCTTTCTCTTTCTTTTCTATTTCTATCCCTTTTTTTCTTCATGATGATACGTCTTTCTGGTAGTAGAAGGGCGGGTTGTCACAGTTGGTATCAGAGCTGAAAGGTTAAGTGAGAACCTTGGCTCTGGTGGAGACTTCTCATTAGAGATAGAGTCAGTATTACTCTAGGATGAGTCTGAGCGTAATAATAGATATGAGTGTGTATTTGTTAGTGAATATAAAATGGTTTTATATTATGTTGATTGATTTATTGAGTGGTATATGAACCTTCGTCGGTGTAGTCTGCACAACTGTACCGAAAGGGTTTCTAAACACTTGAATAGAACAATTCGATATGATATTGTTTTCAAAAGTGGGTGAATTAAATAATTTCATCCAAAATATATTTTGATATTAAAAAAAATTGCAAGTTATTATATATAATTAAAGTGTTTGGGTGATAGTGTTACACACAAATAAGATTATAAAAATTTACAATGGTTTACATAACCAAGGAAAGTATGAGATTGAATTTGGAATTAAAGTTAAAAGTGAAGTTGAAAATGAGAATTTATTTTGGATTAAGTTGAAAGTTTAATTTAATTTTGGAATTTAACCAATGATAAAAAAAATATGATAATAATGATATAGATGAATTGATGAAGTATATCAAATTTACAATATAAATAAATTGGATTGGGAAATTTAATAGAAATAAAATTTTGGTTGAGATTAACTTAAGCTTAATAATTGGATTTAAATTTGAAATTGAAATGAAATGAATTGAGATATGGATGATATTAAATGGAATGAAGTTCTTATTTAATAAATTCCAAGTGAATTGGTAGATTAAAAAGAATAGTATGGTGCTTACTTTAACGGAAGTTAAGTTAAGCAAATTGAATTGAAAAAGAATTCAGTTGAGTTATAAATGATGTTAAATAAATTGAATTCTTACTTAAATAAATAAAAGTAAGTTGAATTGGAATTGAATTGGAATAAATATATTCCGATAACTTGTAAAGGAAATTGGCAACACATTGATTTAGAATATTTTTGGCTGTAGATAAGTGTTCAATCTTGAGTTAAAATGAAATATGAATATGAGACTTATATAAAAGAAAATGTGGAGAAGTAAAATAGTAAGCCAAAATAAATTGTTTTGTATTTCGAAAATGAAATAAAAATCCAAACTTGAATTATAAAATAAAATTGAACACTGATAAAATAATAAGATGGTGTTTGAAGATAAAATCCAATTCAAGTATGGATGAAATAAATATGGCCTTGGATTTCATCTTAACAAAATAAATAGAAGTTGATCTTGTGAGTATCAAATAAGTTGGAAATAAATTTAAGTGTGAAATTGAAACAAGTAAATTAACCTAGGATTAAACTTTATAGAAGTGTAGCTTCAAGGAAAGTGAGAGTTTATTTAGTAAAAGCTTTAATGATTTAAGTTGAATGAAATAAAATCTTTATTCGAATAGAAATAGTTGGATAAGAATTTAAATTTGTATAAATAAACTCTGATGGCTTATCAAAAGAATTTAAATGCTTGAAATAAAAAGTATGTTTGTTTAATACAGGTAAGATCTGGAGTTTAAAGTGAAAATGAATGTGATTGAGAGTGAATGGATGTAGTGTGGGGAATAAATAAATTTGTGACTCATAAAGTTAAAAAGTAAAATGATAAGCTAAAATAAAATTATTTTGTACTTGGGAAATGGAATAGACATCCAAACCAGATTACAAACTAGAAATGAACTCAAGAACTTTAATGAAGTGATTTTGTGATGAAATCAAATATTGAATTGGAAGTGGCAATAAACTAATTTGAAACAAATTAGTAAATTAAGTATGTAAATGAAATTGGAATTGGTCAAATAAAGTTGGATGGTGAATTAATAAATTTGATTGTAAATTAAAATGAATAGGAGGCTGAGACCTTGAGTTAAATATAAAATTCAACTTGGATTGGTGTTGTACCTTACAGGATTGGATTGCCAGAACGGATGTTTGGAATTCATAATGTATCCCATGCATCTCATCTTGGAATTTTGTTTAGAATCCATCATTAGTTGTAGAACCAGTAGTACAGGGGGATTTGGAAGTCAAGAGGAGTTGACTATGGTCGGGAATCCTGTTTGGATTGTTGATCAAACCGAGAGGCAACTCAGGAGTAAGTAGTGAAGCTGGTCGAGTGCAATGGAGCGAGAATCCCAGTAATTGCACCTGGGAGACTCTGGATAGTTCTAGGGAAGTTTATCCGGATGTGTTCGGATAACTAGTGTTTCTTGTTAAGATAAACTGTTTGATTGTCTGCTATTGTATGAATGATATGTATGTGTGAATGGTTGGTATAACAACTTTTAAATTATCTTTTTTTTTAAATTTCGGGGACGAAATTCTTTTAAGGGGGGAGGAATGTAACGACCCTGAATTTTGGCCCTGTTTATTTTAATAAATATTTAATCAGATGAAATAAAATGTGAACTGATTATTTTCAAATGAATATGAATTTGGAAATAATTGCTATTTGTTTATATAAATTTGTATTTTTTTAAAAGGAAATTTAATCCTGGAAATCTAAATAAAAGCTCTTATTAATATTTACCTTACATAATTGAATTAAAGTACTGAACTTTGTTTACATTTGGAAATATACATATGGGCGATAATGTTTAAATTTAAAACCTAATTCAAACAAAATAAAATATAAATGTAAAATATAAATCAAATATGTGTATATAATTTAATTTAAATAATGATAGTAAAGTACAAATAGAAATGAATATATAAGTAAGAAGATCATTTTGAATATAACTTGAACATTGATAGACAAATATAAAATACAAATGTAAAATTTAAAATAAGAATTAATTAGTTAAGATTGCATACAACATAAATAAAAAAATTTGTAAACAAAAGCTAAAATAAGAACAAGGTATAAAAAACAAAGTATAAAGTAAAACAAAATCAAATGTAATGTAAAACCAAACTCAAACTTTTATGTATAACTTATGTAAACAAAATATTTTTCATACACAATCAACAACAACCATATATATGTAAATTATTCAAGTTAGAAATTATGAAACAAATTATTTTCAAACAAACTAAAAAGTATAGAAATAAACCCGACACACATGTGAAATATTCAATTTGAAAACTAATAACAAAATAAATATCTAAAAGTAACTAACTTCACATACAAAACCAAGTGTTGCCTGCAAAGTAAATAAGCATAAGGTATTAAAGTTGAACCAGACAAGTATTTTCAGTTACAAACTACTTGCTAAAGTACATAGCCCCATACAAATGCATACAATATTTTCACAGTACAACATAATTATAATTATGTAAACAAATTAAGCAACACATCAATTAATGCTCTTCTGTTCGAGCACATCTTTGTGTCTATTTAAGATATTTACAAATCTTTATTTTTGTCGTGAATAGATCTGATCAACATATATAAAACAAAGAATAGTATGTACATTAAGCATATGTTGCCAGTAAGTAAGGATATGAGTAACCTGTAAATAATTATGTAGGCAAGTTAAGAAAATACTTATGTACTAATAGGATTAAGTGTAGACAATAAGTACATTAGTATTTAATGTTTAGCATCTCAGCAAAACATTTGGCCGAATTTAAGATCATATCAGCCTCATTAAAAAAAAAGTTTGCCTGATAAAACAAAATGAATAGTGTACTAGCAGATAACACCTAACCTGGTTAAAACTTTTTCCATACATACATAACTTTTTATCTTCTATATATATATATATATATATATATATATATATATATAGGTATTCATCTTATATTTAGTTGGATCAGTAACATAAGTATACTTGAAAAAAAAATATAAAGAGAAAAACATAAAAGAAGCAAACAAAGCTCAAGTTTAAAATCATAAGAACAGGAACAATTTACAGACAGGTTTCGACAACAAGTTTTTAAAACAAGTAGTGTGCTTTCTGTTCAAAGATTTTACTGGTGAGTAAGAAAGAAACTTTAAGTTTTAAGTTATTTTAAAATAGTTCAAGATTGTTTGATATCCTAGATTATATATGTATATATATATATATATATATATATATATATATATATATATATATATGTTTCAGCTTGTATATATGCTGTAATGCTCTGTTCACCTTTGTTGATTGATTCAGGTTGTGATATTTTCTTCAAATTCAATTTGCACTCTCCAGATTATTATAAGCTTTAAACTTTAACCTAAACAAAATGTTAAAATTAAAATTTGATTTCTAAAAGCTGATTAAACTTTATGGTAAAACATAATTACTGTAATATAAGCTTACAGGTATCAAATGATAGCATGAAAAAAATTAATTTTTGTAAAACATGAATTCAAGATTATATGTTGAATTCTTATAACAAATTATGATTTTTAAAACAAAAATCTAGATTTTTAAGTTAATATTTAAAGTACAGTTTATAAATGAACAAAGATTGCATTTTCACTAATTTTTGGTTATCAATGCAATTCAAATTGTTGAAAATTGTTGTGGAGTTAGTATGAATATGTATGACGCTGGGAAAAATGATAAATAATTTTTCAAACTCAAGAATGGGTCGAACGAACTTAAACTAGGGTTTGAGTGCACGTTTTTGTTCCTGTCAGTGATGGCTTCATAGCTACTGCATTTCACGATCGAGTGCCGTGAATTTCTGGACGATGGACGAAGGTCGTGATGTCGAGACGTGGTCATAATCTTGGCGACTCCGGTGGCTTGAACGGTGGACGCGAGGTGATTCTATTGGATGGGTGTAAGTTCTGTTTTTGGGTTAGCATTGTCGAATTTCGATCGAGTTTTCTGAGGGTGTTTTGGGTTGTGATTCCTTACTTTGGGGCGATTTGCGACTTGTTGATGACCTTGGAGGATCGCCAGGACCTGCCGGCCGCCGTGCATGTGTACGGCGAAAGTTGGTGTCAGCGTTGTCGTTTGCGTGTGCCTCGAGTCGTGCTCGAGCATTTGGAATGATTTCTTCGGGTTTGTGACGAGTGTTGAGGTGCGTGAGTTAGGCCCTGGTGCTGTAGCTTATAGCGTTGTTTAAAAACTTAAATTAAAAATTAAAAAAAGAAGAAGAAGAAGAAGAAGGACGTACAGGAAGTCTCGGGTGATTTTGTGATTTACCCGAAGTAAAACTCGAGATTTGGTAAGGAAACCTCGGGTTTCCTTCATACCTGCAGATTTGTTTTCTGTTTAAAAGTAAGTTTACCAAATAGTTTCTTTTACAAACTGTAAACACTGCTTTTCTTGAGATGTTTAACAGTTCTAGAGCCAAAAGTTTAGACACAAGTTAATTACTTTAATAAATGCTTTAAAGTGTTTAAACTCTTAATTATTATTTTAATCCAATATTATTCTTATTAAGTATAAAGTTAATTAACAATTAAGTATATTTAGCCAACATAATTGATTTCCAAATTTAATGAAGGCTTTTTATTTTTTAAACAAAAGTTAATTATGTTGAATAATTAATTGATGATTTTAGAAAGTAAATAAAATAATTACTTTTTAAACTGTAATTGGTGATGGATCAACTGATTGATTAAGTAATTAATAAAGTGTAATTAACTACTTTAGGTAATTAATAAATAAAATAATGAGATTTAATATTAATAAAATTTAACTAAGTAATTAGTAATTAATAAAAGGTTAATTAATAAGTTAATTTATGATAGTTAATTAAGTAATTAAGGTTAAACAAATTGATTAGGAAGTTATAAATTAAATATTGAGGAACAAATTAATTAACTAATTAAGTAATTAGGAAATTAATTACTTATTGTAATTACTGAAGTTTAAGATAAATTATTTGAGTTAATTAATTAAGTTTAATTAATTTAATAATTATTGAAGATGTGGTAAGTATAATTACTTGGAGAAGTAATTAATGATAATGACTGGGTGTAATTGACTGAGGATGATTTAATATTGGATGTAATTTGGGTATAATTACTTTGGGCAATTTATCAAGGGATAAATTTTATGGAAATTAATTGAGGTGTAATTAAGTGATGTGATAGAGTAATTAAAGGTGGTTGATTACTGAATAGTATTAATCAAAAGTGATTAATAAATATAGTTTAATTAAAGATTTAATTACTTAAGGTAATTTATTTAATACAGGATAATGAAATTAAAATGTAATTAGTAAATCATTAATAAATATAATTAGTAATAAGAGGTTAAAGAGTAATTAATTGGTGTAATTAAGAAGTAATGTAATGTTTGTAATTTAAGGTTAATTTTTATACTTGGATAAGATAATTAATTTGTGAAAATAATTAAAGGATGATTATGGAATTTAATGTTAATTAATCAAGTCTGATTAAGTGAAATGAATTTATTAATTGATTAATAATTAGTTAATAGTTGTATAAACAAGATTTATAATGGTAAGGTTGTTAATTTAATTCACTTTAAATTAATTAGAGATGAAGTAATTAATTTATTTCATTTTAAATTAATTATATTTGATATGATTGCCATGTATGGATGGATGATATTGTTTAACTTGAACGATTTGAGATTTCTAGTTTGAGATAAATGATGCTATATGAAATGTATGCTTGATTGAAATATGATGATAATAGGGATTATCTGTCGTGATGATAATATTGATTATCTGTTTATGATGATGATGTTCTATTGTGATATTGTGAATTATCAATCTGTGTGTATATGGATAATTGAAATTGAATTGTTTTAAACTTTAAAACAACTTGGCCCTAAAAGACACGTTTTGGATTTCGATGAGACCGGGATCGGGTTTCCATATTTGGACATCCGAAAACCACATCGATCCAAATTAACGTTAGGTCGTGAATCTGATGTGAAGATGAAGAATCAGAATGCAAGGGCTGTCGTCGTTAACTCTGAGGGTGATTCCAAAATGAGTGTAATGAGGTAATGTCTTCGGTTTCGTTCGAACCCGGAACGAACTTGTATGGATTGAATGCTTTCAGCACATCGTCAGGCGGGCGATGAGCATTCTAAGGAATATGTTCTGTAAAGGTAATCGTAGCCTCAAGCCTCATCAACCGGGAATGGCTAAAAGCACGGGAGGTGCAGCAAGGTTAGGTGGGTCATGCCTAAGCAGGACAAGATATTTCCCCTGTCTAGATGTCCCTTTATATTTCGGCTTAGTGAGCGGTTTGTCGCGCAAACCATGGGGTTTATCTTGTTCGAGACTGTTCAGTAAGGAATGGTTCCGGCCTTGTGTTGTAGGGGAGCGGGCGTACTCCTCGGTACGGTGATCTAGGCCCCGTGCTGTGACGGGCGGTACCCCAGTAGCCCTGCCATTGTATGGAATCCATTTTCCAATAAGTGCCCACGGTTTTGATTGTATTACCCACTTTTGTGGCTAGTAGATGGAATTTAATAATGTAACAATTTCGGCTATTTTCTATTTACTTGAAAACCCTAGACACTATTATAATACCACAGAATTTCCTATGTAATGTTTTGGTTAGCGTAAGGTAAAAACATACATGTATTTATGTGTAGGGAGTCTTACGTGATACCTTTATTTTCAAAGTTAAACAATTTAAACCGTTTACTCATACTAGACCCATGTCTGACCCGGAGTTTATATTTTGTGTTTTCATAAACTCTTGGGTACTCAAATTTTTACGAGTAGCCAAGTGATAGGTTCTTGGATTGTTGAGTTCTGGAGGAGCTTGGAGCAGGAGCCCAGACATATGTAGATATCTATATAGTTCCGTTGTGTTGGTTAGAATATGATATATATTGTGATGTATGTAGTGACCGATGTATATAAAATTATCAAGTGTATAATATTGTATAACTCTGATATATGTAAACTTTGTAATTGTTATGAGATGTATTATGTTTTATTCCATTCCGCTGTGAGATTCCGTGATTGTTGTTCTTTCTTTCTCTTTCTTTTCTATTTCTATCCCTTTCTTTCTTCATGATGATACGTCTTTCTGGTAGTTGAAGGGCGGGTCGTCACAATCCCCGACTCCACTGGCAATTTAAATTGAATATTATATTTACTAATTGCGAAATAATTAACTATATATTTGGTAGATTTACCTTGAACTCGTCGGTCTCCTACCAACTCATCCAAGAATCCCTTATAGAAGCGCCCATCCAGTTCGGTTTCTTCTTCGATTTTTTAAGAGCTGACATCATCTTCCTGTAATTTTTGGCGACCTTCGAATTCCAGTGGTGCTGAACCATGGTGACATCTGGTTTCGCCAATTCCACTTGCCTCTGTACAAGGAGAAAATATTACTGATTGTTCATTTATAGTCATTCATATAGTAAAGTGGTATAAACTCACTAGAAAATCCTGCCAGACGGCCTCCCTGACTTGGTCAGGGATCTTACTCCACTTAGGCCAGCAATTTGTCATCCTGCTCATATATGTCTGCTTGGAAATGCTAAGCACAAATCCAGAGGGCTCCAAATCAAATCCCCTGCGTTTAACATAAAACAAAGCTTTAGACAAGTATATATATGTATGAACAAATTTATATTGTTATCATTTTATTTTTGATACTTACGCTCCATCAGCCTTCGGCTGCAAATATACAAGTGGTCGAGCCAGAGGCTCACCACTACTCTCGCCGACCGAGCGAGAAGAGCGACGACGTCTGGAGCCTGATATAATACCTGTTGAAAGTTTCAATTTTAATTATAAACATAGATAAAATGATGAAGATATGTGGTGCACGTAATCAAGTCATTTTTAATTGGCAGTGCATGTAATGATGATGATGATATGTGATGCGTGTGCATGAATAATTGTAAAAATTACTGGCTATTACTCAGTCCTCGTCGTTTTCTGATTTAGACACTGTCTCGTGTTCTATATCGTTTTCCTCTGCACTCTCAAATGCTTCGACTAATACATTTGTCTCATCATTTAATTGTCCAAAATCAGTTTGATCATCTGTAATTGTGATTTCAACATTTTCCACGATATCTGCTTGATAGGCTTGTTCTTTTGGAATATTCTTTCCATCGAATGTAAATCTCGCCTTGGTTTTAAAAACCGCAGACCAATCCGCTTTATCTCTTTTTAGAGATGGATAAGGGGCGTAATAAACTTGTAGGGCTTGTTTAGCTAGTACAAAAGGATCGTATTGCTGATAACGGGAGGTATGTTTTATTTCTATAAGATTATAATTTGGATGCATGTTAATACCAAAACCTGGAACATTGCTGAACCAGTTGCATCTGAACAAAAATACTACCTCTGTGGGTCTTATAAAATATGTCAATTGCAAAATCTGGGTTAACACGCCATAAAAATCATGTATATGATTATTAGGATCATCACTGCCTTTAACAAATACACCGGTATTGTTTGTTAACTTTTCAACACCATATTTCTTTGGTTTTGAATTTATATCCACTAACGAAAAATATTGGATACGTTTTAACTTTCTTTTTCGGTCCCAACGCCAAATGTTTTAATCCTTCATCGACCACATTATTTGTAGGATCACAAACGTAGTTCAAAAACCAAGTAGCGAAATTTTTTCTTAAATCACCATTTGGATTTTGTGATTCATAAACACTACAAACAAAAACATAATATATTGCTTTATTATTAATTTACACATGCAATATTAAATTAAATTTTTCAAAACTCGTAATCTGATAATTACCTAATAAATGGTTCAACTTTTGGACAATTAAGAAGAATATATGTGTGTGCTACATGGTAATCTCTATCATCTAACCATACTTCTACACATTTTCAAGCATGTCGACCAAGTTGTTTAAAAATAGGTAACATTGCTTCAGAAGAAGAATCTTGTTCAACGGCCTCATCATTACGCGCAACACTTTGAAATGATAAATTCACATGATTGTTGAAATAATGAGAGAAAAAGAACGATGTTTCTTCTTCGATATATGATTTGAAAATCGAACCTTCAACTCAAGCTTTTTGTCTACTTTTTTCTTTAAATGATTTAAGTACATACTAATAAATATTTCATATCAATATTGATTTTTATTTATATTTAAATTAACATTTACATACTCAGTATTAATAACATACCTCTCAAATGGATACATCCATCCATATTGCACAGGACCTCGAAGACGTGCTTCAAATGGAAGATGAATAGGTAAATGCTCCATTACATTGAATAAACCTGGAGGAAATATTTTCTCCAGTTTGTAGAGCAGTATAAGGATTTCTACCTTAAGTTTACGAAGACGGACAACTTTTAACGTAGTTGAACAAAGCTCCTTATAAAATAAACTACCTTCCAAATTTTTACGGGTAACAATTCTTTGAAAGCGACGGGTAACAAATTTTGCATCATTACATGACAATTATGGCTTTTCATCCCACTCAGTCTTCCGTTCTTATAGTGGACACATCTACGAAGCTTAGATGAAATTCCATCAGGAAATCGTTATCCTTCCACCCATTTTAACAGTACTTTAACTTGGTTGTTATCTAGTTCATAACATGCTTTGGGTTTTTTAGTGTCGTTTGGCTTCATATGAAGCTCAGGACGATTACATATTTCTTCTATATCGCGTCTTAATTTTAGATCGTCCTTAGTCTTGCCCTTAACATTCAAAAGTGTATTAAACACATTATCGAATACGTTTTTCTCGTTATGCATCACGTTAATGTTATGACGGATTAAGAGATTTTTCCAATAAGACAACTCCCAGAATATACTCTGTTTGCACCAATTATGAAAAGTCGATTTACCTTGGATTTTAGTTTGCTGCCCGGTTTCATGTATCTTTGGATAATCTTTTACAAGTTCATATATATCTTCACTTGACCAAATCATTGGTGGTTGTAAAGTCTCGTGTCTATTAGCTATGAAGTTTTTTTGTTTCCTCTAAAAGTATGATTAATATGGAGAAAACGTCAATGACAATCAAACCATGAAATTTTCTTCCCATGCCGTAAAGAAAATGCTCGTGTTTCTTTCATACAGTAAGGACAAGCAAAACGACAGGACGTACTCCAACCCGAAAGCATTGCATATGCAAGAAAATCGCTAATAGTCTATTAAAAACAAGAGAATATCCGGAAAAAAATTTTGATACATCGTATGTTTCAACTTCTTCATACCATAATGTTTTCAACTCTTCGATTAGCGGTTGTAAGTAAACATCGATACCGTGTGTCGGACCATCAAGGCCAGGGACGGCAATTGTGAGAAACATATATGGAGTTTTCATACACATCCACGGGGGTAGATTGTAAGGTGTAATGATTATAGACCAAGATGAATATTTTGAACCAAACTGAGAAAACGGTGAAAATCCATCTGTACACAAACCTAGTCCAACGTTACGGCTCTCCACTGCGAAATCGGGGCATTTCTAATAAAAATATTTCCATGCTTCTCCATCAAATGGGTGTGTTAACGTACCTTCTTCAGGTGTTCTCACACTGTGCCATCTCATATGATGCGCCTTTACAGATGATGCATATAACCTTTGAAGTCTAGGAGTGATAGGTAAGTAATGCATACGCTTGTATGGAACTTCTTTTCCCTTTCCTTGGTTTGTATCTTTCTTGATTACATATTTTACAATTCCGAAGATTGACATCATCTTTCCAAAACAACATGCAACTATTTAGACATGTATCAATTTTTTGATACTGCAAACCGAAAGATGACATAAGTCTTTTCACTTCATAATAATTTTCGCACATTAAATTATCTGATGGCATATGATGTTTAGCAGCTTGTACAACAGCCGTAAATCCGGCTTATGTGAGGTTGTTCTTTGATTTCATTGCAATGTACTCTGCAGTTGTCGATAATTGAGTGCCGCTAGTACATCCATTCCAAAGAGGTTTCTTAGCAGCATCCAATATGCAACAACCCTGTATTTTGTGATTATTTTAATTGTATCTTTTAATTATTTTATTTGAATTCTTGATTTAAAAAATTTATTTCATTTATTAAAATGGATAAATTTTGTTATTTTAAATATATATTTTGATTTTTCTATAAATTAGAATTCCACACATGAATAAATATAATATTTTTCAAAAATATGAATTTTGGTCAAAACGGTCAAACTTTGACTTCAAAATTTAAATATTTGAAATTTTGAATTTTATCTTTTATTGCGAAAATAAATAAAATTTCAACAACACTGCTTTTTGTTTCTTTGAAATCTGATTAATATTGTGGAAGCTATGCTTTTTACAATATTGTGTGTAAATTGATTTATTTAATAAAATTGTTTATTTTAATTTTTATAAAAAATATTTTTTTTCATATCTTGTGTATATATATGTGACATGACATGTTATGTATATATTTTATTTTTAAAACCTTTTTAAAGTGTTGTTATAATTTTTAAATGTTTATTGTACATTGTTTATATTATTAAATGCTAGTTTCAATATACTAGCTATGTTCCTATTTATATTCTATTTTTTCCTTAAAATAATTATTTATTTTCTTTTTTAACTTTATTTTATTTTCTTTTCTATTTTATTTTTCTGGATTGAATTTTCTTTATTTCGATTTAAAGAAAAGGAAATTTAGAGAAGCAAAAGTCCTATCATTTTCCTTGTGCCTTTTCATTTACACTTGTCTTTCCATTTTCCCTTTCGCCTTTTCATTTCATCTATTGGCCAACCATTTTTTTGATAGCCATGTATTCCGATTTAGCATTCATGTGAGAAAATGTTTCTCATCTTCAATTCACGGCCAGAAAGCAAAAAAATTATGATAATGGCTTCTTCCCTTATCACTTTTCTCTTCTTCTTTTCTATGTTTTGCTTTGTTCTTCCTCTTGTTTGCTCGGCCTAGCTCTCCACTCCATCAGCTCCACCAATACCTCCTCCATCTACAGCAGCCATCAGCCCCTCCTCTGACCAAAAGGTCAAGCCATGACCACTTGATGTTTATAGCTCTAGAAAATTTTCACAAAACTCCACAAAACCTTGCCTAGCCAAGCTTAATTCCACCCTACCTTTCACATACTCCTCTCGGCCACCCTAGAACCACCATCGCCAGCCACTAGCTGACCATTGGCCATAGCTGCACCATCACGGATCTGAAACAAGCATCGTCGAACCACCACATGCCCATGGTCGAGCCAAGAATGTCACAAAAACACCACTTATTTAGCCTTGACCGTATGTATGCTTTGTGTTGCAACCACTACCCTTCATCTCCACTTGTTGTCGTGCCATATTGATGTCATACCTGAGCTTAACAGCATCTTTGCCCGAGCATAAATATCCCCTTGGTGGAGCTTTTGAATGGTCGTAGCAAGATAAAGTTATCTTGTCTTTGTTGCTCTTTAATTTCAATTCATTTCAATGTGCTTTGTCATGTATATTTTATGTTTTATTGTTTTGTGTTATTGGTTGTTACAAGATGATCATCTGGGCTCTCTCCACTCATTTGAATCCATTGTCATGCTGTGTCGTGCTATAGTGCTTTCTGGATTTGTTTTGTGTGTCTCGATTTGCTAACTCCGGCTTGAAAAGGTGAGTCTTTCTCACTCTGACATGTTTACTCATGAAATAGTGAATTTATGACAAGTGTTTAGTAATTTAAAATGTTATGCAAGTAAATGATGATGATATGATATGATATGCCATGTTATTACTATGTTAACTTTGTTAATTATCACCTGACATCTGATATATGACATTATATTATATTGTTTATATTATTTATGCATATGTTCACACTCCAAGTTCCCTGTTCGAATAGAATCTCTATGGGTTGAAACGATACATACCCGAATGGACTTTAGAATAAGAAAAAATCATTCTGGCCTGAAATGATAGGCCTGAGCAATTTTTATTATATTTTATTTGACTTGGGATTGCGGGTTTGAAATGATAGAACCCGGTTTTCTTTTTAAATTGCGGATTGAAATGATATATATATGTATCACTTGACCTAGGTTAGAAAATTATATACAGACCCCGTGGCATATATTTTTAAATCATTGTTCTTAAGATATGTATTTTTGAAGTATGAAATTTTGATTTTAAAATATACATTTAATGGTTTTTAAGAAATTAAATATTAAGTCTTGAAATTGTGAATTTAAGTATGTAAATTTGAAGTTATTGTGATTTTGACTTTAATTTTTTTTTTAAATGTAAGTAAATAATGGAAATTAAAATTAAAGTTTTTAAATGATATTTGAAGTAAAATATTAAGTTTTATTAAATTTAAGTTAATAAACAGTGATATTTTGACTAACAAATGAATTGAGTTTTTAAATTTAATATTTGATTCTAAAAATTTTGTTGTGATAAATCATATATTAAAAGTATCTAAATGTGAAAATTTGAAGTATAGAATTATGATTTATAAATTTAAATAGAATAAATTTTAAAGTTTTATTGTTTTTGAAAAGTTATAATAAAATCTTGAATTTTATTAATAGCGTTTCTAAAATGCTGTAGTTTTGTGACAACACTTTAAAATGCTTTTGTTTTGAACTTAACTATTTTTGAAATAACTAAATATCTATTATGGCATTTTATAATTGCCGTTATTCTTGAACTAAACTATTTTGGAAACTATAAGCTACGATACACTTTATAAATGCTGTCATTGCTATATTTTGACAATGTTTGAAATGTTATAGATTTTAACATTGTTTGAGTTATATTTTAAAGTGTTAAATGGTTTAACTTTTGGAAATTGATTATTTGTGAAATGTAAGGAGTTTTGAATATAATTTAATATTTAAATTTGAATTTTAAGGAATTTAAATTGAGTTTGAATTTAAATAAGGTTTACTTGGTTATGTGTTAAATGGAATGAAATGTAATAAGATAAATGAATTCTTGAATGAAATATTGAAATGTGTTTTGTAATGGTATTTAAAATAATAAATGGATGACTTATTTGATTTAAAATTGATATTTAAATTTGAATATTTGAATTTGAATTCAAATAATGATTTGATAATGACGTTTTGAAAGGATATGATATTTTGATGATTGACATGGTTTGGAAATGATTTAATCTTTATTTTGATAAAGAATGTGAATTTGAAATGATATTTGATTTTGATATTTGAATAGTTGAAGTTTATATTAGTATGAAAGGATATTTGGTTTACTTGTAATTTGAGTTTATTTAAATAATTTTGGATTTATGAAATGAATATTTCAAAACTAAGTAAAAATGAAGTTAAACAGAGTTATGTGGAATTATAAAATTTAGTTTTGAAATATGGTATATTAAAGCTTTGAAATATATAAAAAATTGAATAGTTTATTTTGCGGATCAAATCTATATTTGAAATTGATAAGATTTGAAATGGTTTGTTAGGAAACTAAACTGAATTGAAACTAATGGTTGAATTTAATTAAATTGGAAATTCGAAAATTTGGGTTTAGTTGAATAAAATTGTAATTAAACGAATGTTCCATGATTTCAAATGTATGATTTTGAGATGTCATGATTTTAAAGTGTAATGATTTCAAGTGTTTTGGTTTTGAAAGATTTATAGCTTTGAAAGTATTATGATTTTTGAAAGGTGAATATATGTTTAAATGGAAATGTTATGGTATTGATTTGAATATGTTTCCAAAATAAAAACAGTTTTGGTTTCGATGTACAAACTGTTTCGAAAGGAATATAGTTTTGAGATGAAATGATGTGATTTTTGAAGTATAAATTATTTTCAAATGACCATGGCGTTATAATAACGTTTTGTTGTTAAAGAGACCGGGATCGGAAGTTGTCATACTCTCTACCAACTCCGAAAACCATTTTAACAACTGTGTACGCGGTGGAGATTCCGGAACGAAGTAGGATGGTGGCGACTTCTTTGAGGCATATTAAGTGGACCCAACTCCCATGAGTTGGCATAAGGTGGCTAAAACAAGAGTGATCTCTGGCCAAGTGAGGTCATCCTCCAAACGGACACATTTCTTCGATACTACACTCTTACTTATGGTTGATTTGATGGCCATCCTTCGATTTTGATTTGGGAGTGTATTTTGAGGTGGGCGTATGTGGCTACTACAGTACCACCAGGCCGTGTGCGTAATTAGTATATCTACCCTGACATTGCCTTGTGTGCCATGTCACCTATCATAGCGAGCCTTACTACGAGTTTGTTTTTCTCCCGTAGCCCATGGAATATTTAGGGTACTCTGCCCATCTGGAGATATGCCGATACTGGATTGACTACTGGGACTATTACATGTTAAGGGGAATATTGGGTCACTCTTTAATGCTATTTTAAAGTAAGTTTATTTTATTATAGACATTATTATAATAGCACAATATTACTACATAGTAAATAGTTTAAAGGATCCTTAAAGGATGGGCGATCCCAAGCATCCTTTAAGTTACTGATGCATTTTGTTACTATTCACATGAGTTGATTTACAATTCATAAGTATTTATGTCCTGACTAGAGTGTTTTGTGTTTTCCTTCACACTCGAGTCAGATTGAGTGATTCAGCATTCAAGACTCACCTTCGGAGTTGGAGCTTTGTCTGAAGATCCAGCCATCTATTTTGCTTTCAGTATTCAGTGTTTCAGTGATGTATTCTGATTTGTAACTGATGTATCTTGTTACTTTTCTATTGTATCTTATTTAACTCTGATGTATCTTATTTTTGTATAGTAGCTTCATGAACTACTATTTCTTTTACTTCCGCTACATTATTAAATACTCTGTGTCTGTGATCTGTGACTATTTATTTACTATATATCCTGAGATTTGCCAAATTTTATTTACAACGTGGTAGTTTAAGAAATTCAAGTCTGACATGTGCGGATGTGAATGGTTGAAAATATCGGGTCGTTACATTTGGTATCAGAGCTTAGGTAGCTCTAGGCAAACTTAGCATATATGGTAGATGTATTTACATAATCACTTTCATTCGTGTTTGAATCTCTTTCTTTTTGACTCGATCCCTTTGAAATTTGGAACGTTCCCTATGGCTCCAAAATTCATTCATGTCCCTCACTACTCGTCTTCTTTTGATTCTGGAGATTGCCATAACTCCACTTCGAACGATCTTTATAATGAGTCGGCGGTCCCGCCAATCACAAATTGATTTGTAAAGGGGGAAACTCCTTTACAACAGCATCGATTCACCGAAAATTTTATATCCACAGTTTAGATGCTGGTATCACTTATAATTCCAAACTCTATCTCCTGAGACTGAATGTAGATTTACCCTAGAAAATCCACATCGATCTTAATCTTTAAGTCACGATTGACCCGGTTAAGGTTGCCCGCGATTTATATAAGCTTATCCGTTGTCCTGTTCTGTTATTTAATCATCTCATCTTTGTTTCCAACTCATCTTCAAATCAATCTTAAAGTGAAGTTGTAAACTAATGTTTAAAATGTTCTATATATTGTGTTGTTTGAGTTGTTGATGTTGATTTGGGTTTCTGATCGATTCGTCTAATCAATGCTATCGATAAGATTTCCAAAATACTTGAACAGAGCAAACTGACACAATATGTTTCTCAAATTTAGTAATGAAAAAAAAATTTGTTACTATATTAAATTTTTTCTTGATTTTATTGAATGGATTGTTAAGAAATAATATTGATTTTATATATCATTATCTCTTATTTCATATATAAATTATTGAACTATGAAAAATGGTTATAAATTTATTCGGAAATTTAAAATGAATTTAAAACAAGAAGTCTAGCATTAAATTTCCGATGGATTTCAAACCTTGTTTTTAAAGTTTTAAAGGATATACTATTTAAAGTATTTTCGAATAGAAACTTGTTTCCAAAGAATTTTAAAGTTTGAAATTAGTGCTTCTTTTTATCGCTGGAAAATAATTTCGATGCTGACTGCAGCATTATCGACATTCATTTTCGAGTTTCGAAGTGAAGAGACCGTCTGTAGTCTGGCAACAATTTTGTTTTGGGAAATTTAACTGATTTGAATTTCTAAAATAAGACTAGATTTATAACATATGCTGATATATGATTTAAATTTGAATGAATATATATATATATATTATATGAGTATTTATTTATCTCTAAATAGTTTGGACTTTACCGAAAATATAATTCCTAAATTTTATCTTGAAGGATGATTTTTAAATATAAATTTCAAGATTTGGATAAATATTCAAGCTTGAAATGATTGAATTAGAAAGTTTTGTTTGTATAACACACAATTTCATTCTAATATAACTTACCTAAATTTTCAGAAGTTTAATATGTAATTGGATAATATACAATATGAAAAGATTTTATAAATAAAATTTGAGTGGTTATAACAAATGTTATACACTTAAATTTTTGTTATAAAATGATTAACAATGGTAAATAAAAAAGAAAGGGTAATGGAATAATATACAACACAAAATGATGTTAAAGGAACTAAGAATAAAATTAAAGAAGTTATAGTAAGTATAAATATATTTAACAAAGGTGAGAAAATATATTGAGAGGAATAAATTTAACTTTAATTAGGAATAAAGAAGAATTATTTTATTAAGTACATTATGAGTATAATAAATGACTTTTTTCAAATCCATGATTTTAGGGATGTTTAAGATAATTGGATGATAAGATAATGAAATTTGAGATGATTAAGATTTATTCAATTTATGTAAAATTAGTTATCAATTTAAGTTGAAATTTTGATGGTTTCAAAATAATTATCTTATTTTGTTTTTCAATCTATCTTTTAGTTGTCCTTATTTCCCTTATCTTGCTATAGAATGGGGATGCTATTGCTTATACCAGTCTGTTTAGAAATCTTTCTATAATCTTTCATAATTTTTGTTACTCATCTTGAATCTGAGCACTGCTTGCCATCCACAGACCTTCGGTCAAACGGAAAGGGTGAATCGGATTCTAGAAGATCTTTTCATGCTTGTGTTCTTGATTCTGGAGGATCTTGGGAAGATCATCTTCATATTGTTAAACTTACCTATAACAACATTTATCAGGTAAATTTCAATCTTCTTGTCATCTTGTCTTAATCCTATTCCATTCTATCTTTTTTCTGTGCTTTCCCATACCTCATTCCTTTTCGGGGACGAAAAGTTTTGAGTGGGGGAGAGTGTAACAACCCTGTATTTTGTGATTATTTTAATTTTATTTTTAATTATTTTATTTGAATTCCTGATTTAAAATTTTTATTTTATTTATTAAAATGAATAAATTTTGTTATTTTAAATATATATTTTGATTTAATGTGAATTAGAATTCCAAACATGAATAAATAGAATATTTTCCAAAAATGTGAATTTTGGTTGAAATGGTTAAACTTTGACTTTTAAATTTAAAATTTAAATATTTGAAATTTTTAATTTTATCCGTTATTATGAAAATAAATAAAATTTCAAGAATACTGCTTTTTGTTTCTTTGATATCTGATTAATATTGTGGAAGTTATGCTTTTTACAATATTGTGTGTAAATTGTTTTATTTAATAAAATTATTTATTTTAATTTTTATAAATAATATTTTTGTTTATCATATCTTGTGTATATATATGTAACATTACATGTTATATATATATATATATATATATATTATTTTAAAACATTTTTAAAGTGTTGTTATAATTTTTAAATGTTTATTGTACATTGTTTATACTTTTAAATGCTAGTTTCAATATATTAGCTATTTTCCTATTTATATTTTATTTTTTCCTTAAAATAATTATTTATTTTCTTTTTTCACTTTATTTTTTTCTTTTCTATTCTATTTTTTTGAATTGTATTTGCTTTATTTTGATTTAAAGAAAAGGAAATTCAAAGAGGCAAAAGTCCTTTAATTTTCCATGTGCCTTTTCATTTACACGTCTTTCCATTTTTCCTTTTGCCTTATCATTTCATCTATTGGCCGACCATTTTTTTTTTTGATAGCCATACATTCCTCTTTAGCATTCATGTGGGAAAATGTTTCTCATCTTCAATTCACGGCCAGTAAGAAAAAAATTATGATAATGGCTTCTTCCCTTATCACTTTTCTCTTCTTCTTTTCTATGTTTTGCCTTATTCTTCCTCTTGTGTGCTCGGACTAGCTCTCCACTCCGTCAGCTCCACCATCACCTCATCCATCTACAGCAGCCATCGGGCCCTCCTCTGACCAAAAAGTCAAGCCATGATCACTTGATGTTGACAGCTCCATAAAATTTGCACAAAACTCCACAAAACCTTGCCTAGCCAAGCTTAATTCCACCCTACCCTTCCCATACTCCACTCGGCCACCCTAGAACCACTATCTCCAGCCACTACCTGACCTTGGCCGCTGTTGCACCATCACCGAATCTGAAACAAGCATGGCCGAGCGACCACATATCCATGGTCGAGCCAATAACACAAAAATTCCACTTATTTAGCCTTAACCCTATGTATGCTTTATGTTGCAACCACTACCCTTCATCTCCACTTTTTGTCGTGCCATATTGATGTCATACCTTAGCTTAGCACCATCTTTGGCATAGCATAAATATCCCCTTGGTTGAGCTTTTGAATGGTTGTAGCAAGGTCAAGTTATCTTGTCTTTGTTGCTCTTTAATTTCAGTTCATTTCAATGTGCTTTGTGTTGTATATTTATGTTATAATGTTTTGTGTTATTGGTTGTTACAAGATGATCATCTTGGCTCTTCACTCATTTGAATCCAATATCGTGCTATGTCATGCTATAGTGCATTCTGGATTTGTTTGTGTGTCTCGATTTACTAACTACAGCTTAAAAAGGTGAGTTTTTCTCACTCTGACATGTTTACTCATGAAATAGTGAACTGATGACAAGTGTTTAGTAATTTAAAATGTTGTGCAAGTAAATGATGATGATATGATATGATATGCCATGTTATTGCTATATTAACTATGTTAATTATCACCTGACATTTGATATATGACATTATATTGTCTATATTGTTTATGCATATGTTCACATTGCAAGTTCCTTGTTAGAATAGAATCACTATAGGTTGAAATGATACATACCCGAACGGACTTTAGAATCGGGAAAAATCGTTATGGCCTGAGTGATTTGTTAACGCTAAAAGTGACGCTAACACCCCGGTGGAAGTTGTGATATAGCGAAAGCACCACCCGTTGGTACGGGAACTAAAAGCAAGCAGAAAATAGCAGAAAATAGTAAAGAGACAACAATTTTTATAGTGGTTCAGCTCAAAGTCAAGCCTATGTCCACTTAATCTCTTCTGTTATCGACTTGATTACAAGTTGTACAATAATTCTTCAATTACAACACCATTAAAGCAAGTAATTAGAAATTCAATGCAGAAATGCTCTTTGAATTCATGTTGAATGAACTTGATCTTTCCCAAGTTCTTTGATGTTTTTGGTGTTTAAAGTGCTGTAGAAGTCGTGAAAATAGCAAAGTGTCGGCCTTCCAGAAAATCCTCCCTTCAATGTGGAGTAGGCGGGCTATTTATAGGGGAGTCTCGGAGTTAGGTCGTGTAGCGTCATAGGTCGTAAGCGACTTAGGGAGTTGCGACCTAAGAATGATCATGAGGCAGCATAAGTCGCTAGCGACTTAATGGAGCCATCCTGAACGAGGTATATGCTGTGAGCGACTTAGCATGTGTAGCACAGGAGTTATCTCGGCTGACTTAGGTCGTAAGCGACCTAATGGAAGAGGCAGTGCGCATGCGGCTTAACCCTGAAGCTTGCTCGGTTGTTAGGTCTCTCTTTCCTTAACTCGTTAGGTCGTTGCCTTCATTGAGTTGCTAGGTCGCTAGGTCGCTGGAGCTCCTTAAGTCGTTGAGTCGCGCCATGTTGAGCCGCTCTATGCTTTAGGTCGTTAGGTCGCGCCCTGCTATAAGTTGTTAAGTCGCTTATGCCTTGAATAATTAAGTCGCTTATTCCCATAGGTCGTTGATTCGAATCAATCGCTAAGTCGTGGAAAAGAGTGCTGTTAACACTTGACTCTTGAAGTATATGCCTAAAGGTTAGGTCGTGTGCTTCGATGCCTCTTAACTCGCGCCATCCTGAGTCGCTAAGTCGTGAGCAACTTATGAGAGAGCTAGGTCGTTCGTGCCGATTCGAGTTCCATTGCCCCTGTATATAAGTCGCTTAGGTCACTCCTTCTTCTCTTCACCTGCTCTAACACTCTAAACCGCCACTGAAGAATTCTCCGAGCTCTCGAATAAGAATTCAAACTAACCAATCGTTGATCATCTTCACCATAACACTACGTAAGTGAATCTGATCATTATACAACCACGACCATCACCGTATTGTGAATTTCCCCATTTTCCGACCCTAATCCAATTTCTTATGCTGCGTTTCACCACAAATCATGTTACGATCGATGTTTGGTCGTCATTGGACATGTTGTCGTTGTAATTCATGAGAACACGGTAGTGCGTCGGATCTATGATGGATTTGAGGTGATTTGAATCGGTCTTGGGTAACTTAGCGGTGGAGAGATGATGGATTTCATTATGGAGATGCTAACGGGTTATCGGGTTAGACGAGTTGTTGAATGAGGAGGAGTTAGCGGGTTAAGGAGAGTTAGGAGTTAGCGGGTTAGGAGCTTCGAACGACCTAGGGCTTAGTAGTTTGGACATGAATCGTGCGACTTAACTTGTTGAACGACTTAAAGAAACAACACGACCTAACTTTAACCAGCAGCATAGCTTTAACTCGTGGGAACATGACTAATGAATTGCCAGAATTTGACAGAACTTGATTGAATTTCCAACTTGAACTTCCAGAACGAACTACTTGAACTTGTTGCACTCTTTCACAGATTGTATTAACTTTTAAGCTAACAACCTGTTAAATACAACATTTGCAGAAAACTAGGGCGAATATACTGCCATTGACTGCCCACTTCAAATGACAGATTAGTCGATAAAGAATAATCAACTTAAGGGAATTTGTGTGAATGAAATGTTGTGAATTAAACATTTCAAGTGAAGGGTTAAAGCAACGCTAAGTTAATCAACTAAAGTTGATTTCTTTGTGTTAAATCCTTTCTTATGTGACTTAGCGACTCAACAACTGAAGCGATGTAAAGAGGTTAACAAGTTGGAGCGACCCAACGACTTACATAAGCACGGCGATCTAAAATGTGAAGCGAGTTAGCGACCTAACAGACAGCGACTTACCGGCCTAAGAGATGAGACGACTTAATTGCTTAAGGGAGTAGGCGACCTAACGACTTAGAGAAGTGGACGACCTAACGATTCAAGAGGTGAACGACTTAACTGCTTAAGGGAGTAGGTGACCTAATGACTTAGAGAAGTGGACGACCTAACGATTCAAGAGGTGGACGACCTAACTGCTTACAGGAAGTCACGACTCAGCGACCTAAAAGACTCGGCGGCTTAGCGACCTAAAGTAAGAAGCAAGTTAGCGACCTAAAATCACAAGCGACCTAATGACCTAATGGACTATGAGACATAGTGGGTTAACAAGTCAGCTTAGGTCGCTACATCGAATATCTTAGTGCTATAAGGTCATCAACCTTTCCCCTAAGTCGTCCACGACCTAGACTTCATCCAAAAGAGACCAGTGTTACCAGGAAGGGTCAACCTTCCCTCTGCTATGTCCCCGACCTACGACCTACTTTAGGTCGCGACCTTCGGCCCATGACTTACTTTAAGTCATAGCTTCCGACCTACGACTTATGACCAGGAAATTCCTATAAATACAGCGTGAGCACCAACGTTCGTGGGATCTTTTGGCTCATTCTCGAAGCGCCGATACTCTGCCATTTTCTCAACTCGAACAGCACTTCAAGCACTTCAAACACCAAGGACACTACGATAAACTTCAAGAGAAAATCTACATCATTCAACATGGATTCGAAAGATTATTCTCCATCGAAGTTTGATCTACTAGTCTAAAGTGTGTTGTAATTGAAGAAAGTTGTATAAGTTGTACTTGAGTCAGCAATAAAGAGATATAAAGTGGACGTAGGCTTGACTATTAGCCGAACCACTATAAAAATTGTGTCTTTTACTGTCTTTCTGATATTCTCCTGCTTATTTCTGATTCCCGTATCACTTGCTCTACATACACCAGGGTGTTAGCGTCTGATTTTTACTTAACATTTTTGGTGCTTTCACTGAGAAACCAACTCAGGATACTGTCATCATAGCTTCGCAGAAATTTGTGGAAAGGATCTCTCTGAAAACCATAAGTTTGTCAGAAATAATGGCTCCTGGAAGAAAGCGCAAGTCTGTTAGATCCGACGATGTTCGCGAGACTACTGCCACTTCTCCTCCTTTAAGTCAAACAACTCCAACTGTTGGAGTAACGCGGGCAGAATTAGATGCCGCGGTTTCTGGGCTATATCAGCAGATGGAAACACAAAACAATCCGATGTTGGAAAGGTTGAATACTTTGCTTGGGGCTAACCGTCAACCAGTGAATAACGAACCAAACTTTGCTGATAATGTTCATGATGTGGAAGAAAGAGATGTTCCTCAAAGGGCAGCTGGCCCAGTCAAAGACACACCTCCCCAAGTTGGAGGATCGGGACAACAACCAACTTTCCATGAGCGCCTGTCAAGGCAGATTTCTGAAAAAATGGCCGATGCTTGTCCTGCTGAGCCCCTTAATGATGAGGAATATTTCTCAGGGATGGTCCGACAAATCATGAAGGAAAGTATGCAAAGAGAGGAAGACGAAAAAGAATGGGGGTTCGCTCCGAGCAAGACTCCATTCACTGAAAGGATTTTGAAAGCAGAATTTCATAGGAAGTTTGTTCCTCCTGCCATTCCGGCTTATAAGGGGACGAGTGACCCTAATGAATTTTTATTCAAGTATGATTGGCACATGACTGGTGCCAGAGCTTCAGATGAGATCAAATGCCGATATTTTTCGGTATACCTAGAAGGAGTTGCTCTTCTCTGGTTCACAAAATTGCCGGTCTGGTTGATAGACTAATTTTCTGATTTGACTCAAAAGTTCAAGGAATAGTTCGGATTGTACGCTTCGAAGGCGAAAGATATAATGTCGTTATCCAGCTTGGAGCAGAATCCTGGAGAATCCATTAGAGCTTTCTTGAATCGCTTCAATATAGCTCTGGCTGAAGTAGACAACGCAGAGCCGAGAATGATTTTGACGTACTTGATGAAGGCTATTGATAAGGCAAGTGAGTTCGGGAGGTGGTTGAAAATGAAAGAACCGAATTCACTTGACAAGTTTTGTAAGAAAGCCGATGAATTCATGCGCCTGGAAAGCCTCCAAGCACCGGGTAAGGTGGTATCGACAGGGGCAGGAAATAGTAATACTGTTCCGAATAAAAAGGAATCTGGCAATAAGAAGAGGGGGAACGATGGTCAGAGAAACAAGGAGATGTAAAGAAAAGTCGTCCCTTTAACTTCACCCCTCTGACTGATACCCCGGAGAACATCTATTTTGCAAACAAAGACACGATCGAATTCCCCGCACCATCTAAGCAAAGAGTTAATAAGAAAGCTGAGAAGAATGGAAGGTTTTGCCGGTTCCATAACCAACCCGGGCATGATACTAATGAGTGTCGTCACTTGAAGGAGTTAATTGAGGAACTATTGAAGGAAAACAAGCTCCAGCAATATGTAAGGAGGAACAGGAATGTCCCAACTTTGTCAACTCAAGGACAACAGGTTCCTGTTCATCGTCCTAGCTCAAGTGAGAAGGCGGCAGCTCATGAATCAGAGAGGCCCGTTATAAATGTGATTACAGGAGGTCCTCACCCAGCTGGCAGGAGTTGGGGGGAGATGGAAAGATACGCTCGTGCTTTGAAGTATGCTCCGGCAGATGAAAGTGTTTTTCTGTTAGAAGATGCTACACCCCTAAAGCAGCAGAAAACTTTTAATGATGATATTATCTTCAGAGTCAGGGATTCTATGGGTATTGAAGCCCCTACCATAGATCCCTTGGTTATTTCTGCTGGCATTGGGCCAGCTATTGTAAGAAGAGTACTTGTTGATTGTGGTGCTTCTTGCAATATTCTTTTCAAGAAGACTTTTGATCAGATGAAGATCCCAATGACTGACGTTCAAGCTTCATCGCAAAAGATCGTTGGGTTTACTGGGGAAGCCAGGCAGCCGGTTGGGCCTATTGACCTATTCGTGGAACTTGGCGAGGGGCAGAAGAAGGTCGTTCGAAGGCAGACTTTTGTAATGTTGATGAATTTTCTGCTTACAACGCCTTCCTAGGCCGTCCAACTCTTGCAGCCTTTAAAGCAATCCTCGCCCCGTGGTGCCTTACCATGAAATTCCCCACAGATAATGGAGTTGGTGTTATAAAAGGGGATCAGAATGCGGGGCGGGAATGTTATCTGATAGAACTACGTGAAGCAAGAAAGAGAGAGATGGGAAAGGATGCAGTAGCCCCAGTCCGCATCAAAGAATCAACCTTGTAGCAATTACAGGACGGACCCTGTACCGGCGAATGTAGCGACGCACGAAGAAAGATGGATCCCAGAAAAGCCAGTGCAGGGGAGAATCGAGTGGTGCCAGTTGAAGTAACAGTGCCAGTACCTATTGACCCAAAAGACCCTAACAAAGTGTTGAATGTGGGTTCACAGCTTAATGCAACGGTTCAAAATGTTTTGATATCATTTTTGAAAGCAAATCTGGATGTGTTCGCTTGGACTCATGCTGATATGTGTGGAATATCCCCAAAAATTGCAGTGCATACCTTGAATATTGATCCAAAGTTTACACCGGTAAAGCAGAAAAGAAGAACTCAAGGTCCTGAAAGGTCAGCAGCATTGAAAGAAGAGGTTGATCGGCTCATGGAAATGGTTTTATCAGGGAATCTACTTATCTGAATTGGGTCTCAAATACTGTACTAGTTAAAAAAGATAATGGGAAGTGGAGAGTGTGCATTGACTTTTCAGATCTAAACAAAGCCTGCCCCAAAGATTGCTTCCCGTTACCCAGGATTGACCAGTTGGTGGATGGAACGACGGGGCATGAATTGCTATCTTTTATGGATGCCTACTCCGGATATAACCTGATCATGATGCATGAGCCAGATAAGGAGGACACGAGATTTATTACCGATGTCGGTCTCTACTGCTACAGAGTCATGCCCTTCGGACTGAAGAATGCAGGGGCAACTTACCAAAGGCTTCTTAATGCGATGTTCAAGCCACAGATTGGAAAGACCATGGAAGTTTATGTTGACGATATGTTGGTTAAATCAAAGAAAGCAGTAGACCATATGGACCACTTAGCGGAAATGTTCGCCGTCCTACGAAAGTATGGAATGAAGCTTAATCCTTTGAAGTGTTCATTTGGGGTGGAGTCCGGAAAGTTCTTGGGTTTCATTGTGAGCTCTAGGGGCATTGAGGCTAATCCTGCTCAGATCACTGCCTTAAGAGAAGTCAAAGCTCCTAGAACGAAGAAGGAACTGCAAAGTCTCAATGGAAAAGTCGCTGCCTTAAGTCGATTCATTTCTAAAGCTACTGATAAATGCATTCCATTCTTTGATGCTCTGAAGAAAGGAAGGAAAAACTTTGACTGGACTTCAGAATGCCAGAGAGCTTTCGATGAGTTAATTCGTCATACGGAAATGCCTTCGATACTTTCTAAACCTGACGATGGTGAAGATCTCTTTGTATACTTGGCGTTCTTAGCTCATGCTCTTAGTGCAGCACTGGTGCGAGAAGACGCCAAAATTCAGCGCTCGGTCTACTACATCAGCAAGAGATTCACTGGGGCAGAATTGAACTATTCAAAGTTGGAAAAGCTTGCCTATTGTCTACTGATTGCATCAAGAAAATTGGGCCATATTTTCAAGCTCATCCAATCAAAGTACTCACTGATCAGCCTCTGAATCAAGTCCTCTTTCGCCCTGAGACTTCGGTTCGCCTTCAGAAGTGGAATATTGAACTCAGTCAATATGACATCACTGATCATCTCCGGAGAGCAATCAATGGACAAGCTTTGGCAGATTTCATCGCAGAATGTACAGACAGAGGTGATAGTGAGGAAATAGTAACCGGTAAATCCCCAATTCGATGGAAATTGTATGTTGATGGCGCAAGAAACGATTACTGTTCCGGGGCTGGGGTTGTGCTTGAAACCCCTGAAGGACAGTCACTATGTTATGCATTGAGATTAGAATTTCCTTCGACTAATAATGAGGCAGAATATGAAGCTCCCATTGCCGATTTGAGAATTGCTGAAGAAATGAATGTCAAAATGTTGCAGATCTTCAGTGATTCACAACTTATTGTATGTCAAGTCAAGAAAGAGTTTCAGACTAAATGGGGAAATCTGCCTGCTTATTTGTCAAGAGCCTGGGAGCTTCTCGAGGACCTTGACCATTATACGATAAATCATATACCCCGGGAAGAGAACATGAAGGCAGATTCTCTCGCAAAGTATGCAAGCACTGGTGAAGCTCAATTACTGGGATTAGTTCCTGTGGAAGTCCTGTCAACCCCAAGCATTGATGAGATGGATATTGACTGGATCATGACTATATCACAGGAGCAAGAATCATGGATGACTCCGATATTTGAATATCTGTGCGACGGTTCTCTACCAGAAAACTAAAAAACGGCAGAAGTTGTTAAGAAAAGCATCCAGATATGTAGTTCAAGATGGCCGATTGTATAGGCGGGGATTCTCAATGCCATTGCTCCAATGTGTGACCAAGGAAGAAGCTTAGACAATTCTAACTGAGGTACAGGGAAGAGAGTGTGGAGATCATTCAGGTGGTCAAACTTTAGCAAAGAAAATTCTCCGTCATGGATATTTTTGGCCAGATATTAATCGTGATGCCGCAAGTTACGTCCGAAAATGTGGCCGATGTCAGAGATTTGCAAAAATTCCAAGAGCACCTTCCACTGAGATAACACAGATGGTCAATCCGTGGCCATTTTCTATTTGGGGAATAGATCTCATCGGGCCTTTGCCGACTGCAAAATCCGGAATCAGATATGCTATTGTTGCTGTTGGCTATTTTACTAAATGGGCTGAATCTGAACCCTTAGCTACTACTACCTCTAAGAAAATGATAAACTTTGTAACTAAGAATATCATTTGCAGGTATGGTGTGCCTCAAAAGATAATCAAGGACAATGAAACCCAATTCGAAAGTGAAGAGTTCCAAGATTTTTGCAAGAAATTCAAGATCCAGAAAAGCTTCTTAGCAGTAGCCCATCCGCAGGCAAATGGGCAAGTGGAAGCAGTAAACAAAATTATCAAATCAACCATCAAAAAATAGCTGGAAAAAGCGAAAGGTGGTTGGGTCGATAAACTTCTACTAGCACTATGGGCATATAGAACTACACATAAAACTGCGACGGGGCATACTCCATTTTCATTGGCATATGGATTAGAGGCAATGATTCCGGTAGAGATAGAGGTCCCTTCACATAGAAGAATCCATTTCAATCAAGCCGAAAATGAAAAGCTGCAACTTGAAGCCCTTGACTTCCTTGATGAAAAAAGGGAAGAAGCTGAGTAAGAATTGCGGCTCGTCAGTAAAGAATAGCCAGGCACTTCAATTTCAAAGTTCGCCGACGCAGCTTTGAAGTTGGGGATCTAATCTTAAAAAGAATTATGACACCTACAGGCGTGTTTGGGCCAAACAGGGAAGGGCCGTATGTCATAGGCCAAAAACTTCTTGATGGCACATTCAAACTCATAACTGTCGAAGGAAACCCAATTCCAAGAGCTTGGAACAGCAATCATTTGCGCCCATATTTTACTTAAAGGCTTTAATGAAATATTGTAAAAGAATGAAGAATGTATCATTCTTTTATTGAAAGCCGTTGTAAAGCCAGTGCAAGTGAATAATAAGAAATATAAAGTGGATGTAGGCCCAGTTCTTAGCCGAACCACTATAAATCTTGTGTTCCTTACTATTATAAACTGCTTTGTTTTATTTCGACATATAAAATACGTCAATTGTATTACTAAAATGTCGATTTAATAATGCGGGCCATAAAAACAAAGCTTGCCCATCACAAGACCAAGCAATCCCCGACATCACCCAACAAGCAGATGCTAAGCCGTTCAAAATTTCCACACTCAAATCCTACGGAAGAAGTGCTTCAAACAAAAAGTTAGTGATTCTGCTGGAAGTGGGCCCTTGCTAACCAATTATGGATGTTTGTACGAACGAGCATCCAGTTAAATAGCCTGTGTCTGCCACCACCAACTCGCTTAACTATGAAGTATACTTCTTTGGATAAAGGAGATTGTTGGCAACTAAAAGGGAAGTGTATTTGGAAAAGATAACGGGGATCGCCGATATGAATAGGTGGCAAAGAGACATGGGCGAGCAAGCATCGGACAGCAAAAGACCTCTTCGGAGGCACAAGCCCTCTTCGGAGGCACAACTCTTCGGAGGATAAAGACCTCAAACGGGGCATTCCAGAAGACTTTCTCAACAAAAAAGATTGGTATGGAATGACCGGGAGCACCTTCCCAACTGGAAGGCAAGGCGCTTTTTCACTAGCTGAGACAGTTTGTGCAGACAAGCGTCCAAGTAACTTGCGTCCGCCCCGTGAATCCATACGATGATCGGAGGCACCTTCCCAAGTGGAAGGCAAGGCGCTTGTTCACTAGTTGAGACAATCTGCGAAAATAAGCGTCCAAGTAACTTGCGTCCGCCCCGTGAATCCAGCCAACCATGAGGAAGAAACTTCCAGGCATACTCGGAGGCACGCATTCCACCGAGATTTGAAATAGAACTTCACAAGTGCTGGAATGTGAAAAGCCCTCTTCGGAGGCTCATTTCACCATAGTTGAAATGCTAAAAGACCTCGAGCGGGCCCCGCCAGAAAAAGAGAGTTCTTTCTCGACAGAAAGTTGCGGACTGATCGGTGGCACAGAACACTCGTGTCCGCCCCGTGAATCCATCTAACTAAGAGAAAGAAACTCCAAACTTCCAAGCAAAAGCCCTACTCAGAGGCACACATTTCACCGTGATCTGAAATAAAACTTCACACGAGTCGAAATGTGAAAAGCCCTCTTCGAAGGCCCGCTTCCCAGCGAACAGGGAAAAGATAAAAGCCTCTCCCAAGAGGCAGAAACAAAAAGATCTCTTCCCAGAGGCACAATCAAACAAAAAGACCTCTTCCCAGAGGCGCAACCAAACAAAAAGACCTCTTCCCAGAGGCACAATCAAACAAAAAACTCTCTTCGGAGGATCAAGCAGGTTGAAGCCCTTTTTCGGAAGGCCCACTGTACTATGAAGTAAAATTCACTTGCCAAAGCTAAAAGAGACTTTTTTCAAAAAGTGAAGTGTAAAAACTTCGCCACAAAAAAAAACACCTCCAATATGAAGTGCATTCTACTAAATTAGAAAAATATTTTCTTAGAACGAAAATATTATCCTATAAAGTACAAATGCAAACTTCCTTCAAATGGAAGAGTTGTTCTCTAAAGAAAGAGTACAAGTCTTCTCGAAAGAGAAGAGTTGTTCTCCGAAACTTTGTCAATGTGAAAAAGATTGCAATAAACCATGGTATGGGGGCAATACAATATAGTCATCATTGAAATGAAAACAATGCTCAAGAAACATAGCATAGGTTTACTGCAACTTCGCATAAAGAGGATAAAGAAACTTACATGAAAACAGAAAATAAAAGTGTTCTCAAATACAGACAGAAATTTGTATAAGTGAAAGAACCATTTTATTCCATACAATGAGAATTTTATACATATGCAGGTTTCAAAGTAAAAGAAAGCGGGGACTGGTACCCGCACCATCTCCAGTCAACACAAGCTTATATATGAGCAAAAAAGCAAACAGCGAGATAAAAAGCACAGGACCAAAGCCATCATTTCTTCTTCCCTCCACCTTTTGAGCCTGCACCTGGCCGGATGACCAACTTCCTGTGCCGGCTTGAAAGAGTAGGGGAAGAAGGAGAAAGGGAAACAATCAGACTTGTTTCTGCTTTTTCCTCGCCAGCTGAAGCTTCTTTCTTCTTTGAGACTCCATATTTCCCCCTTTTCTTAGGAGAAGACCCACTTCCTGGAGTAAAAAGTGTGGCTAACGGCGTAACGTCGGAGCCAGTTAGTTTCGGAGTCTTTTCGCCCTCTTCAGTTTCTTCTCCCCTATGTTCTTGTGAAGCAATGGGATCGTCCAAGTCCTAGAGAGCTTCTATTTGCTCCTCTTGTGACCCCGGTTGAGAGGCAGAAGGAGGAGTGACCTGAAGAGACGGGGGAGGAATAACTAGAGGAGGGGAAGTCTGAACAATGCTCAGTACTTTTTCTACAGAAGAAAAGAAGTTAAAATCAGTAAAGAGAGGAGATAAAGGCTCGTTGAGATTTAAGAAATAATCAAGAAGCTCATCAAACTCATGAGAAGCAAATGAGCAATCTACTTGAGCAAGATCAAAATTAAAGTTACCTGGAGAAGTTGGCTTTCCAACGTCAATTTCATAAGCTTGTGCTTCTGTGCTTTCTTCGCCTTCATCTCCACCCTGTGCGCTTGTAATTTCAGTTATGACTTTAGCCGTGGGCGGAGAATGGGAACCGGAGCCCATGATATCAATGTCGGCCGAAGTCGAAGGAGGGACAGGGGAAGTTAAAGATGCTTCTTTCTCTGGATGTTCCTCTCCCATCGTTTCGGCTCGTACTTTAGCAAGCTGCTCCTTTCCTCTGGCAAGAGCAGCACGAGTTTCATCATCAAAGTAATGTGCCTCAAGTTCATCTTCGGAATAACCGGCACCTCTGAGCATATCCAGTACAGCCTCTCACACTTCAGCTAAAGTGATTTCATATTTAGGCCCAAAAAATGCAAGGCTTCCACGCCCCAAGACGCTTTGGACGTAAAAATCAAACAGAGTAGAGCTAATGTTGACTTTTGTCTCTTCATGAGATTGTTCAGCGGCTTTCTTTCCAGCCATGGCCTCATCACTTTCTTTCTCAGTCTTTAATAATTGAGCTTTCAGCCTCATGATTTCTAAGTCTTGGGAGTTAGCTTTCTCCCGTAGCTCTGCAAAGTCAGCACGATATTTTTCCACCGTCTTCTGTGTAGCTTCAAGACGGGTTTCGACATACCGTTGAGCGGCATGAGCATCTCGAACTTGCTTCTGAAGCACTTCTTCCTTTTGAGTATAAGAGGCTGAAGAAGTAGCAAACTTGTGCTTAAGTTTCTCGACCTCCGCCTCAAGCTTTTCGTTGTACTCAGCGATGTTTTTCATTTCGGTGTTGTGCTGATCAAGAATTTTCTGCCATTCAGACTTGTCGTTCTCCATCGTCAGCATAGCTTCAAGGTTGGCCCGGTTCACCCTTTGAAGCTGATCGATGAGCTTTTGCCACCCTGACATTCTCTCAATATCAAGTTTAACCGTGTCAAGATTTCGTAGCATGGCCTCTTTGTCGATGGGAACCAAGTCAAGGTCGAAACGGACTCCCTTTAAGCACCAATGCGGGAACCGACTTTGAAGGGTTGGCGGACCTCTCTCAACTTGGTATGAGGGTCTGCTGAGAAGTGTCCAAATGTCGGCTCCTTCAAGGGCAGGAGACTTTGAAGGAATTTTAAGAGAAGTGAGAGCAGCGGCTTTTTCTAAAGTTGCAGATGCGGTCTTTTCATCAAGCCTGGCCCGCTTGCTTGGGTCTCTGATGTCATGACTCTTTCCTCTATCATCATAAGTTTTTCTTTTATGAGAGTCATCGCCTCTGCGAGAAGAGTCATGTTGCTCATCCCTTCTTCCGTACCTTTCTTCATACACTCTTCTTTCTTGAGCCTTTCGAGCAGCTCTCTCTTGATCAGTTTCCCTGTGGGTGGGAAGATAGCGCCTATAATCATACTGAACACGCCTTCCGTACTGTTGAAAGTCGTCATAATAGGAACCGCTACGCCCCATTGGAGAACCTGAAAATGAGAAAGAGGCAAAACTTGAAAATCTTGGAAGTAAAGTGCATGAGAGTACATACAAGTGCTGAAAAATCCTAAGTGTGTGTAACGTGCAGACTACACGCGTCAAAGTATGAACCACTCCTTCGTTGCGGAGAAATGATGGGTGTAGTAGCTGACATCAACTCTTGAGTCAACGGAATCTGTTGCAATATAGAAGTTGCTTCAACTACTAAAGAGGAAACCCTAGTGGTAACAGGGTCATCTTTAAAGAACTCCTGTGAGGTGATAAACAGGTCGCTCAACCCTTCAAAAGTGTCATCCCCGCTCTGCTTGATAGGACTTGTTTTTCCGGCTCCTTCATCACCGGACTTCCCTGAATGTTGGGGAGATTCTCGAGGCTCTTCTTCTTCAATGACCGGGGCAAGTGCAAATTTTCCAGATGACCCCGCAACATCTGTAGAAGTAGAGCACTTCACTAGAGAGGCCTCAAGAGCAGATTCTTTCAGTGTAGGCTCCTCAGCAGAAACTGGGACATCCGGTGCCTCGGACGGAGAATCAGGAACTTAATAAGGCTGAGTTGAGCGGGAAGGGTGTAAAAGTCCGAACTGATGTAGGAATTCATCCTTCAGCAGGAATCTTATACTTCTCTCCTCAGCAGCCACAGCGTTCAGTCTTTCAAAAATCTGCTTGTGGCTTGGATCTCTACAAGGAGGAGGAAGGACTGCAAAAGTAGAAAGCGAAGTTAACATTTAGCAATTTGGACTTCGCAAAGCTCAGAAAAGTAAAGAATGGGGATAAGTAAGCCTACCCCCTACTCTCCAGATAGCGTAAAATCCCTGGAGGCAACGGACAAAGAAGAACTGGTTTAGGAAACCATGAGCGCTATCAGAGAGATCAGTGATAAGCTTGCGATTTCTGGCACTTCTCACATATATAATGGAAGGATGATCTTTACTTCTCGCAAATGTGCATAAATAGCAGATTTCTTCAAAGCTTGGGAGGCGGTCAAGCGTCCTTCTGAAGAGAACACATAATCCCATCAAAATGGCATAGCCGTGGGGGTGCAATTGAAAAGGAGAAATAGCGAATCGACGAAAGAGTTGTTGGAGAAAATTGTTGAAAGGAGGAATGGCACCACAAACGAACATTTGGCGGTTAACGGCAACAAAGCCGAAGGGAGGACTATCAGCAAAATCATTTGGCCCAGGGAGAATAGCATCTGCTTCTACAATCCCAAATTGGGCGCGTAACTGATTGAACGCCCGGTAACTCAGGGTAGTTGGAGTTCTTTCTGGTGGGTTGACCAGTGGACCAGCCATCGGGAGGGCCTCTCCGGTTTGTACTACTTCTTCCTCTTGACGAGAAGACATTCTACACAAGGAACTGGATATTCAAATATGAAGGTGCACGTTTCCTAAATGTGTGAAGTGTTGTGTAAAACTAATAAAGCGATAAGTAAATATAACTGAAATTAAACTAATGAACATGTGTCAATTGTTGAATTTCGAGACTTGTCGCTCTAAGTCCAAGTACAAGTGCAGTATTAATGCAAACAAATCAGCTTTAGTTGATTAACATTGCTTTACTATTTCACCTGAATTTGTTGACTCACGGCATTTCATACAATTTCCTTAAGTTGAGTTAATTATCTTTTATCGACTAATCTGTCATTCGATGTGGGCGGTCAATGACAGTATACTCGCCCTAGTTTTCTGCAAATGTTGTATTTAACAGGTTATTAGCGTCAAATTTGGTATAGTCTGTTAAGCAAACATAGCAAAGTCATGTGAGTTATCTTGACAGTTCAAAGTTCAAACTAAAAGGCTTCAAGTCAAGGCAGGGAGGATTCGCTCAAGTCCTAGGTCGTACGCGACCTAACAAGTAAGCGAGATAGGTATGAGCCGCAAGAAGCTTCTCGGCAGTGCAAAATCATCCAAGTCCTAGCTCGGCCGCGACCTAAAGCCTAAGCCGTAGATATGATAAGTCGCAAGTGAGTTAAGTCGTGCGCAATTTAAGTCACGGGCACTAAGGTCGTTTCAGCACATTAAGTCGCAAAGTCTCTTAAGTCATTCGGATCTGTTAGGTCGCCTCTGATGCAACTTGGCAGCCTTGGACCATCTCCTGTTGGCACCACTATGATTTTTTCCTAGCTCGCTTCCTTCCTCTCTATCCAGCAACTCCTACATCCTAACCCGATAACTCATTAGCCACGAAGATCCACCATCTTCTTAATGAAACCCATCATCTATCCATCCCACCAAATCACCCAAACACTCATCTGAATCATCTCAGATCTATCATAAACACAGCACCATGCTATGCTCTCATGGATCGCAATGGCAACATGGCCAATGGAGATCAACATAATTTGAGAATGAAGCGCAATGTACAAAATTGGTAAGGAATCAGAAGATTGGAATTCATGATTTGATGGTGATAGTGGATAGGATAAAGGTCGAGTTTACTTACACAATGCAATGGTGAGAATGAATCGACAACTGGCAAGCCCAAATTCGCCTGTGGAAGCTCGAATGATTGTTAATGGCGGCTTAGAGTGATGGAGAAGGTAAAGTGAAGAAGGAGCGGGTTAAGCAATTTATATGAAAGGAAGGCATACCGTCATGCGACTTAGCAAACCGTTTGAGTCGCTCACAACCTAAGGAACTAAGTCGAAGCACACGACCTACGATCTAGGAATATACTTTGAGGGGCAAATGTTAAATCCTTTCTTATGTGACTTAGCGATTCAACAACAGAAGCGATCTAAAGAGGTTAAAAAGTTGGAGTGACCCAACGACTTACATAAGCACAGCGATCTAAAATGTGAAGCGAGTTAGCGACCTAACAGACAGCGACTTACCGAACTAAGAGATGGGACGACTTAACTGCTTAAGGGAGTAGGCGACCTAACGACTTAGAGAAGTGGACGACCTAACGATTCAAGAGGTGAGCGACTTAACTGCTTAAGGGAGTAGGCGACCTAATGACTTAGAGAAGTGGAAGACCTAACGATTCAAGAGGTGGACGACCTAATTGCTTACAGGAAGTCACGACTCAGCGACCTAAAATACCTGGCGGCTTAGCGACCTAAAGTAAGAAGCAAGTTAGCGACCTAAAATCACAAGTGACCTAATGACCTAATGGACTATGCGACATAGTGGGTTAACAAGTCAGCTTAGGTCGCTACATCGGATATCTTAGTGCTATAAGGTCAACAACCTTCCCCTAAGTCGTCCACGACCTAGTACTTCATCCAGAAGAGACCAGTGTTACCGGGAAGGGTCAACCTTCCCTCTGCCAGGTCCCCGACCTACGACCTACTTTAGGTCGCGACCTTCGGCCCATGACTTACTTTAAGTCGCAGCTTCCGACCTACGACTTATGACCAGGAAACTCCTATAAATACAGCGTGAGCACCAACGTTCGTGGGATCTTTTGGCTCATTCTCGAAGCGCCGATACTATGCCATTTTCTCAACTTGAACAGCACTTCAAGCACTCCAAACACCAAGGACATTACGATAAACTTCAAGAGAAAATCTACATCATTCAACATGGATTCGAAAGATTATTCTCCATCGAAGTTTGATCTACTAGTCTAAAGTGTGTTGTAATTGAAGAAAGTTGTATAAGTTGTACTTGAGTCAGCAATAAAGAGATATAAAGTGGACGTAGACTTGACTATTAGCCGAACCACTATAAAAAATGTATCTTTTACTGTCTTTCTGATATTCTCCTGCTTATTTTTGATTCCCGTATCATCGGGTGGTGCTTTCACACTTTCTCTACATACACCGGGGTGTTAGCGTCTGATTTTTACGTTAACAGTTTGCATCAACACTGTACTTGGACTTAAAATAACAAGCCCTGAAACTTTATAATCGACAAACGCCAACTAGTTTAATTCCAGTTATATTTGCTTGTCATTTTATTAGTTTTGCACAACACTACACACTTTTAGGAAACGTGCACCTTCATATTTGAATGTCCAGTTCCATGTGTAGAATGGCTTCTCAACAAATGCAAGAAGAGATAGTAGCGCGAGCCGATGAGGTTTTCCCAATAGCTGATCCTTTGGAGAATCCTTCGGAAAGAGTTTCAACTACAATGAACCAACGGGTTTCAACCAGCTATGTACTCAATTCGGCATCGCCGAAGCGGATGCTCTGCTTCCTGGGGTAAATGACACTGCCGATAGGCCGCATCCTCGCTTCATTGCAGTCAATTGTCAAATGTGTCTGAATGGAGCTATTCCCCCCTTCAACGATTTTCTCAGAACACTCCTCCTTCGACTAATATTTCTCTGTTCCAGTTGCGCCCTAATGGCTATGCCATTTTGATGGGGTTGTGCGTACTATTTAGGAGGATGCTTAACCGCCACCCAAGCTTCAAGGAGATCTTCTATTTGTGGTCATTCGGGAGGAATAAAGATCACCCTTCCATTACTCTTGTGAGAAGTGCAAGAAACCGTAAGCTGATTACGGATCTGCCCGAGAGGGCTTATGGGTTTTTAAACCAGTTTTTCTTTGTACGTTGCCCTTCGGGATTCTACGGTATCTGGAGAGTAGGAAGTAAGACTACCTATCTCCGTTCACTTTATTTCTGAGCCTTTCTAAATTTGAGTCGTCAAGTGCTAACTTCATTCTTTACTTTTGCACACTTCCACCACCCTCTAAATATTCTAGTCACAAATCGACTTTCGATAGATTGAGTGACGTAGCTATCGATGAGAGAAGTATTAAGTTTCTGCTGAAGGACGAATTTTTGCACCAATTTGGACTCTTGCACTCTTCTCGATCCATTCAGTCCCGTGATGCCTCCAGTTGTCAAGTAGAAGCGTCAGATGCCCCAGCCTCCGCAAAGGAATTCGCACTGAAGGAACCTATTATAGAGGCTTCATTAGTGAAATGCTCCAGTTTTGCTGACGGTGAGGGATTATCTGGCAAACCTAAACTTCCCCCAGTTATTGAAGGAGAAGAATTTCCTCAACATTCCGGGAAGGCTACTTGAGAAGCTGATGAGGAAGCGGGGAAAGAAAGTTCTGTTGCGAAGAGTGTAAAGCGTGCTGAAGAGGGCACTGCTGATAAGACCCATTCCGTTGGGCACGGTGGTGGTGATATCTTTAGAGGACTGAGCGATTTCATGGTGACTTCCCAAGAGCTCTTTTAAAGATGACACCACTGCTTCTACGCTTGTTTCTCCAGTAATCGAAGCGACATCCGTTTTGCGGTCAATTCCATCAACCCAGGAGTTGACTCCTACCGCAAAAGACAACATCACTCCTAAGCCGAAGAGTGGTTTGTAGCTTGACACACGTAGTTCGCATGCCACACACACTTAGGATTTTTGGAAATTATGTGCACTTAGCCTCTTTATTTCGAAGATTTCTAAATTTTGTCGCTTCTACAATTTCAGGTTCTCCCATGGGACACAACAGCTCATATTACGATGACTTTCAGCGCTATGCGAGGCGTGATTCTTATGACCCAGGCGCTATCTTCCTGCCGCTAGGGAGACTGATGAGGAAAGAGCAGCTAGGAAAGCTCGCAAGAGGCTGGCTCATGAGGTGCGTTATGGAAGGAGTGATGATAGACATGATGATGACTCCCATAAGAGAAAGTATCGTGATGATAAGGGAAGAGTCATGTAGCTGAAGAATCAAGCAAGCGGGCCAAGCTTAGCTAAAAATCTACATCTGAAATTTCTCAAGTGCCCGCTGCTTCTATCTCTATAGACATCCCTTCTAGCTCTCCTGCCCTTAAAAGAGCTAAAATTCAGGCAATCGTTAATGGGCCTCCTTATCAAGTTGAATAGCCTCCACCTGCACTCCAAAGCCGATTTCCACATTGGTGTTTGAAAGGAGACGTTTTGATCTGGACTTGGTTCCAATTGATAAGCAGGCCATGTTGAGAAATTTCGACACTGTCAAGCTTGATATTGAAAGAATGTCCGGCTGGCAAAAACTAGTTGATGAGCTTCAAAGAGTAAATCACTTAAATCTAGAGGCTATGCTGACTATGGAAAGCGATAAGTCTGAGTGGCAAAAAGTTCTTGATCAGCATGATACAGAGATTAAGAGCATCACCGCCTATAACGAGAAACTTGAGGCTAAAGTCAAGAAGCTTAAAGATGATCTTGCCACCTCTTCCACTTCTTATACTCAAAAGGAAGAGGTTCTTCAAAAGCAAGTAAGAGACGCCCACGCTGCTCAACGAGATGCTGAGGCTAAACTTGAGGCGCAGCAAAAAATCGTGGGTATCTACCACAATGATGTTGCTTAGCTGCGGGAAAACACTAACTCCCAAGATTTGGAGGTTGCAATGTTAAAGGCCCAGCTTTCTAAGGCTGAAAATGAGCGTGACAAGGCCAACGCTGGAAAAGCAGCAGCTGAACAATCACATGAGGCGACTAAGGCCAACGTCAGCTCCACTCTATTCGAGTTTTGTCTTCATTGCGTCTTGGGACGTGGCAGTCTTTCGTTTTTGGGCCCAAAGTATGAGGTTACCATGGCTGAAGTGTGGGAGGCAGCAGTTGATATGTTTAGAGACGCTGGCTACGCCGAGGAGGATCTTAAGGCTTATTATTTGGATGATGAGGGTCGTGCCCCCTTGCCAGAGGGAAAGAACAACTTGCCAAGGAACGGCCGAAGCGGCGGAAGGAGAGCATTTAGGGAAGGCACCTTTGATCGACCCAACTCGTCCTTCGGCTTCGGTTGACATCGATATTATTGGCTCTAGTTCCCACTCTCTGCCTCTTGCCAAAGCTGAAACTGAAACTACAACTGTTCATGCCGAAGACAAGGCCCAAGAAGACACTGAAGCCCACGATTTTGAAATTGATGTGATAAAGCCAATCTCTCCAGGTAATTTCAATACTGATCCAGCTCAAGTGGACTACTCGTTTGCTTCACATGAGCTCATGAACTTCTTGCTTATTACTTAAACCTCGACGTGCCACTATCTCCTCTCTTTGCGAGAAATACTGATGTTTAACTCTTCTTCTTTTGTAGTGAAAACAATAAGTGTTGTACAGGCTTCACCTCCTCCAGCGGTTGCCCCTCCACCTCTTCAAGTTACTCCTTCTTCTGCTTCTCAACCTGGGTCGCAAGAAGAACAAATAGGAGCTCTTCAAGGCTTAGATGACCCGGCCGCTTCACAAGAGCAGAAAGCTGAAAAACTTGAGGAGGGTGAGAAGACCCCGGAGAAATTTACTGCCGATGATACAAAGCTCATTGATCTTATCACTCCGGGCAGCGAATCTTCTTCAAAGAAGAGGGGTAAGCGTGGAATTTCAAAGAAGAAGAAGGGCACTTCTGCTGGCGATGAGAAAGGGGAAGAGGACCCAATTGCACCTCTTTCTCCTACTTCCTCGACTCGTTCAAGCCGACTCAAGAAGTTAACCATTAGGCCAGGCGAAGTCTCCAAAGGCAGCTGGAAGAAGAAGTAATGGGTCTTGTTTTATCCTTCATGTTCTGCTTTTTTGCCTTTGCTTGTATTTAAAGACTTGTATAGCCCGGAGATTGTGCGGGTACCGACCCTCGCTTTTTGAAACCTGCACATGTATACAAATCTTTTATAGTATGGAATAGAATGACTCTTTTTACTTGTACAAACTTTTGTCTATATTTGTAAATGCATTTATTCCTTATTTTCACATAGGTTTCTTTATTTTCTTTGTATGACATTGCAGTGAGCTCGTGGTATGTTGCTTGAGCTTTGCTTTTGTTAATGCAGCTATATTATATTGGCCCCATATCACGGCTCATTGCAATTTTCTCCATTTTTGGGAAGACTTTTAGTCTTATTCTGGAGAATAATTCTTCCATTCTGAGGAAATATTATTCTGCTCTAGTAGAGTGTGTCTTGTATTGGAGAAGTTTTCTTTTTAAAAAAAAGTTTTTACCCTTCACTTTCGGAGATGGTCACTTTTATTTTTGAGAAGTAGATTCCCCTACGCGGTAAAGCGGGCCTCCGAAGAGGGCTTTGATTTGTTTACCAGAAAGTTATATCTTATCGCTAAGTGGGCCCACGGGACTGGCGTCAGCTGCTTTATCGGATATTTGTTTGGACAAACGATCGCGAGCAGTCAGCTGTGGCCTAGAACCTTCCTTTTGAGAAGGTGCCCCTTTGGTGGTTCCATCAACGACTTCTTTCAAGAGATACATTTCATATTTAGGCGTGCGTCGTTAGAGGGCTTTTTTGTTTATGCCTCCGAAGAGGGCTTTTTTGTTTGTGCCTCCGAAGAGGGCTTCTTTTGTGCCTCCGAAGAGGGCTTTTTTTTGTGCCTCCGAAGAGGGCTTTGCTTGTGCCTCCGAAGAGGGCTTTTTTTGTGCCTCCGAAGAGGGCTTTTTTTTGTGCCTCCGAAGAGGGCTTTTTTTTGTCGGCTTGCCCATCTCTTTTCACCATCTTCCCCTCGGCGATTCCTCGTTATCATTTCCCAGCACATGCTCCTTTCTTTTGCAAGTTGTTTGCTTTTTTTTCAGAGAAGTGTATTTCATTGTTAAGTGAATCCATGGGGCAGACGCAAGCTACCCAACTAGATGTTTGTTCGCACAAACGATCACAATTAACTAGCAAGGGCCTGGAACCTTCACTTTGGGAAGGTTCCCCTTCGGTGGAATCACCAACTGTTTCTGAGAAGCAGTTCTTATGTAGGAATTGAATCTGGAATTTTTGTGGCTTGACATTTATTTGTTGAGTGATTTGTAGGAATCGCTTGGCCTTGTGATGTGTTGGATAGGTAAGCTTTGCCTTGATAGCCTGCAATATTAAATCGACATTTTAGCAATATATTAAAGATACTTGCACATCGAAATGAGACAGGAATTTTATAGTAGTAGATAACACAAGATTTATAGTGGTTCGGCCAAGAATTGGGCCTACATCCACTTTATAGTTCTTATGATTGATTCACACTGATTTTACAATGGCTTGTAATATAAGAATGATACGTCCACAATTATTTTACAAATTTAAGCATAGCTTCTAAGTAAATATGGACGCAAGTGATTGCTGTTCCAGGCTCTCGGAATTGGGTCTCCTTCGACGGTTGTAAGCATGAAAGTGCCATCAAGAAGTTTTTTCCTATGACGTATGGCCCTTCCCAGTTTGGCCCAAACACTCTTGTTGCTGTAATGACCCTTTTCAAGACAAGATCCCCAATTTCAAAGATGCGTTGGCGAACTTTATAATTGAAGTGCCTGGCTATCCTTTGCTGATGGGCTGCAACTCTGAGCTCGGCCTCTTTCCTTCTTTCATCAAGCAAGTCAAGTGCTTCAAGTTGCAGCTATTCATTTTCAGCTTGGTTGAAATGAATTCTCCTGTGTGAGGGGACCTCTATTTCCACCGGAATCATTGCTTCTGATCCATATTCTGGTGAGAATGGAGTGTGCCCAGTCGCAGTCTTGTGGGAAGTTCTGTATGCCCAAAGCGCTACTGGCAGCTTATCGACCAACCACCTTTTGCTTTTTCCAACTGTTTTTTGATGGTTGATTTGATAATTTTGTTCACTGCTTCCACTTGCCCGTTTTCCTGCAGATGAGCCACTGCTGAGAAGCTTTTTTGGATCTTGAATCGCCTGCAAAAGTCCCGGAATTCTTCGCTTTCGAATTGGGTACCATTGTCTGTGATTATCTTCTGAGGCACACCATACCTGCAAATGATATTCTTAGTCACAAAGTTTATCATCTTTTTAGAGGTAATAGTAGCCAACGGTTCAGATTCAGCCCACTTAGTGAATAATCAACAGCAACAATAGCATATTTGATTCCGGACTTGGCAACCGGCAAAGGCCCAATGAGATCTATCCCCCAAATGGCGAATGGCCATGGACTGACCATCTATGTTATCTCGGTGGAAGGTGCTCTTGGGATTTTCGCAAATCTCTGGCATCTGTCACACTTTCGGGAGTAGCTAGCAGCGTCTTGATTAATATCTGGCCAAAAATACCCATAACGGAGAATTTTCATTGCTAGAGTTTGGCCACCTGAATGATCCCTACCACTCTCCTCCGTGCACCTCAGCAAAAATTGTCTTAGCCTCTTCCTTGGTTACACATCGGAGTAATGGCATCGAGAATCCTCATCTATACAACCGGCCGTCTTGAAATACATATGTCGGGGCTTTTCTTAATAGCTTCTAGCGCTCTTTTGAATTTTCTGGCAGGGAGCCGTTGAGTAGATATTCCTTGATCGGGGTCATCCACGACTCCTGCTCTTGAGATACAGCCATAATCCAGTCAATATCCATCTCATCAGTACTTAGAGCTGACAAGACTTCCACAGGGACCAATCCCAATAATTGAGCTTCGCCAGAGCTTGAATATTTTGCGAGAGAATTTGCCATCATGTTCTCTTCCCGGGTATATGGCTTATTGTATAATGATCAAAATCATCGAGAAGCTCGCAGGCCTTTGACAAGTAAGCAGGTAGATTTCCTCCTTTAATTTGAAACGCTTCTTGACCTGGCATACAATAAGCTGGGAATCACTGAAGATCTTCAATACTTTGATGTTCAGTTCTTTAGCAATCTTCAAGCCGGCAATAAGAGCTTCATATTCTGCTTCATTATTCGTCGAAGGAAATTCTAGTCTCAATGCATAGCACAATGACCGCCCTTCGGGGATATCAAGCACAACCCCAGCTCCGGAACAATAGTCATTTCCTGCACCATCAACATATAATTTCCATCGGATCGGGATGTCATCAGTCACCTCCTCCACACTATCACCTTTATCTGTGTATTCTGCAATTAAGTCCGCTAAAGCTTGTCTACTGATTGCTCTTCGAGGATGGTAGGTGATATCGTATTGGCTGAGTTCAATATTCCACTTCAGAAGACGATCCGAAGTTTCAGGGCGAAATAGGACGTGCTTTAGAGGTTGATAAGTGAGGACTTTAATAGGATGAGCTTGGAAATATGGCCTCAACTTTCTGGACGCAATCAACAGACAATAGGCGAGCTTTTCCAGCTTTGAATAATTCATCTCTGCCCTAGTGAATCTTTTGCTGATGTAATAAACCGGGCGTTGAACCTTTGAATCTTTCCGTACCAATGCTGCACTGAGAGCATGAGATGAAACCGCGAAATATATGAAAAGATCTTCACCATTACTGGGCTTAGAAAGTATTGGAGGTGTTTTCATGTGACGAATCAGTTCATCAAAGGCTTTCTGACATTCAGGAGTCCATTCAAAGTTTTTCTTTCCTTTCTTAAGAGCGTCAAAGAAGGGAATCATTTATCAGTGGCCCTGGAAATAAACCGACTCAAAGCAGCGACTTTCCCGTTGAGGCTTTGCAATTCCTTCTTCGTCCTAGGGGCTATGACTTCTCTTAAAGCAGTAATCTGAGCAGGATTAGATTCGATGCCCCTAGCACTCATAGTGAAACCCAAGAATTTTCCGGACTCTACCCCGAATGAACATTTCAGAGGATTTAGCTTTATCCCATACTTTCGGAGGACCGCGAACATTTCTGCCAAATGATCCATGTGGTCTACTACCTTCTTCGATTTCACCAACATATCATCAACATATACTTCCATAGTCTTGCCAATCTGGGGTTTGAACATTGCATTAACAAGTCTTTGATAAGTTGCTCCCGCGTTCTTTAGTCCGAAGGGCATGACTTTATAGCAGTAAAGACCAAAATCAGTGATAAAGCTACTGTCCTCCTGATCTGGTTCATGCATCATGATTTGGTTATATCCTGAGTAAGCATCCATAAAAGACAATAGTTCATGCCCGGCTGTTCCATCCACCAACTGATCAATCCTGGGTAACGGGAAACAGTCATAGGGGCATGCTTTGTTCAAGTCTGAAAAGTCGATGCATACTCTCCACTTTCCATTTGCTTTTTTAACCAACACCGGATTAGAAACCCAATTTGGATAAGTGGATTCTCTGATTAATCCATTTTTCATGAGCCGATCTACTTCTTCTTTTAATGCTTTCGACCTTTCAGGACCCTGGGTTCTTCTTTTCTGCTTTACGGGTGTGAATTTTGGATCCATATTCAAAGCATGCACTGCGATTTTTGGAGATATTCCACACATTTCGGCATGACTCCAAGCGAATACGTCCAGGTTTTCTTTCAAGAATGTTATCAACATATTCTGAACCGTCATACCGAGTTGTGAACCCACGTTCAGCACCTTGTTTGGATCATTCAGGTCAACAGGTATTGGCACCGTCACTTCCACCGGCACCACTCTATTCTCCCCTGCACTGGTTTTTCTAGGATCAATCTCTTTTCGTGCACCACTATGCTCACCAGTGCAGGGTCCACCCCGTAAATACTACAAGGTGGGCTCTTTAATGTGGAGCGGAGCTGCCGCACCTTTACCCATTTCTCTCTTCTTTGCCTCCCGTAACTCTATGAGATGGCATTCTCGTCCGGCATTCGGGTCCCCGTTCACAACACCGACGCCAATATCAGTGGGGAACTTCATTGTCAGGCACCATGGGGCGAGAAATGGCCTTGAATGCAGCAAGAGTCGGTCGACCCAAGAAGGCATTGTAAGCGAAGAATTCATCAACAATCACAAAAGTTTGTTATCGGACCATCTTCTTTTCCCCTTCTCCAAGTTCTACAAATAAGTCAATAGTCCCTATAGGCTATCTTGGTTCTCCAATGAACCCAACAATTATTTGTGAAGAAGCTTGGACATCAGCCATGGGAATTTTCATTTGATCAAATGTCTTTCTGAAGAGGACATTGCAAGAGGCGCCGCAGTCAACAAGCACCCTTCTTACAATGGCTAGTCCGATGCCTGCAGATATCACCAAGGGATCCACGGTAGGAGCTTCAACACCAACAGAGTCTCTAGCTCGGAATATGATGTCATCATTAAAAGTTGTTTGCTGTTTTAAAGATGCAGCATCTTCCAAGACAAAAACATTTTCTTCCGCTGGGGCATATCTCAAAGCGTGAGCATATCTCTCCGTTTCACCCCCAACTTCTGCCCGCTGGGTGAGGACCCCTTGTGATAACATTAATGACCGGCCTCTCAGATTCATGCGCTGTAGTACTCTCACCTGAACCGGATTGATAAGCAGGAACTTGTTTCCCTTGAGTAGATGAGGTCGGGTCTCTTCTGTTTCTATTCGCATATTGTTGTAGTTTATTCTGTCTCAACAGCTCTTCAATCAAACTCTTTAAATGGTGACATTCATTAGTGTCATGGCCAGGTTGATTGTGGAACCGACGGAATCTCCCATATGCACAACATTTCTCCCATGCTTCATCTCAGGTGGTTTGGGGTATTCAACAGCATCCTTGGTTGCGAGAAAGATATTTTGTCGAGTATCATGTTAACGCTTAAATTTAAACGCTAACACCCCAGTGTGTAGATAGCAGTTATGAAAGCACCACCCGTTGGTACGGGAACAAGATACAAATAGAGAAATTGTAGAAAAGCAGTAAAAGACAACAGTTTTATAGTGGTTCGGCCTAAAATCGAGCCTACGTCCACTTTGATCTCTTTATTGCTGAAACAAGTACAACTTATACAACTTTCTTCAATTACAATCCACTCTAGTCTGTTAGTACAAACTTTGACGGAGAATTATCTTTCAAACTCATGATGAATGATGTAGATTCTCTCTCTTGGAATTTGATGTAATGTCTTCGATGTTTGGAGTGCTCGAAGTGTTGCTTGAGTCGAGGAAATGGCAGAGTATTGGCGCTTCGAGAATGAACCAAAGTCCTTTTCATGTTGAATGCGGCCTTGTATTTATAGGCAAACTGTTTAGGCTGAAATTGCTAAGTCATGAGTCGTGACCGACTCATGATGAGTCGTGAGTCGTCTGCGAGTCACCCCTTTGCAACATGATTTTGAACTTGCCTCTGAGTCTTGTGTCGTGTGTCGACCTATCCTTTGAGTCGTAGGCTTTCCTGAGTCGTGCCATCCTTAACCCAGAATCTCCTTAACCCGTCAGGTCCCTTAAGTCGTAGCGGCCTCTTGAGTCGTTCATCTCTTGAGTCGTAAACCCAATGAGATACTTAAGGACCTTGAGTGGATGAGTCGTGATCAGATGAGTCGGTCTTTGATGAGTCGGAACTCGAATGAGTCATTGGAGCGGTCTAGGCCTTGAGTCGCAGACCGCTGAGTCGTTGATCCATACTGTATCTTTAAGGCGCTAACTCGCTGAGTCGTTGCCATTAATGAGTCGTTGACCCATTGAGTCGGCAATCTCTGAGTCGCTCATCAGTTGAGTCGCTGATCCTTATGAGTCGTGAATCCAGTGAGTTGCTGATCTTTATGAGTCGCTGACTGCCTTATCTGTTGAGTCGGCCTAAGTTTCAGTGGGGTTAACATTTGCCCCTCGAAGCACGCGCCTGAGTCGTAGGTCGCGTGCTTCGACTTATCTTAACTCGCTTGGGCCGACTCATGCCCTACTTCCTTGGTATAAAATGGATGAACCGTCACTTCTATCTCCTTCTTCCTTTATCAGTCTCTTGAGTCGTGCTCCGCCATTAACACATCTCCAAGCTCCCAAAAATAATTTCAACTCGAATTAGCACCCAATCCTCTCTAGCAACATACAATCGTAAGCGATTTCTTCCCTTTCTTCGATCGTTGATCATTATCGTCTTACACGCTTAATCCTTCGCCTCCGATTTGCCTCTTCGTGTCTTACGAGTCTGGTTAGATTTGATTGCTGATGAACTTAGGTTTGCTTGATTTTACTTACGGCGATTCATCACTCGAGGCAATCGTGTAGTGTGACGAACCTGTGGTTAACCACTGCAATGTTATTGGGTTATCGGGTTAGATGGTTAATGGGTTAGGAGCTAGAAGGTTAGTGGGTCAGAGTGATTCGAACATTGCCGTAGGTTTGACTTAGCTATTCCTGTATGACCCAGTGACTCCTATGATTTAGCCATGGTACGATTCATCATACTCCTCGACCTGAGCTTTGAGTCGCGGCCGAGACAAGACTTTTGAACCTGAGCGCTTTTAACATTCCCCACGGTCTAGCCTTTGAGTCGTTGCCGAGACAAGACTAGGAGATAATCTCCTTATTTCCACGACTCATGACTTGGCACTGCCGACTCAGAACTTTTGAACCGTTGATGGGTTACGACTTGTGAATTCTGTCTGAACACTGGACCATTGTATTAACTTTGAACTGTTGAATTTTATTGCACTCATTCACAGGTTATTTTGACTTGCAAGCTAACAATCTGTTCAATATAACATTCACAGAAAACTAGGACGAATATACTGTCATTGATTGCCCACATCGAACGACAGATTAGTTAATGATAGATGAATAAACTGCATGTATGAAGTGCTTTTAACATATCAATTTCAAACAAAATACCAAAGCAATAATGAAATAGTCAATTGAAATCGACTTGCTTGCACTAATATTATGTTTGAACTCTTAGATTAACAAGTTCTGAAATGTTTACAATCGATCAAGCATCGATTAGTATAATTCCAGTTATGTATACTTGTCACTTTTATTAGTCTTGCACAACACTTCACACTTTTTAGGAAGCGCGCACCTTCGCATTTGAACATCCAGTTGCTTGTGTAGAATGACCTCTCACCGAGAAGAAGAAGTGGTAACTCAAGAGGAAGAAACTTTTCCGATAGCTGTTCCCATAGAGAATCCTCCGGAGAGAACCCCGACTATTCTAACTTCGAGAGCGTTCGTCCAGCTGCGCACTCAATTTGGCTTTGCTGAAAGTGATGTTCTTTTCCCTGGGCCAAGTGATACTGCTGACAATCCTCCCTACGGTTTTGTTGCAGTCAATCGCCAAATGTGCTTAAGTGGGGCGATTCCTCCTTTTAACGACTTTCTCCAACAGTTCCTGCTTCGGTTGTCTATCTCTCCATTCCAATTACACCCCAATGGCTACGCCATTCTGATGGGGTTATGTGTTCTATTCAGGAGAGTTTTGGATCGATTACCAAGCTTCGGGGAGATCTGCTACTTTTGCTCATTCACGAAAACTAAAGACCATCCCTCCATCGTGGTTATAAGAAGCGCTCGAAACCGCAAACTTATTACTGATCTCTCCGAAAGCGCTCACGGATTTTTGAATCAGTTTTTCTTTGTTCGCTGCCCTCCAGGGTTTTATGCCATCTGGAGAGTGGGAAGTAAGATTTCCTGTCTTTACTTTTTCCGTTTTGAAACTTTCTCGAGATCTGAACTCTCAGTTGCTAATTTCATTCTTTTCCTGTTTTTAGCACTTCCACCCCCTGCTAGGGACCCAAGTCTTAAGCAAATCTTTGAAAGATTAAATGCCGTGCCGGTAGAAGAGAGGAGCATAAAGTTTCTGCTAAACGATGAACTTTTACATCAATATGGACTCCTCCATCCCTCTCGCTTTACTCGGCCTCGTGAAGCTCCAACGGAGGTTCCTGATTCTCCGGTGAAAACTCCTGATCTTCCGATCTCCACTAAAGAGCACATACGAGGAGAAATTTCTACAGAAACCTTATTAGTAAAGCGCTCTACTCCAAGAGACGATACGGGACCCTCCGAAAAGCCCGCACTTGCTCCCATTATTGAAGAAGAAGAGGAGCCCCTTTCCCAAACCAGGAAGAGTGCTGACAAAGGAGCTGATGGAGGGAATCAGGTTGGGCATGACGGTGATGACGTCTTTGGGGATTTAAGTGACATAATTATTACTTCCCAAGAGCTCTTTAAAGAAGACCCTGCTCATGGTAAAGCTATACCTCCGACGATTGAAGCAACATCTGCCCTCCAACAGACTCTAACTCCTTTATCTCAAGAATTGTCATCAACAGTGAAATCTATCACTTCCCCCCAACAGAGGAGTGGTTCGTTAGTCCAACGCGAGTAGCTTGCACTTCACACACAACTAAGGATTTTCCATCACATTTATGCACTTATCTTCTTATACTTTAGAGATTTCTAAAGCTTATCTTTTCTTATTTCAGATTCTTCAATGACACGCAGCGGATCGTATTATCAGGATTTCCAACGCTACGGGGGGCGTGGTCAATATGATTATCGGCGTTACTTTCCCTCCTATAGAGAGTCTGACGAAGAGAGGGCTGCTCGAAAGGCTCGTGAAAGGAGGGATGCAGAAGAGCGTTATGACAGAAGGGATAGGGATGAGCACCATGATTCTCTGCAGAGAAGTGACGACTCTCACAAAAGGAAATCTCACGACGACCGAGGAAAAGGTCATGTAGCTGAAGATTCAGGCAAACGAGCCCGATATGGTGAGAGACATGCTTCCACTATTCCCGAAAAGCCTACTGCCCCTGCCCCTCTTGACATTCCTTCCGACTCTCCTGCTCTCGGGAAGGAGGACATCCAGACAATAATAAGCAGGCCTAAATTTCAAGTGGGACCTGGCCCAGCCACTTTACAAAGTCGTTTTCCACAATGGTGCTTAAAGGGTGTGAGATTCGACCTTGACCTGGTTCCTATTGACAAACCTGCTATGCTACGAAATCTTGACGCCGTCAAACTTGATATCGAGAGGATGTCAAACTGCCAGAAGCTTGTTGACGAGCTTCAAAGAGTTAACCGTGCCAACTTAGAGGCCATGCTCACCATGGAAAATGATAAGGCTGAGTGGCAAAAGGTCCTTGAGCAGCATGACACCGAAATGAGGAGCATTACTTCCTACAACGAGGAGCTCGAAGCAAAGGTTGAGAAGTTGAAAGATGAGCTTGCTGCTTCCTCCACTTCTTACTCTCAAAAAGAAGAAGTGCTTCTCAGACAAGTTAGAGATGCTCATGCCAGTCAGAGGGACGCTGAGGACAGGCTTGAAGTGCAGAAAAGAATCAACGAGGGCTATGCTTCTGACATTGCTGAGCTTCAAAAGAAAAACAACTCCCAGGAAGCGGAGATACAACTACTTAAGCTTCAGCTTTCCAAAACCGAGAGGGAGCGTGATGAGGCTGTCGCCGGCAGAATCGCAGCTGAAGATTCTCATGAGGCGACCAAGAACAGCTTCAGCTCAACATTATTCGACTTCTATTTGCATAGCGTCTTGGGGCGTGGAAGCCTCGCCTTTCTTGGTCCCAAGTATGAGATCACTTTAGCTGAAGTGTGGGAGGTCGCCCTCGATATGCTTGGTGCTGAAGGTGCTGGTTATGACGAGTCAGCCCTGGAAAGGCATTATTTTGATGAAGACGCTCGCGCTGCTCTCGCCAGGGGAAAGGAACAACTTGCCAAACTAAGAACCGAAGTGACGGAAGGGGACCGGCTGGGGAAAACCACTTCAACTACTCTAGTCCAGCCACCTTCTTTGTTTGAAGTCGACATTATTGGTTCCAGTTCCCATCTTGCATCTCCCACCAAAGTTACCACTGAGATTACAAGCATACCAGGTGGAGATGAGGGTGATGAGAGCGCTGATGTGCAAGCTTATGAAGTCGATATCAGGAAACCAGCTTCTCCAGGTAATTTCACTGTTAATCTCGCTACTGTCAATTCTGCTCAAGCGGGTTACTCATTTATTTCGCATGAGTTTCATGAGCTCCTTGGCTATTTTCTCAACCTTGATGAGCCTTCATCTCCTCTCTTTACTGACTTCATTGGTGAACCTTCATCTCCTCTCTTTACTGACTTTAACCTCTTTTCTTCTGTAGAAAAAGTATCAAGCACTGCTCAAATCTCTACTTCTCCGGTAATCCCTCCTCCATCTCTTCAAGTGGCTCCTCCTTCTGCTTCGCAGCCTGGATCACAGGAGGAACAAATAGAAGCTCTCCATGGCCTGGATGACCCCATTGCTTCGCAAGAGCAGAAAGATGAGGGACTTGAGGGAGGCGACATATCTCCGGAGCGGACTCCTTCTGACGATATAACTCTATCTAAACTTGTCACTCCAGGAAGTGAGTCTTCTTCAAAGAGGAGAAGGAAGCAAGGAGCATCAAAGAGGAGAGGGAAGATAATCACTGCCACTGAAGAGGAGCCAGAAGTTGGGCCAGCTGCGCCTACCTCTCCTTCCTCCCTTATACCCACTGGCCGACCTGAAAAGCTGGTCATTCGGTCGGGTAAAGGGTCCAAAGGCAGTAAAAAGAAATGAAGACTTTAGCCTTTTGTCTTTTGTATGAACTGGCCGAGAGTTGTGCGGGTATCGGCCCCCGCTTTTATTTTGAGAACCTGTATCTGCATTATAGTTGAATAAAATGATTCTTCGTTTGTACAAACTTCTGTTTGAATTTGAGAATGCATTTACTATTTACTTTATTTTTTTGCACAAGTTTATTTACACGATATTGCAGCGGGCTTATGGTATGTTGTTTGAGTATTACTTTACTGATGCAGCTATACTATTATACCATGTTGCCCCCATACCTTAAGCTTGCTGCAATATTTTATACTTTGAGGGGACTTGCACTCTTATTTGCTAAAGAATAATTATTTTATTCTTTAAAGAAAATTTTTGTAGAGTACAACTCCCTTCGTATAAGTTTCTACGCTTTGTCGTTCGAAGAAATCACTTTTTTCTTTTGCTTATGTGCATATTTTACCAAGTGAATTCCTCTATGTGGTAAAGCGGACCTCTGAAGGGTACTTTAACTCCTTTTCTTTTTCTTTTTTTTTTACGATCATTTTCCATAGTAGGCAAATTACTTTTCCTTTGAAAGTTAAAGTACGCTTTTGATGAGGATTTTTTTTTTATACAAAATTGTACCTCTGAGGAGGGATTTTTCACGTTTCAACACTTGGAAGTTTTATTTCAATCTCGGTGAAACGTGTACCCCCAAAGAGTTGTGCCTTTGAAGAAAGCCTTTTCACGTTTCAACACTTGGAAGTTTTATTTCAATCTTGGTGAAACGTGGGCTTCCGAAGAGGTCTTTCTTCTTGATTGCGTCCCCGGGAGGGGGTTGTACCTCTAAGGAGGGATTTCTCATGTTTCAACACTTGGAAGTCTTATTTCAATCTTGGTGAAACGTGTACCTCCAAAGAGTTGTGCCTTCGAAGAAAGCCTTTTCGCGTTTCAACACTTGGAAGTTTTATTTCAATCTTGGTGAAACGTGGGCTTTCAGGAAGGTCTTTGTTTTGTTTTTGCATTTCAACTTTGGTGAAGTGAAATTCCGAAGAGCGGTTATTACACTTCAACTCCTGGCGAAATGTGCCTCCGAAGAGGGCTTTTATTTTGTTTACATTTCAACTCTGGTGAAGTGATATCCCGAAGAGCGGTCATAACACTTCAACTCCTGGTGAAATGGGCCTCCGAAGAGGGCTTTTATTTTTTGGCATTTCAACTCTGGTGAAGTGAAATCCCGAAGAGCGGTCATAACACTTCAACTCCTGGTGAAATGTGCCTCAGATAGGGTTTTCATCGCCTGGAAGTTACTCTCTCATGGTTGGAGGGTCATGACTCCTCCAATCTTTTTTGTTGAGTAGAGAACTTTCTTTTTTGTGGCGTATGACCCATTAGAGGTCTTTTATCCTCCGAAGAGGGCTTGCGCTGCAGATGGTAGCTTTGGTTGTTCCTCTGTTCACTTGCTTATGCCTTTTCAGCGATCCTCTCTCTTTTTTTTTTTTTTTTTTTTTTAGTTTTCATTCCCCTTTTCTTGCAAGTAGCTTGTTTAATCCAAGGAAGTGTACTTCATTGCCAGGCAAGTTCGTGAGAACGGGCACTAGCTTCCTAATTGGATGTTTGTTTGTTCAAACAATCTCAATTTATCAGCAAGGGCTCGTTTCTATCGAAATCATTAGCCGTTCAATTGAAGTATTTCCTATCTAGGATTTGAATTCAGGGTCTTTGTGACTTGAAATTTGTTTGCTGAATGATGGTGAGAATCGCTCGGTCTTATCATGCGCAAGTTTTATCTCCATTGTCTGCAAAAATTTAAATCGACATTTCAGCAATACATTTTATGTATTTTTATATCGAAAGCAAAGCAAACATATAATGATAATAAGGAACACAAGATTTATAGTGGTTCGGCCATGAAATTGGGCCTACATCCACTTTATATTCTTTCATTATTTATTTGCATCAGTTTCACAATTGCTTTCAATTACAAGAATCATACATTCATAATTATTTTTACAATGTTTCAACAAAATTTTCAAGTAAAGTATGGACGCAAGTGATTGCTGTTCCATGCCCTTGGAATTTGATCTCCATCAACAGTGGTGAGCTTGAATGTGCCGTCAAGAAGTTTCTGACCTATTACATACGGTCCTTCCCAATTTGGCCCAAACACACCTGTCGCGGTCATAATTCTTTTCAAGACTAGATCTCCAATTTCAAAGCTGCGTTGACGAACTTTGGAATTGAAATGTCTGGCTATCCTTTGCTGATGAGCTGCAACTCTGAGGTTAGCCTCGTCTCTTTTTTCATCAAGGAGATCCAGCGCTTCAAGTTGTAGCTTCTCATTTTCTGCTTGATTGAAATGGATTCTTCTGTGTGAAGGGACCTCTGTTTCAACCGGGATCATTGCTTCCGATCCGTATGCTAACGAAAAAGGAGTATGCCCAGTTGCAGTTTTGTGAGTAGTTCTGTATGCCCATAGTGCAAGTGGTAGTTTATCAACCCAACCACCTTTTGCTCTTTCGAGTTGCTTTTTGATGGTTGATTTGATGATCTTGTTCGCTGCTTCCACTTGCCCGTTTGCCTGCGGATGAGCTACTGCCGAAAAGCTTTTCTGGATTTTGAATCGTTTGCAAAAATCCTGGAATTCCTCGCTTTCAAACTGAGTACCATTGTCTGTGATTATTTTCTAAGGCACACCGTATCTGCAAATGATATTCTTGGTCACAAAGCTTATCATTTTCTTAGAAGTGATAGTAGCCAATGGTTCAGCTTCAGCCCACTTAGTAAAATAATCAACTGCAGCAATAGCATATTTAATCCCTGATTTAGCAGTTGGTAGCGGCCCAATGAGATCCATTCCCCAAATTGCAAATGGCCATGGACTGGTCATCTGTGTGAGTTCGGTAGAAGGTGCTCTAGGAATTTTGGCATATCTTTGGCATTTGTCACATTTTCGGGAGTAATCTGCAGCATCCCGATTAATTTCTGGCCAAAAATATCCGTATCGGAGAATTTTCTTTGCTAATGTTTGACCACCTGAATGATCACCACATTCTCCTCCATGCACTTCAGCTAGGATTGTTTTGGACTCTTCCCGGGATACACATCGAAGCAATGGCATTGAGAATCCCCGTCTGTACAATCGGCCATCCTGAATTACATAGCGAGAGGCCTTCCTTAGTAGCTTTCGTCTTTCTATCGAGTTTTCTGGCAGAGAACCTTTGAGTAGGTAATCCAGTATTGGAGTCATCCATGACTCTTGTTCTTGAGATACATTCATAATCCAGTCTATATCCATTTCGTCTATACTTGGCGCTGAGAGGACTTCTACAGGGACCAATCCCAATAGTTGAGCTTCACCAGAACTTGAATATTTTGCGAGGGAATCTGCCTTCATATTCTCTTCCCGAGGAATGTGCCTTATTGAATAGTGATCGAGTTCACATAGGAGTTCCCAAGCCTTTGACAAGTAGGAAGGCAGGTTTCCACCTTTTGCTTGAAATTCCTTCTTGACTTGGCATACAATAAGCTGAGAATCACTGAAAATTTGTAATGCTCGAATGTTTAGCTCTTTAGCGATTTTCAGACCTGCAATAAGAGCTTCATATTCTGCTTCATTGTTTGTTGAAGGAAATTCCAGTCTTAGTGCATAACATAATGATCGACCTTCAGGAGTTTCAAGTACCACTCCGGCTCCAGAACAGTAGTCATTTCTTGCGCCATCAACATACATCTTCCACTGGATTGGAGAATCATTGATCGCTTTTTCCTCACCATTATCTTTCTCTGTGAATTCTGCAATGAAATCAGCTAAAGCTTGTCCGTTGATTGCCTTTCGGGGATGATAAGTGATGTCATATTGACTGAGTTCAATGTTCCATTTCAGAAGGCGACCCGAAGTTTCTGGGCGAAATAGGACTTGCTTTAGAGGTTGATCAGTGAGCACTTTGATAGGATGAGCTTGGAAATATTGCCTCAGTTTCCTTGATGCAACTAGTAGGCAATAGGAGAGTTTTTCCAACTTGGAGTAATTCAGCTCTGCCCCAGTGAGTCTTTTGCTGATATAGTAAACTGGATGTTGAATCCTTTTGTCTTCCCGTATCAGCGCTGCACTTAGAGCATGAGATGTTACTGCCTAGTATATAAGAAGATCCTCACCATTGCCTGGTCTAGAAAGTATCGGAGGCGTTTCCATATGACGGATCAACTCTTCAAAAGCTTTTTGGCATTCGGGAGTCCATTCAAAGTTCTTCTTTCCTTTTTTCAGGGCATCGAAGAATGGGATGCATTTATCAGTAGCTTTGGAAATGAACCGACTCAGGGCGGCGATTTTTCCGTTGAGACTCTGCAATTCCTTCTTTGTTCTAGGAGCTTTAACTTCTTTCAAGGCAGTAATTTGAGCTGGGCTAGCCTCAATGCCCCTAGCACTGACGATAAAACCTAAGAACTTTCCGGATTCGACCCCAAATGTACATTTCAGGGGGTTAAGCTTCATTCTGTATTTCCGGAGGACTGCGAACATTTCTGCTAAGTGTTCAATGTGATCCGCTGCTTTCCTGGACTTCACTAACATGTCGTCGACGTAGACTTCCATAGTTTTGCCCAATTGCGGTTTGAACATAGCATTAACAAGTCTTTGGTAGGTTGCCCCTGCGTTTTTCAATCCGAAGGGCATAACTCTGTAGCAATAAAGTCCAACATCTGTAATAAAGCTTGTATCCTCCTGATCCGGCTCATGCATCATGATTTGGTTATAACCGGAGTAGGCATCCATGAAGGATAACAATTCATGTCCCGCAGTTCCGTCTACCAGTTGATCGATCCTGGGTAATGGGAAGCAATCTTTGGGGCAAGCCTTGTTTAGATCAGAAAAATCGATGCACACTCTCCATTTTCCATTAGCTTTCTTGACCAACACAGGATTTGAAACCCAATTTGGATATGTAGATTCTTTGATGAAGTTATTTTCCATGAGTCGATCAACTTCTTCTTTTAATGCTGCTGACCTTTCTGGACCTTGGGTTCTTCTTTTCTGTTTAACTGGCGTAAACTTTGGGTCAATATTCAGAGCGTGTACTGCAACTTCTGGGGATATTCCACACATATCGGCATGAGTCCAAGCAAAGACATCCAGATTTGCCTTCAGGAAAGATATCAAGATATTCTGAATTGACACATTAAGCTGTGAACCCACATTCAACACCTTATTTGGGTCCTTCGGGTCAACAGGTACCGGAACTGTCGTTTCCACCGGTACTACTCTATTCTCCCCTGTAATGGCTTTTCTGGGATCCATTTCTTTCCATGCCCCGCTGTGCTCGCCAGTGCAGGGTCCGCTCTGTAATTGCTACAAGGCTGGGTCCCTGATGCGGACTGGGGTTGCCGCATCCTTTCCCATTTCTCTTTTTCTTGACTCTCGCAGCTCTGTCCAATAGCATTCTCGCGCAGCATTTTGATCCCCTTTTATAACTCCTACTCCATTGTCAGTAGGGAATTTAATAGTGAGGCACCACGGGGCTAGGATAGCTTTGAATGCTGCGAGTGTTGGACGGCCAAGAAAAGCATTATAAGCAGAATATTCATCGACGATCACAAAGGTTTGCTTTCGGACCACTTTCCTTTCTCCTTCCCCAAGTTCCACAAACAAATCGATGGTTCCTACTGGTTGCTTTGGCTCTCCAGTGAAGCCAACGATTTTCTGTGATGAGGCTTGCACATCGATCATAGGGATTTTCATCTGGTCAAATGTCTTTTTGAAGAGGATATTACATGATGCTCCGCAGTCAATGAGGACTCTTTTGACAATGGCTGGTCCGATACCAGCCGAGATGACCAAGGGATCTAAAGTAGGAGCTTCAATACCTGTAGAATCTCTGGCTCTGAAAATAATATCATCGCCGAAAGTTTTCTGTTGTTTAAGGGGCGTAGTGTCTTCTAGAACAAAGACGTCTTCTTCGGCTGGAGTATATTTTAAAGCCCTGGAATATCTCTCCATCTCACCCCAACTCTTGCCAGCTGGGTGAGGTCCTCCTGAAATGACATTGATAACGGGCCTTCCAGATTCATGCCCCGTAGCTTTCTCACCTGCCCCAGGCTGATGAACAGGAGCCCGCTGCCCCTGACCCGACGATGCAGGATTGTTGCTATTCTTTTTCACGAATTGCTGCAACTTGTTTTCTCTTAGCAACTCTTCAATCAGATTTTTCAGCTGGCGGCATTCATCAGTTTCATGTCCTGGTTGATTGTGGAAGCGGCAGAATTTCCCACTCTGTATGGCTTTTTTCCCGGTTCTCAAAGGGATAGGTTTAGGGAAATCGACGGAATCTTTAGTGGCCAGGTAGATGTGCTCCGGTGTATGTGATAATGGAGTATATTCTGATGGCTTGAAGGATCGGGGCTTCTTCAGATTACCCTGTTTCTTCCCATTACTATTCTCCCTTTTTTGCCCCACCGATTCATTCTTGCGTGGAGCGACAGTGTTGTCTTCTGCTTTTTCCAACACTGTCTTTACTGGTAAAGGACGGCTTTCCAACCGAATGAATTCATCTGCTTTTTTGTAGAACTTTTCGAGAGAGGTTGGCTCCTTCATATTTAACCATTTCCCAAATTCACTTGACTTATCAATAGCCCTCATCAAATAAGTCAATATCATTCGTGGTTCAGCATTGTCCACCTCAGCCAGTGCTATATTGAAGCGGTTCAGGAAGGATCTGATAGACTCACCAGGATTCTGCTCTAAACTCGATAGTGACATAATATCCTTGGCCTTCGAAGCATATAGTCTAAACTGCTCCTTGAATTTTCTGGTCAAGTCTGAAAACTGATCGATAGATCGGACTGGCAACTTGGTGAACCACAGTAAAGCTACGCCTTCCAGGTATACGGGGAAATATCGGCACTTTATTTCGTCGGAGGCCCTGGCACCTGTCATGTGCCAATCATATTTATATAAAAATTCATTCGGGTCACTCGTCCCTTTGTAAGCTGGGATAGTCGGAGGGACAAACTTCCTTGGAAATTCCGCCTTCAAGATTTTTTCAGTAAACGGAGTTTTACTTGGAGCGAAACCCCATTCCTTCTCATCTTCAACCCTTTGCATACTTTCTTTCATGATCTGCCGGACCATTCCAGAAAGATATTCCTCATCATGCCGAGTTCTAGATCCACCAGCCTCAGGAACTGCCTGTTCAAAGGGACTAGCAGCCCTTTCAGGAGCATTCCTTTCACTAACATCGTGAATGTTGCCAGCACAGTTCCTTTCATTACAAGCTGGTTGATTGTTTGCCCCAAGTAGATCGTTCAATTTATTCAGAATCAGAGCGTTCTGGGCACTTTGAGCCTCTAATTGTACATTTTGGGCGTTTATCTGCTGGTTTAACCCTAGAATCACAGCATCCAACTCCGCTTTCGTAACTCCAACAGACGGAGTGGGTTGATTAGGTACAGGGGAAGCGGAGGTTCCCTCGTGAATGTTTCCAGATCTGATAGATCTACTTTTCCTTCCAGGAGCCATAATCTCAGATATACTTCTGGTTTTTAAGGAAATTCTTTCTTCAAATCTCTGTGAAGCAATGATGACAGTTGTCCTGAGTTCAGTTCTCAGTGAAAGCACCAAAAATGTTAACGCTTAAATTTAAACGCTAACACCCCAGTGTGTAGATAGCAGTTATGAAAGCACCACCCGTTGGTACGGGAACAAGATACAAATAGAGAAATTGTAGAAAAGCAGTAAAAGACAACAGTTTTATAGTGGTTCGGCCTAAAATCGAGCCTACGTCCACTTTGATCTCTTTATTGCTGAAACAAGTACAACTTATACAACTTTCTTCAATTACAATCCACTCTAGTCTGTTAGTACAAACTTTGACGGAGAATTATCTTTCAAACTCATGATGAATGATGTAGATTCTCTCTCTTGGAATTTGATGTAATGTCTTCGATGTTTGGAGTGCTCGAAGTGTTGCTTGAGTCGAGGAAATGGCAGAGTATTGGCGCTTCGAGAATGAACCAAAGTCCTTTTCATGTTGAATGCGGCCTTGTATTTATAGGCAAACTGTTTAGGCTGAAATTGCTAAGTCATGAGTCGTGACCGACTCATGATGAGTCGTGAGTCGTCTGCGAGTCACCCCTTTGCAACATGATTTTGAACTTGCCTCTGAGTCTTGTGTCGTGTGTCGACCTATCCTTTGAGTCGTAGGCTTTCCTGAGTCCTGCCATCCTTAACCCAGAATCTCCTTAACCCGTCAGGTCCCTTAAGTCGTAGCGGCCTCTTGAGTCGTTCATCTCTTGAGTCGTAAACCCAATGAGATACTTAAGGACCTTGAGTGGATGAGTCGTGATCAGATGAGTCGGTCTTTGATGAGTCGGAACTCGAATGAGTCGTTGGAGCGGTCTAGGCCTTGAGTCGCAGACCGCTGAGTCGTTGATCCATACTGTATCTTTAAGGCGCTAACTCGCTGAGTCGTTGCCATTAATGAGTCGTTGACCCATTGAGTCGGCAATCTCTGAGTCGCTCATCAGTTGAGTCGCTGATCCTTATGAGTCGTGAATCCAGTGAGTTGCTGATCTTTATGAGTCGCTGACTGCCTTATCTGTTGAGTCGGCCTAAGTTTCAGTGGGGTTAACATATCAGTTAAGGGAGTAAAATCTGAAGGTTTAAAGCGGCGATTTTTCTTCGCATCTTCTGCTTTTTTCCAACGTCATTCTCCCTCTTCTGGCCACCAGATTCCTTTCTGTTAGAAGCAACATTGTTAATCTCAACTTCAGTCACAACTACTTTTGTTGGCGCAGCAAGGCTTTCTAAGCGCATAAATTCATCGGCCTTCTTGTAGAACTTCTCAAGTGAATTTGGCTCTTTCATCTTCAGCCATTTTCCGAATTCACTTGATTTGTCAATAGCTTGCATCAAGCAAGTCAGAATCATCCGAGGCTCTGCATTATCAACTTCGGCCAAGGCTATATTAAAACGATTTAAGAAATATTTGATAGACTCTCCGGGGCTTTGTTTGAGGCTGGATAGTGACATTATGTCCTTGGCCTTCAAAGCATATAACCTGAACTGATCTTTGAATTTTCGAGTTAAGTCGGAGAACTGATCCACAGATCGAACTGGCAGCTTCGTGAACCAAAGCAGAGCCACTCCCTCCAAGTACACAGGAAAGTATCTGCACTTGATCTCGTCCGTTGCTCCGACACCTGTCATATGCCAGTCATACTTGTATAAGAACTGGTTGGGATCACTTGTCCCCCGATAAGCTGGAATAGGAGGGGAGCAAACTTCTTTGGAAATTCATCCTTCATAATTCTTTCAGTAAAAGGACTCTTTCTTGGAGCAAACCCCCAGTCACTTTCGTCTTCCTCCCTTTGCATGCTCTCCTTCATAATTTGTCGAATCATTCCCGAGAGGTACTCCCCATCGTATAGAGGCCCCGCGGGACAGACGTCGGCTACTTTTTCGGAAGTTTTCCTGGACAAACATTCATGAAGAGTTGGCTGCGGCCTTGAACCTGCGGCCTTGAAGAGGTGCCCCTTCGGCAGTGCCAGCTGCCCTCCGAGGAATACTTTTCCCTTAGGAATCATGAGCATCCTCAGCAAAGGTTTCTTCATTATTTTCTGGTTGATGGTTAACTACAACCAAAGCATTCAACCTGTCCAACATCAAAGTGTTTTGGGCTTCCATTTATTGATACAACCCAGACACTACAACATCCAATTCCGCCCTTGTGATTCCAACACTAAGAGCCGCTTGATTTGACGTGGGAGAAGTGGCTGTGTTGTCATAAGCATTTCCAGATCTAGTAGATCTACTTTTTCTTCCAGGAGCCATAATTTTGAATAGGCTTTTGGTTCTTAGGAGGAGTCTTTCAACAAATCTTTGTGAAGCAATGATGAGAGCACTCCTGAGTTCAACTCTCAATGAAAGCACCAAAAAATGTTAACGCTAAAAGTGGACGCTAACACCCCGGTGAGAGTTGTGATATAGCGAAAGCACCACCCGTTGGTATGGGAACTAAAAGCAAGCAGAAAATAGTAAAGAGACAACAATTTTTATAGTGGTTCGGCTCAAAGTCAAGCCTACGTCCACTTAATCTCTTCTATTATCGACTTGATTACAAGTTGTATAATAATTCTTCAATTACAACACCAATAAAGCAAGTAGCTAGAACTTTAATGTAGAAAAGCTCTTTAAATTCATGTTGAACGAACTTGACCTTTCCTAGGTTCTTTGAAGTGTTTTTGGTGTTTGATGTGCTGTAGAAGTCGTGAATATAGCAAAGTGTCGGCCTTCCAGAAAATCCTCCCTTCAATGTGGAGTAGGCGGGCTATTTATAGGGGAGTCTTGGAGTTAGGTCGTGTAGCGTCATAGGTCATGAGCGACTTAGGGAGTTGCGACCTAAGAATGATCACGAGGTAGCATAAGTCGCTAGCGACTTAATGGAGCCATCCTAAACGAGGTATATGCTGTGAGCGACTTAGCATGTGTAGCACAGGAGTTATCTCGCCTTGCTTAGGTCGTAAGCGACCTAATGGAAGAGACAGTGCGCATGCGGCTTAACCCTGAAGCTTGCTCGGTTGTTAGGTCGCTATTTCCTTAACTCTTTAGGTCGTTGCCTTCATTGATTCGCTAGGTCGCTAGGTTGCTGGAGCTCCTTAAGTCGTTGAGTCGCGCCATGTTGAGCCGCTCTATGCTTTAGGTCGTTAGGTCACGCCCTACTATAAGTTGTTAAGTCGCTTATGCCTTGAATAATTAAGTCACTTATTCCCTTAGGTCGTTGAGTCGAATAAGTCACTAAGTCATGAAAAAGAGTGGTGTTAACACGATTTTTATTATATTTTATTTGACTTGGGATTGCGGGTTTGAAATGGTAGAACCCAGTTTTCTTTTTAAAATTGCGGATTGAAAAGATATGTATCTGTATCACTTGACCTAGGTTATAAAATTATATACATACCCCATGGTATATATTTTTAAATGAATTTTCTTAAGATATGTATTTTTAAAGTTTGAAATTTTCATTTAAAAATATACTTTATGGTTTTTAAGAAAATTAAATATTAAGTCTTGATATTGTGAATTTAAGTATGTGAATTTGAAGTGATTGTGATTTTGACTTTAAATTTCATTTTTAAAATGTACGTAAATAATGGAAACTAAATTTAAAGTTTTGAAATGATATTTGAATTAAAATATTAATTTTTATTAAATTTATAAGTTAATAAACAGTGAAATTTTGACTTAATAAATGAATTGAGTTTTTAAATTTAATATTTGATTTTAAAATTTTTATTGTGATAAATCATATATTAGAAGTATTTAAATGTGAAAATTTGAAGTCTATAAATATGATCTATAAATTTAAATAGAATAAATTTTGAAGTTTTATTGTTTTTGAAAAGTTATAATAAAATCTGGAATTTAATTAATAGCATTTCTAAAATGCTGTAGTTTTATGACACCACTTTAAAATGCTGTTGTTTTGAACTTAACTATGTTTGAAATAACTAAATATCTATTACGACATTTTATAAATGCCGTTATTCTTGAACTAAACTATTTTGGAAACTATAAGCTACGGTAACACTTTATAAATGCCGTCGTTGCTATATTTTGACAATGTTTGAAATGTTATATATTTTAAAACTGTTTGAGTTATATTTTAAAGTGTTAAATGATTTAACTTTTGGAAATTGATTATTTATGAAATATAAGGAGTTTCGAATATAATTTAATATTTAAATTTCAATTTTAAGGAATTTAAATTGAATTTGAATTAAAATAAGTTTTACTTGGTTATGTGTTAAATGGAATGAAATGTAATAAGTCAAATGAATTTTTGAATGAAATTTTTAAATGTGTTTTGTAATGATATTTGAAATAATAAATGGATGACTTATTTGATTTAAAAATGATATTTAAATTTTAATATTTGAATTTGAGTTCAAATAATGATTTGATAATGAATTTTTTAAAGGATATGATACTTTTATGATTGAAATGGTTTGGAAATGATTTAATCTTTATTTTGATAAAGAATGTGAATTTGAAATGATATTTGATTTTAATATTTGAATAATTAAAGTTTATGTTAGTATGAAAGGATATTTGGTTTACTTATAATTTGTGTTTATTTAAATAATTTTGGATTTATGAAATGAATATTTCAAAACAAAGTGAAAATGAAGTTAAATCAGAGTTATATGAAATTATAAAATTTAGTTTTGAAATATGGTATATTAAAGCTTTGAAATGAATAGTTTATTTTGTGGATCAAATCTATATTTGAAATTGATAAGATTTGAAATGTTTTGTTGGGAAACTAAATTGAATTGAAACTGATGGTTTGAATTTAATTAAATTAGAAATTTGAAAATCTGGGTTTAATTGAAAAAATTTGTAATTAAAGGAATGTCCCATGATTTCAAATGTATGATTTCAAAATGTTATGATTTTCAAATTTTAATGATTTCAAGTATTTTGGTTTCGAAAGAGTTATAACTTTGAAAGTATTATGATTTTTGAAAGGTGAATATATGTTTGAAATGGAAATGATATAGTATTGATTTGAATATATTTCCGAAATTAAAATGGTTTTGGTTTCGAAGTATAAACTATTTTGAAAGAAATATAGTTTTGAGATGAAATGATTTGATTTTTGAAGTATAAACTATTTTGAAATGACCACGGCATTATAATAACGTTTGATTGTTAAAGAGACCGGGATCATTAGTTGTCATACTCTCTGCCCACTTCAAAAACTACTTTAACAACCGTGTACGCGGTGGAGATTTCTAAACGAAGTAGGATGGTAGCGACGTCCTTGAGGTATATTACGTGGACCCAACTCCCGTGAGTTGGCATAAGGTGGATAAAACAGGAGCGATCTCAGGCTAAGTGAGGTCATTCCTCCGATCAGACACATTTCTTCAATAATATACTCTTACTTGTGGTTGATTTGATGGCCATCCTCCTATTTTGATTTGGGAGTGTGTTCCGAGGTGGGCGTATGTGGCTGTAACATTACCACCAGCCTGTGTGCTTAATTGGTATATCTACTTTGGCATTGCCTTGTGTGCCGTGTCACCTACCATAGCGAGCCTTACTACGAGTTTGTTTTTCTCCCGTATCCCATGGAGTATTTAGGGTAGTCTCCCGATCTGGTGATGTGCTGAAAATGAACGGACTACTGGGACTATTACGTGTTAAGGGAAATATTGGGTCACTCCTTAACGCTATTTTAAAGTATGTTTATTTTACTGTAGACATTATTATAATAGCGCAATATTACTACACATTAAATAGTTTAAAGGATTCTCAAAGGATGAGCGATCCCAAGCATCCTTTAAGTTGATGATGCATTTTGTTACTGTTTACTTGAGTTGATTTACAGTTCATATGTATTTATGTCCTGACTTGAGTGTTTTGTGTTTTGCTTTACGCTAGAGTCAGATTGAGTGATTCAACATTCAAGACTCACTTTCGGAGTTGGAGCTTTGCTCAAAGATCCAGCCATCTATTTTGCTTTCAGTATTCAGTGTTTCAGTGATGTATTCTGATTTGAATCTGACGTATCTTGTTACTCTTCTGTTGTATCTTATTTAACTCTGATGTATCTTATTTTGTAGCTTATGAACTACTATCTCTTTTACTTCCACTGCATGATTAAATACTCTGTTTTGTGATCTGTGACTATTTATTTACTGTATATTCTGAGATTTGCCAAATTTTATTTACAACACGGTATTTTGAGCAATTCAAGTTCGACATGTGCGGATGCGTATGGTTGAAAATATTAGGTCGTTACACTAATTATTTTCGCTCCAACTTTTGGTTCCTCTTCGACGTTAACATCGTCGTTATTAATTTCAACAGTAGGGAACATTGATCGTGCTACATTTTCAACCATATGTTCTATGAGATTCGTCGTACTAACTTCATCACTAATGACCTCTACTGACCGTTCTTCGTTACGTGTTATAATTTCTCCATGACGATCCCACATCAAATAATTGGTTACGAAACCATATTGGCGTAAATGAATCCTAAACATATTCGGTACTAAATACTTCAACAATTTGCACCTACTACATGGACAACGAATTTCTACGTCGTTTCTAATATTACTTAAAGAAAATTCGACAAACACATTTACCCCGTTATGAAAATGTTTATTTACTGAGCCTTCCATTTCTCTTCTTTGATACATCCAACTCCGATCAATAAAATAATTGACCATTTTTCCTACTGTAAAACCTATGATCAATAGTAAAAAAATTATTAATCAAATTCGATAAACACATTTAGATTTTACTTTTTTTTATAATCCATTTTCGTTTATATACAAAGTTATATTTCTTGATATTTTATTCACATTTTTGTACCTTTTACTTCCCATTACAAACACAAAAGTAATTGCATTTCTTAAATCATATCATTATAAATGATTTTCCAAAATTTCGGCAGCACTTCCCCCGTGTTCCTTGTATCGTACACTTATGCATGTACACATGGAACGGAAAGGAATGCCATCGAAATTTTGTGAACCGTTTATAACGATATGATTTATGAAACGTAATTACTTTATAGTGTCTGTAACTTGTCCAATACAGGGACAAATCCAACAAATATTGTATCAGATGAATATGAATATCCATTTTGTAATAAAAACGAATATTCATACAACGAACATATACAACACTTGATAACGGGGACAAAAATTCACTAAGGGATGTAAATTTTGTTTATATATTACTGTTTTATTAAATATATAAAATAAAGCATATTATGCATTATTTTATTTATATTCTACTATTTTATTAAATATATAATAAATTATATGACTTTTACTTTTTCGCAAAATGTATAATTCATGTGTATATATATACTAAATTATATACTTATCTAATGCTAATATATTTTGTAAAAGAAATAATTCATGTTCGTAAAATATTCGACTAATTCATGTTTGCCTAATATTTTGCAAAACATATACAAAATAATTTAAATCAATGCTAACTAATCTAACGCTAACTTAAATACGCATTTACACTAAATTATCAATATATGTATATATGTGCATAATATATATACACAAACAATTTGGACATTTGGATGTAAATAATGGTAATTAGCACTTAGTTTGGTATAATAAACAATCAATAGGCCATTAGATACAACTATAATAACAAATTAAATACAAAATTATCAAAAAAAAATTTTTTTTAGGGTTTTAGCCAAAACCTGATTTTGTTGATGTATTTGGATGGAGAGAGGCCGTTGGTGTTCATTGATGGCGTCGGAGTGGCTGCCGGTTGCGTGGGCAGGCTTGGAGCAAGAAAAGAGGAGTAGTGGAGGAAGATGGAGATGGATTTGGGTGGTTTTGGAGAGGAAGAGATGAATGAATTGCTGTCTCGACTTGGCTGCAGGTTTACAGGAATAATTCCAATGGCTTCCAACGGTAGCAAACGGCATTTTTACAACGGCTACCAACGGCTTGTTAAAAAATAATGAGCCGTTGGTAGCCATTGGAAATTCCCGTTGGCGGTCGTTGAAACCCTGTCGTGGCTATATACTGTAGTTCTAGTAGAGTAGAAATTTTAACTCTAAGTGACACTAACAGGTAAGCAAAAACAGCTGGTTGATTATATTGTTGATCTTCTCTGAGTTTTCTTCCCTCATTTTTCAGGTGAAAGATAAATTTTGGAAGCATAAACAAAAGTATCCTCTTAAAAAATTACACAGATGCATGATTCAGTGCTGATATGATTATGAAGATCGGGTCTAAAGCATTTGTGCACTGAAAGTTATCAGGAGATAGATTAAGTGAGACTGGAACCACCTTTCTTTGAAGCATAAACGTCAATAAGCAAGCATGGCTAGCTACTATAAACATAGTTCCCAGATGGCCCCATAACCATCTAAACCAATAAATCAATCCACAAGAATTAGAAATACTCAAATTTGAAATGACTCATTTGTACGCTGTCCGCATGGACTCCACTATGCTTCTCTAAAACCAAAGCTACCCATTCCTTGATCTTCGTAAAACAATTTTGTAACATACCCTAAAATTTCAGCTTATAACTCACTGAATTTTGTTTTTTGGAAATTCTTTTATTTTTTTCAAGTGAATAATATTATTCATCATTTCTCCATTTACCTGACATACTATTTTTTTTCTAAGAAAATCTATAACTAAATTACCCTTCTTCTTTGTTGCATTTTTAGTATTTTTCTTATAACCCATCAAACCGAAAACATCAACACTACAAGAAAGAGCATCATTTTCGATGGCTAAAAAGCATCGGTGGCTGTCGGAAGGCTATGTGAGGCGTCGGAAATAAAGCTGCCATCAATCAGTCCTTCCAACGGTTTTGTCGTTGGCTTTGCAATGGCTATCAATGGCGACTTCTGATGGCTTTTCGACAACCGTTGTGTACATATAGCAATTTGTGATTCAATTGTACATATGTCAGAAACTGTTGATTTCGTACCGACAGAAACAGTTGTGTTCCATCGTTTATTTTTTGCTAATAAATCGTCCGTAGCAGCCAATAGCCTAATCTATTTTGAGCGCTGAACTTGGGCCTACATTTGTGTTTGTTACTAGTTCTTAAAAGAATATAGACAATTTAAATTTTCATAGTAAAATCAATGCAGTGGGTGTTAAAAAGATTTAATTTATCAGGCCTATGTAAATAGCGTTGCTTAAAGCTGATCCGCTAAAAGAGCAAAATTGTGAAAGTGTAATGTTTGAAGAAGCAATTTACGGTCAGATTTAGAGGGATACATTAGAGCTTTAATTGAATAGATTTAGCACTAATGACTGTTAACAGTCGCAAATACGATGTGATCGCAATGTTTTAAACAAAATTAACATCACAGGCAAAACTTAGAAACATGAAAATCATACCACCTCGTCCTGCACCTACGCCCCTTATGAAGCGTCTACTTCTTATCCTCTAATATATGATTGAAACAGTAACCAGTCAACGGCATTGTCTTTTTCTCGCATCCCTTCCGGTTGCAATTAACTCTTTCTACGATGTTATGTTTTTCCATTATTGTGCTTTCCTTGCTGTTTTCAAAAGGACTCTTACCAGTTTCCCAAACGTACTTACTGTACGTAGCCCTAGCTTTCTCCGTCAATCCCCAATATTGATTTCTGTAAATTCTAAGCAATTCTCCAGCATGATGCAATCGACGAAGAATCACGTCTTCACGTGAGAGGAATCTTTTGGAATTAGAATCAAGCATTGTTATTGGGTCTGCTAGAGGAACGATGGGCATTTATTTCAGATTTTTATCACAACTGAGAAATTAGGGAGTATCGAGTAGCTTGATGATTTTGGGGCAGAAGATATATTCAAAATAAAAGACGTGGCAATATTTATGTAAGGGTCGGGCCACATGAACAAAAAATTAAACATAAAATGGTGACACAAAAGATCCGGACCATTGAATTTTTTTGTCTTTATGGTGAAGGTGGATTTCAGGAGGCAATCCAATGGTGAGATTCTTTATATCACCAATTGTGTCTATATTTTGTGTCTAAATAGACTTTCCCTTTATATAAGCATAAAGTAGCTTTATTTTAGTGAGTGGAACACGGTTCTGTGCTTAGCAACATGCGTATTTTAATACGTGCAATTAATGCTTTGAATGGTTAAAGAATATCTAGTATTAATGAATAGTTCGCTAGTAGTTGGAATTTATCAAAGTTGGAAACGGGGATTGACAGATCATTTTTATGTGGAAAACTATTATGGATTATGGAACCATGTTTTAAATTTATTTCGTAACTTTATTCTAAAAAAATTGGATTTTGAGTTTTGTCCGAAAATTAAATTCAAGCATAACCTTATGATTTATGATTGGAATTCAAAAGGTTCAAATAAATTCATGAGTGCCTGCAGTTGTCGTTCGTTCTCTTATACTCAAAAACTCGGCTTTCCAAGCAAAATAGCTCTAAAAACTTCCCAGATGTACCGCAACTTCATTTCCTAAATAATGAAAGGAAAATACTTTCCCAAGTGCTTTTCTATTATCTTTTTTGAAGCCATGCATTTGAAAAAATAAAGATTTGAGTCAATATTGTCCTTTTTTAGTATTAGGCTTTCTCTGATTTTGGAATTGGAGTCAAGGCAACAGCAAAGAAAGTCACATCAAGCTCTATCCCAGTAAAGAAAAGGGGAATTCTCAATTGTTACACATATCTCAATCAGATGTAAAAAGTAAAATGACCCTTTTTTCGACCCTTGAAAATCGACACTAATACATTCTCAGTATTTATCCGCTGCAAATTCAAGTGTCGAAAATGCATATCGATCAAGAATAACAAGAAAATAACATAAAATAAAATATAAAACAGAATCTCATACGAATGGAATAATCATGTATTGTTAACTATAAAATCTTTTACAGGGGAAAAATTTGAATATCAGAGTCTAACGTAAATTTAGCCTGAACAGTTATAAATCATTTTCCCTTATAAATGCTGAAAAATGATGTAGCGCACAATGCCTTAAATCTTAGTCGCCTGTTTTGAGATGCGAGCTATGTCTTAGGTCGCTTACTAACGAGCTACGACCTAACGAGCTAACGGTTCAAGAAGAATTAAGCAACCTGCAGCGCGCCAACAAGTTATGCGAGTTACGACCTAACACGGGCGAGCTAACTATAAGTCACCATGATAAGTCGCTTGAGCGACCTAACGAGTCTTAAGTCGCTGCCGTATGTACATTAAGTCGCTTGAAGCCGCTTCAGTAGGTCGTTCAAACTTAAGTCGCTCCGCCCTTAAGTCGCTCCTATGCCGCATTGTTTAAGTCGCTCTCACAAGTCACCCAGAAGTTAGGTCGCTGAGATTTCCTTATGTCGCTCAAATTGATAGATCGCTCAAGCTGCCTGTTGCCGTGGTATTGTTAAGTTGTAGGTCGTTTTTCTTATGCCTCTTGTAAATGTTAAGTCGCATTGTTGTTGTGTCGTTTGTTGGTTTTTATGTTGTAGGTCGCGTGTGTTGTAATTAAGTCATAGGTCGTGTAATGTAACTCGTGTTGTAAGTGTTGTAGGCCGTAGGTCGCATGCTATTAGGTCGGTATGTTGTGTTGTAAAATCTCTACAAATATGTGTGTGTTGTCATTGTAAAAGGAGTTGATTTTGAATAAAAATTTTGAGTGCTTTGTGCCTCTTTTAAAATTAGAAGTTGAGTGTGAGCTCCTTTCTCCATCTTTGGTTATTCAGTGTGCTCGAATCAACGGATTTGAAGCCGATTCACGGAATCTCGTGCGCGAGATCAACGTCGAAGGATCGTAGATCTTTTAACACGGTATCGTGCGCGATCAACGTGTTGAAGATAGCTAGAATTCGGTATCTCGAGAGATCAACGGATTGGGGCATTTATCCTGGGTATCATCAATTCATCAGTTTATCATTGTACCGTTCCATCGTTGTTTTGTTGTTGTTGCATTATTTGGTGACAACTTGTTTAATCCGCTGTGTCAGTTTGGTACCAGAGCTTGAAGAGCTTGAAGAGCTAAGTTGAAGCTAATTGAGATCAAGGCCGAAAAAGAGTAAATCGAGGCCGAGCTAAGCTAGGTCGAAACCAAGTCAGGCCAAGCCAAGCTAAGTCCTAGTGCAAGCCGAGTTAAGTCGAACTATATCAAAGTTAGATCGGGAAATAGTTTGTTGATAATCATGCCTCCGAGATGTGCTAATCGATTTCAAAACGTTGAAGATGTATATAGAAGACAAGAAGCTGAGCAGATGGAGCAGCGTATCAATGAAAAGTTTGATGAAGGTATTGGAAAGTTAGAAAAGTTGATGAGAGACATGACTCAAAGTCAAAGGAGAACTTCACCAGTTTTGCACCATAGTGGAAACAGAGTTTCACCTTCAGTTTCGGGAGAAAGAGACGTGCGTGGTAGTAGAAATGTTGATGGTCAGAATCGACAATGACATACTTCAGATTTGGAGGAATTCAGTGATGGTGATAGTAGTTTTTGTCGAAACCATGGCTAAGGACGAAGTCGAAATAGAGATTTTGAAGATGATCGTCGATGGGAGTCGGCGATGAAAACAGAGATTCCAGAATTCAAAGGAGGAATGATAGCGGAAGAATTCCTGGATTGGTTATCAAATGTTGAAGAAATTTTTGACTTCAAGGAAGTACCCGAGCATCGTAGTGTTAAGTTGGTTGCTACACGATTGAGGGGAAGAGCTATGGCATGGTGGCAACAAACTAAACTTACACGGGAAATAATGGGAAAGTCGAAGATTGTTTCATGGGAAAAGATGAAGAAGATGATGAAGGCTACTTTCTTGCCCTATAATTATCATTCTCTTATGTATCAGCGCTTACAGAATTTGAGACAAGGGACAAAATCGGTAAATGATTATGCAGATGAGTTTTATCAACTGATTGCTAGAAATGATATCGTGGAAATGGAGGAACAGTTGACATCTAGATTTTTTGGAGGATTGAGAATGCAAATTCAGGATATGGTAAATATGTTTGATCCAAGATCCGTTGCTGAAACACACCAGAAGGCTCTAGCTTGGTAGAAGCAAGGTAGAAGAGGAGGTGGTGCGCTTACAAATTCGATCAATCAGGTGAAAAGGGCTAGTACCAATACCAATGTTTCCATGGATGTTAGTAAACCGTTTGTCAATGAAGTTGCTAAGACCAAGTTCAACAACAATTTCAAGTGTTATAATTGTCAGGAGTGTGGTCATAAGAGCAATGAATGCCCAAGGCCTAAGAAGCGAGCGATGGTTGCTGAGCTTGAGGATGAGGATGCAGAAATAGAATGTTCCAATTCACCATAAGTTTAGGAGGAAGAAGAATTACTGACGGGAGACGAGGGATATTCTTTAATGATGAGGAGATCTTGCTTGACGCCAAAACAGGAAGAGGAGACTAGCTGGTTGAGGAGTAATATTTTTCAGTCGATGTGCACTATTTTGGAAAAGGTTTGTAAGTTTGTTATTGATGCAGGAAGTTGTGATAACATCATCTCTACGGAAGCTGTAAAGAAGTTAGCGTTAAAGACAGAGAAGCATCCCAAACCTTACAAATTAGCTTGGTTGAGGAAAGGTGGGGAAGTGAAGGTTAGTCGAAGAGCTTGTGTAACTTTTTCCATTGGAAAGAAGTATAAGGATGAAATTTGGTGTGACGTGGTAGATATGGATGTATGTCATTTGTTATTGGGAAGACCGTGGCAATTCGATAGAGTCGTGCAACACGATGGAAGGACTAACTGCTATAGTTTCATGTTCAATGGCACTAGAATCACTTTAGTTCCTAAACAGCGACAACAAAGTGAAAGCAAGTTGGAGGAAATCGAGGAACTAAGGACTATTATCGTTGAAGGAGTTTTTCAAAGAAGTAGAGGATGGGCCTGAAGTATTTCTGTTGATTGGACGTGAAAGTAGTGAAACAGTTGAAATTCCTAAGGAAGTTAAGCCAGTGTTGAAGGAATTTGAAGATGTATTTCCTGAAGAATTACCAAAAGAATTACCACTGTTGAGAGACATACAACACCAGATTGATCTTGTTCTGGGAGGTGTGTTACCACATAGACCACATTATAGAATGAGTCCAAAGGAGTACGAAGAGTTGAGAAGGCAGGTGGAGGAGTTACTTGAACAAGGGAACGTACAAGAAAGTTTAAGTCCTTGTGCAGTACCAGCCTTGTTAGTGCCAAAGAAGGATGGAACTTGGAGAATGTGTACAGATAGTCGAGCACTACACAAGATTGCAGTGAGGTACAGATTTCCGATGCCAAGATTGGACGACTTGTTAGATGAGTTGAGTGGGGCTGCTATCTTTTCAAAGATTGATCTGAAGAGTGGGTATCATCAGATTCGAATTTGACCAGGGGATGAATGGAAGACCGCATTCAAGACGCGGGAAAGGTTGTATGAATGGCTGGTCATGCCATTTGGTCTTTCGAATGCACCCAGTACTTTTATGCAAGTGATGAATCAGATCTTTCGACCGTTCATTGGAAAGTTCATGGTGGTATACTTTGATGATAAATTGATACACAGTGGAAGCACAGAAGAACATCTACAACACTTGCGGGAAGTGTTGATGATACATCGTTAGGAGCAATTTTACGCGGCAACAAAGAAGTGCATGTTCATGACACACAGTGTTTTGATTTTGGGGCATGTGTTGTCCAAGGAAGGAATCCATGTAGATCAAGGAAAAGTTGAAGCAATCAAGGACTGGCCATAACTGATGCAGTGCAATCACCAGATTCACCTAAGGTTCTAAGTCGGCCACGACCTAATGACTTGGGTCAGCTACGACATAAGGATACATGAGGAGCACCACGAGATATCAAAATAGCAGCACGAGTGGAGAATGTGCAAAGCTTTAGTCGGCTGCGACTTAAGGGGTTAAGTCGGCTACGACTTAACAACGCAAGGGAAAAGGAGCTACTACCTAAAGGGTCTCGAGCTAAAGAGTTACGACCTACGGAAGAAGGTTAGGTCGGCAACGACCTAAGGAAGAAGGCATGGACCGACCTAATGTTAAACCGCTTCTGGAAATAGGACGTAAGCCGCTATGGACATAAGTTGTTTGTAACTTTTAAGTCGTTCGTGTTTTGAGTCGTATATGATGTTGAGTCGTTGTATCTGATAAGCCGTGGTGTTTATTAAGTCGCTATGTTCTTAAGTCGGTCACGTTTAGGTCGCGTGATGGTAGTTCTGTGTTGTAAGTCGTTAAGTCGCTGTGTCGGTCTGTCATGTTGTGATGGGTTGCTAAGTCGCTACCGACTCAAGATGAGTCGTAAGTCGTTAATGACTTAAGGGTCAGGGTTTGGAAATTTCTATAAATAGCGAGTGTGTTGTAAATTCGACGGGAGAATGTTTTTGAATAAAATTCCTTTTGTTAGCTTTGTGCTTTCACACAAATTGGTAGTTGAGTGCGATCTCCTATCTCCACTTTCGACATTCGAGTGCGCTCGAATCATCGTTTGTTGAAGTCGATTCACGGAATCTTGTGTGCAAGATCAACGTTGAAGAATCGTAGATCTCTTTTCACGGTATCGTGCGCGATCAACGTGTCAGAGATAGCTAAAATTCGATATCTTCGGATCAACGAATTTGGGCCTTGCAGTATTTTCAATCCACCGATTTCTACTTTTCACAGTTTCATTTGTTTTCATAATATCCAATGCATCAAGTTTGGTATCGGAGCTAGACTTAGCCAATCATAGCTAAGCCGAGTCTTGGAGCCAAGGAGTTTGAAGTTTGGTGTTCATCGTGTTCATCTTGAAGTTGCAACAAGAGGAGAACTTTTGTTCCATTCTATTTTGGATCAAAGTGTGGAAGTTGTTTGAATTTGATTTGTGTTGAAGTGTTGAGGCCGAACCAAGTTGAGTTGGGGCCGTGCTTGTTTGACTTGTGTTGAAGATTTTTTGAAGTATTTGTTGAAGTGTTGTGAAGTTCAACCATGCCACCGAGGAGAGCTAACCGTCATCAGAATGTTGAAGCGTTGTATAGAAGGGAAGAAGCCGAGCAAATGGAACAACGCATTAATGAGAAATTTGATGAAGGAATTGGAAAGTTAGAGAAGCTGATGATTGATATGAATCAAACTCAAAGGAGGGGATCGCTAGTCTCGAACCATGGAGGAAACTGAGTTTCGCCATCGGTTACGGAAGCGAGAAGGGTATCGCCGCAATCTTACCGAGAAAGAAGAGAATCTTCAGTTTCGTTGAGAAGAGAACATCATGATCTTAGAAGTGAAGAGAGAAGGACTCCACGAGAGTATGAATATGACCCATATCGTGATATTGAAAGACAAGTAGAAGGGATATGCGTGGTCATAGAAATGTGGGAGGTCGAGATCGTTATCGAAGTACTTCTATTTTTGATGAAGATGGTGATAGATGTAGTGTTCATTATCGAGATCGAGACCAAGTACGTAATGCATATCGGGATGTTGAAGATGATCGTCGATGGGAATCGGGGATGAAGATGGAAATTCCTGAGTTCAAAGGTGGAATGGTAGCAGAAGAATTTCTTGATTGGTTGTCTAATGTGGAAGATATTTTTGACTTTAAGGAGATTCCCGAGCATAGAAGGGTGAAGTTGGTTGCTACTAGGTTGAGGGGCAGAGCTTTGGCGTGGTGGCAGCAAACCAAACTTACAAGGGAGAGAATGGGAAAGTCAAAGATTGAATCTTGGGATAAGATGAAGAAGTTGATGAGAGCTACATTTTTACCTTACAACTATCAATCACTCATGTACCAGAGATTGCAGAATCTAAGGCAGGGGACGAAATCAGTTAATGATTATGCAGATGAATTTTACCAACTCATTGCTAGAAATGACATAATGGAGACAGAAGAACAGCTGACTGCTAGATTTGTTGGAGGGTTGCGAATGCAGATCCAGGATATGGTTAATATGTTCGATCCAAGATCTATGGCAGAAGCACACCAGAAAGCGTTGGCTTGGGAGAAGCAGGGAAGGCGTGGAGGTGGTGTATTTACTAATTCTAACAATCAAGTGAAGGGTGTTAGTGGAAGTTCTAATGTTTCTAAACCTATCAGTAAACCTGCGGTGAAGGAGGCTGAGAAGACAAAGAGTAATAGCAGTTTCAAATGTTACAATTGTCAGGAGTTGGGTCACAAAAGCAATGAATGCCCGAAGCCAAAGAAGAGAGCAATGGTTGCTGAGATTGAAGAAGAGGATGTGGAAGTTGATTGTTCTAATTCACATTATGTTGAGGAGGAAGAAGAGTTGTCCGGAGATGAAGGGTGTAATTTGATGATGAGGAGAAGTTACTTGGCACCGAAACAAGAAGAGGAAAACAGTTGGTTGAGGAATAACATATTTCAGTCCACATGCACTATTCTGGGAAAGGTTTGCAAGTTCGTTATTGATGCTGGGAGTTGTGACAATATTATCTCTACTGAAGCAGTAAGGAAGTTGAACTTGAAAACTGAGAAGCATCCTAAACCGTACAAGTTAGCATGGTTAAGGAAAGGTGGTGAGGTGAAAGTTGGACGAAGAGCTTGTGTGAATTTTTCAATTGGGAAGAAATACAAAGACGAAATTTGGTGTGATGTTGTAGACATGGATGTGTGTCATCTGTTGTTAGGCAGACCATGGTAGTTTGATAGAGCAGTGCAACATGATGGTCGTGCTAATAGCTATAGTTTCATGTTTGAAGGTACTAAAATTACTTTAGTCCCCAAGAAGCAACAACAGAAGGAAAGCAAGTTGGAGGAGATTGAAGAACTGAAAACTTTGCTATCTTTGAAAGAGTTTGTTAAGGAAGTTGAAGAGGAGCCTGAAGTATTCCTGTTGATTGGGCGGGAGTGTAACGAAGTGGTTGAGATTCCCGAAGAAGTGAAACCAGTACTGGAAGAGTTTGACGATGTATTTCCCGAGGAGCTGCAAACGGAGTTACCACCATTAAGGGATATTCAACATCAAATGGATCTTGTTCCAGGAGCTGCGTTGCCACATCGACCACATTATCGTATGAGTCCCAAGGAACATAAAGAGTTGCGAAGGCAAGTGGAAGAATTTTTAGAGCAAGGGCGTGTGCAGGAAAGTCTAAGTCCTTGTGCGGTTCCAACCCTGTTGGTGCCGAAGAAGGATGGCACATGGAGGATGTGTACCGATAGTTGGGCGTTGAATAAGATCACTGTGAGGTACAGATTCCCAATGCCCAGATTGGATGATTTGTTGGACCAGTTAAGCGGAGCTATTATCTTTTCGAAGATTGATTTGAAAAGCGGATATCATCAAATTCGGATTAGACCTGGAGACGAATGGAAGACAGCCTTCAAGACGAGAGTGGGATTGTATGAATGGCTAGTTATGCCGTTCGGTCTTTCAAATGCACCAAGTACGTTCATGCGGGTGATGAATCAACTTTTTAGACCTTTTATCGGGAAATTTGTGGTGGTGTATTTCGATGATATTCTGATATACAGTGGAAGTCCGGAGGAACACTTGCATTGATGGTCCTACGACAAGAACAGTTCTATGCCGCAACAAAGAAATGTGTGATTATGACGAGGAGTGTTTTATTTCTGTGGTATGTTGTGTCAGAAGAAGGTATCCAAGTGGATCAGAGTAAAGTTGAAGCAGTCAGGAATTGGCCACAGCCGAAGACAATTACGGAAGTGAGAAGTTTTCATGGGTTAGCATCATTTTACCGAAGATTCATTCCACACTTCAGTAGAGTGATGGCACCAATTACTGATTGTATGAAAGGAAAACAATTTTCTTGGTCGGAGGAAGCTGGGGTTGCTTTTAAGAGAATCAAGAAACTGTTGACGTCAGCACCAATTCTTGTATTACCAGACTTTCAGTTGTTGTTTGAACTACACACGGATGCGTCAAAGGTTGGAATCGGAGGGGTGTTGAGTCAGAAGGGACGTCCTATTGCATACTTTAGTGAGAAGATATCAGGGGCGAAGATGAGATATAGTACGTATGATGTAGAGTTTTATGCTGTAGTGCAAGCAGTGAAACATTGGAGACACTATCTGTTCCATAAGGAGTTTGTTCTTTACACAGACCATGAAGCTTTAAAGCATTTGCAGGGGTAGGACAAGATTTCAGCAAGGCATGCATCATGGATTGCCTATTTGCAACAGTTTACTTTTGTCGTGAAGCACAAATCAGGGATAACGAATCGCGTGGCTGATGCTTTGAGTAGGAGGAGTCATTTATTAACGACAGTGAAAGTTAAAGTGACAGCTTTTGAATTATTGCCAGAGCTGATTGAAGAAGATCCTTACTTTAAGAAGTTTGTTGAGAAAGTTAAGGAGGGAAATACTGATGAATTTGTATTGATTGATGGTTTCTTATTTAAGGGGAATCAATTGTGTGTACCGGATTGAAGTTTGCGAATGAAGATAATAAAGGAGCTTCATGAGGAAGGACATGTGGGTAGAGACCGAACATTGCAGTTAATCTCTCAATCCTACTATTGGCCATCGATGAGGAAGGAAGTTGAAAGGTTTGTTCAGAGATGTCACGTTTGTCAAGTTTCGAAAGGAACAGCTACAAATGCGGGCTTGTATATGCCTTTACCTGTACTTACAAAACCTTGGGTGGACGTTAGTATGGATTTCGTATTGGGTTTGCTGAGAACTCAAAGGGGTAACGATTCCATTTATGTGGTGGTTGACCAATTTTCGAAAATGACACATTTTATTGCTTGTAAGAAGACGGCGGATGCTGTTCATGTTGCTCAGTTGTTTTTCAAGGAGATCTATCGACTTCATGGGTTACCAGAGTCTATTGTGTCGGATAGAGATACTCATTTTCTGAGTCACTTTTGGTTAAGTTTGTGGAAGATGGTGGGAATGAAGTTAAACTTTAGCAGCGCTTATCATCCGCAAACAGATGGACAGATAGAAGTTGTCAACAGATCGTTGGGAAATTTGTTGCGATGTCTTGTGAAGGACAATCTGAAGAGTTGGGACATGAAGTTATGTCAGGCAGAGTTTGCACATAATCATGCAGTGAATCGTAGTACAGGTTTCAGTCCATTTCAGATTGTATATTCAAGTTTGACAAGGGGACCGTTGGATTTAACGATAATACCACAACCGAGGGGGACAGTTAAACGAGCTGCTGATTTTGTTGAAGGATTAGCGGAATGTCATAGAATCGTTCAGGAATGATTGGAGAAGTCGAATGAGAAATATAAGAGATTTGCAGATTTGAAACGACGAAGTATTGAATTTAACGAAGGTGATTTGGTTTACGCAGTGTTGACAAAAGATCGTTTTCCGGTGGGAACGTACAATAAATTGAAAGTGCGGAAAATTGGTCCAGTTGAAATTTTGAAGAAAATCAATGAGAATGCATATCAATTGAAGTTACCAGATGAGTTCATACTTCTGATGTTTTCAACGTCAAACATTTGAGTCCGTATTGTGGAAACGAGATTTTTGTGGGAGAAGATGGTGAAAATTCGAGGTCGAATTTCTATCAACCGGGGGAGAATGATGCAGCGCAATCACCAGATTCACCTAAGGTTCTAAGTCGGCCATTACCTAATGACTTGGGTCGGCTACGACATAAGGATACAGGAGGAGCACCACGAGATATCAAAATAGCAGCACGAGTGGAGAATGCGCAAAGCTTAAGTCGGCTGCGACTTAAGGGGTTAAGTCGGCTATGACTTAACAACGCAAGGGAAAAGGAGCTATGACCTAAATGGTCTCGAGCTAAAGAGTTACGACCTACGGAAGAAGGTTAGGTCGGCAACGACCTAAGGAAGAAGGCATGGACCGACCTAATGTTAAACCGCTTCTGGAAATAGGACGTAAGCCGCTATGGACATAAGTTGTTTGTAACTTTTAAGTCGTTCGTGTTTTGAGTCGTATATGATGTTGAGTCGTTGTATCTGATAAGCCGTGGTGTTTGTTGAGTCGCTATGTTCTTAAGTCGGTCATGTTTAGGTCGCGTGATGGTAGTTCTGTGTTGTAAGTCGTTAAGTCGCTGTGTCGGTCTGTCGTGTTGTGATGGGTTGCTAAGTCGCTACCGACTCAAGATGAGTCGTAAGTCGTTAATGACTTAAGGGTCAGGGTTTGGAAATTTCTATAAATAGCGAGTGTGTTGTAAATTTGAGGGGAGAATGTTTTTGAATAAAATTCCTTTTGTTAGCTTTGTGCTTTCATACAAATTGGTAGTTGAGTGTGATCTCCTATCTCCACTTTCGACATTCGAGTGCGCTCGAATCATCGTTTGTTGAAGCCGATTCACGGAATCTTGTGCGCAAGATCAACGTTGAAGAATCGTTGATCTCTTTTCACGGTATCGTGCGCGATCAACGTGTCAGAGATAGCTAAAATTCGGTATCTTCGGATCAACGAATTTGGGCCTTGCAGTATTTTCAATCCACCGATTGCTACTTTTCACAGTTTCATTTGTTTTCACAATATCCGCTGCGTCAATAACCCAGGACTGTAACGGAAGTTAGAAGTTTCCATGGGTTAGCATCATTCTACCGAAGGTTTATTCCACATTTTAGTAGCATGATGGCACCAGTGACAGATTGTATGAAAGGAAAGCATTTTGTGTGGACTGAAGAGGCTGATTCTACTTTCCAACAGATCAAGACACTCTTGACTACAACACCGATTCTTAGATACCCGGATTTTCAGTTGCTCTTTGAGCTAGATACTGATGCGTCTAAGGTTGGAATTGGTGAAGTATTAAGTCAGATGGGTCGTCCAACTGCTTATTTTAGCGAGAAACTTTCTGGAGCCAAGACAAGATACAGTACCTATGACTTGGAGTTCTATACTATTGTCCAAGCCATAAAGCATTAGAGACACTATTTGTTTCATAAAGAGTTTGTGTTATATGCGGACCACGAAGCGTTGAAGCATTTGCAGGGACAGGATAAGATTGCAACCAGGCATGCTTCATGGATCGCATACTTGCAACAGTTGACATTTGTTGTAAAGCATAAGTCGGGAGTTACAAATCGTGTGGGAGATGCATTGAGTAGAAGAAATCATTTGTTGACTACGATGAGAGTTGAAGTGACGGGGTTTGATGTATTTCCACAGTTGTTTGTTGAGGATCCTTACTTTGCTATATTGTAGATGAAGTTGAGAAAAGGAAGACGGATGAGTATGTGTTGGTAGATGGTTTTATATTCAAAGGAAATCGGTTATGTATACCAGAGTGTAGTTTACGAATGAAGATTGTGAAAGAATTGCATGAAGAAGGTCATGCGGGAAGAGATCGTACCTTGCAGTTGATTTCTCAATCATATTTTTGGCCTTCCATGAGGAAAGAAGTTGAAAGATTTGTGCAAAGATGTCACATATGTCAAGTTTCCAAAGGGACAGCTACGAATGCAGGATTGTATATGCCATTGCCCGTGCCTACTAGACCATGGGTTGATGTTAGCATGGATTTTTTTTTTGGGTTTTCCAAGAACTCAACGAGGGAATGATTCTATATATGTTGTGGGGGGTAGATTTTCAAAGATGGCACATTTCATAGCTTGTAAAAAGACCGCCGATGCAGTCCGTGTTGCTAAATTGTTCTTTAAAGAGGTTTATCGACTACATGGGCTACCTGAGACCATTGTTTCTGACCGGGATACTCGATTTCTAAGTCATTTTTGGTTGAGTCTGTGGAAGATGGTTGGGACTGAGCTGAATTTTAATAGCGCCTATCATCCACAAACGGATGGGCAAACGGAAGTGGTGAACAGATTTTATGGAAACTTGTTGAGATGTCTTGTGAAGGATAATTTGAAGAGCTAGGATGTGAAATTGTGTCAGGCAGAATTCGCACATAATCATGCCATTAACCGAAGTACTGGATTCAGTCCATTTCAAGTAGTATATTCTGCCATTCCGAAGGGACCGTTGGATTTGTCGACAGTTCCATGTCAGAAAGGGGTTGTTAAACGAGCTTGTGATTTCGTGAATGAGTTGCAGGAGTGTCACAGGATTGTTCATGAACGATTGCTTAAGTCAAATGAGAAGTATAAGCAACTGGCAGATAAGAAGCGAAGGAGTGTTGACTTCAAAGAGGGTGATTTTGTTTACGCAGTATTGACGAAAGATCGTTTTCCAGTTGGAACTTACAACAAATTGAAAGCTCGAAAGATTGGTCCAGTAGAAATCTTGAAGAAGATCAATGAGAATGCGTATCAGTTGAAACTGCCGGATCATATCCACACCGTTGACGTTTTCAACGTCAAACACTTGATCCCATATCATGAATATGAATATGTCGAAGAAGAGGAAAGTGCGAATTCGGGGACGAATACTTTTCAACCAGGGGAGGATGATGTAGCGCACAATACCTTAAATCTTAGGTTGCCTGTTTTGAGATGCGAGCTATGCCTTAGGTCGCTCACTAACGAGCTACGACCTAACAAGCTAACGGTTCAAGAAGAATTAAGCAACCTGCAGCGCGCCAGCGAGTTATGCGAGTTACGACCTAACACGGGCGAGCTAACTATAAGTCACCATGATAAGTCGCTTGAGCGACCTAACGAGTCTTAAGTCGCTGTCGTAGGTACATTAAGTCGCTTGAAGCCGCTTCAGTAGGTTGTTCAAACTTAAGTCGCACTACCCTTAAGTCGCTCCTATGCCGCATTGTTTAAATCGCTCTCACAAGTCACCTAGAAGTTAGGTCGCTGAGATTTCCTTATGTCACTCAAATTGATAGATCGCTCAAGCTGCCTGTTGTCGTGGTATTGTTAAGTCGTAGGTCGTTTTTCTTATGCCGCTTGCAAATGTTAAGTCGCATTGTTGTTGTGTCGTTTGTTGGTTTGTATGTTGTAGGTCGCGTGTGTTGTAATTAAGTCGTAGGTCGTGTAATGTAACTCGTGTTGTAAGTGTTGTAGGCCGTAGGTCGCATGGTATTAGGTCGGTATGTTGTGTTGTAAAATCTCTATAAATATGGGTGTATTGTCATTGTAAAAGGTGTTGATTTTGAATTTGAAGGCTTTGTGCCTCTTTTAAAATTGGAAGTTGAGTATGAGATCCTTTCTCCATCTTCAGTTATTCGAATGCGCTCGAATCAACGGATTTGAAGCCGATTCACGAAATTTCGTGCACGAGATCAACGTCGAAGGATCGTAGATCTTTTAACACGGTATCGTATGCGATCAACGTGTCGAAAATAGCTAGAATCCGGTATCTCGAGAGATCAACTGATTGGGACATTTATCATGGGTATCATCAATTCATCAGTTTATCATTGTACCGTTCCATCGTTGTTTTGTTGTTGCTGCATCATTTGGTGACAACTTGTTTAATCCGCTGCGTCAAAAAACAACAATAAAATGCAGTGGAAATTAGAACACGTCCATACGTTGATGAATATCTCTAGCTTTCCTATGCAAACTCCAAGCGTCTTTAGCTAAACCTGAAACTACTCGGATCTGTCTTGAGTATTAAAAATACCTGAATCAGGCTTGATAAACTAGCGTGAGAAAAATCGAATCATAAATGTATATAATAGTGTTATAGATTAAGTTGATGCCAATCAGAACCTTTGAAAAGAAGGGTACCTCGTAAGACCACGCCGTACATAAATACGGACGAGTATTTACCTTACGATAACCAAAATACTATATATCAAAACAAATTTGATATTATTACTAATGAAATTGGTTTGAAAACTATTTTCAAATAAATATATAATGAAGGTAACAATACCTAGACAATGTCAAACAGTGTATATGATACCAAAGGGGTAGTTGAAATGTTAGAAAGCATTACAGCTATTTTGAGAGTATAACTAAAATTGTAAAGCTCATATTGGAATTGGATTTCCAGCATGATAGGTAAGTAGCGGCCATTTCCTCCAATGTGAAATCCACGCATTACATCTTAGTCTCCGACGACTATTTACTTTTCTTAAGTAAGTGTTAACCCTCCTTTTGTCAAGGCCATAAACAGACGGATTCAACCTAACTAACTTTACGATTATCGAGGCTAGAATACGATGGATTCGATCTAAATGGAAGAAGCTCGTTTGGATGGGCCGCTCGAAATTGAGATTCATCGTTGTGGCTCGGCATTGCGGTGAGGATAGAGTAGCTCGGCATTGAGGTTCATCGGGGTCGCTTGGCATTGAGGTTCGTCAGGGTCGCTCGTCATTGTGGTGAGGATAGAGTGGCTTGGCATTGAGGTTTGTCAGGTTCGCTCGGCATTGAGAATCTTCAGGGTCTCTCGGCATTGTAGCTCGGTCAAGGTCGCTCGGCATTGTGGCTCCGTTAGGGTCGCTTGGCATTGTGGCTCGGTCAGGGTCACTCGACATTATGGCACGGTCAGAGTTGCTCGGAAATGTAGCTCAATCAGGGTCGCTCAGCATTGAGGTTCGTCGGCTCGGCATTGAGGTTCATCAGGGTGGCTCAGTATTTGTGGTTCGGTCGGTGCCGCTCGACACGGGAGGTGGCTCAGTATGGTTTGGGTTAGTAAGATGATGTGGGTCGGCTTCGAACTGGACTTCATGGTTCGACGTGCTGGAGTTCACTCGTGGGTCGGCATAAGGTGGTTGTTCGGCATAAGGTGGAGGTTTGGCTTGAAGATCATTCCGTCATAGTGAAGTAGATTGGGTTTGCACTCATGTAACTCCAAGTTGGCAAGCAAGTGGATTTGGGTCGTTGAGCACTCTACTTCGAGCCGTCTCCAAGGAACTTCTGTTTGGCATGTTGACTACGTGGGATCGGTTATGATGATAATTCTGGTTCGGTCATGGCCTTATAGGGTCCGGGTTACTCAGGAAGCCCAACTACCTGAATTTGCCTATAAATACAGCATGTGGTTCTCAAGTTGGGGTGATCTTCTTTCTGCTCTCTGACTTGCTCTTCTCCAAGGCTAAGGTAGTCAGCCGTCGTTAAACTTCGGATTGTAACTGTAATCGATTATTACAGTAATAGAAAGGAAATTCCTAGAGTAGAAGTAGGCCGGAGTTAGCCGAACCACTATAAAGTCTGCTATTCTTTACAGCTTTCATTTTAATTTTTGTTGTTCTTCATAATAACCTCTACGTATATTCTATCTGTAAGCTGTGACTGATATTTGGTGCTTTCAGTTGGATTTTGGTGTTAGTGACCACTTCTTGCGCTAACATTTTGGTGCTTTCATTAAGAATTGAACTCAAGGATTTAGGAACTTGAATTCTAGAAAGCAATGGCTAGACCACCAACGAGAAAGCAAGCAGCAGAAAGGAGCAATTAGGAAGGAAGTCAAGCGGCCTCTTCTGGAGCTGGAGAGGATCATGCATCCATCGACATAACTCGGGACGAGTTGGAGGTATGATGAATTATATGCAGGAGAAGATGATGAAACGACAAGAGGAGATGATGCAGGCTCTTCTTTGGAAATTCGGACAACCAGGAACTACAGGTGCAAAACTTCTTAGAACTGGACTAGAGGAACTCAACCAACAGGTAGATGGAGTGATTCAGCAGGGGGCAGCTCCCAATCAAGAGAAAACTAACAATCTAGATGGACCTAGACTCGAGGGCACACCACCAAGTAATACTGGACCAACCCTTGGAGGGATACCAAGTGATGCTGTGCAACCCGGCAACAACAGAAACACATGAGTATGTGACGATTAGCTGACATTATTAGGTGGAATATTCGCGGAGGTCTGACATACAAGGATTTGGAGGGTGTCAACAAAAGTCCATTCACCCGGAACATCAAGACAGCTAGGAATCTGCCCGATTTCAAACTGCCCACTTTAGAAGTATATAACGGGAAGATGTATCCCACTGACCACTTGATGAGGCACACAAGGCATATGGAAGTGCTAAGGGCGAAAGAAGAGGTTATGGCCCGATGTTTCCCTCTGTAATTTACTGATATAGCTGCTATGTGGTTCAGGCAGCTGGAGTATGGATCCACTGGAACATGGGAAGAACTGGTGGACAAGTTCTTAGGTCAGTTTTGAGTTCACATAAAAAGGCCAAAGAATGTGATGACGCTGATGTCAGTTAAATAGGGGCGGATGAATCGCTTAGGACATTCTTAACTTGGCTTAATGCAGCAGTTGCTTTAGTAGATTGGCCTGAGCCATCAACCGTTCTGATGGCTGCGGTATCAGTAGTCAGGGTTAATTCGGATTTCAAAGTATCGTTGATACGGGATCCACTATTGGATCTTAAGGAATTCTTCCATGAAGCCGAGAGATTTCTTCGACAAGAGGATGCATGTTTGGATATGTGGTTAAAGGAAGTCAACATAGTTAAGAATGGAGAACTTCCCAGTGAAAGTTCAAGTAAGGACAAGGATAAGGGGATTAGGAAGCGCTGAGGAGAACTAAAATTCTCCACTTACATAGTATTGAATGAAACACTAGAGTGCATATTCTTGGATACCCGAGATCGCATTCCCTATCGAAGGTCGGCAAGGAGGGAGCCTCAGAACGCAAAAGGGCATCAGGAAGGCACTGTCTCTTTCATGACCTGGACGGGCATGATACAAACAGTTGCCAACATCTGAAGGATATAATCGAGGAATATTTAAGGAATGGTTAGTTGTGACAGTATGTCGAAACTCGGAATGCGGTGGTGGAACAGGAGCCGCCACCATCTAAATCGAACGACGAAGGCACAAGACATAGGAATGGTGGTCGGTCGGTCATCAACTAATCATGATCGTTTGGAATAAATAACAAACTCCGAGCAAACTGCTAAATCACTTACACATGCACAGGGTCGAAGATAACCCTCAGGCTTGCTCTGAGATGATGGTTTACCGAGACGCCCCAGTTTGTGAATTCTGTTTTTTCCCTTCGGGTTGGACATTTGCTTTTTTTGCTTTGGTTTTGGGGTTCGTTTTGAACTCCCTGTTTTGTTGCTTTCTTGGTTTGGATACTCGCCTTTTGATTTGGATTTTGATTTGGACTTTTGATATGGATTTTCGGATTTCTGATTTGAATCTGGAATTTGGATTCTAGATTTGGATGACTTTTTGTCTTGTTTTTGGTTAAAAGGTCATTGAGTATGGACTATGCTCGGCAAGGGTCTGGAGCGACCAGGATTCGACCGAGGACTTAGGTCCCAGATTATTTATCGGTTACTATTTCAGGTCATCGAGTATGGACTATGCTCGGTAAGACTCCGAAGCGACCAGGATTTGGCTTAGGACTTAAGCCATGGCATAATTTAGCGTTGAGGGACACTGAACCAGGATCACCATTGGTCTAAGACTTAGGTCAAGACATTGCACTCTTCTAATTCCATATGGAGTCATTCCAAGAAGTCTCAACATATACGGAGTTCGCTTGAGAAGTCGGGGTTGAGATGAGCGATCAGGGTTGACTTATCCCCTTATTGTATTTGGAACCTAAATTTCTTGAGCACTCTTAGAATAGGTGCAAAATGATTCCTATGAAAATTGTATGAGAAATACGAAATCAAGAGAAGTCGCTACCGACATGATCATGTCGATACCAACTTCCCTCCTTTGAAAATTTTAAAATGAAACATCTATATGTTGTCGGTAGTCATAGTGGTTAGGCGATACGAAAGTGTCACAATGACATCACAATATTTAGTGATGCCATTACGACAAATTTTAAACTTAAGAACATCTGCGTTGCAATGGCATCTTTAAATTTAGCGACAACATTGCTATGTTTGATCTTTAATATGAATTGCAAATGTGTTGCTAAAATTTAACGATGCCATTGCTACGCCAATTTAATAATGTCTTAACAATGCCAAAAATTAAGTGGCACCCTTTTTTTGGGGCTTCCGACATCGCTAAATTTTAAGCGATGCCAAATGTAAGTCAAAAACCATAGATTTGTAGTAGTGCTTAGAAATTTCGCGGTAAAATAATTAAATGAATTAATAGCATTATGTATATCAGACAAACGCAATTGTTCAATAATGTCACATGGCATAAAATAGAATGTACAAAACCATAACAAGGTTTAGAATAAATATTTTTCAATACAACTTTAGTGCAATTGTTCAAATTTTGAAACAGTGGCTTAGGAAATTGTTCGATCAAAGTAGTGTTATGAAAATAGTAGCGTTTTGCGAAAGCTTTTATCAATGGGTCTTTGTCACCCAAATCACAAAGAGATAACTTGGATTGAAAACAAGACGTATTTGAAATCAAAACACAATAACACAAAATATTCCACCCAACCATCCACTTTGTTGATTCACCTAAATTTTGTTTACAATTAATAGAACAAAGCTAAAGTAAACAAAATACCATTGAATCGATAACCAAATTGAGAAAGGGAGAAAAAATCTACATGGCTAAAATTGTTGGAGAAAAAGAACAAAGATGAAGAAGAGAAAATTAGCAAATAGATTTTCCCCCACACTTTTACCCTCTCTTTTAGTCTCTATTTATATAATCAATTACTTAATGCCCAAGTTAACATTAGATGACAAAAAATAATTTGAGTAGCCAATTAGAGAGAGAAATAAATGTACTCAAATATGAGTATTAATTAGAGGAAACAAAATCTTCACTTTCTTTCTTTTGCATATTTATTTTCCTCTACTTGTGATTTTGTATCACCAAAATTTGACACTCCTTCTTGACACAAGTATATTCACAAAACATTTTTTAAAGATTTCTCATTTCCAAATCATATCAAAGGATCAAAATCTAATGTTGTTCAAATTAGAGATAAAGATTACCTCAGACAATATTCCTTTGGTGTTAAGTGTGGAACGAATGTCCGTACCACCAGAATTAAGGTCAGTTAGAGGAAATCCAATCTCAATTCTTTTAACATTTTCGTCTATAAATCCACTTCATCAATCTCTTTTATTTACTAATCTCCTTTATTTAAATTCCAAACCCATTTACAAAACTCTTTATAAATCATTAATTTAAACTAAAAAAATTCATTTATAAATATCAAAACCATTTATGTGTCTCTTTTTAAATCCCACAAATTATTTATAAATCTTCCTTTATAAATATTCCAAAAATCATTTGTAAAAATTCTTTAAAATATTCCTTATTTAAAACAAAACTCCTCTGACAAAGTCAATTAATAAAGTCCTTTTGATAGACGAAATGATTGTTTAAACACCGTTACTAAAATCATTGCTTGACTTAAAAACATTATTAAAAAATGATTGACCTTAAAAATAAAAAAGAAGCTTAGTGATATCAGTGGTTCTCGTTTAACCGAGTTTACCTTTCAAGTTATAACATGAGTATTTACATAACAAGCAGTTATGTATAAGGGAATCAACCGAAAACAAACAAATCAACATATTAGTAAGATGTCCAAGTTAATATAATAGCAGAATGAATTTTTTTCTACTAAACACATGCCCAAGTGAATATAATTTTAGAATGGGTTTTTATTCTCCTTAAATAGATGCCTACATAATCTACATGGGAAGTAATAGTATAAATATGATTTGTTCTACCAAACAGATGTCCAATTTAACTTAATTAGCAGAGCAGGGTTTTATTCTCCTAAACAGATATCATTGAGTTTCATTTTCAATTGGGATTACTTAGGGTTAATCAACAAAGAAATCTCTTAGGTTTAAAATCTTCCTTTAGAAGAAATTCCATTCTAAAACACAAAACCGATCTTTAGAATTAAAGTGGTTTAAAACTTTAAAACTTTTATTCAAAAATTAAATAACATTTAAACCTTTAGTCTAATGATAATTAAACCTTTAATTAATAAAAAAAAATTGGCTGTTAAATAAATAATTAAATATTAACTAACCTATAAATAAATAAGTAAATATTAGATACTCTTTAAATAAAAGATTAAATAATAATATATCTTTAATTAATTATTAGATAGTCATTTAAACATTTAAATAATAACTAAATATTAATTAATCTCAATTAATTAGTTAATTTATCTTTAAGTAAAATTTAATAATAAATTAAACCTTTATTTAAAATACTTAAGTCACAATTAAGTTTTAAATTTAACCTTTGCTTAAATTTAACTTGGTTGGAAATAAATTAATAATTACACACTTAATCAAAATAATAATTGAATAATAATTACCCTATCTACATAATTAAACAATAATTACTTAACTCCTAATTACTAATCAAATAATAATTAACTGTAATTATTTAAATAATGATGATTGAGTTAATTGATTAACGCTTAAGTATAAACAACCTTAACTAACTAATGATTAAGTATTGATTACCTTGATTAGTTAACTAATTAAAAATAGTTAAATAAATAAATAATTACTTTCTAATTACTTAATTAAAGTTATAAATTATTTTCAAAAATATTTTAAGTTAAAACAAGTTTAGATAAGAAAAATAATTAGTTTTTCCGAACTTTTCCTATAGCGACTATCGCTATACGACCTGTAATTTCAAACCTTGAAATTTATTTACTAACTTATAAAACTTTAAATTTTTGAAACCTATCACTTCGGAAACAAAATGGAAAACTTTTTTAAACCCTAAACAACGTTTTAAACTTGAAATATTTGGATGTTAAAATCAAATTTCAAACCTTTCATGTCGGTTTTAAAAATTAGTTAGCGCCAACTTTATTATTATGAACTACATGTACCAAAAACCATACCCAACATTTCAACACGACATGATGTCGTATTTATACTCAAAAGCATGATACTAACTTTAATTTCGTTAACTGAATTTCCATTTTCCAAATGTTAACTAACATCACATAATCACACCAATACACATCCATGTCTTCATCACGTATCCAAGCATATATATGTACAACTAATGCACAATATCATTACACATCCATCATATAATTCAAGTAAATATACTTCATATTTTACGGTTGTTGGTTAAGTAAAAAAGATAGAACTTTTCCCACCATAAAGCTTCCAAACTCATGGTAATTTAAGGTATGACCTAGCACTTCAAAGGAAAAAGATGGAGTCTTGATGGCATTAAAGACTAAGGTGGCTCAGCCTTCAAAGAAAATAGAAGTGAAGTTTATTTTTAGTAAGGTGGAGGGACTTTGGCATATCATCGAACTCTCAAAAATTAACTCGAAAATGGATCATATTCCAGGTGATTTTTGGATAAGTTACTCTTGAAATTTTAAAAAGTTGTCATATATAAAGCTATTGAAAATTCTCTTCTCTACAATTTCAAAAAAAGAACCATTCAATTTGAATGACTTATGTGGGAGACATGGTAAAAATAAGAAGAGGTATTTCCAGACTTGAAAATTTAGGTCTGCAAATGCTCTGCAATGAAATGAGATTGGGGCATGGTTTAGCTCAACATTTAAAGAAGTAGGACACATGAAATTTGTAGCCATTAGAATTCTACATGGGTTTTAAAAAGAAAATCTCCATTTGGATCGGATATAAGAAAGATATGGTAAAGGAAGAGGATATAAGAAAGATATGGTAGAATGAAGAGGAGGCAAAAATAGAGAAATGAAAAGGGTATTTATAAGCAAGAAACAATTCAAATTACCTTAATACCCTTGGTCCTTTACCCTCCACCTCCTCTTGCCACATCACCATGCCACCTCACTATCATGTACCTCAGCCCAGAAGCTTGTCCCCCTTCTCCTTGCCTAGCCAACATGACATTATTGCATGTGTATTTATGTTTTCTTATGCTTCCAAAAGCATCTTTCATTTTTAAACATCCTTTTATTTTATATTTCATAAAATGTCACAATTTATGTTTATAAAATTAAGTATAAACATGTACACATATTTTCTAAATACGTTAACTTATGTATAAATTAGTATATTTACATTAAAAAGTTCATAACACTTCAAACAATTTTTAGCCGATGAAAAGTCAAAAATTTATAAAACGAATTCCGTTTGCATTTTCGACTTTTCTTCAAACTGTATATTTTTGTAAAAAAATTTGAAAAAATTCACCATCAATATTCACTATTTTAGAAGATTTTTTTAATTATAAAATCTTTTATTTTAATGTTAAAATTAATTTAATATTCCAAAATCAGAGCGGTGAAATTCCGGTTCATCACACTCTCCCCCACTTAAAAGAATTTCGACCTCTAAATTTTACCACAACCCTAAATCCAAAAACACTTAAAACTATTAAATTGTCCAAATGATTTACATAGAACATTCCCATGCAAAATCTAATTGGATCACTCGCTTAAATGCGTACCTTTTATTCTAATCTAGTATCGCTCAATCGATTCCCTAGTAACGACTCTAACCGGGTTTATAAATTAGAAAAATATGCTCTTCTTATATAACCATATACTATGGTAGAAAACATTGGTTCTAAATCAAGAACCCTCGCCAAGGTTTGTCGTAAAAAGTCGATTGATGGATCTTTATTCGGAATAGTGTACAACAACTCAAGTCATGTACTTGAATTTTGGCTTTAGAATTTGTTAACGCTAAAATTTGAACGCTAACACCCCGGTGTATGAAGTGAGATTGTGAAAGCACCACCCAATAGCTCGGGAACAGATTATAAGCAGATAATAGTGAAAAAGCAGTAAACAACAGCAATTTTATAGTGGTTCGGCTTAAGAGAGAGCCTACGTCCACTTTGAATATCTTTATTGACGATTTGATTACAAGTCAATGCAGTTACACTTTGATTACAACACACTTTGAGTTTCAAGGGACTTAGAACAAGTAGCCTAAACTTCAATGTCGATCCAAATCTTTGAACACATGTTAGACATGTTTGATTTCTTCGTGAAGTTCCTTGAAGGTGTTGAAGTGGTTCAGAACGCAGCAGAGTAACAGCGCTTGAAATGAATGAGCCAAAAAGTCCCTTGAATATTGGAGGTGGCCATGTATTTATAGGCCAATTTCTGGGTTGGAATTGTTGACCAAGTCATGAGTCGCGACCGACTCAGGATGAACCGTGACCGACTCAAGATGAGCCGTGACCGACTCACCTATCACGAGTCAGCAGGCAGCGGCATAACTGAAACGGCATTGAGCTTGTTCCTCATATGCTTAGGTCGCCAGCGACTTATGATAGGTCGTTAGTCGCCTTGAGTCGTTAGAAACCCTGAGTCGGTCTGCCCCATAAACCACTAACTAGTTAAGCCACGCTGCTCCTCTAAGGCATTAACTCGTTGAGTCGTTCATCCCCATAAGTCGTGAGTCGCGCAATTCTTTAACTCGTGCAACTCCTCAGTTCAGTTGAGTCGTTGATCCACTGAGTCGTTACAAGCCCTGAGTCGTTGAGTCGGTCTAGGCCTTGAGTCATCTCATATGAGTCGTAAACTTCGTTGAGTCGGTAACTCACTGTGTCGGCCTGTCTCATGAACCGTTAATCCCCATGAGTCGTTCCATTCCTTTAAGTCGCCGTGAACCTTAACTCGTCGGCTAATTAAGTCGTAACCAGTTGAGTCGGCAACCTTATTAAGTCGGTAAGTCGTTCCACTTGTTAGCTCATTAACCCGCTTCATCAGTTAGGTCGTTGACTTCGAGTAGAAGATAGGTCGCTCCATTCTCTAAGTCGTATACCGTTTTGGACGGGGCGCTGCCCCCCGGACCCCTGCGACCTGACCGGGCAGGTCGATCACCGTAGCGGTGGCGTTGCCCCCGCACCCCCACCTTGGGGGGTTGGCACCCCCCCCGGACCCCCCCTCCGTAGGGGATCTTATCTGAAAAGCCATTCAACAGAACTTGCTTTGTTGGGATGCTGAGTTGACTATTCTTCGAGATGAACTATCATTGGTTTCTCGGTCGATTTTTGATATCACGGCCATGCTGAAAAAGTGGAGTTAACACTTGCCCCTCGAAGTATACTTTTAGGGACTAGGTCGTGTGCTTCGATTCTTCTTAACTCGTGCTTTACTGAGCTGCTGAGCTTGTACTTAGGCAACTTTGCTTTGTTTTGACCTGAAGCCTTTTAAACTTGACCAATGCGATTCAATGGAACTTTGACCTGAACTTGTTGCATCTCTTTACAGATTATTTTAACAACCTGTTAAACGCACCATTTGCAGAAAAATAGGGCGAATATACTCATCACCGATTGCCCATATCGAGTGATGGATTAGATCAAAGAACTGGTATTTTACTGTGAGCAAATTAGTATGGTCTTGATGAAGTGTTGCGAATCAATTATCTTGGATGAAGTATCAACACAAAGTTTACACAGTTATAACTGCTATCTGCATTGACACCGCACTTACTTTCAAATAACAAGCCTTGAATTCTTCTGAATTGACATATGCCAACCAGTATTATTTCAAGTATTGCTTTATTTACTTGTTATTTTAGTAGCTTTGCACAACACTTCACACGCTTTTAGAAAACGTGCACCTTTACTTTGGAATATTCAGTTCTTCATATAGAATGTCTTTTCGATAAGAAGAGTAGTGGGGCAAACTGGATCTTCCCATTTCTGGAATTTTCAAAATCTGAGTTGTCCGGTACTAATTTCATTCTTTACTTTTGCAGTACTTCCTTCCTCTTTCCGAATATTCCAGTCAGAAGTCAATTTTTAAGAGACTAAGTGCTGTGACGGTTAAGGAGAGGAGCGTTAAATTTTTTGCTGAAAGATGGATTTTCGCACTAATTCGGACTTTTGCACTCTTTTTGGTTGTCTTAGCTTCACGATGCCCCTGGTTTTCAAGAAGAAACTTCAGATGCCCCAGCTTTCGCAAAGGAACTTGCATCAATGGAACCTATTGCGGAAGCCTTATTGGTGTAATGTTTTACTCCATTTGACGGTGTGGGGTCATCCTTCTTGTTTTGCCTTTTGAAACCCGCACGTGCATAACAAATTTTATAGAAACTTTTGTCTGTATTTGAGAATGTATTTATTCCTCATTTTCATACAAGTTTCTTTATTCTCTTTGCATGATATTGCAGTGAGCTTGTGGTACGTTGCTTGGGTACTGCTTTTATTAATGTAGCAATATTATATTGCCCCCATACCACAACTCATTGTAATATTCTCCATTTTGAGGAGATTTTGGAGAACAATTCTTCTGTTTCTAGAAGACTTGTACTCTTACTTTAGAGAATAACTCTTCCATTTTGAGAAGGCATGCACTCTTTCTTTAGAGAATAATTTTCCATTTTTGAGGAAATATTATTCTTGCTTTAGTAGAGTGCTCCTTGTGTTGGAGAAGCCTTTCTTATTTTTTTTTTTTGTTGCGCCTCGTTGGAGGGCTTTGATTTGACATTTCAACTCTGGAGAAGTGGGCCTCCATAGAGATTGCACTTCAGCTCCGGTGAAATGTGCCCCCGAAGAGGTCTTTATTTGGCATTTCAGTTCTGGAGAAGTGGGCCTCCGAAGAGTTTGCACTTCAGCTCTGGTGAAATGTGCCCCCGGAGAGGTCTTTATTTGAAATTTCAGCTCTGGAGAAGTGGGCCTCCGAAGAGTTTTCACTTCAGCTCTGGTGAAATGTGCCCCCGAAGAGGTCTTTGTTTGGCATTTCAGCTCTGGAGAAGTGGGCCTCCGAAGAGTTTGCACTTCAGCGGTGAAATTTGCCCCCGAAGAGGTCTTTATTTGGCATTTCAGCTCTGGAGAAGTGGGCCTCCGAAGAGTTTGCACTTCAGCTCTGGTGAAATGTGCCCCCGAAGAGGTCTTTATTTGGCATTTCAGCTCTGGAGAAGTGGGCCTCCGAAGAGTTTGCACTTCAGCGGTGAAATGTGCCCCCGAAGAGGTCTTTATTTGGCATTTCAGCTCTGGAGAAGTGGGCCTCCGAAGAGTTTGCACTTCAGCTCTGGTGAAATGTGCCCCCGAAGAGGTCTTTATTTGGCATTTCATCTCTGGAGAAGTGGGCCTCCGAAGAGTTTGCACTTCAGCTCTGGTGAAATGTGCCCCCCGAAGAGGTTTTTATTTGGCATTTCAGCTCTGGAGAAGTGGGCCTCCGAAGAGTTTGCACTTCAGCTCTGGTGAAATGTGCCCCCCGAAGAGGTTTTTATTTGGCATTTCAGCTCTGGAGAAGTGGGCCTCCGAAGAGTTTGCACTTCAGCTCTGTTGAAATGTGCCCCGGAAGAGGTCTTTATTTGTTATTTCAGCTCTGGAGAAGTGGGCCTCCGAAGAGTTTGCACTTTAGATCTGGTGAAATGTGCCCCCGAAGAGGTCTTTATTTGGCATTTCAGCTCTGGAGAAGTGGGCCTCCGAAGAGTTTGCACTTCAGCTCCGGTGAAATGTGCCCCCGAAGAGGTCTTTATTTGGCATTTCAGCTCTGGAGAAGTAGGCCTCTGAAGAGTTTGCACTTCAGCTCCGGTGAAATGTGCCCCCGAAGAGGTCTTTATTTGTTTCCTGCCTGCTCGCCCATGTCTTTTCACAATTTGATCCTCAGTGATTCCCCGTTATCATTTCCAAACCCACATTTCCTTCTTTTGGAAGTAGTTTATTTTATCAAAAGAAGTGTACTTCATTGCTAAGTGAGCTTGCAGTGGCGGACACAAGCTACTTAATCGAATGTTTGTTTGCACAAACGATCTCAATTAGTTTGCAAGGGCCCACCTCCAGTTGAATCACTCACTGTTTGCTTGAAGCACTTCTTTTGTAGGATTTGGGTCTGGAATTTTTGTGGCCTGATATTGGCCTGTTGAGCGATTTGTAGGAATCGCTTGGCTTTGTGATGTGTTGACTAGGTGAGCTTTGCTTTGATTGCCTACAACATTAAATCGACATTTTAGCAATATATTTTAAGATATTTGCATATCGAAATGAAACAAGCATTTTATCGTAATAGAAAGCTCAAGATTTATAGTTCCTATTATTTATATGCACTGTTTTTACAACGGCATTTTATACAGGAATCATAAATCTAGTATTATTCTATGAATTTTAAGCAAAAGCCATTAAGTGAAATATGGCCATCAGGCATCATCTTCCAGAACAAGGATATTCTCTCCCTCCGGGGCTTGTCTCAAAGCACGAGCATATCTTTCCATCTACTTCTGTCCGCTGGGTGAGGGCCCCCTATGATAGCATTAATGATAAGCCTCTCAGATCCCTGCGTTGCAGTTCTTTCATTTGGGCCGTAATGATGAGTGAGAAGTATTTGCCCCTGAGTGGATGAGGATGGATCATTCCTGTTTCTCCGGACATATTGCTGAAGTTTATTCTCTTTCAATAGCTTCTCAATCAGATCCTTCAAATGGCGACACTCGTCAGTGTCATGGCCAGGTTGATTGTGGAATTTACAGAATCTTTCACTTTGCGTGGCATTTTTCCTAAGTCTCATCTTTTGTGGTTTAGGATATTCAACAATATCCTTTGTTGCTAAGAAAATGTTCTCTGGAGTATCAGTTAAGGGAGTATAATCCGACGGTTCAAAGTGGCGGTTTTTCTTTGGATTTTCCTGCTTTTTCCCATCATCATTCTTCCTTTTCTGTCCTCCAGACTCTCCTTTATTAGAAGCAACATTGACATTCTGAATTTCGGTCACAACTGCTTTTGTTGGCACAGGAAAGCTTTCCAAGCGCATAAACTCGTCGGCCTTCTTATAGAATTTCTCAAGTGAGTTTGGCTCCTTCATTTTTAGCCATTTGCCAAATTCACTCGATTTATCGATAGCCCGCATCAGGTAAATCAAAACCATCCGTGGCTCTGCGTTATCAACCTCGGCCAAGGCTATATTGAAGCGGTTTAAGAACGATCTGATAGACTCCCCGGGATTTTGTTCTAGACTAGAGAGTGACATTATATCCTTGGCCTTTGTAGCATATAGCCTGAACTGATCTTTGAACTTTCGTGTTAAGTCGGAAAATTGATCCACGGATCTAACTGGCAGCTTTGTGAACCAAAGTAAGGCCACTCCCTCTAAGTATATCGGAAAGTATCGGCACTTGATTTCATCTGTTGCTCTTGCCCCGGTCATATGCCAATCATACTTGTACAGGAACTGATTAGGATCACTTGTGCCTCGATAGGCCGGGATAGTAGGAGGTACAAATTTCCTTGGAAACTCTGCCTTCAAGATCTTTTCGGTGAATGGTGTCTTACTTGGAGCAAACCCCCAATCATTTTCATCCTCTTGCCTCTGCATGCTCTCTTTCATAATTGAGCGAATCATCCCTGATAGGTACTCCTTATCGTTCAGCGACTTTGCCGGGCAGAAGTCAGCTTCTCTTTCAGAAGTTTGCCTGGGCAAATGTTCGTGAAAAATTGGCTGCGGCCTTGAACCTTCAGCTTGAGAAGGTGCCCCTGCGGCGGTGCCAACTGTTCTTTGAGGGATACCTTTCTCTTGGGAATCATGGGCATCATCTGCAATGGTCTCTTCATTATTTTCTGTTTGACGGTTGCCCCTAAGTAAAGCATTCATTCTTTCCAGCATTAGAGTGTTCTGGGCTTCCATTTGCTGATATAACCCAGAAACTACAGCATCCAACACCTCTTGTGTAATTCCAACACTCGGAGCTGCTTCATTTGGAGCAAGAGAAGTGGTAGTATTCTCATGAGCATCACCGGATCTATCAGATCTGAGCTGTCTTCCAGTAGCCATTATCTCGGATAAACTTCTGGTGTTTAGAGAAATTTTTTCAACAAACTTTCACGAAGCAATGGTGAAAGTATTCCTGAGTTCAATTCTCAGTGAAAGCACCAAAAATGTTAACGCTAAAATTTGAACGCTAACACCCCGGTGTATGAAGTGAGATTGTGAAAGCACCACCCGATAGCTCGGGAACAGATTATAAGCAGATAATAGTGAAAAAGCAGTAAACAACAGCAATTTTATAGTGGTTCGGCTTAAGAGAGAGCCTACGTCCACTTTGAATATCTTTATTGACGATTTGATTACAAGTCAATGCAGTTACACTTTGATTACAACACACTTTGAGTTTCAAGTGACTTAGAACAAGTAGCCTAAACTTCAATGTCGATCCAAATCTTTGAACACATGTTAGACATGTTTGATTTCTTCGTGAAGTTCCTTGAAGGTGTTGAAGTGGTTCAGAACGCAGCAGAGTAACAGCGCTTGAAATGAATGAGCCAAAAAGTCCCCTGAATATTGGAGGTGGCCATGTATTTAGAGGCCAATTTCTGGGTTGGAATTGTTGACCAAGTCATGAGTCGCGACCGACTCAGGATGAACCGTGACCGACTCAAGATGAGCCGTGACCGACTCACCTATCACGAGTCAGCAGGCAGCGGCATAACTGAAACGGCATTGAGCTTGTTCCTCATATGCTTAGGTCGCCAGCGACTTATGATAGGTCGTTAGTCGCCTTGAGTCGTTGGAAACCCTGAGTCGGTCTGCCCCATAAACCACTAACTATTTAAGCCACTCTGCTCCTCTAAGGCATTAACTCGTTGAGTCGTTCATCCCCATAAGTCGTGAGTCACGCAATTCTTTAACTCATGCAACTCCTCAGTTCAGTTGAGTCGTTGATCCACTGAGTCGTTACAAGCCCTGAGTCGTTGAGTCGGTCTAGGCCTTGAGTCATCTCATATGAGTCGTAAACTTCGTTGAGTCGGTAACTCACTGTGTCGGCCTGTCTCATGAACCGTTAATCCCCATGAGTCGTTCCATTCCTTTAAGTCGCCGTGAACCTTAACTCCTCAGCTAATTAAGTCGTAACCAGTTGAGTCGGCAACCTTATTAAGTCGGTAAGTCGTTCCACTTGTTAGCTCATTAACCCGCTTCATCAGTTAGGTCGTTGACTTCGAGTAGAAGATAGGTCGCTCCATTCTCTAAGTCGTATACCGTTTTGGACGGGGCGCTGCCCCCCGGACCCCTGCGACCTGACCGGGCAGGTCGATCACCGTAGCGGTGGCGTTGCCCCCGCACCCCCACCTTGGGGGGTTGGCACCCCCCCCGGACCCCCCCTCCGTAGGGGATCTTATCTGAAAAGCCATTCAACAGAACTTGCTTTGTTGGGATGCTGAGTTGACTATTCTTCGAGATGAACTATCATTGGTTTCTCGGTCGATTTTTGATATCACGGCCATGCTGAAAAAGTGGAGTTAACACTTGCCCCTCGAAGTATACTTTTAGGGACTAGGTCGTGTGCTTCGATTCTTCTTAACTCGTGCTTTACTGAGCTGCTGAGCTTGTACTTAGGCAACTTTGCTTTGTTTTGACCTGAAGCCTTTTAAACTTGACCAATGCGATTCAATGGAACTTTGACCTGAACTTGTTGCATCTCTTTACAGATTATTTTAACAACCTGTTAAACGCACCATTTGCAGAAAAATAGGGCGAATATACTCATCACCGATTGCCCATATCGAGTGATGGATTAGATCAAAGAACTGGTATTTTACTGTGAGCAAATTAGTATGGTCTTGATGAAGTGTTGCGAATCAATTATCTTGGATGAAGTATCAACACAAAGTTTACACAGTTATAACTGCTATCTGCATTGACACCGCACTTACTTTCAAATAACAAGCCTTGAATTCTTCTGAATTGACATATGCCAACCAGTATTATTTCAAGTATTGCTTTATTTACTTGTTATTTTAGTAGCTTTGCACAACACTTCACACGCTTTTAGAAAACGTGCACCTTTACTTTGGAATATTCAGTTCTTCATATAGAATGTCTTTTCGATAAGAAGAGTAGTGGGGCAAACTGGATCTTCCCATTTCTGGGATTTTCAAAATCTGAGTTGTCTGGTACTAATTTCATTCTTTACTTTTGCAGTACTTCCTTCCTCTTTCCGAATATTCCAGTCAGAAGTCAATTTTTAAGAGTCTAAGTGCTGTGACGGTTAAGGAGAGGAGCGTTAAATTTTTTGCTGAAAGATGGATTTTCGCACTAATTCGGACTTTTGCACTCTTTTTGGTTGACTTAGCTTCAGGATGCCCCTGGTTTTCAAGAAGAAACTTCAGATGCCCCAGCTTTCGCAAAGGAACTTGCATCAATGGAACCTATTGCGGAAGCCTTATTGGTGTAATGTTTTACTCCATTTGACGGTGTGGGGTCATCCTTCTTGTTTTGCCTTTTGAAACCCGCATGTGCATAACAAATTTTATAGAAACTTTTGTCTGTATTTGAGAATGTATTTATTCCTCATTTTCATACAAGTTTCTTTATTCTCTTTGCATGATATTGCAGTGAGCTTGTGGTACGTTGCTTGGGTACTGCTTTTATTAATGTAGCAATATTATATTGCCCCCATACCACAACTCATTGTAATATTCTCCATTTTGAGGAGATTTTGGAGAACAATTCTTCTGTTTCTAGAAGACTTGTACTCTTACTTTAGAGAATAACTCTTCCATTTTGAGAAGGCATGCACTCTTTCTTTAGAGAATAATTTTCCATTTTTGAGGAAATATTATTCTTGCCTTAGTAGAGTGTGCCTTGTGTTGGAGAAGCCTTTCTTCTTTTTCTTTTCTTTTTTTTTGTTGCGCCTCGCTGGAGGGCTTTGATTTGACATTTCAACTCTGGAGAAGTGGGCCTCCACAGAGATTAAACTTCAGCTCCGGTGAAATGTGCCCCCGAAGAGGTCTTTATTTGGCATTTCAGTTCTGGAGAAGTGGGCCTCCGAAGAGTTTGCACTTCAGCTCTGGTGAAATGTGCCCCCGAAGAGGTCTTTATTTGAAATTTCAGCTCTGGAGAAGTGGGCCTCCGAAGAGTTTTCACTTCAGCTCTGGTGAAATGTGCCCCCGAAGAGGTCTTTATTTGGCATTTCAGCTCTGGAGAAGTGGGCCTCCGAAGAGTTTGCACTTCAGCGGTGAAATGTGCCCCCGAAGAGGTCTTTATTTGGCATTTCAGCTCTGGAGAAGTGGGCCTCCGAAGAGTTTGCACTTCAGCTCTGGTGAAATGTGCCCCCGAAGAGGTCTTTATTTGGCATTTCAGCTCTGGAGAAGTGGGCTTCCGAAGAGTTTGCACTTCAGCGGTGAAATGTGCCCCCGAAGAGGTCTTTATTTGGCATTTCAGCTCTGGAGAAGTGGGCCTCCGAAGAGTTTGCACTTCAGCTCTGGTGAAATGTGCCCCAGAAGAGGTCTTTATTTGGCATTTCATCTCTGGAGAAGTGGGCCTCCGAAGAGTTTGCACTTCAGCTCCGGTGAAATGTGCCCCCCGAAGAGGTTTTTATTTGGCATTTCAGCTCTGGAGAAGTGGGCCTCCGAAGAGTTTGCACTTCAGCTCTGGTGAAATGTGCCCCCCGAAGATGTTTTTATTTGGCATTTCAGCTCTGGAGAAGTGGGCCTCCGAAGAGTTTGCACTTCAGCTCTGGTGAAATGTGCCCCCGAAGAGGTCTTTATTTGGCATTTCAGCTCTGGAGAAGTGGGCCTCCGAAGAGTTTGCACTTCAGCCCTGGTGAAATGTGCCCCCGAAGAGGTCTTTATTTGGCATTTAAGCTCTGGAGAAGTGGGCCTCGGAAGAGTTTGCACTTCAGCTCTGGTGAAATGGGCCCCCGAAGAGGTCTTTATTTGGCATTTCAGCTCTGGAGAAGTGGGCCTCCGAAGAGTTTGCACTTCAGCTCCGGTGAAATGTGCCCCCGAAGAGGTCTTTATTTGTTTCCTGCCTGCTCGCCTATGTCTTTTCACCATTTGATCCTCAGTGATTCCCCGTTATCATTTCCAAACCCACATTTCCTTCTTTTGGAAGTAGTTTATTTTATCAAAAGAAGTGTACTTCATTGCTAAGTGAGCTTGCAGTGGCGGACACAAGCTACTTAATCGAATGTTCGTTTGCACAAACGATCTCAATTAGTTTGCAAGGGCCCACCTCCAGTTGAATCACTCACTGTTTGCTTGAAGCACTTCTTTTGTAGGATTTGGGTCTGGAATTTTTGTGGCCTGATATTCGCCTGTTGAGCGATTTATAGGAATCGCTTGGCTTTGTGATGTGTTGACTAGGTGAGCTTTGCTTTGATTGCCTGCAACATTAAATCGACATTTTAGCAATATATTTTAAGATATTTTCATATCGAAATGAAACAAGCATTTTATCGTAATAGAAAGCTCAAGATTTCATAAGAATCTTTTCCAAAGTTGATGGCTTTTGCTTAAAATTGGCACTGTTTTCGTATTATTGTCTAACCCACTCCTCTATCTTTCCTTTTCCCCCAATTGGCCAACAAAATTGAGGATAGTTGACTCAGGTTGCTTGAAGACTCATTTCCAAAGTTTCCTCATTTCAGATGTGTACTTCTACATTTCATCTTTTTCATTTGGCTTATGATGGATTGGCACTTAAGGGAGGGATTATTTTTATTGTTATCTTTGTACTCTAATTTTGTGAGATTGAGATGTATTTTCGTGAGATATTTTGAGTTTTTGAGACATGTTATGTTTTAATGACTTATTTTGAGATTAAGTTTAATTTCGAATGACAAATTATTATTTAAATGTTTTCGCTGTTTTTACTTATTTGTCATGTGAATCTTAGTCTCTGTGATTCTATAGTTATACCTACAACGCGACACATCCTTTGGCGTGCACTTTTTGGGAATACTAAGAGGTGTGCGGTGTTTCACCTAAAGGTGTAGATTGGTTTGGGTTTTTGTCATTAAGTAGAGTGGGAGGTTTATATCTTGTCAAAAGCTTGGGGCTCGTTCTTCTTGAGTTTAGGGTGGAAATCTTAAGCTTCGATAGATCTGAAATAGGTTTTGGCCCTGTCGAAAGCCGTGGGTATAACTTCTTTGGATTTAAATATGTAATTCCAGGCTTTGATGTTTAGAGGTTTGGCTTCGACCTCGTCGAAGGCTTTAGATCATAGAGTAAATAGCTTTGAATGGGATACATAAGATATTAGATCTTGAAAAGGTATTGACTATGTCGATAGGAGCCTTTCATTGGAGGTCAAACCTAAAACATAAAGGTGAATCCAATAAAAGTTTAATAGGACAGTAAAGTAATCAAAAGTGCTTAGGACTTCCATTTTTCCATCTAAGGAATCTCTATTTCTGTAAATACCCAAATCAACAATCTTGAAATCAAGGTTACAATGCTTTATTTAAGATAATACAAATTTAGAATGAGAGGAAACAGATCCCTAAAAAGTGACCCCTTAGATCGTATTTATAGATGCGACTTAGAACCTTTCGACCTTGGTGCTTTCGACCGGGTCGAAAGTTGACTGTAGAGTGACCTAAGCAAGATGTCATCTTGGTCGAATGTTATGGTGGCGCTACCTTGCTTTCAATTATCTTGTAAGTGCTTCCTGCTTTGTCGACAGCCTTTAATCATTGGTTTCAATGATGTTTTCGCCCATGTACTTTTCCTGATCTGATGCGTAACATTTCCTAGACCACACTAGTTTCGACCTATTCGACAGGTTTACTATAGCATTCGAGGGGCTCTCTCCAGATAATAATTGCTTCCTATCAGTTTGAATGATGGTGAAACCATTGGTTTCAAATGGTTTGTCGTATATTCAAGGGGCTATTCTAAATTGTCTTCGGAAGGTGGCTTTAACTTAATCGAAAGGACTTTAGTTGATTGAAGGGTCGCTAATGAAGGCGGAAGAGTGCTTTCAACCCCCTTATCTTCTTCAAAAGGTGAGGACTTTCTGAAAAAAGATTAGAGAAGCCTTCCATCAACACTTAAAGGTCCCGAAGCTTAGAAACTTTGATGGCAGCATACCTTTGAAACCTTCAAATGGTTGGACTGGAGCTCATCTCTCTTGCTCCTTGTTTAAAGTGGTCTTGACTTGGTCAAAAGGTAAACATTTGGAGTAAAAACTATTAAAATAAATCAATAATGTGGAAAGTATTTCTTAGTACTAAAAAATCATCTCATAAATACCATTTTAAGTAATAATTTAGTGCATGAATAGTATGTATAGCACAATTATTAGCTTATTAATTCAGGCATCATGATTAAAAAAGCCACGATCTACTTATGTTTTATGACCTATGAGATCAATAACATGATCTAAATAATCTTCGTTGTTTCCTTTTATTTACTTCGACTTTATATTGTATGCTTTAATACTAGTGGCCATGTTTAGATCATTATTCACATTGATATAACCATAACTAGCAACTGGACATAGTTTATTCTCCATGCATGTATGCATTTGTCTTTTGTGTACCCACAAGTTTCTAAAATTTATTAAAAAGTTTTTATTGCTTTATTATTATTTTTAACATCTGTAAATATATTGGAACTTTAAGTATTGTATTATGTCTGCATAGTGTAGGTTCTTTTAAAAGTAGTGGTTTTGTAAGTCCATAATTATAACAACAAAATAAACCATATCTAACATATGGTCTTCCATTCTTTGCATTCATAGTCTATACAAATTTCATTGACATCCTATTCTGAAGAATTTGGTAACAAAATAATATGATTTCAGATTGAGAAATATATTTTACTATTATTATAAATTTTATATCCATGTGTAGTGGTTCAAATTACATGATCTCGTTAAAAGAGAATTGGTAATTTGATGATTCAAAACTAGGTCAGGCATATCGTATTGAAAATTACACTTGCACAAACAGCCTAACTATCAATCCAATACATACAATTCATCACAAATGCACATCAAATTAACTAAAAATGATTATTTATACTGTATATGGAAGAAAAATAACTAAATTATCTAAATAATATTGGGACTAGATTCAAAGGTGAGGGTGATTTTTTAGGGAATGATTGATAGTATGAGAGAGGATGATATCAAACACAACTAGAGAAATTTGCGTGAAAAATATTTGAATTTTTTCTATAGAAAAATTTGGGAAGACAATATCAAGAATTATGTATTTTTGCATGTTCTATATAATAATAACTTTACTTTTTAGTAAAACTAAAAATTAGGGAAGAAAAAATTAAACATAAAAAATCAAACAGAGCTTAAGGTTTTCATCCAAAAATCTTGAAACAACTATTTGTCCTAAATATGATTAATTGCCAATTTTAGTCTAAACATAATGTTATGTTATACATCGACTATTAGCTAATTAATATCATTTAAAATAACATTGCAAAGATGATCTAAATACAACCAATTTACATAAAGGTATATATGTCATAGTTTGTAGCGTTTAAAGAAAAATAATTTTATTGAATCCAAATACATTACGAGATTAAGATATCTCCGTTTGATTTTAATACATGAGGATAAAATGATGAACTCATAACAAAGGACATAATGATCAATCTTAGCGGTCAAGGTCAGCATGGACATCATGGATAGGGGCAAGAGAAGGACCATGGTGTTTGCGGGGACGGTGAGGAGTTGGAGCAGGCGCACGGTGTTTGTGGTGATGGTGAGGAGCGGGAGCATGAGCGTGATGTTTGTGTCGATAATGTGGTGTTGGAGCATGGCCGCGATGCTTGTGGCAAGGGAGGTGGCTGCGGGGAGAGGGAGCAAAAGCATGGTGTTGGTAAACAACATGATGTTGGCTTTGGGGAGCAGGAGCCTGGGAAGTGTGCTTGTGGTGGTGGTGGGGAGATGGAGCATGACCATGGTGCTTGTGGTGGCGGTGATGGTGAGGAGCAGGAGCATGAGGACGGAAATGATCAGGATCCGGTTTAATGATATACTCCATTGTTTCTTCCTCTGTATCTTCCATCAAAGCTTCCATTGCAGATTGAATGTTTGTTTGATGGTCTTGTGACATTTCATTCTCACCAACTTCCGTTGACAAAATTTCAATATCAGAATTACCTAATATTGTTTTTGCATTTGTTATTGTCATGACAATAACTACAAAAAAGAGACTTTTTAGAAGATCCATTTTTTAGTTTGGTATTCTGCAATGCAATTGTGAGTGAAATTCCCTATGGTATTTATACAGTTGGTTTGGTATTTGATAAGATTAAGTGGGGAAGGAAATTTAACAGTAAAATTTATTACCTATTTATTAAGCAGGTAGGAATTCATTATGGGGATTAATCTACTATAGTTGGTACATTAATCGTATTATACCTGTGTATATTAAGATATTAGATACAATTTGCAATAATATTTTCCTCTATGTTTTATATTGATAACTTCCAATTATTTTTAATGTACATTCATAATATCATAATAGCTATTATTTTAATTATTTATTGGACGAATCTAGAGAAATTAATAGATTATGGTTCATGTATTAGCATATTCATTGTTTAAAACTAACTAGAAATCTGAATGGGGAAAATGTAAGCAGAAAAATAATTCAATACTAATTGACATTTAAAATATGCTTAATTATGATGTTTTTTTATAATTGGCTATTTTTTATTTTTTGACGCCAATGTTGCTTTTCATAATACAACACCATGGCAATTCAAAAAAAAATATTTTGGTACTTTCATTCTTCTGAACAATGTTAAATTATTATTATGTAAGTTTAAGTTAGAGGTATTAATTTTTATAACTGGTTTTGTGCTTTTTTCATTAGATTTTTATGGTCAATTTTGTGTCAAAAATAATAATTTGATTATTACTGTTTAAGAAAAATAATATACTATAAAGGTAAAAAAGTGATTTATTTTAGATCAAGATATTTCTTAATCTAGGAATAATAATTTTCCGCAAATGGAATCTAACATAAGACCCCTATAGAATAAAAATATTTTTTTACAATATTAAATTAGGTCCATATTCTTATTAATTCCTTCTAAATCCCTATCGTCCAAAAATTTGTTTCCATTTGCATTCTATGATGTAGTAATAGCTATTAGAAACACATGAAACGTCACAATTTTCTTATCTTTATAAATATTGATATTATATATTGTAAAAATTCAATTTCATAGTAGTTGTTTTTCGAAACATGGTAATATTTTCCAAAATCTTGATAAAAAATTTGTCATTATTGTCTAAATATATGATTCACATTTGTTTAGATTGTATGCTATTTGATGTTTACAAAATAATTACTGGGAGTTTACATTTCAACTATTTTAAGAAGAAAATTAAACATCTTTCATGTTACTAAGGACAATACGCTTTATCTAATTAATAATAGAAATTAAATTTCATTATTTTAAGGATAGACAACAAATCTTGCTTTCTCCAAAATTGTTGTTTGATAACCAAAAACTCTTCTTTTCTAGGAATGAAATTAGCCAACTGTCTTTCAAATGGAATTCTTTACAACCATGTAACTTTTTGTATAGATGAATTATGGTAAATTTTCATTTACGCTATGCATTTACATATGCATGGTTAGTTGTGTACATAGGTACGTACGTAAGCACATGCAGAGAGAAATAATGGGTATAATGTGTACATTCGCTAATTTTTGTTAATTGTTGACCGTTATTGCAACCATAGTAGTCCGATGGCTTTTGTTGATCAAAAGGTTTCTGTCAAGACATTAATAAACCACAAATTTCATTTAATCCATGGAAAATGTGCGAACCAAATATAGTAACAAAAAAGATTAAATTATGAATAGTATATGCATTTTGAAATGCAATTTAGAGGTAGTTAGTCCAAACCAACCTACCAACTTTCCTTATCAACCCCCCTCCCCCCAAACCCTATTTTTTGGTTACTTCATTTTTCTCCACCACTTTTCTAAAAAATAATTAATTAATGTTGTGATATTTCATTTGGAAAATGAATTCAAAGGAATTTAGGGAAGCAATAGGGAAGAAATGTTTAGGAGGACTTTGAAGAAATGCCTCTCAACATCAGGTACCAATAAATGTTTCTTTAAGATTGCTAAGAATCCAACACATCAAAGGCCTATTCCAAAATTGATGAAAAGTCTAATAATCAACCATATATCCAATAATGCATAAACGAAACATTATAGAACATAGACATAAAACCAGAAAAAACCAGCTAAAATCTACACCTAAATAAACTACATATTATCTAGCTATAGATTCTCCCAAATGACATCACGAATGAGTCAATATCTCTTTGACAAATAAACTACTGCAATAAGCAAGCTTTCACTAATAACATCACAAGCATTGTATTAAGACAAAAACTGGATCAAAACCCAGAATCAAGATGAAAGCACCAGTTCAGGTTAAATAAACAAAAAAAGCAAAATATAAATAAGAACAAAAAGATTGTTTTATAGTGGTTCGGTGTAATCTCCAGTCTACATCCACTTCAATCTTTTTATTAGTCCTTCTCTCTGTAGATTACAACTAGTCTGCTCAAATTTGACTACAATCTTGTGGATGTAAGATGAACCAAGATATTTCTAGAGAGTTTTAGAGTCCCTTGTACTAAGGATTTGCTAATCAAAGTCGTAAAAAACAGATAGTTGTTTCCTAAATGACTTTAATGAAGGAGAGATTAGAGGTGAAGAAGTAGAATGGTCTCTGTATAAGAGAATCCCCTATTTGGTTGCAGGTAGGCTTGTTTTTGTAAAGGAAATAGTCATGGTGGCTCAAAAATCCATCTGGGGTAGTGTCTAAATATCATCCCGAAATATTATGCAATGTTGTAGAATCTCCCGAGCTTACACCGAATGTCAGCGTCGAGACTATCATAGTGGGGTTAACTTCTCACCATAGTTCGAATTACTTCCATTCTTCTGGCTTCCATCATGCTACTTTATTTCTAAGTGTTATGTCCTATTTCCATGGATCATTGGTAGTCAAACTCAAGTCGGTGCCTACCTCTCTCCAAAATATCTTGATATGTACATTTTTTCTTGAGAGATTGGTGATGACTTTTTTCCTTAGCTTGGAATGATTCGCAATTTTACGGCACTCTTCTACTTCTATATGGAGTCATTCCAAAAAGTCTCAGCATATACGGAGTTTGTATGAGAGGTCGGGGTTGATATGAGAGGTGAGGGTTGATTTATCCCCTTATTGTACTTGGAGCCCAAATTTCATGAGCACTCATAGAATGGATAATGATTCCTATGAAATTTGTATGAGAAATACGAAACCAGGAGAAGTCACTACCGACATGATCACGTCAATACCAGCTTCCCTCCTTTGCAAATTTTAAAATGAAACTTCTATACGTTGTCGGTAGTCATTGTGGTTAAGAGACACGAAAGTGTCACAATGACATCAAAAAATTTAGTGATGCCATTGCAACAAATTTTGAACTTTAGAACATCTGTGTTGTAGTTGCATCTTTAAATTTAGTGACAACATTGCTATGTTTGATCTTTAATATGAATCACAAATGCATTGCAAAAATTAAACAATGCCATTGCTACGCCAATTTAATAACGTCTTAACAATGCCAAAAAAGTTAAGTGACACCCTTTTTTTGGGGCTTCCGACATCGCTAAATTTTATGCGATGCCAAACGTATGTCAGAAAACCATAGATTTGTAGTAGTGCGTAGAAATTTTGCGTTGATATAATTAAATGTATTGATAGCACTATGTATGTCAGACAAATGCAATTGTTCAATAATATCACATGGCATAAAATAGAATGTACAAAACCATAACAACATTTAGAGTAAATATTTTTCAATACAACTTTCATGCAATTGTTCAAATTTTGTAACAATGGCTTAGGAAGACGTTCGATCAAAATAGTGTTATGAAAATAGTAGCATTGTGCGGAAGCCTCTGTCACTCAAATTGCAAAGAGATAACTTGGATTGAAAACAAGACGGATTTGAAATCAAAACACAATAACACAAAATATTTCACCCAACCACCCACTTTGTTGATTCACCAAAATTTTGTTTACAATTAATAGAATAAAGCTAAAGTAAATAAAATACCATTGAATCAATAACCAAATTGAGAAGGAGAGCAAATATCTATATGGCTAAAATTGTTGGAGAAAAGAACAAAGATGAAGAAGAGAAAATTAGAAAATAGATTTTCCACCACACTTTTACCCTCTTCTAGTCTCTATTTATATAATCAATAACTTAATGCCCAAGTTAACATTAGATGAAGAAAAAAAATTGAGTAGCCAATTAGAGAGAGAAATAAACATGCTCAAATATGGCTATTAATTAGAGGAAGCAAAATCTTCTATATCTTTCTTTTGCATATTTATTTCCTTATATTTGTGATTTTGTATCACCAAAATTTAACACTCCTTCTTGATGCAAAATCACATATATCCAACATATCAAACATGCCATATCTAGTTCTATCACAAATCCCCACATCTCAACCACACTAAATTACAAACCTCAACCACCGTCTGCAAGTGGCGCATCTCCCACATGAGATGCACTACACAAATCCAGTCTCAAAAAAGTTTGTAATACCACAAAGATCTTCGTCTTGTCTATGTGGAGTTTTCAATTCAACATCCGTCTATCACTCGATCTGAGCTCATTGCCTGATCACTATTGATTCCTGAGCATCATCAACATGAAGACCCCTATCTAAAATATGATCCTCAATGATAAAATCATAAGCAGTGACCACATTAACCACTCCATCTTACTGTGGACTAGGTTCTTCAACCGTCGCTCGCTTTCCATTGTCGACTATAGAACCAACCAATCTATAAGGGTTTCCTTCTTCCAATACTCCTTTCATCCTTACACGACCACTTTTCTTCACTATTAAAATTCTACCTAGAGTCTCATAAGTGCAACCACAGCGATCCAACTGACCAAGAGATATAAGATTATGCGAACAAGTGGGTACATGTCTCACTCCTAAGACTTCTCTAACCACGCCATCATGCAAACGAAATCGGATAGATCCAATAGCACAAATCGGTAGCTCTTCTCCATTGGGTGTTCCAATCATGCCGACACTCTTCTCATAAGAAGAAAAACAATTCACATCTTTAAACATGTGAAAACTGACTCCCAAATCCATCTTCCAAGGCTTATTTTTACTAAAGAGGACATCACAAGAAGTATCACTATCGGTACCTTCAGCAAAACATGTATGTACATCATACTAGCATCACCATGCGCAGCCTTTTCTGTTCTCTTTTATAAGCATAACACTTGCCGCATATGTGACCTTTCTTATTGCAATAACGACAAGTGATAACACCTTTACCATTAGCGTTCTTCTTCTTCCAAATTGTGTCTTTCTTCGAGTCCCTTGCCACCATAGCCTCACTTTGAATTAATTTCATACCTGTCCCTTTTCTTCTAAGCTTCTCATTCAAAAGACTGCTTTGAACAGTTTCCAGAGTGATAGTTCCATTAGCATTGGAATTACTCAATGAAATAACCAATGTTCCTCAACTTTCTTAAAGGGAACTCATTAATAAAAGAGCCTGTAACTTATTATCAAAATTGACCTTCATATTTGCCAATTAATTAATTACATCTTCAAATTCATTCAAATGTTCTACAACAGGCTTCTCTTCATCTAATCTCAGTTGTACCAACTTGTCCCACAAAGCCTTCATGGATTCACAACGAGTCACATGATGGAAAAATGAATCATCAAGATACTAGCGAATCAAAGAAATCATCTTCTTATCCATCTTCTTCCATATTCCCTCATCTACATTAGAGGGATTCTTTCCATCTTCATCAATAGCATCATGAAGATCATTGAGATACAGAACATACTCCATCATAGGCTTCCAAATACATCAATTTTTCCCATCCAAGATAGGCATCTTTGAAAATGAAATCATATCCGACATCAATAATTTTTCAAACCAATATTACTCTAAGCTTTGCGATGATCTGTGCTCTGATACCAAACTGTTATGAAAATAGTAGCGCTTTTCACAAGCTTTTATCAACAGATCTTTGTCACCCAAATCACAAAGAGATAACTTGGATTGAAAACAAGAAGGAATTGAAATCGAAACGCATGAACACAAAATATTCCACCCAACCACACACTTTATTGTTCCACCAAAATTTTGTTTACAATTAATAGAACAAAGCTAAACTAAACAAAATACTACTTAATCAATAACCAAATTGAGAAAGGGAGCAAATATCTATATGGCTAAAATTGTTGAAAAAAAAACGATGAAGACGATAAAATTAGCAAAAAGATTTTCTATCACACTTTTACCCTCTCTTCTCGTCTCTATTTATATAATCAGTTACTTAATGCCCAAGTTAACATTAGATGGCAAAAAAATAATTTGATTAGCCAATTAGAGAGAGAAATGAACATACTTAAATATGTCTATTAATTAGAGGAAACAAAATTTTCTCTTTCTTTCTTTTGCATATTTATTTTCCTCTATTTGTGATATTGTATCACCAAAATTTAACAAATAGCATATACATTAGATACATCATTTATAAAGCCAGTCTAAACAAAATTTCAGTTGGTACCTAACCAATATGTAGTGAAGTAATTAGCAATTATCACATCCACGGTAATAATATCATGAGAGAAAATTGTGATTTTCTATACGACTTAATATTGCATAAATTAGAATAATCAAGAATTACCCAATTATACTGACAAATAATCAATTTAATTTAGAGATCAATTTTTAGTTTTTATTGGAACCACATGTTTTAACTGGAAGGTTTTGGACAATTGAAAAGGGGAAGAGGGTAGGGGTAACAATATTTGATATTTATATTTACAAGTTTGAGCTTTATTATGTTTTAATTAAAGCCTAAGAGGTGAAATTAATGTGAATTTTAAATTTAAGTCACAAAATTATAGTTAAAAGAAAGCATGAACAACAATGTTTCAATTACATAACCATGGGATAGAATAGATAGATATGAACGAGAGTGAATGAAGCAAACTTTTTTTTGCATTGTTACTTCAGGAAAGTTTCAAATCTAGTTGCTAACTAAATTCTACACAAAATACTAAATATAAACTATGTCTGTTATTAAATGCATACACAATTTAAAATTTGGATAAATTGATGATTATGTTCAATTTGTGGCAATAGTAAGCACAATTTAAAATTTGGATAAATGGAAGATTATGACATATTTATGGGAATAGATATACACCTAGTTATGCAACTAGGTCACTGCTTTTTCTACTAGTATTTCATGAATACTTAGGTAGTGATCATATGTTGGCATATCCGTTGTTGCTAAACCTACATTATGCAAATGTTCCTATTTTTAAGACAATGATCTATTTTTCAGTCATTGCTTGTCAATTTGTCGATTGAAAAGATGCTAGATATTAGATTTCAGTAGTTCAGTGCCAGATGCATCAGCTTCATTATTAACTTGACTTGACTTTTCCTTAGTGATACCAAACTTGTCTTCAGCAGCCTTACTTCCTTCACTAGCTCAAGTACCCTAAGTCTTTTCTCCTTGGTCATTAATTTCTCCATCATTTTGTTTCTAGTCTTCTGGTCCTAGTAATACTAAATATTTGAAGACAATTATCACAAATCACCAAAGGGGAAATACACTTAGGGGGGTGAATATGTGAAAGCTTCCAGCGTAGCGATATTGTCGAAATTATTAGGGTTTGGATGCGTAAAGGTTAAGTCCAAGATTACTTATGATTTTTACTAGGTCAAATTATCCTCTGAAATTCTAACATAAAAAATGGTAAGGAGGAGGACAATATTTTTAGAAACTCAAAAATTAAGAAAAGTAGAAAGGAAATCTCAATTTGTTAATGAAAAGTTTCCAAACCATGTTTCAAAATTAAAAATGTGCTTTACGGTCTAAAAAAACTACCCATGCTTGGTATGATGGATTCAAAAGCCATTTCAGTTTTCAAATTAGGAAAATCGACTCCATGTTATTTATCAAAAAGGAAAATTGTGACATGTTAATCATTCAAACTTATGTTGATGATATAATATTTAAATCTATAATGATAATTTGTGTAAAGGTTTTGCAACTACTATTAAAATGAATTTAAAATGTCTCAATGAGAGAATTAATTTTCTTTAGGAGTATAATTTAACAAATTAGAAAATGAAATTTTCATTTATCATGAGGAATATTATAGGGAATTATTAATGTGACGATCTGGAATTTCTGAATATTTGAAATTGAAATATTTAATTGATTTTAAATATTTGGAAGTTAGTTTAATTTGAATTTCAAATATCACTATTTATTGGGCAATTAAATTTTTGAATTTAATTATTGAAAGTTGGGTAAATGGTTGAATTTAAAATTTTGAGCTTTTTAAAAATAGTTTAAAAGCTTGTAAAATTTATATCGATAGTGTTGAAGATAGTAAATGTGTTAAACTTGAATTTGGAAGTGGTTTGTTAAGTTTCGAATATATATTGTTTAAATTGATATTTAAAAATAGCATTCCGAGGTACAGTCTCGGAATTCAAAGAAACCAGTTCCATTGGATCCGTAATAGTGTATTATCATAGGATTTCAATTTTCGTAATGTTTGGAGGGATCGTTTGGCAGTACGGTAGATAAACGCGCTGAAATCTATAACGAAAATTTAATATAATATCTTTGTTCAAAAAGCTATCTTCTACATACGATCGGATTAGGACTCGAAACCTTTTCCATTATAAACGCCTAGCGGCATGCCTCAATAGGAGTTCGAAATTTTGAGTTGCGATAATCGAGATGATTTAAAATTTGAATTTAAATTTGATATATATTTTATATTCCGAGTATAATTTTCACTATTTAATATATATCTCGCCTCCAACACTTGGCAACCTTTCTCTCTTTCTTTAGCCACGCGTTCCTCCTTTTTTAAAAGAAAACAAATGGCCGATCAAATAAAAATATATTGTAAATCGTGTTTTACTTCCGCTAGTTTCATATTTGAATTCACTTTTCCCCTTCGATTTTGAGAAAAAAATGGCGGAAAATGAAAGAGAATTTCGTCCAGTCCAAACCATCGAAACCAAATGAAATCATTTTCGTTTGTAAATCATCACGTTCCACTATTCCCTTAATCAAGTTATAATCGCCAATGTTGGAGTGTTATCGAGTCGAGCAAGAAGTAAGGGGAAAGGAAGCATCGCGAGCTTCAGTGGCTCGGCTTGCCGTGTAGCATGATGATGTGGGGCCTGTTGGAATTCGATTGAGTCGTGGTGGTCTCCAACGCTAGGTGGAGGAGGAATGGCCGAGGTCTTCGAGCTTTAGAAGCTGTCGCTTGTGTTAGGTATTATGTAATTTGAATTTTTTCTACCCTTCGGTTTCAATTTTTTTAATGAATTTGTATGTAGATAAAAGCAATTAAACTTATATAAATTTAAAATAGAAAAATCTATTCAACAAGGATGGCTGCAGTTATATATATATATATATATATATATATATATATATATATATAGAGAGAGAGAGAGAGAGAGAGAGAGACATATAGATAAACAGGATTTAAATGAAAACAACAAGGTAACCTTTATCTTTAATAAAATTTAATTAAATATGTTTTAAAACAAAGAGATGTATATGCATGTAGGTTGGAGAAATTATTAGTTCACAAAAAAAAAGTTTTTATCTTTGAAGGAAATATATATATATATATATATAGTAAATGTACATGCAGATTTTCCAAATTTATTTATATATACTGGAATATTTATAAACAGCAGAGAAATTTATACAAATAAGTTTTTGAAGAAAAAAATAGAAATTTTAAAATATTTAGAAGTCCAAAAAAATTAGATTTTTGAAAACCTATAATAATTTGTATATGTATATGTATATGATTTCAAAAGAAAAAGAAAAGAGCTTGATAATTATATAGGGATTTTAAAATGTTTGAGGAATTTATAAAAGTAGATTTTGAAAATATATAATTTATTTTTATTATAGTATGTGTAGTTTCAAAGGAAAATTAATAGTTTAGTAAAATCACTAGTCAATTAAAAATTTATTACATGGAAATTGATTATTAAATTAATTCAAATACTAATAAATTGTATAATGTTCATACATGGTCCAAAACCGAAAAGGAAATGGCTGGTTTGGGTCGGATTGCAAAACTAAGGTCAAAGGTGAGTTAATCTCACTCATCTAGGTATTATTTAAATTTAGTAGCTAAATTTAAATATTTGGTTGAATGATTGAATTGGTTGGATGTGGTATATTACATAGTGTATATATATATATTGGATTTATTTGATTCCCGCGTTATTAGCGGATGAGACCCCATGCGCCGCATAATAGCGGATGAGATGATATAACCCCATATACCACGATATTCCACCTCGAAGTGGAATTGGTATTGTGCTAACATCTGTGGATGCAAGGAAACAGGTTGGAGAGATCCTACTAGATTCCTCAAAATTATTTATATTGTTTAATATACTGTGATATGGTTTATTTGATAATTTGAGATAGATTATAATTGATAAATTGCAAATATTGGATGCTATGGTTTGAGTGAATATATTTGGGTATACTGAGTTATCAAAAATATATATAGCTTGGATTTTTGAAGGAAAATAAAAGGAGAATTTTAAAGTAATTAATTATAGAGGTTTGGTTAAATAAATTGGAAAAGGATAAAAGTGGATTTTTAAATTTCAATAAATTTCGAGTACGGGATGTATATTTTGAATAAAGAGGAATAAATGAATTTTAAACTTAATGATATTATTTAAAGGAATAAAGAAATTATTTTCAAATTTAAGGCTTAAATTTGGAAAAGATAAAGAAGAAATTTTGGAAAAGTATGAAATTTGTATTTTAGCTTAAATAAGATTTTGAATCATAATAAATAAGTTAAATCTGAAATAAATGAGTTTTGAAATAAAATTGAGTAAGTAAAGAAATTTATTTTAAATGGAGTAAATTTTGAAAATCAATTTGAAAATTGATTTAAGTGTTTGAAACTGGAATTTTAAAGGAAGCTGAGACTATGAAATTTATAAAGTAGGTTTGTAAAGTGAAATGGATATCGGTGGATATTCGGGAGTATAAATTCACCGTAGGAATTTATAAAGGAATGGGTAATTTTTTTACAAAATAAATAGTGGTTTATGTGATCTATGTGATGGTAGATATGATAGTGAAGAGCATTCACTATTTCGAACACTGAATTCGGAGTTGCACAAGCATGACTTTTGTAAGATTAGTTTTGCAAATGCGAGTTTAAGTAAAGGAGGATCAAGAGAGCCATGGCATGATGCGCATGTTTTTTTGGTCGAAGATGCCGTTGAAGATGTTTTGGCCAATTTCGAGCAAAAGATGGTCAAAACAATCAGATCCTTCAGTTCTGCTACCGATTAATTTCACCCGCATTAGAGATAGTCATCATCCTGAAGGTAAATTTCAGGTTAAAATTGGTTCACAGTATAGAGATTGTTTACTTCAATTATTATTGTTATCATGAGGAAAAGATTTCTTATCTTCAAAAGATACTTCTCCATGTTTTTTCTAAGAGCATTTCCAACATATTCAGCCATTAATATTTAGAAATGCCCAACAGTCATACGCTTATTTAATGGTCGTCTGACCATTTGTTATTTAATAGGCACCATGTGCCAAGGGCTTATTACTATAATCCTTATGACAAAGGAAACTGGAACATCCAAGTGTATCAATCAATTGATCACATGTCAGCCTCGAAACTTTCAGAAGAAAACCGCACAACAGAAAGCAGCATTCACCACGCCTATGTGGAAGCAATCCACATAGAGTGAAAAACTTCATATACATCGAAAACCAACACTTCATGGGTGGCTGCCACCTATGGAGCCAGGATCAGAACAGCGGCTGCACCAACCTGATCCCAACTGAAATTGCTCTAAAAATATGCACCAAATTAAACGCCAAATAGAGGTTCGTAGTGTACATAGTAATTCCAATGTGGCCAGAAGGAGTTCCAAAGGGCGATACAGTTCAGGTTTATGATGCGTTGGACCAGGCTCACCATGCAAATGATGTACAAATTAATAGCAGATGCGATTAAAGAATATGGAGTTTCTGATTTTCGCCCTACTGACTATTTGAACTTCTTCTACCATGCCAATAGGGAAGTAAAGGGTTTTGATGAATATTGTCCGAAGGCCGTCCTAGTTACTTGAGTAATTAATGGAGGGCTCAGTTGAATAGAAGGTTTATGATATATGTGCATTCAAAAATCATGATAGGTACAGTAAAAATAAGTACTTTCATCACTAATGTCTTTATCTGTGCATTTTCTAACAAGTGACTGATTCTATTTATACATCAATATTTGCTATACATCCATGATATTTTTTAACAAAAATTTAAGACTAAATTATAACTTATGTGCCAAAAAAATAAATAAAAATAAAACAGTACCTTATGTATTTTTATTACCTTCTACAGACAATTCCCTAAAACCTTGATTAAACTTTTCATATTTTTTCCCTCTATTCAGTTATTTGTAAAAGATAGGTTGAATTCACGTATTACACAGCGGAAATACAACATAGTGCCTCCGTTAGGATTATTATGTACGGTGTATAACTTTCTTATACTTATATCATTACATCATAATTGATCTCCTAACATTCATAATTGCTCTCCTAACTTTTTTATTCTTATCTCGTAGTTGACCTTCCAGAAATCTCGATCATAACAATAAAAAAATTAATAGTTGTAAAAAATGAAGACAGTGGAAGAGTAATTATGTAAATTGCATGCTGTTTGTAATACAAAAAATGGTGTGTACTATTTTGTGAGGACAAAATTTCATTTTAGGTTTAACATAAAAACTTACTTAAAATTTAGGCCTATTTCAAAACAAATTACAAAAATAGATCTGATTTCGTATGCATTTATAGAATGCGCAAGCTATATTAAAAAAAGAAAAAAAAACTGAGTTTGTGCATTTTTGAAAAGTGAAAATACAAATATAAATATGTATGAAAAATGGAGCTGACTGGTTATTTCAGCCTCGAAAATATATTTGCGCATTCCAAAAATGCGCAAATACAAATACATAGTTTGCACATCTTTGGAATGTGCAAGCTATATATTTTTTCAAAAACAAAAATATAGCGTGCATACTCCACAAATGCGCAAAACCAAACCTATTTTTAAAATTAGTTTTGAACTACATCTAAATTTGAAATAAATTTTTGTTAAGTCTAAAACGAAAATTTGTCCATTTTGTAAAAATTTTGCTGTATGTTTAGAAAAACATGGTGTATGAATAAAATCAGTCCTAATAGAAAAATATTACTATAGTTGACGACGAGTATGTGATAATTGGATCAGCGAACATAAATCAAAGATAGATGGATGGAGAGTGAGATATCGAAATAGCCATTGGATGCTATCAACCAAAATATATAAATGCAAATGATGCAACTAGCTATGAAGGAGATATTCACAAATATCGTATGTCACTGTGGTATGAGCGTACTATAGTTGTAGATAACTTATTTCCTGAACCGGAAACAATGGACTGTTTAAGAAGTTGAAGCAAATTGGGAAAGAGGCATGGGATGTGTATAGCACAGAAGAAAATTATCTGATATAGGAGGTGTGCATTTGGTGAATTATCCTATGGTCATAGGTGATGATGGTAGTGTTAAGGATGATATTGGTGTTTATCCTTATATAAGCTCTTTGATTGGAGGGAAACGATCAAAGTTTCTTCCACCACTTTTCACAGCATAATTGATAATATATAGATGATATAACAAGAATGCATGTGTAATAAATTCAATCTCTGAATGGGTCAGAAATACGTATTCATGTTTGAAATAAGTTCCTGTGCGCATTTTAAAAATATGATAGTGCTAAACGGTCAAATAGTGAAAAACATATCTATTTTCATAATAAATTTGGAAGGAGACCTAAACTTGAAATAAGTTTGTCCATTTAGAAATGAACTGTGACTGATATATTCAAATCATATATGCTGACATTCAATAATAAAGTAAACAACAAACAATAGAACCAACCAACAAACAAGACACAAAAAAAGAGCACCATAATGCATAAGGAAAAAAACAAACCTACTAAAATTCAATGTATTAACAAACTACCTCGTATGAAAATAAAGCTATTTTTCTTTAGTACGAGAACGAAACTTTCCCTATATGACGGTCATTTTTACATAGTCAGCTGTGACTTATACGACGATGATAAATAAACTCCAAAACCACAAGATGGGATAGGCACTATTGAAGGAACTTGTACACAATTATTTCCTATAGAAAAGATATGATCAGAGAAGAATCGGCAAGAATATTATACCAGATTTTTTCTTATAGGAGTTCGATGAATCATCACCCCTTTTTTGCTCTTTGGCAGTGGCGTGCCTGAAATAATAGTATCAGTTAAATAATTGCACATTAACAATATGATCAAATGGATGCTGGAAGAATAAAATGTTCTAATGTTTGGAATACTAACAATGTATAAAATCATTCATGGTATAAGGGCACAATCCTTTTTGAAGAATTTGATTACTGGTCTTTTAGTATTTTATGTTTTTTGTTGATTATTGGTATGTCTGATATGGTTGTTAGGCTGATCAACGTTATTTTTTGTCAATGCTTTTTGGAAAAGCAAGTCAAAATGAAGGGTTGAAAGACAACATAAAGGGCAAAAGCAAAATTTATAAGAGTCAAGGAAAATGGATATTAGAACCTTTGCAACAATTACAGTCACATTGTAAAAGTAGTTGAATAAAATATACAATTTATAGCCACATCAATTCTCTTTGCAGATCTTCACATTCGGTAAAAAGATCAACAAATTCAAGATAGCCATGTTTCTACCAAAACATGCGGGATATAAAATCATTGGTACTGATATGCTAGATCGAAAAAAACATTGAAAAGTGAGGACATTTATCAAGAATTGGGGCCAAAGGAATTGTTGACTATTAGACCCAATTCATGTCTTTCTAGTTAAGCTCATCAATAGTATTTATTGTTTTTGGTATGAATTAACGGGTTAGTTCAATCATTCATAATTGCAATTGATGTGTTTATAAGTGTAAGTTTATGAGGAGTTAAGTCCACTGTAAACTAGTATTTAAATGAACAATCACATATATTAGGAAAATATGTCCAAACGACGATCAAGTTTGTAATCATATGCTTTGTGAATGTAAGCAAGCAAGCAACTTGAGTTCAAGTATCAATAAAAAATAATAAAGGATATTCACTTTTTTCTTGTGTATTAAGAATTTATACTATTAGTTCTCTAGTTTTTTTTATAGTCACGTATCAAGTTATAATTTTAAATAAGTTTAAAAGTTTCAGAGTGTCTTCAAACTTTGCGTAGTAGATCTTGATCGTAATAAGATTATATCATTAAAAACCATGTATGTGATAATGTTGATAAGTAGGCTTCTCACAAATAATGTAAGAAATCAAATAGGTGAATTATTATGGTTGATTTTATAAATTACATTTTAGTTTGGGTAGCAAATAAAAGATGGCAAATAAGGGATCGTCTCATTAAAAAATTGAAAAGCCCTCTGAACAACAATTTTCTATATGTATGCATGTACATACATGTATATCGTTATTCACTTCGTGACCTACCTGGAATATGAGTTGGAAGTTCAATGCATACTGATTTAGAAGTTATAAGCATAAGTCTCTTGCTTTGAGATTTTATGTGTGTATACCCAAATATTTTTTTATGATCATAAAAGCGAAGTTTGCGCTTGGATGTCCCTTTTAAAATAGAAGTGTGTCTCACTTCTCTAGATTGTATATCTAGTGGTTGAATAATATCCATGTAAAAAAGAAAATTTGCACTTCTAAAATCTAGATAAATATTAATTTCACATTTTTATAGAGTGTTAAGCCCATCATCGTTTTCGTTGATTGAACTCGTGAAAAAATTTCACATCTTTACCACATAGTTTCTTTTCATGCTTGTGTTTATCACTTTTTCGAAATATTCAGCCACAAATAATGTAGTTAAGTATGTAAGCAACATAACCTTAACAATGCTCTTTGTCATACTCAATTTTGTTCTCTCCTCCTCCCTTGAAGTTGTCTGACATATTCAGTAACTAGGAAGTGAAACTTTGGTGTGGTCTTTTCAGAAAAACTAAGCCCAAAATCCTTCAAACCTCGTAAAGCTTGCTTCTGGGTTCTCTGATAATGGACAGTACAATAACAAGGCACCTTACTTCTAAGTACTGGCGCATTACATCTGAGCAAAAGTGAACTGTTTAATACAAAATTAACAACATCAAAACAATATTAAATATTTATATACCTCAAAGGTGTCTGTTAATTATTGCTGATTATTAACTAAAGTGACAAAGACAAGAATTTAACCTAATATAACCATTTGTTTTGGACAGATGCATACATGTCTGAGAAATTAGTCGTGAGTTGTCAGGTGCAAGTGACATGCAACTAGTTGATGAGATCAATTAGTTTTATGATGCAAGGCAGATTGCCAAACACAAAAATTTAAGATAGCTTATAGTGTAATGGGAAGACTTATGTTCAATCTTATCTAAATTTGGCATGGTATAGTAAAAACTATAGTGCAAATAATTAATGAAGGGCATTTCAACATTAAAGTGGACTTGTCACTAGTTTAAAGAAACAATACTGCAAATAATGCATAGGTAGTAACTATTTGCATGCAAGGTTTCAAACCATAAGGAAATGATCATACAATGACTCAAAAAACTACTTAAAAATTCAATGTGTTAAGATTAATATTTAAAATATGTTTCTGCGAATACAACTTATCGGTTGGATGCTCCAGTGAAAAAATTAATATTTGATGATCTGCTTTTGAAAAATAGGGCCCGATAATATGTTAACCTAATTTTGCATGTTCTCCAAATAAATATACATACACACACACATATATATACATATACATATATATATTAATTTAACAAACATGTGCACATGTGCGCTGTCCATGTTAGTTTCACTCCTGAAACTAATTGTCCTTATCTATATGTCACAAGTAAGACGAACTTATGGCAGGCGATGTAGCACCACAAGAGAAACCGGCTATTCCAACGGCTCACAGACGTTGGCGGCCGTTGGGAGCTGTTAGAAAAGCTGTTGGAATAGCATTCACGCTTTCTAACGGCTTCCAACGGAAGCAACGAGGCTATTCCAACGGCTTTTCCAATGGCTTCAAACGGCATCAGGCCGATGGAGGCCTTTGGAACCCGTTGGTTTAGAATGACCAAAGAGCCATTGGTAGCCGTTGGTAGCCGTTGCTAATCTGGGTGAAATTTTTATAACAGCAAGTCATTCACCTTCCAGTCACACACAATCAATATATACCCATTCCCACTCCATTTCACATATATATCACATATCCAACACATTATACCACAAACAATATAAACAACCAAAAATCTACATCAAACGTTACATTTTCAAACTAAACACCAAGTCAATATGTACATAAACAATAAAACCCTCACCAACACCAACTCCAACTCCATGTTCAAGTCAATATATACAATGCAAACACTTAAATCTCACCACCTTAAAGTCAATATATGCACAACAACCATCAAACACAATCCTCACCACCTCAAAGTCAATATATACAATAACCAACCACAAAGGCAATAATCATCATACCTCTCAAGCATCATCATCACCTCCGGAAGCACCATACGATGAAGGGAAGGAACCATGCCTCTGCGCTTACTCCGCTAAACGTTCGTTCAGCTGCTCCATTTGTAAAGCACGAAGACGGTCCTACTCTTGCAGCTGCTCAACCATGGCTCTAAGCTCCTTTATTTCAGCTTTGTCACATGCCTTTTGAGATGCCCGAACCTGCAAATAGAATGTGAGATGTTCACATTTTTATTATAATCATTTGCTTAAGAAATGCATATTTTGAAATATAGAAACATAAATGACGTGATCTTAAGCAATGCATATAGCACAAGGAAATGCATATTTTGTTTAATGATAATGGTGCAGGACGACAAACGATAAAAAATATTACCTTTTCAATATCAATTTTGGTGTATGATGCCAAAATACCAGATTTTTCCCCTGCTTTACATTGAATTAATTAAATTCTTAATCCATTACCACTTGTTTCCATTTTGAATGAAAAATAAAAATGGAATTTGTTAGAGCTATACAAATATGATTCGAAGTATAGGAATTTTTTTGAATTTATTTATTTCTACAATAGTGCCATACATTGTTCAATTAAAATAACGTATCAAACCTAGAATGTTCATTTGTGTAACTTTAGTTACTTTTATTGTACATTGCATTTTTATATCGCAACCTAAACTCGTCACAACTTTGGTTCATTGCATTATTAGAGTCTAAGGTATAGAATGATTTTAAATTTTGTTGTTTTTGGTAAAATAGTTTGGATATTATATCAGCAATAATAACACATTTCATGAAATTATATAATATAAACATACTAGATATTAAAAATATTATAAATTTGGATTGTACCTTATATTTTAATATTACAAGCAATTTGAATTGTCATCAGTGAAATTAATTTGATTTTTTTTATTTTTCATTTGTAATTTAAATTATTGAATTTTTATTGTTATGAATTTGAGTGCGATTTCAATATTGTAAATTTTAGGGATCTAATTTACGACATGCAAAGAGATATAGAGATTTCATCTATTTTCATAAATAGCAGGGGTATAAAGCATGAGTTTCCCTTTAACTTTGTCATATAAGACCTCCATTAGTGTGTTATTTTTAGTTCCATTTATTATTGTTAATACTGCTACTATTTTTCTTGTTCATGTTTTTTGTTCCTAATGTAAAATAGGGAACCCTTTTCTTGGAATATATACTAAAAGAAAATGGATTCTTTTTAATACAATATATAGGTGTTAAAAGTTTTCTTATATATTTTTTTGTTCATCCATTTTCATCACATATTTGTATATTTTTTCTTTTTTACTTATCTAATATTTATAAATCACGTAAATGTCAGATTTAACTATGTAGAAATCATCATATGTATAGTGTATCTATAGGTTAATTTATTAAATATAATACTGCATTGTTTATAAGATTACCGCTTGGTTTCCACAGCCATAGCGCCTATTCCGCTGCATCGGATCCATAATAAAGTCGAAAATATTATCTTGCTCACCTACCATCAACTCATCGCGATTCGATTCTGAAAGCAGCTTCGCCTGTGCCTCTTGAAACTTTGCCTAAAATAAAAAACAATTACAGGTTAAAATTAGTAGAATAGGATTTAAACTTATCGATATTAATAAAATAAGATTTAGAATATGCATACATATGCAGCCGTCGCCTTATCATCATCATCCCACTGATATGTAATATTGACAGCATTGTCTGCTTGTTTTGATGCGTGTGTGCGGGTAAATACCTCCATCATAGACACAGGACGTCCAAGCGATCTTTCCTATAATAAATAATTTACATACTTTAATTTTTCATAGCTGATTACTGGACTGATTAATATACAAAATGTAGTAAAGGTTTAGATTCGTAATTGATAAATTTACCAAGTCCTCACGGTGATGCTGAAAAGATTTGGATTCACCGCGATGCATTACAGGATTCCTACTTTTATTGGTAGAGTTCCTCCCCGACTCCACCGACAATTTAAATTGAATATTATATTTACTAATTGCGAAATAATTAACTATATATTTGGTAGATTTACCTTGAACTCGTCGGTCTCCTACCAACTCATCCAAGAATCCCATACAGAAGCGCCCATTCAGTTCGGTTTCTTCTTTGATTTTTTTAAAAGCTGACATTACCTTCCTGTAATTTTTGGCGAGCTTCGAATTCCAATGGTGCTGAACCATGGCGACATCGGGTTCCGCCAAGTCCACTTGCCCCTGTACAAAGAGAAAATATTACTGATTGTTCATTTATACTCATTCATATAGTAAAGTGGTCTAAACTCACCAGAAAATCCTGCCATACGGCCTCCCTGACTTGGTCAGGGATCTTACTCCACTTAGGCCAGCAATTTGTCATCCTGCTCATATATGTCTGCTTGGAAATGCTAAGCACAAATCCGGAGGGCTCCAAATCAAATCCCCTGTGTTATAAAACAAAGCTTTAGACAAGTATATATATGTATGAACAAATTTATATTGTTATCATTTTATTTTTGATACTTACGCTCCATCAGCCTTCGGCTGCAAATATACAAGTGGTCCAGCCGGAGGCTCACCACTATTCTCGCCGACCGAGCGAGAAGAGCTACGACGTCTGGAGCCTGACATAATACCTGTTGAAAGTTTCATTTTTAATTGTGGACATAGATAAAATGATGATGATATGTGGTGCACGTAGTAAAGTCATTTTTAATTGGTAGTGCATGTAATGATGATGATGATATGTGATGCGTGTGCGTGAATAATTGTAAAAATTACTGGATATTACTCAGTCCTCGTCGTTTTCTGATTCAGACACTATCTCGTGTTCTATATCGTTTTCCTCTGCACTCTCAAATGCTTCGACTAATACATTTGTCTCATCATTTAATTGTCCAAAATCAATTTGATCATCTGTAATTGTGATTTCAACATTTTCCACGATATCTTCTTGATAGGCTTGATATTCTTTCCATCGAATGTAAATCTCGCCTTGGCTTTAAAAACCGAAGACCAATCCGCTTTATCTCTTTTTAGAGATGGATAAGGGGCATAATAAACTTGTAGGGCTTGTTTGGATAGTACAAAAGGTTGTAATGCTGATAACAGGAGGTGTGTTTTATTTCTATAAGATTATAATTTGGATGCATGTTAATACCAAAACCTGGAACATTGCTGAACCAGTTGCATCTGAACAAAAAAACTACCCCTGTGTGTCTTATAAATATGTCAATTGCAAAATCTGGGTTAACACGCCATAAAAATCATGTATATGATTATTAGGATCATCACTGCCTTTAACAAATACACCGGTGTTTTTTATTAACTTTTCAACACCATATTTATTTGCTGTTGAATTTATATCCACTAACGAAAAATATTGGATACGTTTTAACTTTCTTTTTTGGTCCCAACGCCAAATGTTTTAATCCTTCATCGACCACATTATTTGTAGGATCACAAATGTAGTTCGAAAACTAAGTAGCGAAATTTTTGCTTAAATCGCCGTTTGGATTTTGTGATTCATAAACACTACAAAGAAAAACATAATATATTGCTTTATTATTAATTTATACATGCAATATTAAATTAAAATTTTCAAAACTCGTAATCTGATAATTACCTAATAAATGGTGCAACTTTTGGACAATTAAGAAGAATATATGTGTGTGCTACATGGTAACCTCTATCATCTAACCATACTTCTACACATTTTCCAGCATGTCGACCATGTTGTTTAAAAATAGGTAACATTGCTTCAGAAGAAGAAGCTTGTTCAACGGCCTCATCATTACGCGCAACACTTTGAAATGATAAATTCACATGATCGTTGAAATAATGAGAGAAAAAGAACGGTGTTTCTTCTTTGATATATGATTTGCAAATCGAACCTTCAACTCAAGCTTTTTGTCTCACTTTTTTCTTTAAATGATTTTAAGTACCTAATAACAAATATTTCATATCAATATTGATTTTTATTTATAGTTAAATTAACATTTACATACTCAGTATTAATAACATAACTCTCAAATGGATACATCCATCCATATTGCATAGGACCTCGAAGACGTGCTTCAAATGGAAGATGAATAGGTAAATGCTCCATTACATTGAAAAAACCTCGAGGAAATATTTTCTCAAGTTTGCATAGCAGTATAAGGATTTCTACCTTAAGTTTACGAAGACGGACAACTTTTAACGTAGTTGAACAAAGCTCCTTATAAAATAAACTAAGTTCTGTTATAAGCTTCCAAACTTTTACGGGTAACAATTCTTTGAAAGCGACGGGTAACAAATTTTGCATCATTACATGACAATCATGGCTTTTCATCCCACTCAGTCTTCCGTTCTTATAGTCGACACATCTACGAAGATTAGATGCAATTCCATCGGGAAATCATTATCCTTCCACCCATTTTAACAGTACTTTAACTTGGTTGTTATCTAGTTCATAACATGCTTTGGGTTTTTTAGTGTCGTTTGGCTTCGTATGAAGCTCAGGACGATTAAATATTTCTTCTTTATCGCGTCTTAGTTTTAGATCGTCCTTAGTCTTGCCCTTAACATTCAAAAGTGTATTAAACACATTATCGAATACGTTTTTCTCGTTATGCATCACGTTAATGTTATGACGGATTAAGAGATTTTTCCAATAAGACAACTCTCAGAATATACTCTGTTTGCACCAATTATGAAACGTCGATTTACCTTGGATTTTAGTTTGCTGCCCGGTTTCATGTATATTTGGATAATCTTTTACAAGTTCATATATATCTTCACTTGACCAAATCATAGGTGGTTGTAAAGTCTCGTGTCTATTAGCTATGAAGTTTTTTTGTTTCCTCTAAAAGTATGATTAATATGGAGAAAACGTCAATGACAATCAAACCATGAAATTTTCTTCCCATGCCGTAAAGAAAATGCACGTGTTTCTTTCATACAGTAAGGACAAGCAAAACGACTGGACATACTCCAACCCGAAAGCATTGCATATGCAAGAAAATCGCTAATAGTCCATAAAAAAGAAGCGAATATCCGAAAAAAATTTCGATACGTCGTATGTTTCAACTTCTTCATACCACAATGTTTTCAACTCTTCGATTAGCGGTTGTAAGTAAACATCGATACCGTGTGTTGGATCATCAGGGCCAGGGAGGACAATTGTGAGAAACATATATGGAGTTTTCATACACATCCACGGGGGTAGATTGTAAGGTGTAATGATTATAGGCCAAGATGAATATTTAGAACCAAACTGAGAAAACGGTGAAAATCCATCAGTACACAAACCTAGTCCAACGTTACGGCTCTCCACTACGAAATCGGGGCATTTCTAATCAAAATACTTCCATGCTTCTCCATCAAATGGGTGTGTTAACGTACCTTCTTCAGGTGTTCTCACACTGTGCCATCTCATATGATGCGTCTTTACAGATGATGCATATAACCTTTGAAGTCTAGGAGTGATAGGTAAGTAATGCATACGCTTGTATGGAACTTCTTTTCCCTTTTTTCCTTGGTTTGTATCTTTCTTGATTACATATTTTACAATTCCGAAGATTGACATCATCTTTCCAAAACAACATGCAACTATTTAGACATGTATCAATTTTTTGATACGGCAAACAGAAAGATGACAAAGTATTTTCACTTCATAATAATTTTCGCACATTAAATTATCTTATGGTATATGGCGTTTAGCAGCTTGTACAACAGCCGTAAATCTGGCTTATGTGAGGTTGTACTTTGATTTCATTGCAATGTACTCTGCAGTTGCCGATAATTGAGTGCCGCTAGTACATCCATTCCAAAGAGGTTTCTTAGCAGCATCCAATATGCAACAACCCTGTATTTTGTGATTATTTTAATTGTATCTTTTAATTATTTTATTTGAATTCTTGATTTAAAAAATTTATTTCATTTATTAAAATGGATAAATTTTGTTATTTTAAATATATATTTTGATTTTTCTATAAATTAGAATTCCACACATGAATAAACAGAATATTTTCCAAAAATATGAATTTTGGTCAAAACGGTCAAACTTTGACTTCAAAATTTAAATATTTGAAATTTTGAATTTTATCTTTTATTGCGAAAACAAATAAAATTTCAATAATACTACTTTTTGTTTCGTTGAAATCTGATTAATATTGTGGAAGTTATGCTTTTTACAATATTGTGTGTAAATTGATTTATTTAATAAAATTGTTTATTTAATTTTTATAAAAAATATTTTTTTTTCATATCTTGTGTATATATATGTGACATGACATGTTATGTATATATTTTATTTTTAAAACCTTTTTAAAGTGTTGTTATAATTTTAAATGTTTATTGTGCACTGTTTATATTATTAAATGCTAGTTTCAATATACTAGCTATGTTCCTATTTATATTCTATTTTTTTCCTTAAAATAATTATTTATTTTCCTTTTTCACTTTATTTTGTTTTCTTTTCTATTTTATTTTTCTGAATTGTATTTGCTTTATTTCGATTTAAAGAAAAGGAAATTTAGAGAGGCAAAAGTCCTTTCATTTTCCTTGTGCCTTTTCATTTACACTTGTCTTTCCATTTTCCCTTTTTCCTTTTCATTTCATCTATTGGCCAACCATTTTTTTTTTGATAGCCATGTATTCCTATTTAGCATTCATGTGAGAAAATGTTTCTCATCTCCAATTAACGGCCAGAAAGCAAAAAAACCTATGATAATGGCTTCTTCCCTTATCACTTTTCTCTTCTTCTTTTCTATGTTTTGCCTTGTTCTTCCTCTTGTTTGCTCGGCCTAGCTCTCCACTCCATCAGCTCCACCAATACCTCCTCCATCTACAGCAGCCATCAGCCCCTCCTCTGACCAAAAGGTCAAACCATGACCACTTGATGTTTATAGCTCTAAAAATTTTCACAAAACTCCACAAAACCTTGCCTAGCCAAACTTAATTCCACCCTACCCTTCACATACTCACCTCGGCCACCCTAGAACCACCATCTCCAGCCACTGCCTGAACTTTGGCCGCTGCTGCGCCATCACCAAATCTGAAACAAGCATGGCCGAGCGACCATATACCCATGGTCGAGCCAAGAATGTCACAAAAACACCACTTCTTAGCCTTGACCGTATGTATGCTTTGTGTTGCAACCACTACCCTTCATCTCCACTTGTTGTCGTTCCATATTGATGTCATACCTGAGCTTAACAGCATCTTTGGCCGAGCATAAATATCCCCTTGGTTGAGCTTTTGAATGGTTGTAGCAAGGTTAAGTTATCTTGTCTTTGTTGCTCTTAAATTTCAATTCATTTCAATGTGCTTTGTCATGTATATTTTATGTTATATTGTTTTGTGTTATTGGTTGTTACAAGATGATCATCTTGGCTCTCTCCACCCATTTGAATCCATTGTCATGCTGTGTCGTGCTATAGTGCTTTCTGGATTTGTTTTGTGTGTCCACTACAAGAAAAAACACCTTTGACAGCAGGTATTCTCAGCGTTTATCCCTTGATTGCCGTGGACGAAAATCTTGGAGGGAAAATTTTTACGTGTGAACGCTGAGAAAACCTAAATAATAAAACATTGCCGCCTCATTTTTTCACTTCGCCTATTTACCTTTCTCAGCCTTTCATCTCGTTAACACCTCCAACACCTAAAACCGAATTAAACCTCTCTTCCAATCACCGAAATCCGCCTTCATCACTGCCGCTTCATCGTTCAGACATCTCCCTTCACCATTCTTTCGATTTCAAATCCAAATCATCACCGCTAACTTCTCCCTCTACAGGTACTTATTTTCAACTATTCATCGATTTTATTTAGGTTTAAAACGGGTTCTTCAATTAGTTTAGTCATCCTTCAATTTCGATTTTGTTATTTCAGTATGTGTTTCTTCGATTGCCCTAAATCAAAATTTGTTGGATCGGTTTTGTTGGTAAATTGATGTTAACGAGTTTATTAAGATTATCGGTTAATCTTCTGTTAAATTTGTCTATCAAATCCCTAAAATCCAGTGTTTTCAATGTATTGAGAATGGAATGCCAAGGTATTTTATAGGAAGATTTGCATTTTGTACATTGATTTCCTATAAGATATGAATTTTATTCTTCAACCCCTTTTCCAAAAAAATCTTTGTTTCTATTGCATCGATAGCTAAATTAGAATTATCTTCCATCTGTTTCAAAACTCTTTTAATGGTTGCAGCACTTTGTAAGTTGGGTTTTGGCATTACTAGCAAATTGCCTACACTTGTTAAAATTAAGTTAACTATGAGAGCATCGTAAGGATTGTTAAGAATATTATTTTTCTCAAGGATGTTGGCTGTCAAAAAACTGCAATTTCTACTTGTCGATGCTGCACTTGTTTTAACCTCTGTTGGGTATATGTATCACCAATTCGAGTGGCAAGATGCCTAATCATTGCTACTATAGTTATATTTTTAAGTTTATTATATCTAACTATTTTCATATGAACCAAGAATGCCAAAAGACTTGTATGTTTTGGACATTAGAAACACTTAGAAAAGTTGCTTGATGATACTAAGATAGACATTGTATCCATTTCATTGTTTTGTAGCAGTTTGACATTAGTAGATCAGTTTCCTCGATTTTTTTACTATGTGTAATATTTAAGTATATATAAATGTTGAAATTTATATAGCTACAAAATGATTCTTTCATTCCAATATCTTGAGACAGAATGTGATGTCTGTTTGGTTTAATTTCCTTAAGTGTTGTCCTAAGTTGGATACCCCTTTTAGCGTTTCTAAAAAAGTGCTATGTGTATTATATATATTTTGCATCCAAACATTTAAAATGACTTATGCTACTAAATCACGACTGCAGTCATTCTAAATTGCAATCATTCAATCGTTCTAACAATAAATTGAAGTAGCAACATTTTTTAGCCTATTTAATCTGACAAGACTGCAACTTATTTTAGATTACATCATGTATTTCTCCTTCTGTATTTCCATATAAAGAAGCATCAGTGATAAGGGTGCTGTTCAAGTGAAATTCAATATTTGATGTTTGGTGGATGGCAAGAGCTGGCTGCTATAGTCCATATAACTTAAACCTTTAGTTGTATGTTTATAATTGCCTTACTACCCTGTTTCAATTTGTAGATTTGAGTTTCGTATCATTTTACAATTAGTGTGTATTGGTAGTTAACCGTTTCAGTATGTAATCGTGTTGGCTTAATAAAAATAGCGGTATGTAATATCATAAGTACTTGAATTTTGATTTCAAGCACTAGTCTTTTTGAAGTACGGTATCAGGCTAGCGTTACTATAACCTAGAATGAGCTCTTTCAATGCTACAACCATCGAATCTCTCTACCATTACCACTTAACAATATTTCATCCTCAACCTTTAGCAAATAAGTTAACGCACAGAACTATTTTTGCTTGAATATTTAATCCTGTAAAGCTCATGAATACTCAGTAAGAGACTGTCATTTACAACCATTAACTGGAAGTTTGCTTTATTTGAGTAATTTGGTCCCTTCTCAAAACACCAAACTTGGCAATGTATCCGTAATAAGATTGCTCTTAGGTAGACAACTCAATCCATGTGCAATCACGATTATTAAACGATCTTCTCTATTAATCTTTTTTTCTCCATAGGGATTCTATACATGTATGGAGAAGAGGTGAATGAAATGTAAGTGAATGAATAAATTTGATTTTAAATTATGTTTTTCGTCTACTTGGAAAGTTGTCTTATTTTAATTTTGATTGGATTGTGAATTGAGGATGGGCATGAGGTAAACTTCCTAAATAGATAAAAATAATAATTTAAATGAGCCACATGATGTTAAATTGAGGATGGACATGAGGTAATTAACTTCATGTCAATCCTCAATTTAAGTTTATTATCATTTAAGTTTATCATCATGGACATGGATTGGAAGTTCTCTTTTTTCTTTGAAGAGATTTATTATCATTTATATTTATTTGCTTGTGCTTTTCAACTCCATGTTCTGTTCTGCTAAACTTTTTAGTTACCAACTTGGTATCCTGGTATCCCATCTAATTATTGTATTTACTACATAGGTCAGGGTTGCTGATCATATCTGCTTCTGTTTGTATACATTTACCAAATGTCATTGCGTCCATAAGATCTTTATAGTTATTAAATTACAAAAATTACCACTTAGTTTTTCTTTCTTTTAACGTCGATGTATTTAATTTTCTGTCATATACTAAACAAACTATATCATGTTCATAATATTTTTATCCGTTGTTTTTACTTTCACTTAAATCTTTTAAAGGAACTTTGATTGGTTTTAAAGGAAATTTTTTTAGTGCACATCAAGGTTAATTACTGACAAACCTTTTGTAAGAATTCACATTACTATTATACCATGTGCCTTTTTTACATGCTCATTTGTTTTGTTTTTGCTCCCTTTCTATGTTTAGGCTTTTCATAATTAGTGCTTTGGTTCTCTTTTGCTGCTCTTCTTCTTATTTGGGAAAAATGCCAACTGTTTGCTATTTAGGTGATCTTTGGTTCTATTGTGATTACATGCAGTTCAATATTTACTAGATTTTTTATTTACCTGTTGATAACACCAGCTTATTTCCATGTTTTTAAAATGGCTAGTACAACACAAAAGAGTATTAAAAGTTTAGTAATAAAGTTCCAGGAAACATGTTTCTTTAAGACTCAGGGAAATAGTGTTTCTTTTAATACATGGACAACGGGGAGTAAATATTATTTCTGTACCATTGAAATATTATATGTATGTCATTAAGCTCATCCTATTAACAATTATTGAAGAGTTCTTTGAAATGCTAAAACTGCAATGGCCGAATCTAGGCATGCCTTTCATATAATCAAATCCTCATGGTTGCGAATCTATGATTTGAGTTTATAAGATCATGTATAACCTATTATTACATTTGAAATCAAACGTATCGCCTGTCGATTAATTACGCACAAAAAATTAATTCTATAAATGTACTTGGTACTGTCAAATTGCAACTATAAAGCATCAATTTTGTGATAATTTTACTGCCAAATCTAGGCTTTCCTTTCATTTTTGTGGCCAAATCATTTTACTACTACCTATTCTTCTCCTTGTATCCAAAGGCAAAATATGAAATTACACCTACTTGGTCAATGTCTACTTTTTCTGATTTGCAAACCTGTTTATTTAGTTTTATTTGTTTTTCTCCCCTATTTCCCTCGAATTAATTTAAATATGAATACCTGCAAGAGAGTCATGGCAAGAAGACGAAAATGGCCGCATGGAATGACTAGGTAAGAAATGACGACTATGGATCCCTTACACCTCAAACTACGCAAAAACCTCTTATATAATTAACTAAGAGATTCGCTATATAACTAACCAAATATCTTGTTTTAAATTTGTCTGTTTATATTTTCTATGTGTATGACACAATTATATATAACAATCTGTTGTTTCATACTGACACAAAATAGGTGTAAAAAATAAAATCTGAGAACAGATTTTGCTATATTCATTGTATAGCAGTAATATTATAATTTGAGTACAAGTATGCATGTCCTTCGAGTTGATTATTGAATATTGAAAGCCGCCCCTTGCATTTAAATGAGTGCAGCATCGTTCTGTATGTGCTTCCACATTGATGTGATCAAGAATACTTATTACGGCAATTATTTTTTCTACATTTTTCCATTCTGTTGACTTAATGTAGTTATGGGAATTCTTATCTTCACAACATGAATGCTGTCTTTTGAGCATTCATCAAAAGTTTTTAACCACTTCAGTAGTAAATCACAACTTCAAATTTGGAAAGTAAATTACTAAATTTTGATCAAACCCATATGCTGACAATTATGTTAGGTTACACAAATTGATTTGATAGTCTGTTCCATGCCATATCATATTACATCCAGTTTCATTGTTTATACGATTAACATAACTTTTTTGGTTTGTCATTTTACAGACGATCCTGAGTATCCAATAAGAAGCAGTATCATGCTTTCCTTAAAGATCATGTGGTTTTCAAGGAGGTATTGTTTTGTTTTCTTCCTTTTCTTTCAAAAAGTGGTTCCCTGAATGTTAATCAGCTGAGAACTTGACCATCATCACAGGCTATTCCTATTAAAGATCCAACAGTACTTCTTAAAATTCATCAGACATATAGAGTTGGTTGTATAATGGTATATATCTTACTTTGTAACCACATAACTGCATTCACATTTTCAATTTCTTTATCAAATCTGCACATTCTGTAGGATGTGATTTTGCTAAGAGTATTGAATGATGCTACAATGACTAGTTTAATTCGATTATCCACACAAACAATGGTGTTGTAAGGATTTGCACTCATGTCTAATCAACTTAAACTTCGAATTGTCTCTTATAATCTTTTCCTGCTTGTAGATGGTTCAGTTGTTGAAGGATGATATTTCTTTTATTCAAGAACTTTTTGCAAGGATGAGATCATCCTCCACTCCATTAGAATCCAAAATAATTGGTAATAATAACCGATTTAAGTTTCTACTCGTCGTATATTCAATAGATCATCCAAAATAACTATTTGTAAGGATGTGTTCATTTGTATATTTGAAAATTTACTGACAAGATTAATTTATTGACTTCTTAAAATGTCTTTAGGATAGGGAGAAAAAAGTGGTTAGGAACTCTGTAGTAGCTCTACCACTTGTAATTTTTTAGCAGCTTTTGAATTTGTAATTCACTAACTGAATCAATCTAGTGAAACATCGTTGCTTAAATTCTGACCTGCTTTGTCTTCCATGAGTATATTTACTATATATCTTTTGTTAAAGAAGTTTTACAGACAGTTGACTTGGTAATTAGAACTGTTACTTTCCGTGAGTGTACAATGATGCTTGTAATTAGTTTTGCTGGTTCAGTAAAATTTAACCTGTATGACTAAAGTTTAAGGTTACACAGGTGAAGGATATTTTAGAATAGTGAGTTTTGAGATTAATTAGCATGAAATGAAACTGATAAAACCTTCCACTTAGTCTTCAAACTTCAAAGTTTTGGTAACCGAGTTAGTAAGGTATCTTTTGGGTACATTGGTTACTCATCTAAATTAAATATCTGCATGTTTATAAGGCATGAATCTAGTTTAGAATAGTATACAGGAAACATTATTCAATCGTTCAGTATTTTACCCAAATGATTTTACATTTTTTGTAATAATAAGTTGTATTTTGATTGATAATGAAGTTTTTGGTATACTGTTAATACTTGTGCAGAATCACTTCATTTGGTTTTCTTCACCAACCCAGATACACTTGGCAAACTTAAAGTTTTGACAGATTTGTAAGTTCAATGATTTCATGCTTAACCCTATTACCGGACTTCACTATAAACAATCGGTCTAAACTTGTTTTATTACACATATTACTAATGGCTGCAATTGCATCGATTTTTTTTCCAGTGAAATTGATGGGAATCCTTTTTCTGGAAGAATACCAAGTTTCATCAGTAACTGGACAATGATTCAGCGTATGTAAGTAAATTTAATGCTACGTTGTGTAGATTTCCTTTAATGAGAAATTGAAGTTTCAAATATTAATACTTTACAGTGATATGCAAGGAACGTCTATGGAAGGGCCATTTCCTCCGGAATTCTCAACACTTTCGACTTTATCACAGCTGTATTCAAAAGATTATTCACACATTTTTTTATTTGTAAAAGGAAATAAAAATGACACTCATGATTTTTCTTTTTCTTTGTTTTGTATTCTTTTGGCAGAAGGGTGAGTGATATAAGAAGTGACGGGAATTTCCCCCCTATGAAAAATATGACAAATATGGAAATATTGTGAGTAAGCTCCATTTTTTGACTAATATGAAGGTGCAACTATTAGTGGAAGATAAAATTTATATACAATGCAGGATTTTAAGGAACTTGTCTTTGACTGGAAAAATTCCTGATTATATTGGAGATATGACTATTCTAAGAACACTGTAAGTATATCGGTCCTTTTTATTAATTCATCGGACATAATGGAAGTTTAAACACACACACACACATCTGTCTCTGTCCCCCCTTCCCTCCCACCCTCTCCCTACCCACAACCCCCCCACCCCAAAAAAAAACCCACAACCCTCCCTCCCTCTCTCTGTGTTACATATACGTAGTTATGGATCTAATATGATATTTCTACATGTAGGGATTTAAGCTTCAATAACTTGGCTAGTGAAATTCCAGGAAATTTAGAAAATCTCCCACTTATAACTACTTGTAAGCAGATATAATCAATTTTATTCACAATTTTTTAGCATAGTTCATTACATAAATACGAAGACTGGTCATTTTATAATGTTTATTTTTTTCTCCTTCTACAAGGTACCTAATAAACAACTTTCTTGGGGGCTCAATACCAAACTGGGTTTTGAGAAGCAGTCAGAATATGTATGTCATTTCAGTATTTGTATGTTTAACTGTAATAACATAATCTTATTTTAAATAATCATTAATCTAATATATGTTAGTTTTCCAGATATATATCAAGTAATAATTTCTCAGGACCATCATGGCCAACTAATTGCCAGCAGGCAAAAGTGTAAGTGCTAATATTTTGGTCATCTAAAGTTTCTGCTATTCAATGAAATTTTTTGCTTATTTTCAGTCCATGATTTTCTAAATATGCAGGAATTTAGCTGCTAGTTATTCGCCCACCTATGGCAACCCGTAAGTTCTTTAACCTTTGTGGTTTTTGGTATTTCATATAATATAACACTGATAATTCCATGTATTTCTCGATTTATAGATCACTGGTTTCGATATATTGCTCTTTAATATCGTAATATTATGAATACAAATTTCTTTTTTGTGATAGGTTATCAACATGTTTTATGAGGAACCTCCCTTGTTCTGGAGAGGCAATGAGTGAGTGCATAAACCCAATGAACGTATGCATACTGAAACAATAAAATACTAGCGTGATTCATACTTTTGAATTTTTGCAGATTATAACCTGTTCATAAATTGTGGAGGCAGCAGAGTAACAGTTGGGGCAAATGAATATGAAGAGGATACCTCACAGCAAGGGCCATCGACCTATGGAGCTTCGGCGAGTGGAAAATGGGCATATACGAGTACAGGAGATTTTATAGGAAATCAGAATCCAAAATTTATAGAGACAAATTCATCGATTCTAAAAATGAATAACACGGAATTATACACTACAGCTCGTGCCAGTCCACTCTCTCTTAAATATTACGGACTGTGCTTGTAGAAAGGAAATTATACAGTTAACTTACATTTTTCTGAAATAGTATTTACAGATATTCAAGCATATACAAGTAATGGAATTCGTGTATTTGATGTATATATCCTGGTGATGTTTCTTTATGTCAGAATATACGAGTTAAATTAAGTGTTATGTGCTAAGGTTATATATTATGATTTTGCAGGGACGAAATGTTTTGCATGATTTCAATATTGCAAAAGAAGCAAATGGAACGGGAAAAGAACTTGTTAAAACATTTACTGCTATAGTCAATGAAAATACATTGGAAATACATTTTCAATGGGTAGGAAAGGGGAGTCATCTTGTACCTGCGATTGGCATATATGGACCTCTAATATCAGCTATATCTGTTACTCCAAGTAATTATAAGTTTAAAAAAGGGACAGTTTGGCTAAAGTCCTTATTAAGTTTGTATAATTTTAAAAAAGGGAGTTGTTGTAGTGGAGATTTCTGGTGGTCGATTTCGATTCAGGCGAGTGTTTTCTGGTGGTTCGGAGGTCGCAGTGGTTTTTGGGTGTTTGCAGATTCGTTGGTTATTACAGAGACGAGGAGATGAAAGTGGAAGCAGAGGTGAACTGGAGAAGTGGTGGGCAAATGATACTTGTTTATATGATGTGCAGGTTGATTAAGCGGCAAGTTATAGTAGTGGCAAAAGGAGGATAATAGTGGCTGACGATGTGCACAGTATATGGCAGAGGTGGTGTTGCTGTTGTGGTATAGAGATGAAGGTGATGTATTTGATGTGAACTGGTGGGTAATTTTGTGACAATGTAATGTGTGTTGTGGCAGAAGTAAAGGAGGGTGATGATAGTGGTGATGTTGTTTGCAGAAGAGAATTTTGTAGTAGCAGTGACTTATGATGATGTAGTGGTTATGTCTGATGGCAGTAGCAAAGATTGGTGATAAATAAGGAGGTGGTGATATATGAAGTGATGTCAGAGAGGAACTGATATGTAGAAAGCAGAGAGAAAAGCAGAGGTGGTGGAAGTTAATGTGAGATTTATATGCACAGTTGTATGATTGTGCAGAAGCTTGCTATGTGGCTATGTGAGTTGAGACGGAGATATTTGATGAAGTGCAGATGTGTACAGGTTGTATTTGTGCAGGCATTTGGTGCGGACTTACTGTGATATTATATTTTTGTTTAACATATAACGTGTCTTTGTTTAACAGAATTTGTGGCAACTTGGTTTACTTTGTTATTTTTGTTTATGGATATTATTGAAACTTGGTTTATGAATGTCTTTTGTTTATTAATATTGTCTTAAACTAATTAATAGTTATTAGAACATGTTATATATACTAGTTGCTTGAATATACTCAAAATATAGTTCTGGAATATTCAAAAATAGAGTGGAATATTAAAGCTGTTATATAAATAGAAGACAGCGTCTAATTAACGCTGTCAATGAAGAAACAACAAAGTTCAATTCGTGCTGTAATTATCTTTAAATAGTCAATAACAGCGTTTAGTACATGCTGTCAAAATAGTTGATGATTCAATAACAGCGTTTATAAAAGCTGTTGTAAACAGTTAAAGTAGAATTAAAACATCTCCGACAACTAAATTATTAACGCTATAGAAACATAATACAGCATGTTTGAAAACGCTGTAAAAACATTATTGACAGCTTGTACGAAACGCTGTCAAAGTGATGTTTCAACAGCGTTTATCAAAAAGCTGTTGTAAGTTCTGTATATACGACAGCATGTCGTTATACAGCATTTGAACTAACGCTGTTGTATCGTATTACAGCGTTTATCAAACGCTGTTAAAAGCCTTTTGGGGTGTAGTGGTCTCGATTTGCTAACTCCGGCTTGAAAAGGTGAGTCTTTCTCACTTTGACATGTTTACTCATGAAATAGTGAATTTATGGCAAGTGTTTAGTAATTTAAAATGTTATGCAAGTAAATGATGATGATATGATATGATATGCCATGTTATTACTATGTTAACTTTGTTAATTATCACCTGACATCTGATATATGACATTATATTGTGACATTGACATGTCAGTTTATATTGTTAATATTGTTTATGCATATGTTCATACTGCAAGTTCCCTGTTAGAACAGAATCACTATGGTTTGAAATGATACATACCCGAATGGACTTTAGAATAATAAAAAATCATTTTGGCCTGAAATGATAGGCCTGAGCAATTTTTATTATATTTTATTTGACTTTGGATTGCGGGTTTGAAATGATAGAACCCGGTTTTCTTTTTAAATTGCGGATTGAAATGATATATATCTGTATCACTTGACCTAGGTTATAAAATTATATACAGACCCCGTGGCATATATTTTTAAATCACTGTTCTTAAGATATGTATTTTTGAAGTATGAAATTTTGATTTTAAAATATATATTTAATGGTTTTTAAGAAATTAAATATTATGTCTTGAAATTGTGAATTTAAGTATGAAAATAAGTTATTGTGATTTTGAATTTAAATTTTATTTTTAAAATATAAGTAAATAATGGAAACTAAATTTAAAGTTTTGAAATGATATTTGAAGTAAAATATTAAGTTTTATTAAATTTATAAGTTAATAAACAGTGATATTTTGATTTAATAAATGAATTGAGTTTTTAAATTTAATATTTGACTTTAAAAATTTTGTTGTGATAAATCATATATTGAAAGTATTTAAATGTGAAAATATGAAGTATAGAAATATGATTTATAAATTTAAGTAGAATAAATTTAAAGTTTTACTGTTTTTGAAAAGTTATAATAAAATCTGGAATTTTATTAACAGTTTTTCTAAAATGCTGTAGTTTTGTGACATCACTTTAAAATGCTGTTGTTTTGAACTTAACTATTTTTGAAATAACTAAATATCTATTACGGCATTTTATAATTGCCGTTATTCTTGAACTAAAATATTTTGGAAACTATAAGCTACAATAACACTTTATAAATGTTGTCGTTGCTATATTTTGACAATGTTTGAAATGTTATAGATTTTAACACTGTTTGAGTTATATTTTAAAGTGTTAAATGGTTTAACTTTTGGAAATTGATTATTTGTGAAATATAAGGAGTTTTGAATATAATTTAATATTTAAATTTGAATTTTAATGAATTTAAATTGTGTTTGAATTTAAATAAGGTTTACTTGGTTATGTGTTAAATGGAATGAAATGTAATAAGATAAATGAATTCTTGAATGAAATATTGAAATGTGTTTTGTAGTGATACTTAAAATAATAAATGGATGACTTATTTGATTTAAAATTGATATTTAAATTTGAATATTTGAATTTTAATTCAAATAATGATTTGGTAATGAAGTTTTGAAAGGATATGATATTTTGATGATTGAAATGGTTTGGAAATGATTTAATCTTTATTTTAATAAAGAATGTGAATTTGAAATGATATTTGATTTTGATATTTGAATTGTTGAAGTTTATATTAGTATGGAAGGATATTTGGTTTACTTGTAATTTGAGTTTATTTAAATAATTTTGGATTTATGAAATGAATATTTCAAAACTAAGTAAAAATGAAGTTAAATCAGAGTTATATGAAATTATAAAATTTAGTTTTGAAATATGGTATATTAAAGCTTTGAAATATATTAAAAATTGAATAGTTTATTTTGCGGATCAAATCTATATTTGAAATTGATAAGATTTGAAATGGTTTGTTTGGGAAACTAAATTGAATTGAAACTGATGGTTTGAATTTAATTAAATTGGAAATTCGAAAATTTGAGTCTAATTGAATAAATTTGTAATTAAAGGAATGTTCCATGATTTCGAATGTTTAGATGCTGGTATCACTTATAATTCCAAACTCTATCTCCTGAGACTGAATGTAGATTTACCCTAGAAAATCCACATCGATCTTAATCTTTAAGTCACGATTGACCCGGTTAAGGTTGCCCGCGATTTATATAAGCTTATCCGTTGTCCTGTTCTGTTATTTAATCATCTCATCTTTGTTTCCAACTCATCTTCAAATCAATCTTGAAGTGAATTTGTAAACTAATGTTTAAAATGTTCTATATATTGTGTTGTTTGAGTTGTTGATGTTGATTTGGGTTTCTGATCGATTCGTCTAATCAATGCTATCGATAAGATTTCCAAAATACTTGAACAGAGCAAACTGACACAATATGTTTTTCAAATTTAGTAATGAAATAAATTTTTGTTACCATATTAAATTTTTTCTTGATTTTATTCAATGGATTGTTAAGAAATAATATTGATTTTATATACCATTATCTCTTATTTCATATATAAATTATTGAACTATAAAACATGGTTATAAATTTATTCGGAAATTTAAAATGAATTTAAAACAAGAAGTCGAGAATTAAATTTCCGATGGATTTCAAACCTTGTGTTTAAAGTTTTAAAGGATATACTATTTAAAGTATTTTCGAATAGAAACTTGTTTCCAAAGAATTTTAAAGTTTAAAATTAGTGTTCTTCTTTTTATCGCTGGAAAATAATTTTGATGTTGACTGCAGCATTTTCGACATTCATTTTTGAGTTTCGAAGTGAAGAGACCGTCTGTAGTCTGGCTAAGTTTTGTTTAGGGAAATTTAACTGATTTGAATTTCTAAAATAAGACTAGATTTATAACATATGCTGATATATGATTTAAATTTGAATGAATTTATATATATATATATTATATGAGTATTTATTTATCTCTAAATAGTTTGGAATTTATCGAAAATATAATTCCTAAATTTTATCTTGAAGGATGATTTTTAAATATAAATTTCAAGATTTGGATAAATATTCAAGCTTGAAATGATTGAATTAGAAAGTTTTATTTGTATAATACACAATTTCATTCTAATATAACTTACCTAAATTTTCAGAAGTTGAATATGTAATTGGATAATATACAACATGAGAAGATTTTATAAATAAAATTTGAGTGGTTATAACAAATGTTATACACTTAAATTTAAGTTATAAAAAGATTAACAGTGGTAAATAAAAAAGAAAGGGTAATGGAATAATATACAATACAAAATGATGTTAAAGGAACGAAGAATAAAATTAAAGAAGTTACAATAAGTATAAATATATTTAACAAAGGTGAGAAAATATATTGAGAGGAATAAATTTAACTTTAATTAGGAATAAAGAAGAATTATTTTATTAAGTACATTATGAGTATAATAAATGTTTTTTTTTCAAATCCATGATTTTAGGGATGTTTAAGATAATTGGATGATAAGATAATGAAATTTGAGATGATTAAGATTTATTCAACATATGTAAAATTAGTTATCGATTTAAGTTGAAATTTTCATGGTTTCAAAATAATTATCTTATTTTGTTTTTCAATCTATCTTTTAGTTGTCCTTATTTCCCTTATCTTGCTACAGAATGGGGATGCTATTGCTTATACCAGTCTGTTTAGAAATCTTTCTATAATCTTTCATAATTTTTGTTACTCATCTTGAATCTGAGCACTGCTTGTCATCCACAGACCGTCGGTCAAACGGAAAGGGTGAATCGGATTCTAGAAGATCTTTCCGTGCTTGTGTTCTTGATTCTGGAGGATCTTGGGAAGATCATCTCCATATTGTTAAACTTACCTATAACAACAGTTATCAGGTAAATTTCAATCTTCTTGTCATCTTGTCTTAATCCTATTCCGTTCTATCTTTTTTCCGTGCTTTCCCGTACCTCATTCTTTTTCGGGGACGAAAAGTTTTGAGTGGGGGAGAGTGTAACAACCCTGTATTTTGTGATTATTTTAATTTTATTTTTAATTATTTTATTTGAATTCCTGATTTAAAATTTTTATTTTATTTATTAAAATGAATAAATTTTGTTATTTTAAATATATATTTTGATTTTATGTGAATTAGAATTCCAAACATGAATAAATAGAATATTTTCCAAAAATGTGAATTTTGGTTGAAACGGTAAAACTTTGACTTTTAAATTTAAAATTTAAATATTTGAAATTTTGAATTTTATCTTTTATTATGAAAATAAATAAAATTTCAAGAATACTACTTTTTGTTTCTTTGATATCTGATTAATATTGTGGAAGTTATGCTTTTTACAATATTGTGTGTAAATTGTTTTATTTAATAAAATTATTTATTTTAATTTCTATAAATAATATTTTTGTTTATCATATCTTGTGTATATATATGTAACATTACATGTTATATATATATATTATTTTAAAACATTTTTAAAGTGTTGTTATAATTTTTAAATGTTTATTTTACATTGTTAATACTTTTAAATGCTAGTTTCAATATATTAGCTATATTCCTATTTATATTTTATTTATTCCTTAAAATAATTATTTATTTTCTTTTTTCACTTTATTTTTTTTCTTTTCTATTTTAATTTTTTGAATTGTATTTGCTTTATTTTGATTTAAAGAAAAGGAAATTCAAAGAGGCAAAAGTCCTTTCATTTTCCTTGTGCGTTTTCATTTACACGTCTTTCCATTTTCCCTTTTGCCTTATCATTTCATCTATTGGCTGGCCATTTTTTTTTCTGATAGCCATACATTTCTCTTTAGCATTCATGTGGGAAAATGTTTCTCATCTTCAATTCACGGCCAGTAAGAAAAAAATTATGATAATGGCTTCTTCCCTTATCACTTTTCTCTTCTTCTTTTCTATGTTTTGCCTTATTCTTCCTTTTGTGTGCTCAGACTAGCTCTCCACTCCATTAGCTCCACCATCACCTCATCCATCTACAGCAGCCATCGGGCCCTCCTCTGACCAAAAAATCAAGCCATGATCACTTGATGTTGATAGCTCCATAAAATTTGCACAAAACTCCACAAAACCTTGCCTAGCCGAGCTTAATTCCACCATACCCTTCACATACTCCACTCGGCCACCATAGAACCACCATCTCCAGCCACTACCTGACCTTTGGCCGCTGCTGCGCCATCACCAAATCTGAAACAAGCATGGCCGAGCGACCACATACCCATGGCCGAGCCAATAACACAAAAACTCCACTTATTTAGCCTTGACCGTATGTATGCTTTATGTTGCAACCACTACCCTTCATCTCCACTTTTTGTTGTGCCATATTTATGTCATACCTTAGCTTAACACCATCTTTGGCATAGCATAAATATCCCCTTGGTTGAGCTTTTGAATGGTTGTAGCAAGGTCAAGTTATCTTATCTTTGTTGCTCTTTAATTTCAATTCATTTCAATGTGCTTTGTGTTGTATATTTATGTTATATTGTTTTGTGTTATTGGTTGTTACAAGATGATCATCTTGGCTCTCTACTCATTTGAATCCAATGTCGTGCTGTGTCATGCTATAGTGCATTCTGGATTTGTTTGTGTGTCTCGATTTGCTAACTCCAGTTTGAAAAGGTGAGTCTTTCTCACTCTGACATGTTTACTCATGAAATAGTGAATTGATGACAAGTGTTTATTAATTTAAAATGTTGTGCAAGTAAATGATGATGATATGATATGATATGCCATGTTATTACTATATTAACTTTGTTAATTATCACCTGACATTTGATATATGACATTATATTGTGACATTGACATGTTAGTTTATATTGTCTATATTGTTTATGCATATGTTCACATTGCAAGTTCCTTCTTAGAATAGAATCACTATGGGTTGAAATGATACATACCCGAATGGACTTTAGAATTGGGAAAAATCGTTATGGCCTGAGCGATTTGTTAACGCTAAAAGTGGACGCAAACACCCCGGTGGGAGTTGTGATATAGAGAAAGCACCACCCGTTGGTACAGGAACTAAAAGCAAGCAGAAAATAGCAGAAAATAGTAAAGAGACAACAATTTTTATAGTGGTTCGGCTCAAAGTCAAGCCTATGTCCACTTAATCTCTTCTATTATCGACTTGATTACAAGTTGTACAATAACTCTTCAATTACAACACCATTAAAGCAAGTAATTAGAACTTTAATGCAGAAAAGCTCTCTGAATTCATGTTGAATGAACTTGATCTTTCCCAAGTTCTTTGATGTTTTTGGGGTTTAAAGTGCTGTAGAAGTCGTGAAAATAGCAAAGTGTCGGCCTTCCAGAAAATCCTCCCTTCAATGTGGAGTAGGCGGGCTATTTATAGGGGAGTCTCGGAGTTAGGTCGTGTAGCGTCATAGTTCGTGAGCGACTTAGGGAGTTGCGACCTAAGAATGATCACGAGGTAGCATAAGTCGCTAGCGACTTAATGGAGCCATGCTGAACGAGGTATATGCTGTGAGCGACTTAGCATGTGTAGCACAGGAGTTACTCGGCTTACTTAGGTCGTAAGCGACCTAATGGAAGAGGCAGTGCGCATGTGGCTTAACCCTGAAGCTTGCTCGGTTGTTAGGTCTCTCTTTCCTTAACTCGTTAGGTCGTTTCCTTCATTGAGTCGCTAGGTCGCTGGAGCTCCTTAAGACGTTGAGTCGCACCATGTTCGTCCGCTCTGTGCTTTAGATCGTTAGGTCGCGCCCTGCTATAAGTTGTTAAGTCGCTTATGCCTTGAATAATTAAGTCACTTATTCCCTTAGGTCATTGAGTCGAATCAGTCGCCAATTCGTGAAAAAGAATGGTGTTAACACTTGCCACTTGAAGTATATGCCTAAGGGTTAGGTCGTGTGCTTCGATGCCTCTTAACTCGCGCCATCCTGAGTCGCTAAGTCGTGAGCAACTTATGAGAGAGCTAGGGTGCCGATTCGAGTTCCATTGCCCCTGTATATAAGTCGCTTAGGTCACTCCTTCTTCTCTTCACCTGCTCTAACACTCTAAACTGCCATTGAAGAATTCTCCGAACTCTCGAAGACGAATTCAAACCAACCAATCTTTGATCATCTTCACCATCACACTACGTAAGTGAATCTGATCATTATACAACCACGACCATTACCGTATCGTGAATTTCCCCATTTTCCGACCCTAATCCAATTTCATGTGCTGCGTTTCACCACAAATCATGTTACGATTGATGTTTGGTCGTCATTGGACATGTTGTCGTTGTAATTCATGAGAACACAGTAGTGTGTCGGATCTATGATGGATTTGAGGTGATTTGAATCGGTCTTGGGTGACTTAGCGGTGGAGAGATGATGGATTTCATTATGGAGATGCTAACGGATTATCGGGTTAGACGAGTTGTTGAATGAGGAGGAGTTAGCGGGTTAGGAGCTTCGAACGACCTAGGGCTCAGTAGTTTGGACATGAATCGTGCGACTTAACTTGTTGAACGACTTAAAGAAACAACACGACCTAATTTTAACCCGCAGCATAGCTTTAACTCATGGGAACATGACTGATGAATTGCCAGAATTTGACAGAACTTGATTGAATTTAAAACTGAACTTCTAGAATGAACTGCTTGAACTTGTTGCACTCTTTCACAGATTGTATTAACTTTTAAGCTAACAACCTGTTAAATACAACATTTGCAGAACACTAAGGCGAATATACTACCATTGAATGCCTACTTCGAATGACAGATTAGTCGATAAAGAATAATCAACTTAAGGGAATTTGTGTGAATGAAATGTTGTGAATTAACCATTTCAAGTGAAGTGTTAAAGCAAAGCTAAGTTAGTCAACTAAAGCTGATTTGTTTGCATCGACACTGTACTTGGACTTAAAATAACAAGCCTGAAACTTTATAATCGACAAACGCCAACTAGTTTAATTCCAGTTATATTTGCTTGTCATTTTATTAGTTTTGCACAACACTGCACACTTTTAGGGAACGTGCACCTTCATATTTGAATGTCCAGTTCCATGTGTAGAATGGCTTCTCAACAAATGCAAGAAGAGATAGTAGCGCGGGCCGATGTGGTTTTCCCAATAGCTGATCCTCTGGAGAATCCTTCGGAAAGAGTTTCAACTACAATGAACCAACAGGTTTTCAACCAGCTATGTACTCAATTCGGCATGAGCTCATGAACTTCTCGTTTTCTTCACATGAGCTCATGAACTTCTTTCTTTTTACTTAAACCTCGACGTGCCACTATCTCCCCTCTTTGCGAGAAATACTGATGTTTAACTCTTCTTCTTCTGTAGTGAAAACAACAAGTGTTGTACAGGCTTCACCTCCTCCAGCGGTTGCCCCTCCACCTCTTCAAGTTACTCCTTCTGCTTCTCAACCTAGGTCGCAAGAAGAACAAATAGGAGCTCTTCAAGGCTTAGATGACCTGGCCGCTTCACAAGAGCAGTGTTTGCGCCAAAATTGGTCACAAACACCCAAAGTCGTGAAAGCACCCGTTTACGTAATCAATCCGATAATATTCAACACAGAACCCAGCAACAATCAATATGTAATTCAGCTCTAAGTAACAAATTACAGTAATTCACAAGCAACAATCACAAACACAGGATTTATAGTGGTTCGGCGTTCGTGCCTACGTCCACTTTGAAGGTTTTCTCTTTATTGCTTTGCTCGATTCAATCGATTACAATGAATTGCAGCTGACAATTGCTTTTAAATCTAAATACAACAGCGATTCTGATAATTAAACTTGAATCCGGCAGAGTCTTGGCGTTCAATGGCAGAAGTTCCCCTTTTCTGAAGGCTTCAGGGTGCTATTTATAGGCGTTGGAGGCCCAGATCTTGCTGAAACTTCGTGAGACTCCATCTGGCACGTGAGTGGGCCCACACGACCGACCCCACCAAGTTTCGTCACGATCTGACATCGGTTCGAAGTGATTTCGAACCCATCAACAAATGGTCCAATCGAGCTGAAACTTGGCAGGAACAATCTTTACCTCATATGGAAGCTACTGTGAAAATTTGGTTGCATTTGGATTTGTGGTTTAGGAGATATGATCGGTTCGAAATGGAGATTTCTTGGTTAGCTGTGTGTTTCGAACCGATCATTTCGAAACCAGGGGCTCGAACCCATGTACGCACGTGTTTCTGCAGTGACGTGGCGCGCACTCCACGCGTCGATCCAGATTTATCTCCGAGTTGACCGCTTCGAATCCATGGATTTCGCTGACTTCGTATCGATGACCGTTGCGTGCTTGAATCAACCAACTACATGGCTTTCGTGTGTCTAGTTCAAACCGAGGGGAGGGAGCTTCCTTCGTATCGATACTGGATACGAAATGAAGCTCCGCGATGGATTCGAAGGTTCATCGGTTCGAACTAAGCACCGGCGTGGATGTTTCGACGCTCATCGATACGAAGATGCAACCTAATAATGGACTGATGGATTCGGACGCGATCAATTCGAAGTTAACTGTGGCCGATGGGTTCGAACATAGCAGGGGGTGATGTGTTCGAAGCAATGGGTGGGTTCGAAATGGATGGTTTCAAAGCCACGGGTTCGAAGTAGATGGGTTCGAACATCGCCTGGGTTCGAAGGAAGGCTTTAGGACGGTTTCGAACCAGATGGGTTCGAAGCGGAGGGTTTCGAGGCTGGGTACTAGCTGATGGGTTCGAACACCATGGGTTCGAAGGCAAGGGCACGGATGGTTTCGAATAGGATGGGTTCGAACTTCATGGTTTCGAACCAGACAACGAATACTTCTCTTCACACTGAACCCATCATATCTTGAGCATACGAACTCGGATTGACTTGAAACTTGAAATGATGGCTCCTACAACCTTTCTTGTCGTGTCCTATCAATCGTGGCCTGATCCGGACTCGGGCAAAATTCATCGATATCCATAGCTAAGTGATGTATAACCAATCTCTAAGACGGACTGTTTCCCGTTTTCGACCAATCTTTTGATATCACGGCTTTGCCAAAAAGCGGGATAACACTTTGCCCCCCAAAACATGCCTTGCTGTAGGAAGGTGTGTTTTGTAATGCCTTGAGTTGGATGTTCGTATCCGATTATCAACCTGCAAAGAACTCAATAGTTTCATGTGGCCTCAAATGACGATCGTTCGAGATCGAGCTAATTGGGATGAAGCGCGGCCGTTCGTGGTCAAGCGCTTAACTTCAAATGACGATCGTTCGCGATCGAGTCATTTGAGGTGAAGTGCGACCGTGCGCGGTCTAGCGTATAAATCCATGCGTCGATCGTTCGGGATCGTATGCTGTTTGAAGTGAATCGGGACCGTTCGCGGTCCGTGCCGTTCGTGGCATAAGATGGAATAGGACCGTTCGCGGGCGATGCCGTTTGCGGCGAATGATGAGATGGGACCGTTCGCGGTCGGCTGCCGTTCGTGGCAAATGATGATCGTTCGCGACCAAGTGCCGTTCAAGGCGAGTGGTGACCGTTCGAGGTCGGATTTCATAATCAGTGAGCCATGACCGTTCGCGATCGATGGCGTTCGAGGCAGGAAGTGATCGTTCGCGATCGTGTGCCGTTCGAGGCGAATCTGTGACCGTTCGCGGTCGGGTTTCAGACCTCAAGTGACGACCGTTCGCGATCAAGCCATTTGAGGTGAAGTGAGTTGTGACTGTTCGAAGTCGGATGCCGTTCGAGGCGATTTGTGTGCCCGGGAGGGCTTGGTGTTATCGATGCCAGGGTCACGTTCGGGTGAGTTCCTGGATCGTTTGCATGGGCGGTCCATCGCCGTCTCAGTGCATACCTAGGGATCGTTCGCGACCCCATACATGTGTGCGTAGCTTAGTCATTCCAGAGTTATCAAAATCAAATAATTATTAAACAGATGAGTTCCAAAAACAATGTCCAAATAAACAAAGTCCAAACGTTCAAATCAAAATGAAACGAAAGTAAAGCATGGATGTCAAAGTGTAAGTTCCCACTACGAAACGGTCGATGATCACTCAGAGCATGCCTGGAGATCGTTCGCGATCTCGCGCATGTGTAAATGATTTAATTGCGGTAGTGGAAGCTTACGACTTGTTCATCGTTATCTTACTCAATTGATAACCATACGGTGCCTTGATTCGGGGTCGCCCCTAGCTGATGTGGACGGTGGTCGTTCTGGTTCCGCCACAAGAGCTCGTCTCCTTACATATTGAAGGAGCATACCGTTCCTGATATGCCCTTCCACCTCATCCTTCAGGTGCCTACAATCGTTAGTATTATGACCATTTAATTCATGGAATACACAGAACTTATCTGATTTCCTTTCGTCAGAGGTAGGGTCCCTTCGCATCGGCCTACGGTACGGAATCTGTTCTTTGGTATCCTGATAAATTCGTTCCAGGCTCTCGTTCAACTCAGTGTAGGTGGTGAATCGCGGCTCCCTTCGTTGCCGCTTCGATCTGTCTCTGTCATTCTCAATCTTTCTTTTACCTCTATCCTTGTCCGAATCCTTTTTAAGAGGCTTTTCGTCTCTAAATGCAAAAATTTCTATCCCATCTCTTTCTTCTCTCTCGGCATTCGCATCTTCTAATCGTAAAAACTTTTCTGCTTCATGATAGAATTCCTCCAGATCTGTGGGTGGATCTTTAGTCAATGAATTCTTGAACTCTGTGCCGTCAGCTATTCCGGACACAGCTGCCATTACCACCATGGATGGATCCGCTCTATCCACTGAAGCTGCTGCTGCATTAAATCGTGCTAGATAACTTCTCAAGGTCTCTCCGGCCTTCTGCTTTAGGGTTGCCAGAGTCATCACGTTCTTGGGTCTTGTAATATGAACCCTGAATTGCCTCATAAATCTCTCTACTAAACCATTCCAAGTTCCGATGGATCCGTTCTCCAACTGTCTAAACCATAGTGCAGCGATATCTGTCAAGTATAATGGAAAACACCGGGCCATAACCTCCTCCGATGCCCCCAGTACTTCCATATGCCTCATATATTTTGTCAGGTGGACCGTGGGGTCCGTTCTCCCGTCATACATATCCAACGATGGTAGTTTGAAATCAGGTGGGTTCCTAGCTTGCCTGATTGATGAAGTAAAAGGGCTTCTATTAACATCTTCCAAATCTTTGTTCACCATACCGCCTCTCAAAGCTCTCCTAACTATCTCTGCTAATCGGTCATTGTCTCCGAGATGTAATCCTTGTTCACTACTTCCAACCTGCCCCCCGAGTTCACGAGGTAACTCCGGGATCTGCCCCCTTGACTGAGCGTTTGCATCTCTACTACTATCGGGTTGCGCAGATGCTCCCCTTTCTCTCTTCGAAACTGGATCAACGTTCTCCAAGGGTGTGCCCCCTAATCCAGGTGCTACTCCGGATGGTCCTGCTCCGTTCTGGACTCCATTGGCTTCCCTATTCTGTGCTCCGAGCTGTCCTATCTGTTGGAGTAAACTCTGAATCATGTCCTCTTGCCTCTTCATCATAGTTTCCATCTCATCCCTAGTGATGTATATCGATGGTTGATTCGCTCCTGAGGAAGCCTCTTCGCTTCCTTGTGGTTCGCTTCTCTCAGGCCTTGGCCTCCTACTTGATTGTCTTGCCATAATTCCTAAATCTGAACTCCTGGATTTCCAAATTCAACTTCTTCCTGAATTAGTTCTCAGTGAAAGCACCAAAATGTTTGCGCCAAAATTGGTCACAAACACCCAAAGTCGTGAAAGCACCCGTTTACGTAATCAATCCGATAATATTCAACACAGAACCCAGCAACAATCAATATGTAATTCAGCTCTAAGTAACAAATTACAGTAATTCACAAGCAACAATCACAAACACAGGATTTATAGTGGTTCGGCGTTCGTGCCTACGTCCACTTTGAAGGTTTTCTCTTTATTGCTTTGCTCGATTCAATCGATTACAATGAATTGCAGCTGACAATTGCTTTTAAATCTGAATACAACAGTGATTCTGATAATTAAACTTGAATCCGGCAGAGTCTTGGCGTTCAATGGCAGAAGTTCCCCTTTTCTGAAGGCTTCAGGGTGCTATTTATAGGCGTTGGAGGCCCAGATCTTGCTGAAACTTCGTGAGACTCCTTCTGGCACGTGAGTGGGCCCACGCGACCGACCCCACCAAATTTCGTCTCGATCTGACATCGGTTCTAAGTGATTTCGAACCCATCAACAAATGGTCCAATCGAGATGAAACTTGGCAGGAACAATCTTTACCTCATATGGAAGCTACTGTGAAAATTTGGTTGCATTTGGATTTGTGGTTTAGGAGATATGATCGGTTCGAAATGGAGATTTCTTGGTTAGCTGTGTGTTTCGAACCGATCATTTCGAAACCAGGGGCTCGAACCCATGTACGCACGTGTTTCTGCAGTGACGTGGCGCGCACTCCACGCGTCGATCCAGATTTATCTCCGAGTTGACCGCTTCGAATCCATGGATTTCGCTGACTTCGTATCGATGACCGTTGCGTGCTTGAATCAACCAACTACATGGCTTTCGTGTGTCTAGTTCGAACCGAGGGGAGGGAGCTTCCTTCGTATCGATACTGGATACGAAATGAAGCTCCGCGATGGATTCGAAGGTTCATCGGTTCGAACTAAGCACCGGCGTGGATGTTTCGACGCTCATCGATACGAAGATGCAACCTAATAATGGACTGATGGATTCGAACGCAATCAATTCGAAGTTAACTGTGGCCGATGGGTTCGAACATAGCAGGGGGTGATGTGTTCGAAGCAATGGGTGGGTTCGAAATGGATGGTTTCAAAGCCATGGGTTCGAAGTAGATGGGTTCGAACATCGCCTGGGTTCGAAGGAAGGCTTTAGGACGGTTTCGAACCAGATGGGTTCGAAGCGGAGGGTTTCGAGGCTGGGTACTAGCTGATGGGTTCGAACACCATGGGTTCGAAGGCAAGGGCACGGATGGTTTCGAATAGGATGGGTTCGAACTTCATGGTTTCGAACCAGACAACGAATACTTCTCTTCACACTGAACCCATCATATCTTGAGCATACGAACTCGGATTGACTTGAAACTTGAAATGATGGCTCCTACAACCTTTCTTGTCATGTCCTATCAATCGTGGCCTGATCCGGACTTGGGAAAAATTCATCGATATCCATAGCTAAGTGATGTATAACCAATCTCTAAGACGGACTGTTTCCCGTTTTCGACCAATCTTTTGATATCACGGCTTTGCCAAAAAGCGGGATAACAAGCAGAAAGTTGAAAAACTTGAGGAGGGTGAGAAGACCCCTGAGAAATTTACTGTCGATGATACAAAGCTCATTGATCTTATCACTCCGGGCAGCGAATCTTCTTCAAAGAAGAGGGGAAAGCATGTAATTTCAAAGAAGAAGAAGGGCACTTCTGCTGGCGATGAGAAAGCGGAAGAGGACCTAATTGCGCCTCTTTCTCCTACTTCTCCGACTCGTTCAAGCCGACTCAAGAAGTTAACCATTAGGCCAGGCGAAGGCTCCAAAGGCGGCGGGAAGAAGAAGTAAGGGTCTTGTTTTATCCTTCATGTTCTGCTTTTTTGCTTTTTGCTTGTATTTAAAGACTTGTATCGACCGGAGATTGTGCGGGTACCGGCCCCCGCTTTTTGAAACCTGCACATGTATACAAATCTTTTATAGTATGGAATAGAATGACTCTTTTTACTTGTACAAACTTTTTTCTGTATTTGTAAATGCAGTTATTCCTTATTTTCACACAGGTTTCTTTATTTTTTTGGTATGACATTGCAGTGAGCTCGTGGTATGTTGCTTGAGCGTTGCTTTTGTTAATGTAGCTATATTATATTGGCCCCATATCACGGCTCATTGCAATTTTCTCCATTTTTGGGAAGACTTGTACTCTTATTCTGGAGAACAATTCTTTCATTTTGAAGAAATATTACTCTGCTCTAGTAGAGTGTTCCTTGTATTGGAGAAGTTTTCTTTTTTTTTAAAAAAAGTTTTTACCCTTCACTTTCGGAGATGGTCACTTTTATTATTGAGAAGTAGATTCCCCTACGCGGTAAAGTGGGCCTCCGAAGAGGGCTTTGATTTGTTTACCATAAAGTTATATCTTATCGCTAAGTGGGCCCATGGGACTGGCGTCAGCTGCTTTATCGGATATTTATTTGCACAAACGATCGCGAGCAGTCAGCTGTGGCCTAGAACCTTCCTTTTGAGAAGGTGCCCCTTTGGTGGTTCCATCAATGACTTCTTTCAAGGGATACATTTCATATTTAGGCGTGCCTCGTTAGAGGGCTTTTTTGTTTGTGCCTCCGAAGAGGGCTTTTTTGTTTGTGCCTCCGAAAAGGGCTTTTTTGTTTGTGCCTCCGAAGAGGGCTTCTTTTGTGCCTCCGAAGAGGGCTTTTTTGTGCCTCCGAAGAGGGCTTTTTTTTGTGCCTCCTAAGAGGGCTTTGTTTGTGCCTCCGAAGTGGGATTTTTTTGTACCTCCGAAGAGGGCCTTTTTTTGTCTGCTTGCCTATGTCTTTTCACCATCTGCCCCTCAGCGATTCCTCGTAATCATTTCCTAGTACATGTTCCTTTCTTTTGCAAGTTGTTTGCTTTTTTTTCAGAGAAGTGTATTTCATTGTTAAGTGAATCCATGTGGCAGACGCAAGCTACCCAACTGGATGTTTGTTCGCACAAACGATCACAATTAACTAGCGAGGGCCTGGAACCTTCACTTTGGGAAGGTGCCCCTTCGGTGGAATCACCAGCTGTTTGTGAGAAGTACTTCTTATGTAGGAATTGAATCTGGAATTTTTGTGGCTTGACATTTGTTTGTTGAGTGATTTGTAGGAATCGCTTGGCCTTGTGATGTGTTGGATAGGTAAGCTTTTCTTTGATAGCCTGCAAAATATATTTAAGATACTTGCACATCGAAATGAGACAGGCATTTTATAGTAGTATAGAACACAAGATTTATAGTGGTTTGGCCAAGAATTGGGCCAACATCCACTTTATAGTTCTTATGATTGATTCACACTGATTTTACAATGGCTTTTAATATAAGAATGATACGTCCACAATTATTTTACAAATTTAAGCATAGCTTCTAAGTAAATATGGACGCAAGTGATTGCTGTTCCAGGCTCTCGGAATTAGGTCTCCTTCGACTGTTGCGAGCTTGAAAGTGCCATCAAGAAGTTTTTTGCCTATGACGTATGGCCCTTCCCAGTTTGGCCCAAACACTCTTGTTGCTGTCATGACCCTTTTCAAGACTAGATCCCCAATTTCAAAGCTGCGTTGGCGAACTTTATAATTGAAGTGCTTGGCTATCCTTTGCTGATGGGCTACAACTCTGAGCTCGGCCTTTTTCCTTCTTTCATCAAGCAAGTCAAGTGCTTCAAGTTGCAGCTATTCATTTTCAGCTTGGTTGAAATGAATTCTCCTGTGTGAGGGGACCTCTATTTCCACCGGAATCATTGCTTCTGATCCATAATCTAGTGAGAATGGAGTGTGCCCAGTCGCAGTCTTGTGGATAGTTCTGTATGCCCAAAGCGCTACTGGAAGCTTATCGACCCAACCACCTTTTGCTTTTTCCAACTGTTTTTTGATGGTTGATTTGATAATTTTGTTCACTGCTTCCACTTGCCCGTTTGCCTACAGATAAGCTATTGCTGAGAAGCTTTTTTGGATCTTGAATCGCCTACAAAAGTCCCAGAATTATTCGCTTTCGAATTGGGTACCATTGTCTGTGATTATCTTCTGAGGCACACCATATCTGCAAATGATATTCTTAGTCACAAAGTTTATCATCTTTTTAGAGGTAATAGTAGCCAACGGTTCAGATTCAACCCATTTAGTGAAATAATCAACCGCAACAATAGCATATTTGATTTCGGACTTGGCAACCGGCAAAGGTCCAATGAGATCTATCCCCCAAATGGCGAATGGCCATGGACTGACCATCTATGTTAGCTCGGTGGAAGGTTCTCTTGGGATTTTCGCAAATCTCTGGCATCTGTCACACTTTCGGGAGTAGCTAGCAGCGTCTCGATTAATATCTGGCCAAAAATACCCATAACGGAGAATTTTCATTGCTAGAGTTTGGCCACCTGAGTGATCCCTACCACTCTCCTTTGTGCACCTCAGCTAAAATTGTCTTAGCCTCTTCCTTGGTTACACATCGGAGTAATGGCATCGAGAATCCTCATCTATACAACCGGTTGTCTTGAAATACATATCTCGGGGCTTTTCTTAACAGCTTCTGGCGCTCTTTTGAATTTTCTGGCAGGGAGCCGTTGAGTAGATATTCCTTGATCGGGGTCATCCACGACTCCTGCTCTTGAAATACAGCCATAATCCAGTCAATATCCATCTCATCAGTACTTGGAGATGACAAGACATCCACAGGGACCAATCCCAATAATTGAGCTTCGCCAGAGCTTGAATATTTTGCGAGAGAATCTGCCTTCATGTTCTCTTCCTGGGGTATATGGCTTATTGTATAATGATCAAAATCATCGAGAAGCTCCCAGGCCTTTAACAAGTAAGCAGGTAGACTTCCTCCTTTAGTTTGAAACTCCTTCTTGACCTGGCATACAATAAGCTGGGAATCACTGAAGATATGCAATACTTTGATGTTCAGTTCTTTAGCAATCTTCAAGCTGGCAATAAGAGCTTCATATTCTGCTTCATTATTCGTCGAAGGAAATTCTAGTCTCAATGCATAGCACAATGACCGCCCTTCGGGGGTTTCAAGCACAAACCCAACTCCGGAACAATAGTCATTTCTTGCACCATCAACATATAATTTCCATCGGATCGGGATGTCATCAGTCACCTCTTCCCCACTATCACCTTTATCTGTGTATTCTGCAATTAAGTCCGCTAAAGCTTGTCTATTGATTGCTCTTCGAGGATGGTAGGTGATATCGTATTGGCTGAGTTCAATATTCCACTTCAGAAGACGATCCGAAGTTTCAGGGCGAAATAGGACTTGCTTTAGAGGTTGATCAGTGAGGACTTTAATAGGATGAGCTTGGAAATATGGCCTCAACATTCTGGACGCAATCAACAGACAATAGGCGAGTTTTTCCAGCTTTGAATAATTCATCTCTGCCTCAGTGAATATTTTGCTGATGTAATAAACCGGGCGATGAACCTTTGAGTCTTCCCGTACCAATGCTGCACTGGGAGCATGAGATGAAACTGCTAAATATATGAAAAGATCTTCACCATTGCTGGGCTTAGAAAGTATTGGAGGTGTTTTCATGTGACGAATCAGTTCATCAAAGGCTTTCTGACATTCAGGAGTCCATTCAATGTTTTTCTTTCCTTTCTTCAGAGCGTCAAAGACGGGAATGCATTTATCAGTGGCCCTGGTAATAAACCGACTCAAAGCAGCAACTTTCCCGTTGAAGCTTTGTAATTCCTTCTTTGTCCTAGGGGCTATGACTTCTCTTAAAGCAGTAATTTGAGCAGCATTAGCTTCGATGCCCCTAGCACTCATAATGAAACCCAAGAATTTTTCGGACTCTACCCCGAATGAACATTTCAGAGGATTTAGCTTCATCCCATACTTTTGGAGGACCGCGAACATTTCTGCCAAATGATCCATGTGGTCTACTGCCTTCTTCGATTTCACCAACATATCATCAACATATACTTCCATAGTCTTGCCAATCTGGGGTTTGAACATGGCATTAACAAGTCTTTGATAAGTTGCCCCCGCGTTCTTTAGTCCGAAGGGAATGACTTTATAGAAGTATAGACCAACATCAGTGATAAATCTAGTGTCCTTCTGATATGGCTCATGCATCATGATTTGATTATATCCTGAGTAAGCATCCATAAAAGACAGTAGTTCATGCCTGGCTGTTCCATCCACCAACTGATCAATCCTGGGTAACGGGAAACAGTCCTCGGGGCATGCTTTGTTCAAGCCTGAAAAGTCGATGCATACTCTCCACTTTCCATTTGCTTTTTTAACCAACACCGGATTAGAAACCCAATTTGGATAAGTGGATTCTCTGATGAAGCCATTTTCCCTGAGTCGATCTACTTCTTCTTTTTATGTTGTCGACCTTTCAGGACCCTGGGTTCTTCTTTTCTTCTTTACGGGTGTGAATTTTGGATCCATATTCAAAGCATGCACTGCGATTTCTGGAGATATTCCACACATGTCGGAATGACTCCAAAGCGAATACATCCAGGTTTGCTTTCAAGAATGATATCAACATATTCTGAACCGTCATACTGAGTTGTGAACCCACATTCAGCACCTTGTTTGGAGCGTTCAGGTCAACAGGTATTGGCACCAACACTTCCACCGGCACCACTCTATTCTCCCCTGCACTGGTTTTTTTGGGATCAATCTCATTTCGTGCACCACTATGCTCACCAATGCAGGGTCCACCCCGTAATTACTACAAGGTGGGCTCGTTGATGCGGAGCGGAGCTGCCGCACCTTTACCCATTTCTCTCTTCTTTACCTCCCGTAACTCTATGAGATGGCATTCTTGTCCGGCATTTTGGTCCCCCTTCACAACACCGATGCCATTATCAGTGGGAACTTCATAGTCAGGCACCATGGGGCAAGAATGGCCTTGAATACAGCAAGAGTCGGTCGACCGAAGAAGGCATTGTAAGTGGAGAATTCATCAACAATCACAAAAGTTTTTCGGACCATCTTCTTTTCCCCTTCTCCAAGTTCTACAAATAAGTCAATAGCCCCTATAGGCTATCTTGGTTCTCCAGTGAACCCAACAATTTTTTGTGAAGAAACTTGGACAACAGCCGTGGGAATTTTCATTTGATCAAATGTCTTTCTGAAGAGGACATTGGAAGAGGCGCTGCAGTCAACAAGCACCCTTCTTACAATGGCTGGTTCGATGCCTGCAGATATCACCAAGGGATCCACGGTGGGAGCTTCAACACCAACAGAGTCTCTAGCTCGGAATATGATGTCATCATTAAAAGTTGTTTTTTGTTTTAAATATGCAGCATCTTCCAAGACAAAAACATTTTCTTCCGCCGGGGCATATCTCAAAGCGTAAGCATATCTCTCCGTTTCACCCCAACTTCTGCCCGCTGGGTAAGGACCTCCTGTGATAACATTAATGACCGGCCTCTCAGATTCATGCGCTGTAGTCCTCTCACCTGAGCCGGATTGATGAGCAGGAACTTGTTGCCCTTGAGTAGATGAGGTCGGGTCACTTCTGTTTCTCTTCGCATACTGTTGTAGTTTATTTTGTCTCAATAGCTCTTCAATCAAACTCTTTAAATGGCGACATTCATTAGTGTCATGGCCAGGTTGATTGTGGAACCGACAGAATCTTCCATTATGCACAACATTTCTCCCAGGCTTCATCTCAGGTGGTTTGGGGTATTCAACAGCATCCGTGGTTGCGAGAAAGATATTTTCTCGAGTATCGGTTAAGGGAGTAAAATCTGAAGGTTTAAAGCGGCAATTTTTCTTCGCATCTTCTGCTTTTTTCCACCGTCATTCTCCCTCTTCTGGCCACCGGATTCCTTTCTATTAGAAGCAACATTGTTATTCTCAACTTCAGTCACAACTACTTTTGTTGGCGCAGCAAGGCTTTCTAAGCGCATAAATTCATCGGCCTTCTTGTAGAACTTCTCAAGTGAATTTGGCTCTTTCATCCTCATCCATTTTCCGAATTCACTTGGTTTGTCAATAGCTCACATCAAGTAAGTCAGAATCATCCGAGGCTCTGCATTATCAACTTCGGCTAAGGCTATATTAACATAGTTTAAGAAAGATTTGATAGACTCTACGGGGCTTTGTTTGAGGCTGGATAGTGACATTATATCATTGGCCTTCGAAGCATATAACCTGAACTGATCTTTGAATTTCCGAATTAAGTCGGAGAACTGATCCACTGATCGAACTGGCAGCTTCGTGAACCAAAGTAGAGCCACTCCCTCCAAGTACGCAGGGAAGTATCTGCACTTGATCTCGTCTGTTGCTCCGGCACCTGTCACATGCCAGTCATACTTGTATAAGAACTGGTTGGGATCACTTGTCCCCCGATAAGCTGGAATAGTAGGGGAACTAACTTCTTTAGAAATTCATCTTTCAGAATTCTTTCAGTAAAAGGAGTCTTGCTTGGAGCAAAACCCAGTCACTTTCATCTTCCTCCCTTTGCATGCTCTCCTTCATAATTTGTCGAATCATTCCTGAGAGGTACTCCTCATCGTTTAGAGGCCTCGCGGGACAGACCTTAGCTACTTTTTCAGAAGTTTTCCTGGACAAACGTTCACGAAGAGTTGGCTATGGCCTTGAACCTCCAGCTTGGGGAGGTTCCCCTTCGACGGTGCCAGCTGCCCTCTGAGGAATACTTTTCCCTTGGAAATCATGAGCATCCTCGGCAAAGGTTTCTTCATTATTTTCTGGTTGCTGGTTAACTCCAAGCAAAGCATTCAACCTGTCCAACATCAAAGTGTTCCGGGCTTCCATTTACTAATACAACCGAGACACTACAGCATCCAATTCCACCCTTGTGATTCCAACACTAGGAGCCGCTTGATTTGACGTGGGAGAAGTGGCTGTGTTGTCATAAGCATTTCCAGATCTAGTAGATCTACTTTTTCTTCCAGGAGCCATAATTTCGGATAGGCTTCTGGTTCTTAGGAGGAGTCTTTCAACAAATCTTTGTGAAGCAATGATGAGAGCACTCCTGAGTTCAACTCTCAATGAAAGCACAAAAAAATGTTAACGCTAAAAGTGGACGCTAACACCCCGGTGAGAGTTGTGATATAGCGAAAGCACCACCCGTTGGTACGGGAACTAAAAGCAAGCAGAAAATAGTAAAGAGACAACATTTTTTATTGTGGTTCGGCTCAAAGTCAAGCCTACGTCCACTTAATCTCTTCTATTATCGACTTGATTACAAGTTGTACAATAATTCTTCAATTACAACACCATTAAAGCAAGTAGTTAGAACTTTAATGCAGAAAAGCTCTTTGAATTCATGTTGAATGAACTTGATCTTTCCCAAGTTCGTTGATGTTTTTGGGGTTTAAAGTGCTGTAGAAGTCGTGAAAATAGCAAAGTGTCGGACTTCCAGAAAATCCTCCCGCCAATGTGGAGTAGGCGGGCAATTTATAGGGGAGTCTCGGAGTTAGGTTGTGTAGCGTCATAGGTCGTGAGCGACTTAGGGAGTTGTGACCTAAGAATGATCACGAGGTAGCATAAGTCGCTAGCGACTTAATGGAGCCATACTGAACGAGGTATTTGCTGTGAGCGACTTAGCATGTGTAGCACATGAGTTATCTCGGCTTGCTGAGGTCGTAAGCGACCTAATGGAAGAGGCGGTGCGCATGCAGCTTATCCCTGAAGCTTGCTCAGTTGTTAGGTCGCTATTTCCTTAACTCTTTAGGTCGTTTCCTTCATTGAGTCGCTAGGTCGCTAGGTTATTGGAGCTCCTTAAGTCGTTGAGTCGCGCCATGTTGAGTCGCTCTATGCTTTAGGTCGTTAGGTCACGCCCTGTTATAAGTTGTTAAGTCGCTTATGCCTTGAATAATTAAGTCGCTTATTCCCCTAGGTCGTTGAGTCGAATAAGTCACTAAGTCCTGAAAAAGAGTGGTGTTAACACGATTTTTATTATATTTTATTTGACTTGGGATTGCAGGTTTGAAATGATAGAACCCGGTTTTCTTTTTAAAATTGCGAATTGAAAAGATATGTATCCGTATCACTTGACCTAGGTTAGAAAATTATATACATACCCCATGGTACATATTTTTAAATGAATTTTCTTAAGATATGTATTTTTAAAGTATGAAATTTTCATTTAAAAATATATACTTTACGGTTTTTAAGAAAATTAAATATTAAGTCTTGATATTGTGAATTTAAGTATGTGAATTTGAAGTGATTGTCATTTTGACTTTAAATTATATTTTTAAAATGTACGTAAATAATGGAAACTAAATTTAAAGTTTTGAAATGATATTTGAATTAAAAGATTAATTTTTATTAAATTTATAAGTTAATAAACAGTGAAATTTTGACTTAATAAATGAATTGAGTTTTTAAATTTAATATTTGATTTCAAAATTTTTGTTGTGATAAATCATATATTAAAAGTATTTAAATGTGAAAATTTGAAGTCTAGAAATATGATCTATAAATTTAGATAGAATAAATTTTGAAGTTTTATTGTTTTTGAAAAGTTATAATAAAATCCGGAATTTAATTAATAGCATTTCTAAAATGCTGTAGTTTTATGACAGCACTTTAAAATGCTGTTGTTTTGAACTTAACTATGTTTGAAATAACTAAATATCTATTACGATATTTTATAAATGCCGTTATTCTTGAACTAAACTATTTTGGAAACTATAAGCTACGGTAATACTTTATAAATGTTGTCGTTGCTATATTTTTCTCCGAAGATTGAGAATATTTTTCTCCGAAGATTGAAGTACCAAATCAAAGCCTTCTTTTGAAGCCCACTTCGCCGCATAGGAGAATTCACTACTTTTCTTTTTTTTTAAAAAAGAGAAAAAGAGTGATCATCTCCAAAAGTTAAAGTGTAGAAATTTTTCCAAAAAAAAAAAGAAGACTTCTCCAATACAAGGTGCATTCCACTAAATCGGAGAAATATTCCCTTAAAATGGAAAAATTATTCTCTAAAGTACGGATGCAAGCCTCCTTAAAATGGAAAAGTTGTTCTCCAAAGAAAGAGTACATGTCTTCTCGAAACAGAAGTGTTGTTCTTCAAAATTTTGCCAATGTGAAAGAGATTGCAATAAACCATGGTATGGGGGCAAAATAATATAGTTACACTCATAAAAGCAATGCTCAAGCAACATACCACAGGCTTACTGCAACACCACACAAAGAAAATAAAGAAACTTGTATGAAAAAGAAGAATAAATGCACTCTCAAATACAGACAGAAGTTTGTACAACTAAAAGAATCATTTTATTCCATATTATGAAAAATTTGTACATGTGCAGGCTTCAAAATAAAAGAAGGCGGGGACCAGTACCCGCACAATCTCCGGTCAACACAAGCCTTTATATATACAAGCAGAAAGCAAAAAGCAAGACGAAAAACATAGGACCAAACCCATCACTTCTTCTTCCTACCACCTTTGGAGCTCTCACTTGGTCGGATGATTAACTTTTTGGGTCGGCTTGCAAGAGTAGGGGAAGAAGGAGAAAGGGGTGAAATTGGATCTTCTTCTGCTTTTTCTTCGCTGGCAGAAACTTCCCTCGTTTTCTTTAAGATTCCACGCATCCCCTTCTTCCTTGAAGAAGACTCACTGCCCGGAGTGAAAAGTGCAGACAACTTTATGTCATCAGAAATAGTTTGCTCCTTAGTTCTTTCGCCTTCTTCAGGTTCCTCGGCCTTCTATTCTTGTGAAGCGACCGGGTCATCCAAGCCTTGAAGAGCTTCTATCTTCTCCTCTTGCGACACTGGTTGAGAAACGGAAGGAGGAGTAGTCTGAAGAGGCGGAGAGGGAACAGCTGGAAGAGGGGAAGTCTGAACAACACTTGGCGCTTTCACTACAGGAGAAGAGAAGTTAAATTCAGTATCTCTCATAAAGAGAGGAGAAAGTGGCGCATCAAGATTTAAGTAATAATCAAAAAGTTCATCAAGCTCATGTGAAGTAAACAAGCAGCCCACTTGAGCAAGATCAGCAATGAGGTTACCTAGAGAAGTAGGCTTTACTACGTCAACTTCAAAGTCCTATGCTTCAGTGCTTTCTTGAGTCTCGTCTCCAGTGCGAGCGGTTGCACTTTCAATGACAGCTTTAGCAGGAGGTGGAGAATGATAACTGGAGCCAACCATATCGATGTTGGCCGAAATCGAAGGCTGAACTGGGTCGGTTGAGGTTGCCTTCCCTAAATGTTCACCTTCCGCCATTCCGGCTTGCTCTTTAGTGAGTTTCTCCTTTCCCCTAGCAAGAGAAGCACGTGCATCGTCATCTAGATAGTGCGTCGCTAAATCTACTTCAGCATATCCACTGCCTCCAAGCATATCAAGTGCGGCTTCCCACACTTCGGCCAAAGTGATTTCGTACTTCGGACCCAAAAACGAAAGGCTACCGCACCCCAAGACACAGTGTATATAAAACTCGAATAAAGTAGAGCTGATATTGCTCTTAGTTGCCTTATGATATTCTTCGGCTGCTGCTTTGCCGGTAATAGCTTCATCACGCTCTTTTTCAACTTCAGAAAGTCGAGCTTTTAACATTTCAATTTCCAAGTTCTAGGAGCTGGTTTTTTCTTGCAACTGAGCAACGTCAGTTCGGTAGCTTTCCACAACTTGCTGTTGTGCCTCGAATTTAGCTTCAGTGTCTCTTTGCCCGGCGTGAGAATCTCTCACTTGTTTTTGAAGCACTTCTTCTCTTTGAGAATAGGAAGTGGAAGAAGCAGCAAGCTCTTCTTTAAGTTTTTCAACTTCCGCTTAAAGCTTCTCATTGTAAGCGACGATGCTCTTCATCCCTGCATCATGCGGATCGAGAATTTTCTGCCACTCGGATTTATCGTTTTCCATAGTCAGCATGACTTCGAGATTTGCGTGGTTTACTCTTTGAAGCTCGTCAACTAGTTTTTGCCAACCAGACATTCTCTTAATATCGAGTTTGAAGGCATCAAGATTTCGCAACATAGCTTGCTTGTCGATTGTGACCAAATCAAGATCGAAACTCACTCCTTTTAAGCACCAGTGCGAAAACCGGCTTTGAAGAGTAGCCGGACCCTGTCCAACTTGATACGGGGGCCTACTGATGATTGTTTCAATATCAGCTCTTTGAAGGGCAGGAGAGCTGAAAGGGATTTCCAAAGAGATGGGAGCAGCGGGCTTTTTAGAAATTTCATATGCTGGCTTTTCGCTAAGTTTGGCCCGTTTACTCAGATCTTCAACGACATGACTTTTCCCTTTGTCATCACGAGATTTTCGTTTGTGAGAATCATCCTCTCTCTGGGAAGAATCATGTCATTCGTCCCTTCTCCCGTAGCGTTCTTCATAAGCACGCCTCTCACGAGCTTTTCTTGCAGCTCTTTCTTCATCGGTCTCCCAAGAGGTAGGAAGATACCTCTTGGGGTCATAGGAGTCGTGTCTTCGGTAGCGCTGGAAGTCATCGTAGTATGAGCCACTTCGCCTCATTGGAGAACCCGAAAGTGAAGAAGAGACAAAACTTAAGAATCTTTGAAGTAAAGAAGCAAAATGCATATAAGTGCCGAAAAATCCTAAGTGTGTGTAACGTGCAAACTACGCGCGTCAAACTACGAACCACTCCTCGGTTAGGGGGTGATGACGGATTTTACAGCAAGTGTCAACTCTTGGGCTGACGGAGTTTGTTGCAAGACAGATGTCGCTTCAACTACTGGAGAAATAACTTTAGTAGTAGTGGTATCATCTTTAAAGAGCTCCTGTGAAGTAATCATCAAGTTGCTCAATCCCTCAACAATGTCTTCACCATCATGCCTAGCGGGACCCTTCCCCTCAGCTCCTTCATCAACAGTCTTCCCGGATTGGTGAGGAGGTTCCTCTTCCTCAATAACCGGGGCAAGTGAAAATTTACCGGATGACCCCGCAATGTCAATAGAAGCAGAACACTTCACCAATGAAGCCTGAGCAGTAGGTTCTTTCGATATAAGTTCTTCGGCGGACACTGGGGCATCTGGTGTCTCTGCTGGAGAATCAGGGACTTCATGAGGCTGAGTAGAACGAGAAGAGTACAGAAGTCCGAATTGGTGCAGAAACTCGTCTTTCAGAAAAAATTTAATGCTTCTCTCCTCAGCCGCCACAGAATGTAGTCTTTCAAAAGTCGGCTTCTGGCTGGGATCTTTAGAGGGAGGAGGAAGTGTTGTAAAAGTAAAGAATGAAGTTAGCACTTAGCAACTTGGACTTTGAAAAGCTCAAATGGAAAGAACGAGGATAAGCAATCTTACTTCCTACTCTCCAGATGGCATAAAATCTTGGGGGGTAGCGAACGAAGAAGAATTGATTCAAAAAACCGTGAGCACTTTCAGAAAGATTGGTGATAAGTTTACGGTTTCTGGCGCTTCTCATGAGAATAATAGAAGGATGATGTTTATTCTTTGCAAATGTGCACAAGTAGTAGATTTCTTCAAAGCTCGGAAGACGATCAAGTGTCCACCTGAACAGCACACACAGCCCCATTAGGATGGCTTAGCCGTTGGGATGCAACTGGAAGGGAGAGATAGTTAATCGAAGAAGGAGCTTTTGAAGAAAACCATAAAAAGGAGGAATAGCACCACACAAGCACATCTGGCGATTAACAGCGACAAAACCTAGAGGTGGCCTGTCAGTAGTATCGTTTGGCCCGGGAAGTAAAGCTCTACTTCAGCAATACCAACTGAATGCGTAGTTGGTTGAACGCCCGTTGATTCAGGGTAGTCGAAGTTCTTTCCGGGGAATTATCCAGTGGATTGGCTATCGGGAAGGCCTCTCCAGCTTTACCTACTATTTATTCTTGTTGAGAAGCCATTCTATACAAGGAATTGGATATTCAAATATGAAGGTGCACGTTTCCTAAATGTGTGAAGTGTTGTGCAAAACTAATAAAATGACAAGCAAACATAACTGAAATTAAACTAACAGGCATTTGTCAATTATAAAGTTTCAGGGTTTGTTTTTAAGCCCAAATACAAGTGCAGTGTTGATGCAAACAAATCAGCTTTAATTGATTAATGTTGTTTTGCTTTAATACTTCACTTGAATTTGTTGATTCACAACATTTCATATAATTTCTTTAAGTTGATTATCCTTTATCGACTAATCTGTCATTTGATGTGGGCGATCAGTGGCAATATATTCGTCCCATTTTTCTGCAAATGTTGTGTTTAACAGGTTATTAGCATTAAAGTTAATATAATCTGTAAAGGAGTACAACGAGTTCAAGAAGTTCATTCTAGCTGTTCAAGTTGAAAATTTAATCAAGTCCTATCAAATTTTTCTAATTGTTCAAGTTCTGTTCAAGTCCTTAAGTCGCAGGAATGACTCAAGCAAGCTCGGGGATTATTTAGGTCGTCCAGATCAAATCCAATGACCTAACATAAGTCGAACTCTCTTAAGTCGTATTGTTCGAGCCAAGGAGTTCAAGGCAGTGCAAAACTGGCTAAGTCCTAGGTCGCTTGAGTGTATACACGACCTAAGAGTTATATCGCAAGAAGTTAGGTCGTTCGATTAGTAAGGTCGCAAATCTGATGGTTGTTCGGCATCCCATAGGTCGCAAGTGATCTTAAGTTGTTCAATTAGTTAAGTCGCAGATCTGAAGGTCGTTTAGATTTCCTTAAGCCGCAAGGTTTCTTAGGTCGTTCAATCTACTAGGTCGCTTCCGAAGTAACTCGGCAACATAGAGCTATCTCCCATCAGAAACCCTAAGCCATATTCCTTAATCATGCTTCGCCACATATCTACAACCATTGCATCACCATAAGTATCACAGCATAACCCGCTATCCGCTAACCCTTTAATATCACAATCTCCTCGTCTTCCCCAAACGCCTAAAAAACTCCATCATCTCATCAGTGGTTCCAGAAAACGCATTCAATCATAGGCCAAATCATTTTTAAAGAAATTGCAAGCAGGTCAATGGAGATCGAAGGGCAAATTAGGAGGAAATTTTACAGCAAGATAATAAAAACCGTGTGGAGGCGATTGTGGAGAAATCGATGGCAAATATAATGGATAGGCGATTGATTTACCTAGGATTGTTGTTGGAATAATGATCGAAGCAACAAGAGGTTTCGCTTTGAAGATTCTCGAACTTTAGAATGGCAATGGCGACAGGAGTAAGCAATTAAATGGAGAAGAAGAAGCGAGCTAAAGACTTATATAGGGGAGAGAGAGGAAGACGCATCGGCACGCGAGCTAGCGAGCCAGTTGAGTCGCTCATGACCTAGAGCAATTAGATCGAAGCACACGGCCTATGACATAGGCGTATACTTTGAGGGGGAAGTGTTAATATCATTCTGGACAGCGACTCAAACACTCGAAGGGAACTGGCGACCTAGCGTGATATAGCGACCTAACGAGATAAGCAATCTGACGACCTAAGCATATAACGACCTAACGACCTAAAGTTGTCACGACCTAACGACCTAAGGAATAAAGCAACTCAGTGACCTAACGGATTAGAAGGTCCAGCGACCTAACAATCTGGAGAATAAGCGACCTAACATGGATGCAAGACCAACAGCGAGTTAGTGTGGCAACAACTTAGCGATATGCTCGACCTAACGTGTTAGCGACCTAAAGACCCCTAACGACCTAATGACCCAACGACCTACGACCTAACGGGTTAAGACAGTGTGAGGCCGCATACATACTACCTCTTCATTAGGTCGCTCGCGACCTAAGAGGACCGAGGTAACTCCATAAGCCGCAACTTCTTATGCCGCTTCTCTCCTAGGTCGCTACGACCTACTAGTTTGTTCAAAGAGACCAAGTGCAACCAAGATGAGTCGTAGCTCGTATCCCTTAGGTCGCTCGCGACCTACGACCTACCCTTAGGTCGTTCGCGACCTACGACTTAACCCAGAAATTCCCTATAAATACCCCACCTACACCACCGAGGAGGGGACCTTTAGGGCTCATTTCTGGAACGCCTATACTCTGCTGATTTCTCGTCTCATCCGACACTTCAAACATCAAAGATACCTCAGCGAACTTCAAGGAGAAATCTAACACATTTAACATGGATTCAAAGAGTTCTTCTACATCGAAGTTCTTGCTATTTGTCTAAGTGGTGTTGTAATCGAAGATTGTTGTATAAGTTGTAATCGAATCAGGCTTAACTTGAAGCCGAACCACTATAAAACTGTTGTCTCTTTACTGTTTTTTCTGTGACTTTTCTACTTACTTCTAATTCCCATATTGACGGGTGGTACTTTCACTTAATCTCTACTTACACTGGGGTGTTAGCGTTCAATTTTTGCGTTAACATTTTTGGTGCTGTCACTGAGAACCCAACTCAGGTTGTTTTCATCATTGCTTCGCAAAAGTTTGTTGAAAGAATCTCTCTCAAAACCAAAAGTTTATCAGAGATAATGGCTCCTGGAAGAAATTGCAGATCTACTAGATCCGGTGATGTCTAAGAGAATACCATCGCTTCCCCTCCATTAAGTCAAACAACTCCAAGTGTTGGAATTACATGAGCGGAGTTAGATGCTGCGGTGTCCGGGCTATATCAGCAAATGGAAGCCCAAAACACTTTGATGTTGGAAAGGTTGAATGCTTTGCTCGGAGCTAACCATCAACCAGTGAATAATGAAGAAAACTTTGCTAATGATGTTCATAATGTCGAAGGGAGAAATATTCCTCAAAGGGCAGCTAGCCCCGTTGAAGGGACACCTCCCCAAGCTAGAGGATCAGGGCCGCAGCCAACCCTCCGCGAACGCTTGTCAAGACAAACTTTTGAGAAAATGGCTGATGTCTGTCCTGCAGAGCCTGTAAATGATGAGGAATACTTCTCTAGAACGGTTCGACAAATCATGAAAGAGAGCATGGAGAGGGATGAAGATGAAAAAGAATAGGGGTTCGCTCCGAGCAAGACTCCGTTCACTAAAAGGATTTTGAAAGAAGAATATCCAAGGAAGTTTGTTCCTCCCACCATTCCGGCTTATAAGGGGACATGCGACCCTAATCAATTCTTATACAAGTATGGCTGGCACATGACTGGTGCCAGGGCATCGGATGAGATCAAATGCCGGTACTTTCCAGTATACTTGGAGGGAGTGGCTCTACTTTGGTTTACAAAGCTACCAGTCCGATCTATAGACCAGTTCTTTGATTTAACTCGGAAGTTTAAAGAACAATTCAGGTTGTATGCTTCAAAGGCGAAGGACATAATGTCACTGTCCAGCCTGGAACAGAATCCTGGAGAATCTATTAGATCTTTCTTAAACTGCTTCAACATAGCTTTGGCTGAAGTCGACAGTGCAGAGCCAGGAATGATTTTGACATACTTGATGAAGGCTATCGACAAATCAAGTGATTTTAGGAAGTGGCTGAAGATGAAAGAGCCAAATTCGCTTGAGAAATTCTATAAGAAAGCTGATGAATTCATGCGCTTGGAAAGCCTTCAAACACCGGTGAAAGTGGTATTGACAGAGGTTAGGAACAATAATGCTGCTTCGAATAAAAAAGAATCTGGTACTCAGAAGAGGGAGAACGATGGAGGGAAGAAGCAGGGAAATGCGAAGAAAAATCATCCTTTTCACTTCACTCCCTTAACCGATACACCAGAAAACATTTTCTTTGCAACCAAGGACACTGTCGAATATCCCACAACGGCTAAATTGACGCTTGGGAAAAATGCTGAGAAACTGGAAGATTTTGCCGACTCCACAATCAACCCGGCCATGATACTAATGAGTGTCGTCATTTGAAGAATTTGATTGAGGAACTATTGAAAGAAAATAAACTTCAGCAGTATGTGAGGAGGAACAGGAACGACTCAACTTCATCAACTCAGGGGCAACAAGTTCATGTTCATTAACTCAGCTCGAGTAAGAGGACGGCAGCGCATGAATCAAAGAGGCCTGTTATTAATGTGATTACGGGAGGTCCTCACCCATAAGGCAGAAGCTGGGGCGAGATGGGAAGATATGCCCGTGCCTTGAAGTACACACCAGTAGAAGAGAGTGTTTTTGTGTTGGAAGATGCAGAGCCTTTGAAGCAGCAGAATTTTTTTAATGATGATATTGTGTTCAGGGCCAGGGGCTCTATGGGCGTTGAAGCTCCTACCATAGATCCCTTGGTCATCTCTGCAGGCATTGGGCCGGCTATTGTAAGAAGAGTGCTTGTTGATTGTGGCGCTTCTTGCAATATTCTCTTCAAAAAGACATTCGATCAAATGAAAATTCTGATGGCTGATGTTCAAGCTTCATCGCGGAAAATTGTTGGGTTTACTGGGGAATCTAAGCAGCCAATTGGAACTATTGACTTGTTCGTGGAGCTTGAAGAGGGGCAGAAAAAGGTGGTTCGAAAACAGACTTTTTCAATTGTTGATGAATTTTCTGCCTACAACGCCTTCCTAGGCTGACCAACTCTTGCGGCATTTAAGGCAATTCTCGCCCTGTGGTGCCTTACTATGAAATTCCCCATGGATAATGGAGTAGATGTTATTAAAGGGGATCAGAATGCTGGACGAGAATGTTATCTTATAGAGTTGCGTGAAGCAAGGAAGAGAGAGATGGGAAAAGATACAGCGGCCCCAGACCACATCAAAGAATCAACCTTGTAGCAATTACAGGGTGGACCCTGCACTGGCGAGCATAATGGTGCACGAAAAGAAGTGGATCCCAGAAAAGCCAGTGCACAGGAGAATAGAGTGGTGCCAGTGGAGGTAACGATGCCAATACTTGTTGACCCGAAAGACCCTAACAAGGTGCTGAATGTGGGTTCGCAACTTAATGCAATGGTTCAGAATATTTTGATATCATTCTTGAAAGCAAATCTGGATGTATTCGCTTGGATTCATGTCGATATGTGTGGAATTTCTCCAGAAATCGCGGTACACACTCTGAATATTGATCCGAAATTTACACATGTGAAGCAGAAAAGAAGAACCCAGGGTCCGGAAAGGTCGGCAGCATTGAAGGAAGTGGTAGATCGGCTCATGGAGAATGGATTCATCAGGGAATCTACTTATCCGAATTGAGTTTCAAATCCAGTACTGGTTAAGAAAGATAATGGAAAGTGGAGAGTATGCATCGACTTTTCAGATTTAAACAAAGCCTGCCCCAAAGATTGCTTCCTGTTACCCAGGATAGATCAGTTGGTGGATGGAACAGCGGGGCATGAATTGTTATCTTTTATGGATGCTTACTCCGGATATAACCAGATCACGATGCATGAGCCAGATTAATAATCTCTTTTGTAAATTATTTAAAATTGACAAAATTGTTATTTTCGAACAATAATAATAAAGTGCTATTTTTAAATATAGGTAAATAAATTTAATAATTGTTTTCAAATTAAATTTGTGGTTGTTTAAGTATATATATTTGAGTTGATTTTAAATTGAAATTTTAAATTGAATTTGTATTTGAATTTGGATTTAATTTTGGAATTCAAAAGATAGATATTTTAAAATATTTTGGATTTAAAAATATATGTATAAGCTTTTATTCGCATATATAATTTGTTTTATTTTATTTTCTTTAAAAAAATTATATATATACATATAAGTATTTATAAATTAGTAAATTAAGTATAACAGCTTCTTATTAACATTTAATATAAATAAAAATTATGTAATGACAAGTGTTAAACATTAAGTCATATTAGTAACAAGTCTTAAATGATAAATAATGCTAATGACAAATGTTGAGTGTTTAAACAAGTTTCATTTTTAATTTTGATTTTCTTTTATTTTTAATAAATCACAAACTTAACCTATAAACACATGCTTTCTTCTCTCCATTCCTTTTCCTATTTCTCTTTTCAAAAACTAAGAGAAACTCAATCGTATTCTCAAAAACAAAATCTGATAATCAATGCTTCTCAAACCAGAAATCAAAATTAGTAGCCTGTTTATCATTTTCAAAATAAAAATCAAAGACTGCAAGCATTTCTTCAACCTGAGATTTATCAAAAGCAAGCTCAAAATCGAAGCAGTTCATCTCTATTCCAAATTTTAGTCATCTCCACTAAAAGTTTCAGTAACAAAGCATCCAGTTTTAATAAGGATCTCAGCAATTCAAGTTTATAAATCAAAAACATTTTCCAGCAATCAAGTTTAAAGTTTCAAGCTATTTCAAAAAAGACTCTGTTCGTTATTTTTACTAGTGAGTTACATTTTTTAAAAAAAGCTTAAGTATATGAAATCTGGTTGCATGTTAATTTCTAGAATAAAGTATGTTTGTGTGTGTGTGTATTGGTGAATTTTCTTCTATGTATATATGGATGTATAGATGTGTGCATGAAGGTTGTATCAGCAACTTTCCTGTTCTTAGTTTATATGCTAAAATTTAAAACAAAATTCATCATCCCTTGATCTAATCTTTGTTAGGACTTAGGCTTTAAACAAAATTTGTTTGTTTAATCACAGAGTAAGTTTTAAAATTATACTTAAGTTAAAATGAATTTGGAATTTACTGGAAAACCAAAAGAACAGTGCAAGCTTGAGTTTTGTTAAAATTTCGATCATCTTAATTCATCAATTCAGGAATATAAACTGAATCCCAAACCAAAATCATGATTTTTGAAATAAGTTTTAGGATTTTTAAGTGTTGGAATGAAGTGATATTTTGTGTTGATCAGAATTAGAATATTCGTCGATTGACGACGAATGGAGTGATGATGGCAGCCATGACCAAGGTTGGAGGTGGTGGGTGATCTGGTGGTCACGAGAAAAATAGTGGGAGGATTTATTGAGGGTCGTGGTACCAGAATGTGGCAATCTAAGGTTCGAAGGGATGTTTTGGCCGAGGGTTTTGGAAGCTTCATGCGTCGTTGATCGATTACCCGAAGCGATCGCAATAGGGGGATTTGGTTCGTCGGAGCGTGGGGTAACTTCGGGTAGGTCAGCAGGTGTTCCTTTGGTCCGAGGTGGTGGTTGGGGGGATGTTGTTCGATCGGGTTGCTCCAGCTTTTGGTCAAAGAGCTCATTTTCGATTTCGCTATCGAATTGACGAAATTACGGTTCGAGTCGTCTGAGGATGTAGTCATCGACTTTGGGAAGATCGCGATGTTGACCATAGGTGGTCGGAGCCACCGTGCAAGTGCACACGTGTGCAATTTTAGTGTCAGGATTTATTGAGTTGGGAAAGAAGCATCTCGCTTGGGTCGTTCTTGAGCAGAAGGGCAGGTTTGTCTCAAAGCATTGGTTGGGAGGAAGTTCCTCATGTGCTTGCTTGGGTTTTTATGCGTTTGGCTCGGGCCATTTTTGGTTTTCGGTTTTAATTAAAAATAGAACCTAGTTTTAAATTTTAAAAGATAACTAGGTTTGGGAAGTTATGAACTAATGCAAGTTTATAACAAAAATTGAAACCAAGTTTCAAGTTTAAAAAGAAATTGTGAACTAGGTTTTAAAAGCTATGACTTCAAGTTTTTAAAATGTTTCAAAGCTATTAAAATAACTAGTTTTCAAAAGGAAAAAGGTTTTAAATGAGTTTTAAGGATTTAAGTTTATTTGAAAATAGATTTGTTTTCCAAGTAAAATGTTTTAAACAATTTTTGAAAGATTTAAATGTTAAAGTAAATGTTTAAAATTTGTTTAATTTGATTTTGTTATTTTAGATCTAAATTAAATGATTTAATTAAATGTTTTAAATATGATTTATGATAATTAAGTCATTAATGAGGATAATAATTTATCTTAAAGTTAGTTAAGATTTAATGATTTGAGATTTATTAAATTAATAAGGAAATTCATGTAATAATTAATTAATTAATGATTAGAATTAATAAATAAATAATAATAGTTGTAAGTTAATTAATTCAAGGGTTAATTAATTTGTAACTAAGGATCATTAATTAGATAAGTAAAGATTATTAATTAATGATTAGAAATTTATTAATCAAGTAATTAAAGATTAATTAAGTTACAATTAAGCATAATTAGTTAAGTAATTAGTGATTAACTAATTGGTAATTAAAAATTCGTTAATTTGTAATTAATAATGGTTAATTAAACCATAATTACTTAGGGAAGTAATTAAAGGATGGTTAATGACTATAATTAAAAGAAAAATCATTAATTGGGGATTATGAGAAGATTAATTAATGTGATTAATTTAGATAATTAATTAGATTAATTAATTAAGGATAATCATTTGTGAATTTGGTTTAGTACAATTACTTAATTTAATTAATAAAGTGTAATTACTTAGTGAAGTAATTAATGGGTAATTGTTGGATGTAATTAATTGGAGAATGAATGAAATTTGGGTTTAATTACTTTGTGTGATTAATAAGAAGGATAATTACTTAGTGGAAGTAATTAAGGATTAATTATTTAGTGTAATTAATTAAAGGACAAATTAATAAAATTTATTTTGAAGTTATTTAAGTAATATAATTAATTTAAGGATAGTAATTACTAATGTGATTAATCAACGTTGATTAATGAATGTGATTAACTAAAGATTAATTATTAAATATGATTAATTATTAAAGAAATAATTAGAGAGTCATTAATTAATGTAATTAATTAAGTAATTAAGGATTGATTAATTAAAGATAATCAATCTATAATACGTAATTATAGAATAATTAATTAATGTAATTAATTAAGGATTAATGTAATTAATTATAGTTAATTAATTAATGGGAGTAATTAAAGGTTAATAACTGTAAATGGTTAAGGATAATTAATTTGTGTAATTAATTAAGGCTTATTACTTAATGTAATTAAAGAATAATTAATCAAGGATGATTAATTAAGATGGATAATTAAAGGATGACTAATTGATTGGTTTGTAATTAATTAATTGTTAAGTAAGCCGGATTTATATTAATGGAAGTAATAAATTTAATTTGTTTTAAATTAATTAGAGATGGTGTGATTAATAAATCTTTTCTTATGGATGGCTAAATGATATCGAATGCCTTGGATTGTTTGTTATCTCTGATATGGGATATGTGCTGATCTGTGATATAAAATGCTTTGGTCGAATTGGGATGATTTAGATTATCTATTTCTGAGATAGTGAATTATCTATCTATGTGAATATAGATAATGAATTGAATTGTTTTAACTTTAAAAAAACTTGGACTTAAAAGACAGCATTTTGGATTTCCGTGAATCGGGTTTCCAAATTTGGATATCCAAAAACCACATCGATCCAAATTAAACGATAGGTCGTGAATCTCAATTGATGATCAAAATGAAGATTCAGAGTGCAAGGGCTATTGTCGTTAACTCTGAGGGTGATTCCAAAATGAGTGTAACGAGATAGTGCCTTCGGTTTCGTTCGAACCCGAAACAAACTTGTATGGATTGAATGCTTTCAGAATATCGTCAAGTGGACGATGAGCATTCTAAGTGATGTGTTCTGATAAGGTAATCATAGCCTTAAGCCTCATCAACCGGAGATGGCTAAAACAAGGGAGATGCAGCAAGGCTAAGTGAGTCGCGCTCAAGTAGGACAAGATTTTCCCCTGTTTGGAGGTCCCTTTTTATTCGGCTATGTGGGCAGTTGGTTGCAAACAAATCGAGGTTGTCTTGTTTGGAACTATCCAGTAAGGGATGGTTCCGACCTTACGTTATAGGGGATTTAGGGTGGATCCTCGATACGGTGATCTAGGCCACGTACTGTGACAGGCGGTACCCCAGTAGTCATTCCATTAATAGAAACCCATTCTTCCTACGTGCCCTTTACGGTTTTGATTGCATAACCCACTTTGTGGCTAGTATCCTGGAATTTAATCATGTAACAACTTCAGCTATTTCTTATTTACTTGAGAACCTAAGTCCCTATTATAATATCGCTGGATTTCCTATCAAATGTTTTGGTTATCGTAAGGTAAAAACTTTTCCGTGTTTATGTGCAGGAAGTCTTACGGAATACCTTTTTTATCAATGGTTTTCAAAGTTAAGCAACTTTAACCTGTTACTCACACCGGACCCATGTCTGACCCGGAATTTATTTTCTGTTTTCTTAGACTCTTGGGTACTCAAATTTTTATGAGTAGCCAAGGGATTCAGGTTAGCTTTGACAATCTATGGATGAGAAATGAAGCAGGAGGCTTCAGCGTTATAGATATATTGTGTTTTCCGCTATATTGGTATCATTGTGTTGTATTTGAGCTGTAATGACTACACATATGTTACAAATGTCTAGTATGGGATGTATAAGCTGTGTAACTCTGATAGATGTTGTATATTATGCAATGCTTATGTGATTAATATAATTTATTCGTTCCGCTGTGAAATTCAGATGTTGTCTCGTTCTTTCTTCTCTGTCTTTTCTCCTTTTTATCCCTTTCTTTCTTAATGACGATGCATCTTTCTGTTGAGAGAAAGGCGGCTCATCACACTATTTTAAGTATATATATAATTAGTTACACTTTTTAATACTTTATATTTATTAAAACATTTTATTTTAATTTCAATATATTATCTAAAACGAATTTATTATCTAATTCAATATTATTATAACAAAATCCACTAAATAATCTTTAACTGAATAATAATTAAATTTCAAAACAATAATTATTGAAATTGAATCCAAACACTTCTATTTAAGTAAACTAGTATAATATTACATCTTTAGAACAAAGTTGTCACATATATGATTAGTAATGATGTTGTCTCAAGCCTCCTCTTAACTTTTCAAGAGTTGCATTGATTGGTACCAACCCATATGGATTGTTACCGATCCGATTAGCTAAACACTTAGCCATTTTTCTAAAGCTTCTTAACTTGTGCACTCCATATCTCGATCATTCTTTCTCATGTATGCCTCGAAGTCGCTTCCATGTTTTCTACCATATTCCTCGATGTAGCCTATCCTCTTAGCTGCCTCGCACAGAAGTACGATCCCCTTCATAAATTACACAGTTGGTACCATATGGATCAATACCGATCCATGTAAATTAGTTAAATTTTTGACTAAATAATTTCTTCCCAACTCCTTAATGTTACATCTTCTTTTCATGTCTTGGAACTGTGTGCAATTGCCTTTGCATCATTCTAACCCAATGAATCTAATGTCGATCAATCAAAGTTGTTATATTGCTATGGGTCTTTCATCCTTTGTGTAATCAAATCAGAGTGAAAACATGTTACTATTCCATATACTCGAATATCTTTCCCTATAGAACAATCCAAACCCGACTAATTCGCTTTAATAAGCATTTTCATCCAGTACAAATATGCAATCAAAATTTTCAAATAACAAAAAAATCATCATATCATTGAAACAATCAATGTAACATCAAATTTCTATCCTGATATTCGTATGATCAATCAAGAAACAGAATTACATGTTAAAATTCGTTTTGATTCCAAATCAACTCCAAAATCATACTTGTACTTCAAAATTAATCCATAATATGTTAAAATAGAGGTTGTAAAATGATAAATCGCTCATCTATCAATGTAAAATCAACGTAAATAAATCAAATCCAAAATGCAATCCATATGCTAATCTACTGTTGATTCTTTGATTTAACTTGATTTAGTACAAATTGGTGATAGGTTTGAGCAGAGGTATGTTTAATGGAGGATTAGATATGTTTTCAGATAGAAGAAAAGTTATTGGGACGGTTCTCTAATGTTTTAGTCAGACATAATGTCAAAATCATTAAGTATGCCTAATCATGGACTTAGCTAATTGTCATTAAATCTGTTTAAAACTGTCTACCTTAAAACTGTGATATCCCCTAAATTGCTTGGCCAAAAATTCATTATAACCACTCTACGCAAAGATAAATCATCAAATCTTTAAGAACCCAATCTGACTTCTATTAAAATTTATAGTTATTTCAAGCTTTTACGGTCAAAACCATGCACAATTAATTACGAAGGTCAAAAATGTCAAATCATGGTACTACCCAGAATTTTAGTCTGATATAAGGTCATCTAGTTATGAAAAAAAATATTTTTATGATCCGTTATTATATAAAAACGTGGGTCGTTACATGTGTAGAAGGAATCATATTCGAGATGTTGAGTATTTGCGATGGGTTCGAGTGACCGAGAGCGATTTTTGGCATAGATGAGTGCATCAGAAGTGATCAAAGGTGACTTGAAAGTAGTCATAATTGACCATGAGATCACTATCATTTGAATATATCTAGTCTAGAGATGTATCTAGGATATCTAGTCTAGAGATACACATCCTGCAGCTATTAAGTTTACCTAGTCTAGAGATGTATCTAGGATATCTAGTCTGGAGATATAAAATTCTATGGCTATTAAGTTTATCAAGTCTAGAGATATACTTTGACCCACGATTATGGAATAGTCCACCATTGACTTTTATCACCTATAATAAATTGTAATATGTATGGGCATGTTACAGATCTATTATAACAAGAAGTAAACACCTTTGGTTAAATTTATTAACTTAAAATTAACTAGTTTGGTACTCATATGGGGAAAACCCCATTTCATGCTTTAGTGGCTTTATCTTAATGTATCATGATAAATATGGGCTTATTATTAAAGTTTCTCAATCCAAAGTTATTATGCCTCAAATTTTATCTTTTCCTTTAAATTTCGGAGTAGATTGATATTACATGTATGACGACCCACATTTCGAAAGGTTTAAATCGACAATAATCCACACATGTCCAGCTTAAACAATTTGGAACATAGATAATCATTGGGATTAATTAAGAAAAATAAGAAAAGAAGAAGAAAACAAACACAGAATCTCACAGAGGAATCACAAAATATAATAATCAAATAAACAGTTCATGAAGCTATTTATATTATATATTTGATTATAATTTCTAAACATTTATCAGAGTTATATATACAAAAGGGATAAATAAGTACTGCAGCAGACAACATTGTGATGGAATAATAACAGTAATAATAATATACCAAATCTTCTTATTCATCCTCCAGAAGATAATCCTCAATGCGCTGAAAACTTAGGACTGATCCAAGCTTAAGGAAAAGACAAAATACTCGAGTCAAGACTAAAATATTCTTATATGAGTCAAATCAATATTGCATATAAGAATAGTCCTGTGGCATCAGAGATGTTTACTAGGTTTCGCATCTCCTATTCAGTGTATAACATGCGTGCAATAACTCAAGAGATGTTACGGGATTTTCCATCTCTTAAGGATCCTTTAAAATATTTATATGTAGTAGAATACCCTACATAAAGAATGCCTAATCGGCAAAATAAATATTTTTCTTAGCGCATTTTAACATTGACCCTCCTTAATGTATTTTTAAGCCTTATCGTACGGTTTGCATATAAAACACCAGTAAACCATTGGTGTATAGGGATGCGCCATGATACGACAAAACTAAATCAAAATCGTAGTAGCCTCGAATAAGGATAAAAGTATGACAAGGCACGTGAGGCAATATCCATGGTAGGATACTACCAGTTTAATCTTCCCAGCCGGTGGTAACCCCTAACGGCCCACCACGTCCAACACTCCCAAAATCCGAGGGTGTGCATCAATCAATCACAATGTATATGATGATAGTACAAATAAATCTATCTGCTAGAGGTAACAAGCCTCATTGGCCATTACGCTTATGTTTTAGTCATTTCAAATTGACACAAGTGTCAGGCCAATCCGTCATCATTCTCTTTCTTAAAATCCAGTAAACGATGCCAAATCCAACCACTTTGTTCTGGAGTCTTCTCCACATACGCGGTTGTTAAAGTTGCTTCAATATTAACAAAGAATATGCCAATAAGAGGCCTCGGTCTCTTTAACAACCAAAAGTCGTTTTACACACCGTTTGGTACTTTTATTTTTCAGAAACAATTCGTACTTGATATCAAAATATCATATTCACTTCAAAATCAAATTCATTTCGAGTTATCATATTTACTTCAAAATCATATTCAGTTCGATATGTCATTTTCATTTGAAAATATCATTTCACTCAAATATCTCGATTTCACTTTCAAATCGTTTCAGATTTCAATTTAGGTTATAACTTCATTTTAACCCAATTAGCAATTAAATCGATGATTTAAATATAAACATTCCCACTGTAACTAGTTTGAATTTTTTGAAAATAGTTTGAATATTTTTAAAATTGTTTAAATAGTTAAAATAGTTTAGTAGAAAATGGTTTGGATATTAAAATGGTTTATATAGTAAATAGCTCGGAAATCAAATGAATTTGAATATTTAAAAAGATAGATTTAAATAGTTTATATCAAAATAATTTATTTGAAAATAGTTTAAAAGTCAAGCTGGTTTGATTCCAAATTTCTCAATTCAGATCACTTTCAATTTCCACTTCCATTTAAATAAATTCAATTCCAATTACAATTCGAATTAACTTCGATTCCAATTTTAATTCAAATCAATTTCAATTCCAAATTAATCGAATTTCGACTTCAATTCCAACTAATTCCAATTCTATTCCAATTTGAATTAATTTCATTTCAATTCCCAATTTTAAACCACTTCATCGGTTCATTTTATTAATTCAAATTCGTATTAATAACTTTAATTAAGTATAACTTAATTTATAATTAAAATTCATATTAATAAAATTTCTTCTCTCACAATCAATTTCATTTATCTTATTAGGTTAGCTTTAATTTATAGTTTATTCTATTAATGTAATGACCCATAATTTTACCACTTTGAAGATGGAATATTTAAGTTATTTAAATATTTAAATATAGAATTTTCAAACTTAAACAATCAAGTTTATATGATAAATAAGAATTGTAAACTTATTTTTGATATTGAATAAAGATTTTGAATTTCCAATGTAAAATTGACAAAAATATGATTCCAATAAAGTAGGATAAATATTCGAGAAATTTGTTTAAATGATAAACAATTCCTTTTAAATATATATATATATATATATATACGTATATATGTATATACATATATATATAATCGATATCTAATTCATTTGATAATAATAGTAATTTAATTTATAATGGTTTGATAAATATATAAAACTTGTTTTATAAAAGTTGACGAATTTCGTTGCATGTCGATAAATCGATGTTATATTTTTACAAATAGATTTGGATATTATTTTATATTATTTTATAAATAAAAATACTTTTTTTATTTATCTAAATATAATAATAAATTCATTTTGAGATTTGGTTTACATGAATAAATAGTTTAACAAAAACGTCAAAATTAAACTGGACAACGTTTTGTCGAATATCAACGTTTTGTTCAAATAAGTCGCCACAACGTTGTCGCACCTTTGTTAACATGTTTTAACATATATATTACATATTTTAACAATTAAATATGTTAACTTTTATTACATATAATTAGAAAACTTCTAGAGGTTATTAGTAAAAGAAAGTAAGAATTAACAAGAGCAAAAAAAGTAAACATCAAATCAATATCACATCAAAAGCCAACATAATTATTATTTTACTTAGCTTAGTTCTTAAGGGATTAAGACAAAAAGTAAATGCGAAAGGTGGTGGTAAGTGTAGAAAAAGTAAAGGTTGCTTTAGATTGAAGTAATATTAGTTTGGTAATTTGGTAAGAGGTTATTTTGGTAAATTTACCACTTCTTTCTTTTTCTATAAATACCCATCTCCTTATTCGCTTTCATTCACATTTCTTCTTATACTTTTCTAAAGCTTCTTCACCTTCTTCCTCTCCTCTATAATGGCTTCCACAAAATAGAAAAAATTGGGAAGAAATAATGTCAAAATATTTGCAAAATATTCAAAGAAGTCAATGTTCATTCTTTTCAAATCAAACTCCTTTTTTCTCCATATTTTTCCTCATATTCTCTCGGCCATAACTTCAAAAAAAATAACCATAATGAAAAATTCTTTTTTTCAAATCATGTATTTATTCAGTGGCTACAACTTTCATGTTGACCACTTTGCCTTTATCTAAAGTTAACTATGTCAAAAATATACTTCTTTCCAATGCATTCTCTGGCCCAGTTTTTAAGACAGAAAATATGCAATTTTGTTTTGAATCTAACTTGATCATAACTGATCTAAATTAAGAAATTAATTTTCAAACCATATGAAATTCTAGTAGCTACAAGTTTTTGTTGATCAGTTTTGAGGTTTGAGGTTTCCTATACCTGAAACTCAATTCTTTGAAGTACATTTTTCGGGCTTTATATTTGTGAATCTAGGAAAAGCTCTTTTTTTTACCATATCATCCAAAAAATTAATCAAAATCAAGTGATCCTTTTTTAAATTGAAGAGAAAATAATTTGCAACAACTTTTCATTTAACAAGTTTTTCAAATTTTGAGAGTAAGGGAGTCAAAAACAAAAGAGAAGATGACCTATTTTTGGATCTAAATCTTGGGAATTCAAGTTCAACGCACTACCACTTCTTCTCTATTCTTTCGTCCAACCTCCATCTCAAGCTTCGACCAAGCTATTAGAAGGGAGAGGGTGTTGTTTTCTAGTGTTTAAATGTAGTATAGTTTAAATCGAGGGCTAAAATAGATCGAAAGGAAAGCCCGGATGCTTTAAAAAGATTCTATTAAGTTTTCCAAAATGAAAGAAGATTATGTTATCCAAATTTTGAGAAATCTCCAAAATAAATAAATTACGACCTCGATTACATAGAGAAAATCTTATTATTAGTACTAAAATCCGAAGAAAGAACTCATCTTATTCATTGAATTTAGAAGGTTACTTCCCCTTTATTCCACCCATAACACTTGTTGAATATAGAAATTGATGTTGAGTAAAACTAGAATGATTTCTATGATCCTATTTACTCAAAAATGTTTTGCGGAAATTGATTTAGGGTTTACCATAAACGATGTCACAAATAACATTGTTTTTGACCCGCCTAAAAGTTAGGGAATTTTGATCGAGAGTTAAGCGAAGGAAATTGAAATATTATCCAAAGAAAAAGAATGAATTGCTTAGAATTAGTCTAAGACAAAATAAAGAGATTTCAAAATCATCTGAAAAGAATTAAAGTGGAAAGAGACTTAATGATCCTGTATATTCATATTCACCTTTTATAGATAGTTGGATTTCGAAGGAACCGTGGTCGGATTTGGGTGATTCCTATCCGAAAACCTTTTCGAACCACTATATACGTTCAAATGTGAAGACATGTCGAAGATGATGATTATTGAAGTCCGTGGATCTTCATAGCATGAGGAATACTGTTGACATGTTCTAAGTAGCTCCCCTTATAGAGTTATCTATCACAATGGTCTCCTCATTGTGGAGATTTTTCGGATTGCAAGGACTACTCGCTACTAGTGGTAATAGTAGAGTGCCTTTGGTTTATCCTATTCCTTGACAACTTGTATGGACATTTGTCTGACATTTCATGTCTAAAGATTACATATATTGGTTTTTATAAACGTACATCTGTGGTGGTGGTGAAGGTAACTTCTTTTAGCTTAACATCCTCCTCGAGATGTACGAGCTTAAGGGTTGTATTTTGTGGAAGGCAATTAATAGTCAACGGAAATGGCAATGTGGCATTCAAAGATGTGATATGTGAAAAGGTAATCGTTACCTCGAGCCTCATCAACCGAAAATGACCGAAACATGGTAAGATGCGGTAAGGCTAAGTGGATTATTCTCAATTAGGGTATGATCATCCCCTTCTAGATATATTTCTTCCTGCTATGACATTCGGGATGTAAATTAATGTGATTTGCATGCTCGGACGCCCGGTTTAAAGGTCTGTAACGACCTTTAAATGATATATTCGGTACTATCTAGTTACAGAGATAGGTCAGTCTTGTGTTGGTAGCGGATCTGTAACAACCCTAAATTTGTTGCATATAATTTAAATTTGACTTTATTTTATTGTGAAATTATTTTAAACTTCTTTTATTTCAAACGTTTCATTTTTAAATATAAATTTTGATTATTATATGAATTTTAATTTCAAACTGGTATAAACTGAATATTTTCCTGGAAAATGGAATTGTCGTCAAAACTGGTCTAACTTTGACTTTTAAATTTTAAATTTAAATATTTGAATTCTTGAATTTTATCTTTTATTATGAAAATATATTTAATATCATGAATACTGCTTTTCGTTTCTTTGAAATTGGATTTAAATTATGAAAGTTATACCCTTTACAATATTGTGTGTGTATAGGGTTATTTAACAATATTCTTTGCTTTAATTTATATAAATGATATTTTTACTTGATATATCTTATTATGATTTGTATATTTATGTTATATTATGTATATTTTGACTTCTAAATATTTTTAAAGTGATGTTTGAATTTGTCCAAAGCTTATTGAATTTATTTTCTATTTTAAAGCCTAGTTTCTATTTTCTTTGCTATTTTCTTAATTTAAATTATATTTAATTAAAATTTATTTATTTATTTTGTGAAGGCATTTTTATTTTGTGTTCTTGTATTTATTTTTAATATTTTCCAAGCCCATATAATTTTTTCAAAATTTATTCTGTTTATTTTCAAATTTGTTTGACTAATTTGCATTTTCTGAGCTATTTTCTTATTTTTACCTTATATAATTAATAATTATTTATTTATATTTTATATTTTGTTGCATTTTCGAAATTTTTACTGAATTTTTATTATTTTTCTCAGTAATTTAAAACTTATATAAATAAATTAAAGGTAATGTGAAAAGGTTTTGACTTTTGGTTTCCAATGGCTCTTTATCTCCCACCTTTTCACATTTGAACCTTACTTTTCATTCAATTGGCCACATCTCCCCATTTCTTCAGCCACCTTTTTTTTTTCTCATTCACGTAAAACATTTTTCTTCCCATCTTAAAAAAATTTCGGCCTCCATCATCTCCAAGAGTTTGGTAAATTTTATTTGTTTTTCCATTGTTTTTCTTCTTGTTTTTCTACTTGTTTATGTTGATTTTTACTTGCCTTCTCTTCTACTCCAGGTTCGGCCCCACCACTCCAGCCACCCATGGACGAACTGAAACCCTCTGCCACACCATCCTCCAGCCCACTACAGAGATGGTCGTGCCTGGTCTTGCCTAGCCACTATCATCACCTCCACCACTTCCACCACCCATGGCCGCCACTATCATCACCTCCACAGCAGCACCTGGACACTCGGCCACACCATCCCCTTGGACCCCACAGTAAAGGCCGTGACCCTAGTGCCTTGACCGAGCCTTATTTTGGCCTTGAATCATGTGATATTGCCTTGTTGTGTTGTTTTCACCACTACCCACCTTTGCACCATCAACAACCAAGTGTAGGCCGACCATACCCAACCAAAACCTGATCCAAATCTTGCCTTAGACCTGTAGTACACCTTATGGCTGAACCTGAAGGTTGTTGGAAGCAAGTGAGAAGCAATTCTGCTTTGATTCGTGCAGTTGATTCTATCTTATTTTATCGTATTTTGCATTTGAAACTTATGTTTTATATATTTGTTTGTCTCATGTATCCACGGAGATTCATCTTTGGCTCTCCCACTCAAATCATATTCGTGTTGTCGTGCCTTCAAAGATTCCGTGTTGTGTGTTTTGGTGGTCATCTCCAGCTTAAACAAGTGAGTTATTCTCACCTGACAATATGTACATATATAATTAGTAAATTGACCACATTTGAATCTGTAAAAATGCATAACCATATCACATCTGCTATGTTATGATTATATGATGTTCACCCATGCTTAAACACCTATTATATCATATGTGACTGTTATATTATGATGTTCTGTTATTTTTATCAGTTTATCACACTGCAAGTTCGCTTTAGATTAGAATCACTATGGGTTGAAATGATACATACCCGAACGGACTTTAGAATAGTAGAAATTGTTATGGGCTTAAATCATAGGCCTAAGCGATTTTCAATTTATTTCATTTACTGGGACTGCAGGTTTGAAATGGTAAAACCCAGATTTTCTTTGTAAATTACGGGTTGAAAAGATATATTACCCGTATCACTTTACCTAGCAAAGAAAATTATATACAGACCCGTAGTTAAAATAAGTTTTTCTATAAATTTTAAAATATTTTTGAAATGTAAATATTACTATATTTTGATTTAAACTTAATTAAAAATGATTTTTGTAAAGTATTATTGATTTTTTGGAAATTTATAAGTTAAATAAATTATGGAAAAGTTGGAAAATTTGGATGTAAGTCATTTTGGAAATTTTGATTTAATTATAATTGGAAATTAAATTAAATATGAAATTATGATAAATTTATGATAATTTGAATTTAAAATGAATTTAAAGTGATTTTATAACATATTAATGATTTTTGAATAAAGTTAAAATGTGAAATGAATGATTATTTAAGTTAAAATTTTGAAATATAACCAAAATGGGAATTTGTGAATTTGGCTTAAAAGTGAATTTTAAGTTAAGTAAATAAAATTGAAATTAAGTTATATTTTGAAATTTTAGACTTAAGTGTTAAGTTGAAATTTAATTCAATGAATTTAAAATTGAATGTTGAAATTTAATAAGTGAAATTTTATTAAATCTTGATTTTTGAATGGTAATTTAACTTCATAAAATCATGAACTTAAGGAAAATTAAATGATGTTTATAAATGTGAAAATGTATGATTTTATAAGTTAAAAATGTTCAAATAAAAAAATATAATTGGTTGTGGAATTTTATTGAATATTAACTGCATTTTTGAAATGTTATTAATTGTAATGTAAATGATATTACAGCATTTGTAAATGCTGTAGTTGATGATAATGAACTAAAAAACTAAATTGAATTAAAGGCTATTAAATCATTTTTGTAAGTGCTATAATTGTTGGATTTAACTAAGTTTATTTGAAATTTAAGTAAACCCTATTACAGAATTTTTAAAAAAATGTTGTCTTTTGTTAAATTGAACTGTTTTGAATGTAACTTTCCGTAGCGTTTTCTAAATGCTTCGAAAAGTGAATTTTCACTGTTTTGATAAACTTAAGTGAATAGATGAACTTTGAAAGTTGAAAATTTTGGAAATTTACTAATTTGATTAATAACTTCATTTTTGATTTAAATGAAGTAATTTGATTTGAAATATAAACTGTTTTGAAATGTGAATTGAAATGGTATTTTAAATTGAATAAAATGAATATGGTTTTGAAATGAATTTTGTAAAGATAAGATATTTTGATATATTAAAATGATTTGAAAGGAAGTTTTGTAAAGATATGATATTTTGATATATTAAAATGATTGGAAGGAAGTTTTTTAAAGATATAATATTTTGATATATTGAAATGATTTGAAAGGAAGTTTTGTAAAGATATGATATTTTGATATATTAAAATGTTTGGAAATGAAGTTTTGTAAAGATATGATATTTTGATATATTGAAATGATTGGAAATGTAGTTTTGTAAAGATATGATATTTTGATATATTGAAATGATTTGAAATGTAGTTTTGGAAAAATATGATATTTTGATATACTAAAATGATTGGAAATGAAGTTTTGTAAAGATATGATATTTTGATATATTAAGATGATTTTAAATGAAGTTTTGGTAAGATATGATATTTTGATATACTGAAATGATTTGACAGGAAGTTTTGGAAAGATATGATGTTTTTGAAATGGTTTGGAATTAATTTAATCTTTGTTTTGTAAAGATTTGGATTTGAAATGATATTCTATTTTGAAGTATAAATATTATTTTAAAAGTTATAACCGTGGGTTATAATAACGGTTGGTTGGCAAAGAGACCGGGATCGGATATCTAGCATACTCTTTGTCGATACCGAAACCACTTTGACAACCGTGTACGCGGTGGAGATTCCAAAATGAAGCAGGATGGTGGAGACGTTCTTGAGGTATATTACATGGACCCGACTCCCGTGAGTTGGCTTAAGGTGGCTAAAACAGGAGCGATCTCGGACCAAAAGGGGTAGCTCCTCTGGTCGGACACATTCCTTTGTTACTATACTCTTACTTGTGATTAATTAGATGGCCATCCTCCGATTTTGATATGTGAGTGTGCTCCGAGGTGGGCGTATGTGGCTGCTGCGTTACCACCAGCCTGTGTGCGTAATTGGTATATCTACCCTGGCATTGCCTTATGTGCCGTGTCACCTACCATACCAAGCCTTTACTACGAGTTTGTTTTTCTTCCGTAGCCCATGGAATATTTAGGGCAGTCTCCCGATCTGGAGATATGCTGATACTAGATGGACTACTGGGACTATTATTTGTGAAGGGTGATATGGGTAGCCCAGAACGCTATTTAAAAGTAATTTTATTTTGCTGTAGACATTATTATAATAGCACAATATTACTACATAGTAAATAGTTTAACGGATCCTTATAGGATGGGCGGTCCCAGGCATCCTTTAACTTATTTGTACCTTATTACAGTTCACTTGAGTTGGTTTACATTATATAAGTATATATTGTCCTGACTCGAGTGTTTTTATTTTTATTTACGCTCGGGTCAGCCTGAGTTATTCACAGATTTGGAATCCACTTTCTGAAGTTTGGAATCACTGGAGATTATCTGCTTATCTAGTTTTATCTATTCCAGTTCTATTGTTCTATTCAGCTTGTACTTCGTTATCATCTTGAAACTTCTGTTGTACTTTATTTATTCCGTTGTATTTATTTAACTCTATTATTTTTACATAGTAGCTTCATGAACTACTATCTGTTTTATTTCCACTGCATTTCTCACTCTGTGTTTGCGTTCTGTGATTATTGTTTACTGTCTGTTCTGAGATTTGCCAAAAAATTTTTACAACGCGGTATTTTGAGCAATTCAAGTCCGACATATGCGGATGCGAATGGTTGAAAATATCCAGGTTGTTACAGTTGGTATCAGAGCTTTGGATTTGAGGTAAAAACTTAGAATGTATGGTAAATTTTGTTACAGAATCGCTTTCATCCAAACTTGAATCTCTTCCTCTTTGATTCAAATTCCATTTGAACTTTGGAATGTTCCATTCGGTTCCAAAATTCATTCTTGTCCCTAACTATTCAACTCCTTTTGATTCTGGAGTATCCCATAACTCCACTTCGAATGAGCTCTATAGTGAATTGGCGGTCCCGCCAATCTCAAGAATTCATTTGCAAAGGGGGAAACTCCTTTATAGTTTGCATCGATTCACCAGAGATTTATATCTATCTTTGGTTTAGATGTTAATACCTTTTGTTATTTCAAACTCTATCTATTGAGATCGAATGTAGATTTTCCTTAGAAAATCCACATCGATCTTATTCTTTAAGTCACGGTTGACCAGGTTAAGGTTGCCCGCGATTTATTTATGCTTATCCACCTCCCTATTTTGTTATTCAATAATCTTGTCTTTTGTTTCCAATCTATCTTCCAAACATTTTGAATTGTACTTGTAAATCAATATTAATGTTTTGTTTTATATTGTGTTGTTTGAGTTGTTGATGTTGATTTGGGTTTCCGATTGACTCGTCTGATCAACGCTATCGATAGGATTTCTAAAACACTTTGATAGAACAAACTGACGCAGTATTATTTTAAAATTTGGTTGATGATATAAATTTTGATATAAGTAAATTTATGGAACTTAATAAATTGATTTAAATTAATCATTTGAAATGATAATACTTGATTTATCATTTATTGTTCTATAAATGAATTTATAAATAGCAGTTTATAAATTGATTTGGGAACTGAAATGAGTTTAAAACAAGAAATTTGAGAATTTAATTTCCGATGGTTTCAAACCTTGTGTTTAAAGTTTGAAAAGGGGTATATTATTTAAAGTATTTTCTAATAGAAATTTGTTTCCAAGGAATTTTAAAGTGTAAAATTAGTGCTCTTCTCTTTGTCGCTGGAAAATAACTTCGGTGATGACCGTGGCATCATCGACGTTCATTTTCGAGTTTCGAAGTGAAGAGACCGTTCTGTAGTCTTTCTACAGCTTTGTTTTGGGAAATTTAATTGATTTGAATTTCGAAATAAGATTGAATTTATAATATATATATAGATATATGATTTAAATTTGATTTGACATATTATGTATATATATTTATTTATCTGTAAATGGTTTGAAGGAATCGGAAATTTTATTCTTAAACGTTATCTTAAAGAATCATTTCAATTATAAAAAGAAAATCAAAATTTTAGATAAATGATTCAAACTTGAGATGAGGGAATTAGAAAGTTTTATTTGTATAATACTCAATTGCATTTAAATATAACTTAACCAAATTATACAGAAGATAACAATTGTAATTGGATAATATACAATATAAAAAGATTTTATAAATAAAATTTGAATAGTTAAAATAAATGTTATGCACTTAAATTTTAGTTATAAAATTATTAGCAGGAGTAAATAGAATAAAAGGTTAATTGAACAATTTACAATATAAAATGATGTTAATGGAACTAACAATAAATTAAAGCGGTTATAATAAGAGTAAGTATAAAGGGCATAGATGATAAAATATATTGAGAGGAACAAATTTAACTTTAAGTAGGAATAAAGAAGAATTAAATTTATTAGGTACATTATGAGTATAATGAATAAGTTTTTTTTCAAATCCATGATCTTAGAAATTGTTAATTTAAGATGATTAGAAGATAAGATAATAAAACTTGAGATAGTTAACATTTATTTAACTCGTGTAAAAAAATTATTTATCTATTTAAGTTGAAATTTCCATGGTTTCTAACTTATTATCTTATTTTGTTTTCCAAACTATCTTTTGGTTGTCCTTATTTTCCTTATCTTGCTTCAGGCTGGTGTAGGCATTTTTCTATAATTTTTCTGTTTAGAAATCTTTCTATAATCTTTGATAATCTCCACCTTGTTAAACTTACCTATAAAAATAGTTATCAGGTATAATTTCAATCTCCTTGTCATCTTGTCTTAAACTTAATTCACTTTATCTTTTCTGTGCTTTTCCGTACCACATTCCTTTTCGGGGTCGAAAAGTTTTGAGTGGGGGAGAGTGTAACAACCCTAGATTTTTTGCATATAATTTAAATTTGACTTTATTTTATTTTGAAATTATTCTAAACTTGTTTTATTTCAAACATTTCATTTTTAAATATAAATTTTGATTATTATATGAATTTTAATTTCAAACTGGTATAAATTGAATATTTTCCCCAAAAATGGAATTGTGGTCAAAACTGGTCAAACTTTGACTTTTAAATTTTAAATTTAAATATTTTAATTCTTGAATTTTATATTTTATAATGAAATTATATTTAATATCATGAATAGTGCTTTTCGTATCGTTGAAATTGGATTTACACTGTGAAAGTTATACCCTTTACAATATTGTGTGTATATAGGGTTATTTAACAATATTCTTTGTTTTAATTTATATAAATGATATTTTTACTTGATATATCTTATTATAATTTGTATATTTATGTCATATTATGTATATTTTGAATTTTAAATATTTTTAAAGTGATATTTGAATTTTTCCAAAGCTTATTGAATTAATTTTCAATTTTAAAGCCTAGTTTCTATTTTCTTTGCTATTTTCTTCATTTAAATTATATTTAATTAAAATTTATTTATTTATTTCGTGAAGGCATTTTTATTTTGTGTTGTTATCTTTATTTTTAATATTTTCCAAGTCCTTATAATTTTTCCAAAATTTATTCTGTTTATTTTCAAATTTGCTTAACTAGTTTGCATTTTCTGAGCTATTTTCTTATTTTTACCTTATATAATTAATAATTGCTTATTATATTCTATATTTTATTGCATTTTTGAGTTTTTTACTGAAAGCGTTATTTTTATCAGTAATTTAAAACTTATATAAACAAATTAAATTTAAAACTTATATAAATAAATTAAAGGTGATGTGAATAGGTTTTGACTTTTGGTTTCCAATGGCTCTTTATCTCCCACATTTTCACATTTCAACCTTACTTTTCATTCACTTGGCCACATCTCCTCATTTCTTCAGCCGCCTTTTTTCCATTCGAGTAAAACATTTTTCTTCCCATCTAAAAAATTTTTTGGCCTCAATCATCTCCAAGAGTTTGGTAAATTTTATTTCTTTTTCCATTGTTTTTGTTCTTGTTTTTCTACTTGTTTATGTTGATTTTTACTTGCCTTCTCTTCTACTTCAGGTTCGGCCCCACCACTCCAGCCACCCATGGACGACCTGAAACCCTCTGCCACACCATCCTCCAGCCCATTATAGAGATGGTCGTGCCTTGTCTTGCGTAGGCCGAGCATAATCATCCACATCCACCACTTCCACTACCCATGGCCGCCACTATCATCACCTCCACCACCTCCAGCACCACCTGGACTCTTGGCCAATCCATCTCCATGGACCCCACAGTACATGTCGTGACCCTAGTGCCTTGACAGAGCTTTGTTTTGTCCTTGAATCATGTGATATTGCCTTGTTGTGTTGCTTTCACCACTACCCACCTTTGCACCATCAACAACCAAGTGTGGCCGACCATACCCAACCAAAACCTGATCCAAATCTTGCCATAGACCTGTAGTACACGTTATGGCTAACCTAAAGGTTGTTGGAAGAAAGTGCAAAGCAATTCTGCTTTGATTCGTGCAGTTGATTCTATCTTATTCTATCATATTTTGCACTTGAAACTTATGTTTTATATATTTGTTTGTCTCATGTATCCACGGAGATTTATCTTTGGCTCTCCCACTCAAATCGTATTCGTGTTGTCGTGCCTTCAAAGATTCCGTGTTGTGTGATTTGGTGGTCATCTCCAGCTTAAAAAAGTGAGCTATTCTCACATGACAATATGTACATATATAATTAGTAAATTGACCACTTTTGAATCTGTAAAAATTCATAACCATATCACATCTGCTATGTTATGATTATATGATGTTCACCCATGCTTAAACACCTTTTATATCATATGTGACTGTTATATTATGATGTTCTATTATTTTTATCAGTTTATCACACTACAAGTTCGTTTTAGATTAGAATCACTATGGGTTGAAATGATACATACCCGAATGTACTTTAGAATAGTGGAAATTGTTATGGGCTGAAATAATAGGCCTAACTGATTTTCAATTTATTTCATTTACCGGGACTGTAGGTTTGAAATGGTAAAACCTGGATTTTCTTTATAAATTACGGGTTGAAAACATATATTACTCACATCACTTTACCTAGCATAGAAAATTATATACAGAGCCGTAGTTAAAATATGTTTCTCTAAAAATTTTAAAATATTTTTGAAATGTAAATATTACTATATTTTGATTTGAACTTAATTAAAAATGATTTTTGTAAAGTACTATTGATTTTCTAGAAATTTATAAGTTAAATAAATTATGGAAAAGTTAGAAAATTTGAATGCAAGTTATTTTGGAAATTTTGATTTAATTATAATTGGAAATTAAATTAAATATGAAATATGATAAATTTATGATAATTTGAATTTAAAATGAATTTAAAGTGATTTTATAATATATTAATGATTTCTGAATAAAGTTAAAATGTGAAATGAATGATTGTTTAAGTTGAATTTTTGAAATATAACAAAAATGGGAATTTGTGAATTTTGCTTAAAAGTGAATTTTAAGTTAAGTAAATAAAACTGAAATTAAGTTATATTTTGAAATTTTAAACTTAAGTGTTAAGTTGAAATTTAATTCAATGAATTTAAATTTGAATGTTGAAATTTAATAAGTGAAATTTTATTAAATCTTGATTTTTGAATGGAAATTTAACTTTATAAAATCATGAACTTAAGTAAAATTAAATGATGTTTATAAATGTGAAAATGTATGATTTTATAAGTTAAAAATGTTTAAATGAAAAATATAATTGGTTGTGAAATTTTATTGAATATTTGAAGTTAATGAACTGCATTTTTGAAATGTTATTAATTGTAATGTAAATGATATTACAGCAATTGTAAATGTTGTAGTTGATGATAATGAACTAAAAAGCTTAATTGAATTAAAGGCTATTAAAGCATTTTTATAAGTGCTATAATTGTTGAATTTAACTAAGTTTGTTTATTCGAAATTTAAGTAAACCCTATTACAACATTTTTAAGAAAATGCTGTCTTTTGTTAAATTGAACTGTTTTGAATGTAACTTTCCGTAGCGTTTTCTAAATGCTGCGAAAAGTGAATTTTCACTCTTTTGATAAACTTAAGTGAACAGATGAACTTTGAAAGTTAAAATTTTTGGAAATTTACTAATTTAATTAATAACTTCATTTTCGATTTAAATGAAGTAATTTGATTTGAAACATAAACTATTTTGAAATGTGAATTGAAATGGTATTTTAAATTGAATAAAATGAATATGGTTTTGAAATGAATTTTGTAAAGATATGATATTTTGATATATTAAAATGATTTGAAAGGAAGTTTTGTAAAGATATGATATTTTGATATATTAAAATGATTTGAAAGAAAGTTTTGTAAAGATATGATATTTTGATATATTAAAATGATTGGAAGGAAGTTTTGTAAAGATATGATATTTTGATATATTGAAATGATTTGAAAGGAAGTTTTGTAAAGATATAATATTTTGATATATTAAAATGTTTGGAAATTAAGTTTTGTAAAGATATGATATTTTGATATATTTAAATGAAATGAAGTTTTGCAAAGATGTGATATTTTGATGTATTAAAATGATTTGAAATGTAGTTTTGGAAAGATATGATATTTTGATATATTAAAATGATTGGAAATGAAGTTTTGTAAAGATATGATATTTTGATATATTAAGATGATTTGAAATGAAATTTTGGTAAGATTTGGTATTTTGATATATTGAAATGATTTGACAGGAAGTTTTGGAAAGATATGATGTTTTTGAAATGTTTTGGAATTAATTTAATCTTTATTTTGATAAAGATTTGGATTTGAAATGATATTCTATTTTGAAGTATAAATATTATTTTAAAAGTTATAACCGTAGGTTATAATAACGAATGGTTGGCAAAGAGACCGGGATCGGATATCTGCCATACTCTCTGTCGATACCGAAAACCACTTTGACAACCGTATACGCGGTGGAGATTCCAGAATGAAGTAGGATGGTGGAGACATTCTTGAGATATATTACGTGGACCCAACTCCCGTGAGTTGGCTTAAGGTGGCTAAAACAGGAGCGATCTCGGGCCAAAAGGGGTAGCTCCTCTGGTCGGACACATTCCTTCGATGCTATACTCTTACTTGTGATTGATTAGATGGTCGTCCTTCGATTTTGATATGGGAGTGTGTACCGAGGTGGGCGCATGTGGCTGCTGCGTTAGCACCAACCCGTGTACGTAATTGGTATATCTACCCTGGCATTGCCTTGTGTGCCGTGTCACCTACGATACCGAGCCTTTACTACGAGTTTGTTTTTCTCCCGTAACCCATAGAGTATTTAGGGTAGTCTCTCGATCTGGAGATATGCTAATACTGGATGGACTACTGGGACTATTATGTGTGTAGGGTGATATGGATAGCCCGGAAGGCTATTTAAAAGTAAGTTTATTTTACTGTAGACATTATTATAATAGCTCAATATTACTACATAGTAAATAGTTTAACGGATCCTTAGAGGATGGGCGGTCCAAGGCATCCTTTAAGTTACTTGTACCTTATTACAGTTCACTTGAGTTGGTTTACATTATATAAGTATATATTGTCCTGGCTCGAGTGTTTGTTTTTTTATTTACGCTCGGGTCAGCCTGAGTTATTCGTAGATTTGGATTCCACTTTCTATAGATTGGAATCGCTGGAGATTATCTGCTTATCTTGCTTTATCTATTCCAGTTCTGTTGTTCTATTCAGCTTGTACTTGGTTATCATCTTGAAACTTTTATTGTACTTTATTTATTCTTTTGTATTTTATTTAACTCTAATATATTTACATAGTAGCTTCATGAACTACTATCTCTTTTACTTTCGCTGCATTTCTAACTCTGTGTTCTGTGATTATTATTTACTGTATGTTCTGAGATTTGCCAAAATTTATTTACAACGCGGTATTTTGAGCAATTCAAGTCCGACATGTGCGGATGCGAATGATGGAAAATATCCGGCTGTTGCAGGATCCTTTGTGATGGTTCTCGGGACATCCATCTAGAGGTGTACCCATCTGAAAGTAGTCCTTTTACCTGGTCATTTGTATGGAAATCCATTCTCCAATAAGAACCTGTGGTTTTATTTGTAGAGCCTATTATGTTGGAATTTAATAGTGGTAACAATTTCGGCTATGATTAATAAGTTTACTTGCAAATGTTTTCAACGAGAATGTCATTAGAAATAATATCAAATGTTATGATAAAAAAGTATTTTAGTTATAATAAGGTAAAAAACCTATCCTTGTTTATGTGTGGGCATGTTCTTATGAGTACTCTTTCTTTCAAAGGATTTTACTTAAAGGCTGATATATGACACTTTCATTTATTACTGAGTTTTTCTAACGCTGGTTTATCAAGCCTGATCCCGGTATTTTCAATACTCGGGTCAGATTGGAGTAGTATCAAGTTTAGTGAAGATGGTTGAAGTTTCTAGAGGAGAGCTGGAGATATTCATCTACGTATGGACATATTCAATTATCCGCTGTAGTTTGTTTGTTTTAGTTTGATGTCTGTCAACAATTGTAAGGAAAGATGTTTATAACTGTCCAAGTTGAATTTAGGTTAGACTCTGTTATATGTATTTTAAAAGTTTTTCATTGTAAGGATATTGTTCAAGAGTATATATTATTCCATTCGTGTGAGATTCTGTTTTGTCTTATTTTCTTTATCACCCTTCGTGTTCCGTCTTTTCATGCAATTTTAGTTGGACATGTGTGGTTTATTGTCGACTCAAAGGGTACTGAAAAATGGGCCTTGAAAGTTAACTTATTTCATATTCAGTTAGTTACCATTCAATTATATTGAAACTCGTTCTATTTGCATTAAATTTATTTACATCCAGTTTAAATCAAATTAATGAATCACATTAATTTTAGTTACTCGTTTATTTTTATTCAATTTCTTCCACAATTCAAATTGCATTTCATTTTTATAATTTCAAGTTCGTATTCATTCTATTATTCATTTTATAGCTTGAGTGCAATTAATTCACTATACTAGTTTATCTAGTTCATTCAAGTCCAATTCAATTCATTTAGTCTTTACTAAGTTAATTTTAGTTCATTTAATCCATCACTCATTTTATTCAACATTATTTAAATTAGACTTTTTTTTATGCCATCCATTCACATTCTACAAATTTAAAATTTTTCATTAGCTTTATATTTCTCAAACCTACAAGTTATTCAACTTATTCATTCAAAAATTCTTGTTTTATCTAATTCATTTCAAATACATTTCATTTTATTTAAGCTTTCTTAAGTTTGACTTTGTTTTATTTACTTCATTTCACTAACTCCATTTAATTAACATTTCTTAGGTTAATTTTTTTTATTTCATATCTCAAATTCGAGTTTCCTTTTGTTTGCTAAACCAACATATTCAACAATTTTAAAATTTAATTTCACCTTTCTATTCAAATCTATAAGTTATAAACCTTTTTTTCTATACTATTTTCAATTATAAGTTCAAAACTATTTTCATATATTTATCAAATCATATATAGAATATTTTTCACTATCAAAACTTGTTTTAACCGAAAATATATTCTTTTTGGTAGCAATTCCCACTCAGAAATTCGAAAATGAATACTAACGATGTTGTAGTCATCCTCGGAATCATTTCTCGTTGACTAGAGCAAGTTCAATGCTTTATTCCTTTCAAATATCTTTGAAAAATATATTTCTGGTCAAAACACTTTCAAATAATATTATTACTGATTTTTGAAGGCTTTGATAATAAATTTTGAAAGCAATAAGTTTTAGATTCAAAAATTCTCGACTTTTAAATGCTTTCTATTTATAAGCCATTTTAAAAATATACTTATACAAATTTTATTACCTTTTTTCCAACATTCCATTAATTTATGACTTTCTCATTTTAAACAATTATATTGTAATTAGATTCAATTCAATTTAATTATCGAAAGCTTCATAAAATAAAATTCAAAGAGTTTGTTATATTTTAATTCAACCAATAGTCAATGATAATTAAATATTATCATCTCCTAGCAACTATCATTCATTAAAATTTACCATTTTAAATATATAATGTAATTTAGGTAAAATTATTTCATTTACCTAATTTGAAAACAAGATTATGTCGACTTTCCTCTATTAAGTGTTTAGAAACTCCTATCGATAACACGGTGTCCCACATATCGATCAGAATTCACGAACAACTCAACAGATAAGTAAACACAATATAAATATTTTATAACACTAACAAGAATGCTCTCTCATACATGTGCACTCAAACAGACTCATTCTAGGGTATTTCTACCCATCTCTAATGAGTCAAACCGCACAAAGTTAAGGTTATCGCTAAAACAAAGCTCTGATACCAACTATGACGACCCATATTTCAGAAGGTTTAAATCGACACTAATCCTCACATGTCCAACTTAAACAACCAGAACATAGATAATCATTAGGGTTTATTAAGAAAAATAATAAAAGAAGAAGAAAACAAACATAAAATCTCACAGCGGAATGACAAAATATAATAATCAAGTAAAAAGTTCATGAAGTTGTTTATATTATACATTTGATTATAATTTATACAACATTTATCATAGTTATATATAAAATAGAGATAAATAAATAATGCAGCAGACAACAATGTTATGGAATAGTAATAGTAATAATAATATGTTAAATCTTTGTCTTCATCCTCCAGATGATAATCTTCAATGCGTTAAAAACTCAGGATTGGTCTGAGCATAATGAAAGACAAAACACTCGATTCAGAACTAAAACATTCTAATGTGAGTCAAATCGATATCGCATATAAGGAGAGTGCTATGGCGTCAGAGATGTTTACTGGGTTTCACATCTCTTTTCCAATGTATAACGTGCGTGCAATAACTTTAAAGATGTTATGAGATTTTTCATCTCTTAAGGATCCTTCAAAATATTTATATGTAGTAGAATACACTACATATATAATGTCTAATCGGTAAAATTAATATTTTATTAGAGTTAAGACTTTACATTGATCCCTCTTAAAGCATTTTTAAGCATTGTCATACAGTTTGCATATAAAACACCAGCAAACTGTCGATGAATAGGGATGCGCCGTGATATGACAACACTAAATCAAAATCGTAGCGGTCTCGAATAAGAATAAAAGTATGACAAGGCAGGTGATGTGATGCCCAACGTAGGATACTACTAGTTTACCCTTCCCAGCTGGTGGTAATCCCTAACGGCCCACCACGTCCAACACTCTCAAAATCTGAGGGTGCACACCAATCAATCATAATGTAATGATGGTAATATAAAGAAGTGTGTCCGCTAGAGGTAGCTAGCTTCATTGGCCAGTACATCTCCTATTTTGTATATTTCAAATTGACACAAGTGTCAGGCCTATCCAATATCGTTCTCTATCTTAAAATCTAGTAAACGATGCCAAATCCAACAACGTTTTTCTGGAGTCTCCTCTATGTACAATGTTGTTAAAGTGGTTCCAATATTTACAAAGAGCATGCCAATAAGAGACCCCGATCTCTTTAAAAACCAAACATCGTTTTACACACCGGTTGGTACTTTTATATTTTGAAAACAATTCGTACTTGATATCGAAATATCATATTCGCTTCAAAATGAAATTTATTACGAAATATCATATTTACTTCAAAAATCATATTCAGTTCGATACGTCATTTTCACTTGAAAATATCATTTCACTCCAATTTCTCGATTTAACTTTCAAATCGTTTCGGATTTCAATCAACCCACTTAGCATTTAAATTCATGATATAAATATAAACATTGCCACTCTGGCCAGTTTGAATTTTTAGAAAATAGTTTATATAGTTTTAAAATAGTTTAAATGGTTAAAATATTTTAGTAGAAAATGGTTCGTGTATTAAAATGGTTTATATAGTAAATAGCTTGGAAAATAAAATTAATTTGAACATTTAAAAAGATAGATTTAAATAATTTACGTCAAAATAATTTATTTGAAAATAGTTTCAATGTCAAACTGATTTAATTCCAAATTTCCCAATTCAAATCACTTTCATTTTCCATTTCCATTTAAATCAATTCATTCTCAATTTCAATTCGAATTAATTTTGATTCCAATTTTAATTCAAATCAATTTCAATTTCAATTTCAAATTCAAATTAATCCAGTTTCGATTTCAATTCCAACTAATTTCAATTCTATTCCAATTTGAATTAATTTCATTTCAATTTTCAATTTTAAACCATTTCGATTTATATAAATTCAAGTTCGATTTTAGAATATCGATTTAAATCGGTTAAATTAAATTTAACTTCAATATTCAATTTAAGATTCAAATCTTTAAAAATAATTCAATTCCGAGCCTAAATTTGGAAATATCCATTTACATTACTTTTATTGGACTCATTCAAGGTTCGAGTAAGAGTTCAAATCTTTTTAATACAAATCAATTTCCGGAATTCAAGTGGTTTCTCAATTATAACTTCAAAATTTCAAACCCAATTCTTTAAACAATTCTTGTTGACAAGTTCATTTTTAACATTTCAAGCTAGGGTTCAAAAATGATTCCATTTCCATAAATTTGATTCCATTTCTTAAAATCAAAATCATTTAAATAATTCAAATCAAAGTTTTTTTTGAATCATTTTATTTAACTAATCCGGTGTCCGTATATAATTTTATATCCTATGGCCAAGTTAATCCATTATTTCAATTTAAATTCAAGGATGGATATATATCATTTCAATCCAAAATAATTGTCATGGGTATATATCATTTTAACCGATTTCAAAATTTATTCGAAATAATTCAATTAACATTTTAATACACCGTCAATTAATTTATAGGGTGATACAGGATATATATTTAAAATAAATAAACATCCAAATCATCCAAAGTATAAATCAATAGCATCCCTCGCAATCAGCATCGATCCAAATTAGTCAAAATATCATAACAATTTACTAGTTATTAATAATCAGGAATTAACTAGCAATTTAATTTTCGTTCTATTTAGTTGTCAATTTGAATTCTATCAATTAATTCAGATGTCAATTTAAATGTCAATTAAATTTATCGAACAACTATCAATAAATTTAAATCACTTCTCGAGATGTATTTAAAGGATAAAGATTTATTTAGTTAATTGTGAGCGTGTAAAACACATACCTTTTTATTTGAAACTGAAAATAATTTTAGCTTCAAATAAATTCCAAACCAACCCTGTGACGTAGCCTTCGCATGTACGATTCCAAAGCCTATTGTTTCGTGCAAGACGGACCTCGTATACACAAGGTACTGATTATTTAACATTTGAACATGATTATATTAACATAACAACATAATTAAATTGAAACTTAAATTAACCTTAATCCCTAGCTTAGCACTAATCCACCTTCGATAACAACCCAGGTCGCACGCAATTCTACTCATCGCCTTCACTGCTTCTCCTTCCTAATGACACCACAAATACCTAGAGCCAACTGCACACTCACCGAAGCCAGCCACCGTCGTTTCCGTCCGAATGCCACCAGCATCGCTGCCTCCATCACCTATATGCGATGTCACTCACGTCACTTATCGCCTACGCTTGCAGCCTTTTCGCGATTCGCCTCCGCCTCGACCTGACACCATCGCGCTTCTCTCGATTGAAGCCGAACCCTTGAAATCGCGATCTATTTCCATTCCCAGGTCGCTTCACGACCTTCTTATGTTTTTTTTCCTTTTCTTTATTTTCTGAAGTATGAAATAGAAGAAGAAAGAGGGGATGCGAATTTAAATTGGGAAAACTATCTTCGTGAGTACGGTGTCGTGACAGATTTGTACAGGGTGTCTGAGATTTGATTTCAATTTGATTTCATATTCATCCATTCAGGATATCACGTATTATATACGGAGAAACATCAAACTCCCATTGAGGTGTGTCGGCTAGCGTTACTAATGCTATACCGCTATTCCAAATGCAATGAAACTAGTCTTGAGGCCTAATTCGATCATATGCAGAAGATAGCATTTCAAAATCAATTTATTTTAATTAAATTCTAAAAATAAATTCTACGAGTTTCAAGCTCGCACGGCCAAACTAAGTGTCCGATAGCTGCGAAACTTGAAATTCTACAATAATTCACTATTATAGATCCGATGAAACTGGTTTCGTCGAAATCCAAGATAGTAGCCAAGCCGGCTATTTTTACTCGTTAAATATAATAAATTTCCTAAATTTATTACCCACTTTTAAATCTAATTTTAACTGTTAGCATTCTTCATTATTGTTTAAATAAAATTTAAATCAATTTTTGATATTAATTTTCAATCACATTAAATCGGGATTCAACTATTCAAATGATTTCCAATATTAAATTTTGAATGATTTAATTATGCAATAAATTACATTAACAATCATAAATTTTCAATGAATTTAATTATCGATAATTTTTCCCATCTAAATAATTCAAGACTTATGGTCCAATTCTAACCATGGATTATAAATTCATTTCAATATAAATAGTTCCTAAATTTCCAAAATTGTTTATTTCAAGATTTTACTCATGCATTAATAAATTATTAAATTTTATTTCTAACCATTTTTATCCAATAATCATATTAAATTCAATAATTTAAAATAGTTTAAAAGTACGGGTTGTTACAACATGATTAGCCTTGATGTTTTGGATGACTAATGACGAGCAGGAGGCTTTGGACATATCTACTATTTATTATTTTCGTTGCATTTGTAGTTTATATGTACCAATATTACGAAACAAGTTGTTATAATTGTCAGTAGTTGGAACAATACTTATGTAGTTGACGTTGCAACTCTAAGAACTTTACTTTAGAAGTGGTCGTATGTGCTATTTGTTTTTGACTATGTTAGATTATATTTCATCGATACAACGTAAGCATAGTTTTGTTGTTCAAAGTTCTGTTATTTTAGTTTTGCCCAACAATCATGCATTCAGATGCTTATGTATCGGTACATGTGCACTAAAGAATGATATTAGGTGTTGACCTTGAATACCAAAACTGATGGTTGTTTGTTAAATAATGCGTTTAGGACTGCAAGGTTACATAGTTTGAAAGTTTCAATATGTTTACTTTTTCTTAGAACTTTTAGCTGCTGATATCATGGCAGAAATTCAGCATCATCATTTTGTTTTCTTTTATATTGTATTGTTTTCGTTCAAGTTATAATAATGAAATAAGTTTTCCTTTGCTCCTGTCATATCTTCTGTGTTTCTATTAAATCATTCTTTTGTCATATCTTCAGTTTATAACATCTGGTATCAGAGCAATCTTCTTAAGGGATCTGTACTTAAAATCCTGTAAAAAAGAAAACAATGGAAACTGAATCTAGCTTGTCTTCATTTGCTCCATCTGCATTTGATGGAAACAACTATAAAATTTGGGCTGTACGCATGGAGACATATTTAGAAGCATTGGATTTATGGGAAGCAGTGGAAGGAGACATTGAAATTCCAGCACTTCCGGACAATCCAACCTTGGCCCAAATAAAAGTCGATAAAGAAAGGAAAACAAAGAAATCAAAGGCAAAAGCATGCTTGTTTGCTGCAGTCTCACCTATCATCTTCACTCGCATCATGTCGTTAAATACGGCAAAAGAGATATGGGATTATCTAAAAAAGGAGTATGAAGGAGACGAAAGAATTAAAGGTATGCAGGTCATGAATTTAATAAGAGAATTTGAACTTCAACAAATGAAGGATTCTGAAACGATCAAAGATTATTCCGACCGACTTCTTAATATTGCAAATAAAGTGAGACTTCTTGGATCTGAATTTACTGACTTGAGAATTGTTGAAAAAATTCTTGTTACTGTGCCCGAAAGGTATGAAGCAACCATCACAACCTTGGAGAATACAAAGGATCTGTCAAAAATTTCCTTGGCAGAGTTGCTACATGCATTGCAAGCACAAGAACAAAGAAGACTAATGCGGGAGGATATAACCACAGAAGGAGCTTTAACAGCCAAGCAAAAGAATGTAGCCAAAAATAAAAAAGAGGAGGACATTGAAAAAAATGGAGCAAGTGCAGCATATGCATATGCAAAGGGAAAGAACAAAAATCAAAGGAGAACTTACCCACCATGTCAACATTGTGGAAAAAAAGGCCATCCACCATTCAGATGTTGGAAGAGGCTTGACGCTAGATGCAGCATATGTAATCAGATGGGCCATGAAGCTGTCATTTGCAGAAACAAAAATCAGCAAAACAATGAAGAGGCAAAGACTGCTGACCAAGAGGATGAAGATTATTTGTTTGTTGCTACATGCTTCTCTAGCATCGAATCAAATGAGAGTTGGCTTACAGACAGTGGTTGTACAAAACATATGACATATAACAAAGATCTATTCCAGGAACTAAGCATCACTAATTCATCAAAGGTTCGAGTTGGAAATGGCAAGTACATAGCTGTAAAAGGAAAAGGAACAGTTGCTATCTCAACGTGTTTAGGTATAAAAATTATTTGTGATGTATTGTATGTTCCTGAAATTGATCAAAATTTATTAAGTGTTGGTCAACTAATGGAAAAAGGAAATAAAGTTGTATTCGAAGACAAATGTTGTTTAATAAAAGATGCAAACGGTAAAGATATTTTTAGAATAAAAATGAAAGGGAAAAGTTTTGCTCTAAATCCATTAGAGGAGGAGCACACTGCTTTTAAAATCAAAGAAAATATCACTGAGTTATGGCACAAGAGGCTTGGGCATTATCATTATCAGGGGCTGTTACAAATGAAATCAAAGGAAATGTCAAAAGACCTTCCTGAACTTGATGATAATGTTCCAAGCTGCAAAACATGCCAATATGGAAAGCAAAGCCGAAGACCATTTCCTAAGACAACATGGAGAGCAACAAAAAAGCTTCAGTTAGTACATACCGATGTTGCTGGCCCACAAAGAACACCTTCTCTAAATGGTAGCCTTTATTATGTTGCATTTATTGATGATTTTACACGCATGTGTTGGATTTTCTTTCTGAAACACATATCAGGTGTAGCTCAAGTGTTCAGGAAGTTTAAAGCCAGAGTTGAGAATGAAAGTGGTTGTAGAATTCAAACTCTTCGTTCAGACAATGGCAAGGAGTATACCTCTGAAGCATTTGATCGGTTTTGTGAGGAGGCAAGTATTCAACATCAACTAACCACACCATATACCCCATAACAAAATGGAGTTAGTGAAAGACGGAATAGATCTATATTAGAAATGACACGGTGTATGTTACATGAGAAGAATTTGCCAATGCAGTTTTGGGCTGAGGCAGCAAGCACTGCTGTTTTTCTGCAAAATAGGCTTCCGACAAGGGCAATGAGAGATAAAACACCATTTGAGGTCTGGTATGGGTATAAACCATCTTTAAATTTTCTAAAAATATTCCGATGTTTGTGCTTCACTCATGTTCCGCAGGCCAAAAGAGACAAACTAGATAAAAGAGCACTTTCAGGCATCTTTATTGGTTATAGCTGTGTTGCAAAAGCTTATAAAATTTTCCATCCAGAAACTGAAAAAATTACTATAAGTAGAGATGTGCACTTTATAGAAGATGAAGAATGGAATTGGGATGATGTAAAGAAGGTAGACTCAACCTCAAAAGAACCAAATCCCATGTTCCCTGTTTTAAATACGGTAGAACAAAACATGGAAGACTGGGAGAATGAAATGGAAAATGACATATCCATCAGGGGAACAAGGTCACTTTCTGATATTTACCAAAGATGCAATGTTGCTGTATATGAACCGACCGATTATGAAGAAGCCAAAACTAATGAGAAATGGGTTGCAGCAATGAAGGAAGAATTGATGTTGATTAAAAAAAATAAAACATGGGAAATGGTTAACCGACCTCAGAATAGGAAGGTAATTGGAGTGAAATGGGTATATAGAACTAAACTTAACGCTGATGGCTCAGTCAACAAGTATAAAGCTAGATTAGTTGTTAAAGGATATGCTCAAATACCTGGTGTGGATTACTCGGATACCTTTGCGCCTGTTGCTAGACTTGACATTATCAGGCTCTTACTTGCAATTTCAGCACAAAATAATTGGAAAGTTTACCAATTAGATGTTAAGTCAGCATTCTTGAATGGTTTCTTACAAGAGGAGATTTATGTAGAGCAACCAGAAGGCTTCGTAAAATAAGGAGATGAAAACAAGGTTTTTCTTTTGAAAAAGGCTCTTTACGGTTTAAAGCAAGCTCCAAGAGCTTGGTACAGCAGAATTGATGAATATCGTCAAAGTTTAGGATTTGTTAAAAGCCCATCTGAAGCAACATTGTATGTCAAATGTAATGGTACAGACATTCTTATCATCTCACTATATGTAGATGATTTGCTTGTTACAGGAAACAAACAAAGTGATGTAGAGAAATTTAAGCAAGAGATGATGAAATTCTTTGAGATGACGGATCTTGGATTGATGACTTTCTTTCTAGGGATGGAGATTAAATAAAGTGAATATGAAGTTTTCATTTGCCAAAAGAAATATACTAAGGAGATTCAAATGAAGTTCAAACTTGATAATTGCAAAGAAATGAGCACTCCCATGAACTCAAAAGAGAAGCTTAGCAAAGAAGATGGAACTGATAAGATTGATCAAGCATATTTCAGAAGTTTGATTGGTTGCTTGATGTATATCACAGCTACTCGGCCTGATATCTTAAACGCTGTAAGCATTTTATCTCGGTTTATGCATTGTGCAAGTGAATTGCATCTTAAGGCTGCAAAAAGGGTGCTTAGATATGTTAAAGGCACATGTGATTTTGGCATAAAATTTGCAAGGAGTAAAGAGTTTAAGTTGTATGGTTTTTCGTATAGCGATTGGGGAGGTTCCACTGACGATATGAAAAGTACATCTGGCTACTGTTTTACGCTTGGTTCAGCTATTTTCTCATGGAGCTCAGATGTGACGACCCGCCCTTCTACCACCAGAAAGACGTATCATCATTAAGAAAGAAAGGGATGAGAAAATAGAAAAGAAGGAAGAAGAAAGAACAACAACAACAGAATCTCACAGCGGAACGGAACAAAATATAATATATCACTTAAATATTACATAGTTTAATACATATATCAGAGTTATACAATATCAATACATCACATACTAGGCAGTTATAAACTCCTGTCTAGTTAATACAACTCAATACAATATGACTCAGAGATACTAACACAGCAGAACTATATATTTATCTACAACGCTGAAGCCTCCTGCTCCATTGCTCCTCCAAAATTCGTCAAAGCTAACCTGAATCCCTTGGCTACCCGTAAAAATTTGGGTACCCGAGAGTTTATGGAAAACAAAAATAAACTCCGGGTCAGACATGGGTCTGGTATGAGTAAACGGGTTAAAGTTGTTTAACTTGAAAAACATTTGAAAATAAAGGTATCACGTAAGACTTCCCACAAATAAATACGGGTAAGCTTTTACCTTACGCTAACCAAAACATTTCATAGGAAATCCAGTGATATTATAATAGTGTCTAGGGTTTTCAAGTAAATAGAACATAGCCGAAATTGTTACATTCATTAAATTCCAGCTACTAGCCACAAAAGTGGGTAATACAAATCAAAACCGTAGGGTCTCGTAGGGAAAATGGATTTCCAACAATGGCAGGGCTACTGGGGTACCGCCCGTCACAGTACGGGGCCTAGATCACCGTACCGAGGATTACTCCCTTCATCCCCTGCAACACAAGGCCGGAACCATTCCTTACTGAACAGTCCCGAGCAAGATAAACCCCGCGGTTGTAGCTAGCAACCGCCCACTAAGCCGAAATATAAAAAGGGACTTCTAGACAGGGGAAATATCTTGTCCTGCTTGGGCATGACCCACCTAACCTTGCTGCATCTCCCCTGTTTTAGCCATTCCCGGTTGATGAGACTTGAGGTTACGATTACCTTTATTGAACATTATTCTTAGAATGCTCATCGTCCGCCTGACGATGTGTTGAAAGCATTCAATCCATACAAGTTCGTTCCGGGTTCGAACGAAACCGAAGGCATTATCTCGTCACACTCATTTTGGAATCACCCTCAGAGTCAACGACGATAACCCTTGCATTCTGAAAACACCATCTCGATCTTCATTTCAGAATTCACGACCTAACGTTTAAATTGGATTGATGTGGTTTTCGGAGAATCAAATTTGATTCTTCCGATCCCGGTCTCATCGAATCCAAACGCCATTTTAAGGGCCAAGTTGTCTAATTAACTTAACAATTTTAAATAATTTAAATCTAACAGTTGAATTAACATAGCATTTATCACAGATAAAACATATACCAGCATCATAGATATGACATAACATATCACAGTGTATCACAGAACATCATCAAATAAATATCACAATCAGATATTCAACACAATAGTCCATAAGCAATCACCTTTAAGTCTTATTTGTAATTAATTCAATTTAGAATTAATTACCTGAGATTTATACACTTAACTCTATTGAATTAATCATTAATTAACAATCAATTACTTATTTCATTTCAAATTGTTTAATTAATGATTCCTTTATTAATCCTTAAGTCTTAATTACATAATTGTTTTATTTCACATTATCAATTACATAATTACTTCTTAACCCAGTTATTTACTTTAATTAATAGTCTTAATTATTAATCAACTTAATTACCTATTTATTAACTGCTAATTACTTATTTAACCATTTATTTACTCTAAATTAATTTACTCGACTAATCAACTATTAATTATTCTTAAAATTGACTTTAAGTAAATAATTTCCAATTTTACCCCTTCCCTTAATTATTTACTCGATCTCTGCTTGTAAAGTAATTACTCTCAATCGACTCCCACCAAGAATTAATCTACCATTAATTCTAATTTTAAAAAAATAATTGTTAATGATTTATTTATCTTATATGTTCAACTTAATTAAATATGTAAAAGTCTTCCTTTAAATTGTATAATCAAATATAGTATTAACTACAATATTAATTATTAGTTAACCTAACACTTAATTTAAATTAATTCTATAATTAAAATAGCAGCTAAGAATTTGAAACATTGTAAAACATAAATTTCATAACTAAACTAGTATTAAATTTTATCTTATTTTGTTAAACATTCCACTGAAAACAGTAGATCCAAAATCAACAGTTCTAAGACTTACCCACTGAAACCCGAGACCGCTCCTGCCCTTACTCGGGTGCTGCTTCGAGTAACACGCCAACTACCCCGAGCATTTTCCTGGAACCCTTCTTCTCCTTCACTTTTTTTTTTCAGTAAGCAAAGTTTAACCTTATTTTTAAAATCAAAACATCAGTGAATGTTTACGCACCCATCTCGTATACAGGCCCGAAGAAAAAGGTGGGACGACTCGAGCACGACACGAAGCATACCCACGTTGACAGGAAAACGAAACTCCACCTCCTTCGCCACCGTGCACGTGCACGGTGGCTCGCACCCCCCTGCGGTGACTCGCAACAGCCCCACAAACCCCAAATCACCCACTCAAACGAAAACGACGCCCAGATTTTCAATTACAAGCTTAAATCAAAATATGACCTATAACTCGAACAACCAAACGAACGCACTGAAAAGAAATCGTTCGACCTATCAACGACGATCATCGGAGGCGTTGGGTCTCCGGCCCTAGCTCAACCACACACTCATCTGCCCTCACGCATAATCTCGAGTCACTCGATCCATTCATATTGCCGAAATCATGAATTTAACGGTACACGGTAAAACACAATCTTAAACCCTATACTGACCTCATACCCCAAATCTATGAAATGGAAAAATCATTCAATATTTTTCTTAAGATCACAGATCTTTGTACTAACTTCAGATCAAATTTTAGCATTTTATATTGAGTAGATTTCGAGAATTTTGATAAAGTTCAATTCTAGTTCAGCATCAAACTGCTCTTGATGTATTGATCTAAAAATTCCCATTCAACCTTTAAAAATCATATCTTTTGATAATAATTCATGATATAAACTTGAATTGGTAATTTATGACATTAAAAATTTATCAAAGCACAATTAAAATAGCTGTTAAACTAATTACAGAGGTATATTTATTATACTTAGTTTAATTGACTAGTTAAGAACCTTTAATCCTATTGTTTAAGTAAAATACTTACAGGTTAACACTATTTGATGAGCCTAATTTCTATTCAGATCAAAAGCATGTACTGTACAACAGAGTAACATACGACAGAGCAGAGATGAAATGAATATTTGCAAACCCAGAACCATATCATCATGAAGCACATACTACCCTATATTCTATGAAATACCATATTTCTGTTTAAAAAAAAAACGAGTTGCAAATTTATATGTTTACTCACCCAAAAGCAAATTTGAACAGTAAGTGAAGACACTGCAGTTGAAAGTTCCCTGAAACTCCTTTCATGTCTTCTGTTTCCTTTTTCTTTGTTTGATTTTCTGTTTTAAATTAACATATATTTGCAAAGCAACTAGATGTGTTTTCAGGTTTGATTTTAGGCTTAGTTTTAGTGTTTTTTAAATGAACTGATGATATGTTGGATATATATATAGAGAGCTATTATGCAGTAGGCTTTAACTGGACAGTTGTATGTGTTTGTATTTCCATTTTCTTCTTATTGGCCAAGTAAAAATCTGCAGTATGAAATGATACAAGGATTTCGGCTGGGTACTATACTTAAGCAAAATGTTATGCTATTAAATGTTTATGCTTTTAATTATGATGGCAAGTAATAAATGTTTACAGATACTATATGTACAAAGATATTTATTTTCTCTTACTTTGTGTTGTACAAAATACTTATCATTTTCAGCCAAACCTGTTTAGTAAGCTACAGGTTTTGTTTGTATTCTATTTGAAGTAAAACTTATTTTCCTTATGCATGTAAGCTTCAGCAACATATAAGTTTTATGTTTGTTTTACTGCTCTGACCCAGATCTTTGGTTGTTGTATATTTGTGTGTACAGGTTTTGTCTATATGTTTCTTACCGGTTAACTTTATTTTTAGTTTATTGTTATTATATGTTTTTTTTCCTGGTTACATCACTTAATTGCTGTACAAACTTATATGTGTATTAAGCAATGTATCAAGATTCTTATATTTGATTTTGTTTTCTTATGCATAACTATAATTACTTTTATTATTCCATACTCTTGCTATTTGTTCATTTATACTGACATTAATGTTATAGTGTTCTCATGTTCATACACTTGTATTAATATAGTTCAAGTCATAACTTATATTCGTAAATTTATATCTTGGTTATATTTTATATGAAATTTCATACTTGTTCAAATGATGTTTTTTTTAACATTTGATTTAAGGATGTTTGTGTTGTACAAATGTGGATGTTGAAGATCATTGTTTGTCTAAAACTACTTGTATTTATATATTTCAAATTATAATTTATATTTTGTATCTTTATGTTACTTTGATTACATTTATGATATATGATTGTGTTATATACTAATTTTTGAATGTTTACACTTATATTGTTTTGCACTACCAAATTTATGTTAAATAATTTCATGTTTGTTAATTTTAAAACTTATCGTTTTAAAAACTAAAAGTGTATTCATATGTATTTTATCTAATATCAAAAATATAAAGACTTTGATTTGATTCTATTGAATAGAACCGATTTTGTTTTAAAGGGTTTTGAAGTATTTAGTTTTAAAATTTTCAAATCAAACTTTCTTTTATAAACATACATAACTGTTAATCATTTAATATCTCATCAATTTAAATATTGACAAGCTTACATTTGATTTAATTTAGATTTAATATTTATTAAAATATATTATCAAAATTCCGGGTCATTACATCAAAGAAGAAAGAAATTGTAGCTCAATCTACAGCTGAAGCAGAATTTATTGCCGCAACAGCTGCTATTAATCAAGCTTTGTGGCTGAGGAAGATATTAGTTGATCTTAACCTGAAGCAAATGGAAAGCACAGAGATCCTTGTTGATAACCAAGCTGCTATTGCAATCTCTCAAAATCCTGTATTTCATGGAAAAACTAAGCATTTCAATATTAAGCTATATTTTTTAAGAGAAGTGCAAAAGGATGGAGCTGTCAATCTTATTTACTGCAAAATTGATGATCAAGTTGCAGATGTTTTCACCAAGCCTCTACCAGTCAGCAAGTTTGAATTTCTTAGAGAAAAACTTGGAGTATGCAGCTCCTAAAGCAAGAAGGAGTGTTAAATAATGCGTTTAGGACTGCAAGGTTACATAGTTTGAAAGTTTCAATATGTTTACTTTTTCTTAGAACTTTTAGCTGCTGATATCATTGCAGAATTTCAGCATCATCATTTTGTTTTCTTTTATATTGTATTGTTTTCGTTCAAGTTATAATAATGAAATAAGTTTTCCTTTGCTCCTGTCATCTCTTCTGTGTTTCTATTAAATCATTCTTTTGTCATATCTTCAGTTTTACAACATTGTTTCATGTTTTATCATTTGTTACATTTGTTTCTCATTCTCACCATATCGTAGCATAGTTTAGATTCAAATACACTATTGGAGCCAAAAAGTTTGTATCGGAATAGCAAGTTGATAAAAATGGATTACCCAAGCCTTAGTTTGAGACATATCTTTGCCGTATGTTTATTTATTTTTTACATTAAGTTTGGTTATCTATTTTTTGCACTGAGTTTCTCTATTTCATTTTCCTTGGTAAGTTAATGTCTCCATTGCAGCAATAGTTAAATTAAACAGGTGAGTATAATAGATGGACGTACTGTTTATGAATGCATGTTAACACGTTATATCAGCATTAAACTACCATTTGTTGAGTTTACAACAAAGGTGTGAAAAGGGTTAAGGATTTATGTTACCTAAGTGCATCTTAAGTGGTTCATATTACGTACGTAATATTACGAATTCAAACTCCAATCGTCAATTACAAACGTAGTATTACGTTTGCGATTCAGAATTTTTAATTGGGTCTGGATGTCCATTTTATCGACGTCTGACCTTAGACGCCCATTAAATAGGCCCCTTGTATTTAAAAAAAAATGCTAAAATTAAAAACAAAAATAAAAGGTTGAATATATGTTAGGCGTCCGTAAAATAGACATCTAATCACTGGGCCTTTCCATCCAATTACGACGTAATATTCAGCCTCTTAATTATTACTGCCTAACCAACTAGACATGCCCTAACAAACAATTACATTTGGCTGAATATTAAGGGTATTGCTATCAACTTTCAAGCAAGTTCGTTGTAACTTGCTGTTTCGCAATTTATTTAACAAGCATTTTAGTTAGAGTCACTATTATTTAATATATGATAATTTAATAACCAAACTTTTGAAGTTCACCTATAATTTGCATGCCTATTCGTTTATACTACGTATATTTTTGTTCATGTTTACACCTTTTCATGTATAACTAAGTAGGAGCAATTAAGACGTTCGAAGGCTGCTAGCGCTTGTGTTGGGTACCAATCCATGCATCTACTCTGATTTTGTGCTTTTTTCAAAAGATCGACTGCATCAATCATTACTAGACTCCTAGGAAGTACGAATCGTCCCTTGATACATATTTCGGATAAACCACAAAGACTTACAATATTGTGTTTGTTCGAGTCATCCAATGATATTTCTATGATCCGTCAATTTTTTGACGACTAGTTCAAAAATTGTTCGAGCTAATATTGTACATGCAAATCTCTTATAGGATGGAAACTGAGCATCCCTATAGTCCCATCGATTTACACGTTGTGAAATTTTATGTACATCAATCCCAACCGTAGCTTTAACAATAAGTTTTAACATTTTTAATCCACAAAATATTTCAAAAGGTGTAAATCGATTGGATTGTACTGGTCGGAAATGTGTTTTGTTTCTTTAAGAAATTCAAATGAAAACAGACTGAACGAGATATTAACTCGTACACTTTTCGAATGAATCAGACAATAAATGAACAATAGAAAAATCATTAGATGATTTAAACATAATTTCGCATTACCATTTTTTGTCCTAACTCATATTTAAAATAAAAGCCAAATAGACATGAATAGGCATTTTTTCATCTCTTACTCAAGCAGATATCGAACATAATATTATTTTTGGGAACCATGTGCCGATGGATGATGCATATTTCGTTGGAGTTTAGTAATGACCGATTCTCTCAAAAAGAACACAAAATCAACCTGTTATCCCATTTTTTGGACAAAACTGGAATATCAATGTTGTGTGCATTTCCACCGCGACCGGAACAAGAAGAAGCAGCCAGCAAGCCATACGGGAGCTCATTCGGCATACCTTGGTTCATCCGGCATCTCCAACATTCAAGCCCCTTTCGGCATCTACAACGTAAAGTCCATTCGGTATCAAAGGATTAAAGTTTCATTCGGCATTCAAGGCGCTTTGTTTCATCCGGCGTTCCCAATACAAGAAGCATTCAGCAGAAGCATTCGGCACCTCATTCGGCAGAAGCATTCGGCACTCCCCTTCCCACCGAATCAACTACAACCGAAGCTCCATCCTTCTCCATCACCTACCTATCACAACCCAACAACAAGGCCATCACCGAATCCACTCCATCACAGGTCCAACACCACCCATTCCAAACCGAACCAAGCTTCGCCGAACCAGAATTGCCAGTCCAGATTGCATCAGCCCAGGCCCACCAGTAGCTATAAACTCCAAGACCCCTGCCCCCAGCCTCACTCTATAAATAGAGGGGCAGGGGTACAACAATGGGAGAGAATTTTTTGAGAGACAAGTTTGAGAGCTCAAGCCTGGAAGGAACTCTCAAACAACTTTAGATACTTGTAATCAAAGCTTTGTACTTGTAATCTGAAGAAAAAAGGAGAATAACATATAAAGTGGACGTAGGCACGTTCTTGCCGAACCACTATAAATCTGTGTGTCTTTTACATTTTAGTCCTTGCTTTTCATATATTTGCATAAATCACCTAAATCACTAAGAACATCATAAAATCAACCAACTCATACGACTTTGGGTGTTTGCGGCCATTTTTTACGCAAACATTTTGGTGCTTTCACTGAGAAGAACCAGCTCCCGCTACATCGGATAGAAGTTGAATTTGAAAATCTAAGAGTTCAGATCTAAGAGTTATGACGAGACAAACAAGTAGAAGGCAAAGGCCAGAGAGAAGTGAACACCAAGGAAGTCAAGAGGCTTCCTAAGGAGGGAATCAAGCGTCGATCTTCATCACCAGGGATGAGATGGATGCTATGATGAGAAGACAAGAAGAGATGATACAGAACTTGCTTCAACAAATTGGGCAACTTGGAGCACAAAACCAAGGAGCAACTGGAATTCAGAACGGAGCAGGACCATCTGGCGTAGCACCAGAGCTAGGGGGCACCCACACTTGGAGCATGTTGATCCAATCCTAAAGAGAGAGATAGGGGCCTCTGAGCAACCTGGTAAGGAATGAACGCTCATCCAAGGGGCAGGTAAAATTCCCTCCTGAACTCGGAGGGCAGGTCGAAAGCGATGAACAAGTCGCAAATCTCTCACTAGCACGGTTAGATCATTTACACATGTAAGCGATCGCGCACGATCCATAGGCATGCTCTGAATGACCACAGACCGCACCATAGTGAGAGTTTACGCTTTGACATCCTCGTCTTGCTTTGATCTTGACTTGAACATTCCTGTTGTGGAATTCGTATGATTATTGCTTTGATATTTGCAAATTTACTTGTATGCCCGTGGATCGCGAACGGTCCACGAGCACCTCTTGCACGGTAGCGAACTGCCAAAGTCTTTGATTCGAAAAACTCCCCCAAACAATAACTCCAGCACTGATATTATTAAGTCCCCCCCGGGCACACACAACTCGCCTCGAACGGCACCCGACTTCGAACAGTCACAATTCGCCTCGAACGGCACCCGATCGCGAACGGTCACAATTCGCCTCGAATGGCACCCGACTTCGAACGGTCACAATTCGCCTCGAACGGCACCCGATCGCGAACGGTCACAAATCGCCTCGAACGGCACATGATCGCGAACGGTCACAACTCGCCCCGAACGGCACAACTCCTCTCACCTCAAATGGCTGATCGCGAACGGTCGTCATTTGGGGTCCCCCACTTGACCGCGCACTGTCGCACTTTACCTCGAATGACTCGATCCCGAACGGTCGTCATTTGAAGTTGAGCGCTTGACCTTGAACGGTCACATTTCACCACAGATGACTCGATCCCGAACGATCGATACATGGATTTACGCACTTGACCGCGCACTGTCGCACTTTACCTCGAATGACTCGATCCCGAACGGTCGTCATTTGAAGTTGAGCGCTTGACCTTGAACGGTCACATTTCACCGAAGATGACTCGATCCCGAACGATCGACGCATGGATTTACACGCTTGACCGCGCACGGTCGCACTTCACCTCAAACGACTCGATCACGAACGATCGTCATTTGAAGTTAGGCGCTTGACCATGAACGGCCGCGCTTCATCCCAAATAGCTCGATCCCGAATGATCGTCATTTGAGGACATGTGAAACTATCAAGCTCTTTACAGGTTGTCAACAGGATACGAACATCCAACCCATGGCATTACAAAACACGCCTTCCTACCGCAAGGCATATTTTGGGGGGCAAAGTGTTATCCCATTTTTTTGGACAAAACTGGAATATCAATGTTGTGTGCATTTCCACCGCGACCGGAACAAGAAGAAGCAGCCAGCAAGCCATACGGGAGCTCATTCGGCATACCTTGGTTCATCCGGCATCTCCAACATTCAAGCCCCTTTCGGCATCTACAACGTAAAGTCCATTCGGTATCAAAGGATTAAAGTTTCATTCGGCATTCAAGGCGCTTTGTTTCATCCGGCGTTCCCAATACAAGAAGCATTCAGCAGAAGCATTCGGCACCTCATTCGGCAGAAGCATTCGGCACTCCCCTTCCCACCGAATCAACTACAACCGAAGCTCCATCCTTCTCCATCACCTACCTATCACAACCCAACAACAAGGCCATCACCGAATCCACTCCATCACAGGTCCAACACCACCCATTCCAAACCGAACCAAGCTTCGCCGAACCAGAATTGCCAGTCCAGATTGCATCAGCCCAGGCCCACCAGTAGCTATAAACTCCAAGACCCCTGCCCCCAGCCTCACTCTATAAATAGAGGGGCAGGGGTACAACAATGGGAGAGAATTTTTTGAGAGACAAGTTTGAGAGCTCAAGCCTGGAAGGAACTCTCAAACAACTTTAGATACTTGTAATCAAAGCTTTGTACTTGTAATCTGAAGAAAAAAGGAGAATAACATATAAAGTGGACGTAGGCACGTTCTTGCCGAACCACTATAAATCTGTGTGTCTTTTACATTTTAGTCCTTGCTTTTCATATATTTGCATAAATCACCTAAATCACTAAGAACATCATAAAATCAACCAACTCATACGACTTTGGGTGTTTGCGGCCATTTTTTACGCAAACACAACCTACATACAAAAAAATAAAAAGGTTAGATGCATGAATTAGTGCACAATATAAGTGTTAGTAGCCTTCGTTGAACATTTAAATTACTTCTACTTAGTTATTCATGAAAAGGTATATAGGAACCAAATAGGCGTGCAAATCATACGTGAACTTCAAAATTTGATTATTAAATTAACAATCTATTACTTTATATTAAAGCAGGAACTTTTCCAAACTAACGTGGGCTTCTCCTCTTACTTCATTTCAAAATCCTACTTCCTTATCAAATTTCACGTTTTTCCCCCGTACCTCATCTCCAACCGCTACACCACGTCCTTCTTCCTACTCTCGCTAAATTTCCCTATTCCCTCTCTAATTTCCCTCTTCCCTCTCTAACACGTTCCTCCTAAATTCCGCACCTCTACGCCTCCACCCTACTCCGACCCACCGCCTCCTCCCCTTCCACTCCTTTACTCCTTTCCTCGAACTAATCGCGCCCTTGGATTCCAACTCCCCTCATCTACTGCTCCGGCCAACTGCCTTCTGAACCTTCACCTTCCATTTGCGAAGCTTGTGGACGACTGCCACCATAATATGGCTTGATTTAGGGCCTTCCTTCGCCTGATTGCTCGGCCGCCTGTGCTCGTAAGATTGGATTTTGATGTTACACGGTTGGCTCATAGATTGGATATTGACAGTCGACTGTATAGATTTTTTTTCCCCTGTATATTTAACGTGAATCGAAGTTTAAAGGTATTTGGAAAACCATCTTACTCCTTTCTCACTGGTACTGTATCTTTTTTTGTTTCTAATTCTTTTGTAAAATGAAAAGTATGCATTCTTACGTGATTTTATGCTTTGTTGTTTCTCCCTTACTACACCATGCTGTCACTAATTGAGTTGGAAGATATAGTATGCAGGCAATTTCAAGAACAAACATACTTCACCTATGCCAATGTTTTTGAACATAAAAATTGCTAATATGCTACTGATTTTAATCTTGAAATAAGAGCATGTTCTACGTGTTACCAACAATGAATAAAAGAAAATCGTTTCATTTGTATTGTGTCGTGTACTTCTTCAATATGCAAGAGCTATGAAATATCCATGCCCCATCAGCCAATATTAAATTATGTCTTCATTATTGCTGGAAAGGATACAGCAGTTAGAATGGAAATATTATAAAACAAACCTGCTCCATTAAAGGTTTACGGTCTCTAACCAAACGATGGGTGCTTCACGTCTTTTAAACATCACCTACGTAGCAAAAGTTCTGATAATTTTTTTTAACAAAATGAGGCCTCCACTCGATTGCTTACAAATTGTCAATTATATGCACTACTCCCTTTTTCGGCTGCACTAACATGTACATTTTCCAACAGCATACCTATATTTCTGAACTGCTCCGTTGGCGATGCCCCGTTACCCAAGTACGGCTGTAGCGCTTAACATTTTATGTCTTTTGCATATCCGCTTCATCTCTCTGCAGTATTCTTTTCGTTTTGTTCCTATGGTCATTATGCTATAAAACTAGGAGTAACATTTTCTCAGACAAACTGCTGATTCATGCGTACATGTTTTCAGCTGTTGTCCTATCGTATAATATTTATGCTATGCTTATCACCCGCCTTTACTTTCAACTGTCATTTCATAATATTGGGCCAATTTCTGTAGATTGCTTTACTTGGCTACCAGCTGCTGTAGTTTGTGAGCTGCTACCCGAACAGTACAGATGATAGGGAGAAGGCTTTATAATTTTCACAACAATAAGTGCCATTGTTTGGTAATTAAATCTAAACTACTTATCCACTTCCCAGTTGCATCTAGCCACCGTTCAAGTGTTTTTTTGCCCCGTTAAATAAGGTTTATCCTAGCAGTCAAGCTTTTTTAAATATTGATTGTCGTCTTACTGTGTTTTCTGTTATGTCGCTTCTTTATGCTAGCTTCATTTGTTACACCATCGTACATCTACTTTCCATACAATCATTATATTAGACTGATGCAAAATTTTTAAATTTCATTACCCACTTAACACATGAGAGCATGGATATAGTACTGGGTCATAGTCATTAACTTGACTGTTACTGTTTGCAGCGTTTTTGCTTGATTCATGCAAAAATGTAGGTTGCTTTTAGGAGGAAAACCGTTGACACGTTATGCCAGGAGATCGTGGATTGATTGCAGCTCCTGTTTATCTGATTTTCGTACTTTCTCCCCGTCTAACTGTAAAACATATTTGTATTGCAAGAAAATAATATAACCTCGACCGAGTCTGATTACAAACGAAAAAGCTGCTATTATGTCATATCCGTGTTCTAATTATGTGCTCAAACTTATGTGTTCACATTGTTTACATATTCAGGATTTTCCCCCCTTACAAAAAGACTGTAGACGGTGTCAACAATGAAATACTGATTGAGATCCTCCTTCTGCACCTATGAGAAAGGGAGAAAGAAGGGACACTAACATAACTGTATGTCTGCTGAAACTATTTGTTATTACTTCTTTTTACGTGTAATGCAAGTGTTAGTTTACTTGTGTTTAAACCACATGTAGTCATGTCACATGTTTAACTTTTGAATAAAAAACCTACAGTACATATATGCATTTTTTTTAAAATCGCAACTCCAGCTTTGAACTACCATTTATGTTTGTCATGCTCAGTTGCAGTAATGCTTTAACTGCATACCATATCTATGCTAACATATGTATCCGCTGTACAGTATGCATGAATATGCATATGAAGGATATGGTCAATCTTTTGTCCTAATATCTCCTTTAACGCGTTGAGATTAAACTTTATGGAGTATAATAATGCCCGTGTACGTAGAACGATCTAAGTTCTATTTTACTCGAAAAAAGTATTAGGTACTAAAATCTACCCCATTTTCCATCAATCCAACAAGGCATATTTCTTTGACAATATAGTCAACGTCCTACTATAAGGAAACATAAATGAATACATTGTTATTATAATCATAAAGGTGCATCATTCTCTACAAGAAAATGTATTAACATCTCATTCCCATTAACTAATCGCTTAATGATGCCACAAAACTAAAATAATACATAAGATACAAAGAGGTGCTCAGTGGAAGGAGAAGTCATAATTTGGGTTAAAGGCTCACCGAAAATCCACTGCCCAAACACCTGTTCCATAAACAACATCATCGCAACTCTGTACTTTATGTTCCATTTTGGAAATATTTTGATTTTTTTTTCTATAAACAAAAACAAATAAAAAACAACAGCAAATGGATGATCTGCAAAAGAAATTAATGGCTTCGGCGTGTGTAACAAATGAAATCATTGACCGGTCTCAATGAAATTCGCTAAGATTCATTTTTTTATCTCATCATCATCCATGTTAAAACTATGGATAGGAATGAAAAAACCTGAAGATAAATTTGTAGGCTTTGGTTAAAAACTTAAAATGGAGGCGACCGATTTGATCAAAGAGGAGCAGGAGACGGTAATTTAAAGGAAGGGATCGAGGCTGCTCGCACCTAGGGTTCAGTAGCTGTTCAGAATGGTTGTATGAAAATAATTATTTTGAATATTATACCGAACAAAATGTGATGAAAAAAATGACATGTGCGTAACTGATAGCAGCCTGTAGAAAAGAGTATGTGTATTTCAGATTCGATGGTTAAACGATACGGTATCCTACCCTGTATTAACCACTGTATGCATGTGACATGAACTAAACTTTTATTCACTATCGTCTGTGGTTTCTTTGTACAAAATTTAATACATGTTCTTGCTGCGAGGTTGTCTTTGTTTATTTCCTTACCTGCAACCAAGTATTAGCAACATGAATGACACAAGACTCTGGTTGGATCAGCTACTAAATTCCTTTAACTCCACTGTTTGCTTTTGCATGCCGCCATCATCCGTGCCGTCTAAACAGAAGTTATACCGATTGTTGTGCATTTTAATTGACGTCACGCTGATTTAATAGTTGAAACTACATTCACCCTGCCTGTCTATGTCCTACATCGAATTTTTACTGCATGCTGATTTGGTAACAGTTTTCCACGTTCCTTTCCACTTATCATTTGTTGAAACATATGCATTTCCGCATGTCAGCAGATGGTACTGATGCATCACTCACTTTTTCTCTAAATATCTCTTCTGCTTTTTCAGGTTAAGAACAAAACATCAATCACCTTTCAGTTTCGGTAGGTAAGTCTTTGATTATTTATTAGTTACCACATCACATAACATCCTACTGCTAATGATTTGAAACCTCAATGTTCAACTTATAACTGTTTTCAGTTTAAAATTCGTAAGCATCATAAGTTGATACTTAGGAAGTTATTAAAACATGATATTTTAACGAAAAAATTAGTTTGTTTCCAAATTAATTTGTCCACTATTGCAGGTTGTAGCATATGGAAGTGAATTTGAAATACTGAGTATTCTCTTTACAGTCATTTGCTTATTTATTTTGAATATTAATACATGCTTTTCAGTGCATTTTATTTTTCTTGGCGTTCTTATGATTTAGTTAATTTTATGGGCTGCTATGTTTGAATTGAATGTGCAATAACCCCTTCTGATATATAAAGTCTCAACAGGCAGAAACACTTTAATCACATTTTGGATACCACTCTTTTTTTTTTTACTTTAATTTTACTTTGGTTACATTTTGCTTTAATTTTATTTTGCTTGGTGATTCCTGTATTTTTTTTGTACATTTTCGATGTCAATCTTTTTTTTTTCCAATGGTTTATCTATATATGCTTTATCTGTATTTTCATCATTTTTCATGAATATGGTATATTTGTACTGCAATGTTAACGGTAACAGTTTTTCTACATGTCACCAAGAATCATCGGCATTAATTACATTATACCCTGACTGCACCGGTTACCTCTTTTTTTAAAGGCCGCCGTTTGCTTTTGCAGGCAGCCAACGTTTTTGCAATAGTCGTAGAGAAGATTGGTACACATTTTGTGCCTACTGGAAAAACAAGTAAGAATATTTACATCTAGGCTAATTTGATGATGCTGTCATGCTGCACAGCTATAACGCGTTAGTGGTACAGTTCAACAGGGAGTCTGAGTTTGAGTTTTCACCAAACATTGGGTGGGATCATAGGCTTCAGGCATTCGGTATTTTACCGTACACGATATGCTGACCGTAGATCTGTATTACGTATGTGTTATCAAAAATTATGAGCAACTTGGGCACCTTTTTTCATTTGAGTTTATGTCAGTTTCATTGTAGTCAGACTATTTTATAAACATATTTACATTACAGTTGACTTAATGTACTGTGCACAAAATGTACTTCTAAGTCATTGCCCCATAGATCCTATATCTATCTATATGAAGAAGATCACGCAAAGTTTGCTTTAGACTATTTTGGGGGATTAAATTTTTAGCTTTCTACATTCCAATATGCAAATTTTGAAACATCTGCAAAATTCAAACTGCTGTTCTATTTGTTTGTTCTCTGCAAAATTAAATCACAATATGGGATCTATGCATAGCATGAGTTCATGTTTTTCTTTTTCTTATTATTGATTCAGGTGTACAATTGGTAGGTAAACACAACCACCAATGATTCTCATGATAAAGGGTTTGCATCAGCATTATTTAATTTATACTCCCTTATTAGTTTTCACCAACGAAATGCACCTATTCCTACTGCTTTCTCTGTGCTGTATTGTTATGATGTGAAATTTTCCAGACTGACATGTAAATGACACGTTTCGTTTTCTAAAAAATTTAGCTAAGATGGATGGGCTTTTGATGAAAACATTAGCAGATCGAAAATAGAAAGAACTATGCATAACACAAGATGTTTTGATGTTTTTTTTTGTTTGTTCATTATTTCAATACTACTTTACAAACTGTTTTCATAAGGCATAAATGAAAGCATGGGTAAAAAAGTTAGTGGAGGTAAAAGGAAAAACAAGAAAATTACAAGTTAAAAATGTAAACATTTCCTGGTCAAATATTAAAAATAAACAAAGTATGTTCTTAATAATTATCACCATCCATTTCGTAATCACATACAGTCAACATGGAAGTGCTATTTCAACAATTTGTTCTGCTTATTACTCAAACTGTACTGTACTCCATGGTAAGACTAAACCCAATTTGTCATGTGCCTGTACAACTATCTACAACATATTTTGAAATACAGAACTTACTTAAACTTACTATATAAGCATGTACATCATTTATCAAGATTTCATTTCATTCTGCGGTTTTGTTTGCATTTATATCTTTCCCACGACAACACATACCTCTAATATCTACATATTAAATCCAACACTGCCCGTGTGCGTAGCACGGGCCACTCACTAGTATTAAGTAACAGCGGGTGGAACTTTGACTAAAATGGACTATTTTAAATGCCTACCGTTAAAAAGACTCCAAATTTAGACAAAAATAATATTTTTTTTCCATATTCTTAAAAGAAGAATATAGGAAGGAAGACAAACTTAGAAGAAGATTTATGTTAAAGGACGACAAGTTTGTTTTTTAAACTGAAGAAAAATGCAAGTTATGACTAGCATTTTATATAATATAAAACTGAATATAGTATCAGATATAACTAACATTTTGTACAGTGTAAAAGTTCAATATAATGCTAATTATAACTAACATTTTTTCTTCCGTCTAACAATAAAACTTCTGTCATTCGGCCCAATTTTTTTGTAAGTTTGTCATGTTTCCTAATTGTTCCTTTTTAAAACTGTTATGGGATAAAGAAACTTCAAATACAATTATATAATTCGCCTTTCACCATACTTTTAAGAATTTAATGTTAAAACGACAGGACCGCTTCATTTTTAAGCAACTTTTCCGGTAAGCCATCAACATATTTTTTGTGCTTTCCTTTCTGATGTTTCCTACCAATTCGGCTCTTTGTTAATTTTCGACATAGTTCTATTGTTTTATTTTTATTATTTTCATGCAGTTAGCGAATTTGCTTTGAGATGAGTAAATAATAAGAAATTTTTCATGAATTTCCATAACGACGTTATTTCAGTTTAAAATCTGCTAAAATCATAACTCACTTATGCACAAAGTTAACCATCTCTTTCAAACATCCAAAAGAGTGTGGAATTTGGACTTGTCAAAGAATAAAAGCATCACTGCCAAATTGATAGTTTAGAAAAATGTGTTTGGTAAGGGTTAGTTTGTACAAACTTACACCCTAATTAAGGACCTAGTCCTTAAAAGGATTTTACACCGCTATTTTCTTTAATTACATTCTAAGGGTTCGATCATATTCTTCCCTGTTTTATTTGAACCTCAATTCCCTCTCTTTCCTTGTACAGCTTTATTTCCTCCTGCCTTTAACAAAATGGCAGGATATCATGAATTCTTACATGGAACTCTTGAAATTTCCATCTTCAACGTTGTTTCAACAAACCCATCTCGCTATTTTCAAGTGCTTTCTCTCTTTCAGTCTTCATATCTGAAAAGATATCATATATATTTCAATATCAACTTGAAAATTCATTCGTGTCAATAGTCAAGCAACTCTAGGTCAGATAGTTAGAAGTACGACTCATTAGACAAATGCTATAGATGTTACTAATTCGAATCTATGATGACCTCTAGCTCAGTGTGCTTTAGACATCTAGATGTCATGGGTTCGAGCCCCTAAAGACCTCAAGCTAATGCGATTAGGGATACGATGTTTTAGAAAAATGTTCTAAATGTCATGAATTCGAGACCATAAGATAAATTCTAAACGTCATGAGTTTGAGCTTCTATTGACTTCTATCTAATGTGATTGGAGGTACATCGTTTTAGACAAAAGTTCTAGACGTCATTGGTTCGAATGGCTAAGAATTTTATCTCAGATGGTTAGAGATATGATGCTTTAGGAAAATACCTAAGATATCATATTGAGTGTCATGTTTAATCGTTATCGCTATACTTATAAAAAAACAAAATTCATTTGTGTGGTTTTGCAGTGCCTATGCATGGGAGGAGAGAAACCTGCTTTTACCAGAGTCAACTTTTGTAAAGCAAAGGTGGCAGAAACAGTACATAATTCTTCCAAGCCATGGAACCACACTTTCAGAATATTTTGCAGCCATGCAGCCAATACAGTCGCAACAATCTCCCTCAGCGCAAAATTTTCTACTCTTAAGAAGGTTAGAATACTAGCTAGCCCATTGCTAACAAAATCATAAACAGCATTGCACTGAATGTGGAGAAGTACAAGCTTATTTTTGAAGTCAAGTTCGTCCATGCAGAGTCAGAATTAGACTGGGGAAAAGGATTAAGTCGAAGCTTTAAAGGTATTACTCATGGTGTGACCTTTAATTAGAGGTCCAATTGTAGTGTTGTGTTTTACCAAGATGCACATCATATGCATGATTTCGAATCGCCTACTAGCTCCAATAGATATAAGCCTAGACAACTATGGGAAGTGTTTATAGTGCGATTCTCGGAGCCGTGAATTTCATCTACATTGCAGCATGGTCTCTTAATCCGAAATTAGTTATATTGAGTAATATATTATAGCTTTTTTTTATAAATATTCAGATAATTAGCAAAGAGATTTTCTATTGTTTTGAAAAAGTGGAAATTAGGCTCCTTCCCTTATTTTCAAACTTAATCCATAAAAACCGTTCTCAAAAACTTGTTTTAAATTATATTTTCGGAATCGATCGCATGTTTTTTTTTCCCGTTTTTATCGTAGAAGTATAAATATTCGTATTTTTCACTGTAAATATTTGCGTCTCAAAAAAACTTTAAATATTTGCTGTTTTAAAAACTTCAATAGTCCAACTAAAACTTGAAAATGAGTTTTTTTTTTAAAACTTGTTTTTAAAAAGAGCGTAAAGAGGGTGTTTTATAAAAATTCCATTTGAAAACAATAAAGGTACGAGATCCTTGTGCAAACATGCAAGAATCGATAGGAGTCAAACTAGGCGAACTATTGATATGAAAAGTAGAGGAAGGGGTAACCGTTAGAATCATCATATGGAATGATGTGACGTCTTTTCCCATCATCAAAAACGAAGGGGCACTGAGAACTCATGACAAAGAAACCTTGGATTACTTCGAAGATACAAAGTGATATGCAAACTATGTGCGCCGCTACACAACATTTTCCCAACGGCGTTCGCTCATCATCGAAAGGCCATCACCATGGACTCAGATCTTAAACTTTTTAATGAATACGATGATGTAAGAGGCAGAAAAGTTATAAGTTTTATAGGAGGAGTTGATCTATGTGATGGTAGATATGATAGTGAAGAGCACTCACATTTCTGAACACTGAATTCGGAGTTGCACAAGCATGACTTTTATTAGATTAGTTTTGCAAAGGCGAATTTAAGTAAAGAAGGGCCAAGAGAACCATGGCATGATGCACACGCTTGTTTGATTGGAGATGCTCCTGAATATGTTTTGATTAATTTCGAGCAAAGATGGTCGAAACAATGCGATCCTTTGGCTCTGCTATCAGATAATTTTACCCGCATTAGAGATAGTCTTCATTCTCCAAGTAACATTTTAGGCTATAATTGGTTTTTATTTATAAAGATTGTTTTGAAGTTATCACCACATAAGCATATTGCACGTGTAATGTAATAGTAATATAAGAGAGAAAATTTCTTGTTTTTAATAGATACTTGCCCGTCTTCTTTCTAAGAGCATCTCCAATATATTCGGTCTTTGATATTTAGAATTACCCAAATCTCAGATGCTTATTTAATAGTCATCTAATTTAATAGGTAACTGAAGTCAAACGTTTATTACTATACCCTTATGATCTAGGAAATTAGAATGTACAAGTGTATTGATCAATTGATCACATGTCAACCTCGGAACTTCCAGAAGAAAACCCGCATAACAAAAAGCAGCATTCACGATGCTTGCATGGAAGCAATCCAAAGAGCGAAGAACTTCATGTACACCGAAAACTAATTACTTCATGGGTGGCTACCACCTATGGAGCCAGGATTAGAATAGGGGCTGCACCAATCTGATCCCAACCGAAATCGCTCCAAAAATATGCCGCAAATTAAAGGCTAAAGAGAGGTTCATGGTGTACATAGTAATTCCAATGTGGCCAGAAGGAGTTCTAGAGGGCGATACGGTTCAGGAGATGCTGCATTGGACGAGGCTCACCATTCAAACGATGTACAAATTAATAGAGATGAGATAAAAGAATATGGAGTTTCTGATTGTGGCCCTACTGACTATTTGAACTTCTTCTACCTCGCCAATATGGAAGTAAAGGGTTTTGATGAATACAGTCCGAAGACCAATCCTAGTTACTTGAGTGATTACTGGAGGGCTCAGATGAATAGAAGGTTTATGATATATGTGCGTTAAAAATCCTGATAGGTCCAATATTTAAGAACTTTCATCACTAATGTTTTTATCTGTTTATTTGCTAACAAGCGACTAATTCTATTTATACATCAAAATTTGCTATACATCCAAGATATTTTTTAAATAAAATTTAAGATTAAAAAATCCTTATGTGCCAAAAATAAAATAAAACAGTACCTTATGTATTTTTATTAACTTTTACAGACAATTCCCTAAAACCTTTATTAAAATTTTCACATTTTTTCCCTCTTTTCTATTATTGGTAAAAGATAGGTTGAATTCTTGTATTACACAACAGAAATGCTGCATAGTACCTCCATTAGGATTATTTCTTAACTTGCATAACTTTCTTGTACTTTTATTATTACATCATAATTGCTCTCCTAACTTTTTTATTATTGTCTCGTAGTTTTCCTTCTAGGAATCTCGATCATTACAATAAAAAAATAGTTGTAAAAAGCGAAGACAGTGGATGAGTAATTTTGTAAATTGCATGTTATATGTAAAACAGAAAATGGTATGTACTATTTTGTGAGGACAACTTTTCATTTTAAGGTTAAGAAAAATACGTACTTTAAATTTAGGTGGATCGAAACTAATTAACAAAATAGATTCGATTTCATATAACTTACGCATTTATGCAATGCGCAGGAAGAAAATTGAGTTTGCGTGAAATGCGCAATTACAAATATAAATTGGTATAAAAAATGGAGTTGATTGATTATTTCAGCCTTGAACATATATTTGCGCATTTAGAAAATGCACATATACAAATATGTAGTTTGCGCATTTGCGGAATGCGCAAGCTATTTATTTAAAAAAAAAATCAAAAATATAGCTTGCGTACTCCATAAAGGTGCAAAACCAGACTTATTTTTATAATTAATTTTGAACCACACCTAAACTAGAAATAAGTTTTTTTGTTAATTCTAAAACAAAAATTTGTCCATTTTGCACAAATTTTGCTATAAGTTTAGAAAAAACTGTATGAATAGAATTAGTCCTAACATAATTTTTTTACTGAAGTCGACGATGAGTGTTTGATAATTGGATCAGCGAACATAAATCAAAGATCGATGGTTGGAGTCAAGCCACCGAAATAGCCATTGGATGCTATTAACCAAAATACATAAATGCAAATGATGCAACTTGCTATGAAGGAGATACTCATAAATATCGTATGTCACTCTGGTATGAGCATACTGCAACTGTAGATAATTTATTTCTTAAAGCAGAAACAATGGACTGTGTTAAGAAGCTGAGGCAGATTGTGAAAGGGCCATGGGATGTGTATAGTATAGAAGAAATATCTGATATGGGAGGTGTGCATTTGGTGAATTACCCCATAGTTGTAGGTGGTGATTGTAGTTTTAAGGATGATATTGGTATTTTTCCTTAGCGCTTTGATTGGAGGGAAAAGATCAAAGTTTCTTCCTCCACTTTTCACTACATAATTGATAATACAGAGATGCTATAACAAGAATGTGTGTGTAATAAATTCAATCTCTGAATGGTTCAGAAATACGTATTCAAGTTTGAGGAAGTAAATAATTTAGTAGTATGCTTAATTTTAAGACCGCACAGTTAATAAATCACTATCACACTTCCAAATATTTAGAAAGGATATTTTCATTTAAGGACTCGAAAAAATACTTGTATCAAGTTAGGCTAGCTTGAAACTTATGATGAAAATATGTCTCTTTTTTTCTATACATGACTTTTGTACATTCGCATTCTAAAGATACGCACGTGTAATTTTTTTTAATATACTTACGCATTCTAAAAATGCGCAATGCAAATCTAAACTTTGATGTTGTGCACATTTTCAAATTACGATAGTGCAAAATGACCGAATAGCGAAAAACATATCTATTTTCAGAATAAATTTGGAATGAGACTTAAATTTGAAATAAGTTTGTCCATTTAGAAATTGACCGTGATTGAATATATTCAAATCATATATGCTGACATTCAATAATAAAGTAAACAACGAACAATAGAACCAACCAACATGCAAGCCACACGAACAAACTACCATAATGCATAAGGAAAAAAAACTTACTAAAATTCAATGTATTAACAAACTACCTCGTATAGAAACAAAGCTATTTTTCCCAGCATGAAAATGAAACTTCCCCTATATGATAGTCATTTTTACATAGTCAGCGACGACTTATATGACGATGATTAACAGACTCCAAAACCACAAGATAGGATAAGCACTATTGAAGGAATTTAAAAACAATTATCTCTTATAGAAAAGATACGATCAGAGAAGAATCTGCAAAAATATTATACCAGATTATTTCTTATAGGGGTTTGATGAATCATCACACCATTTTGGCTCTTTGGCAGTGGCACGCCTGAAATAATTATATCAGTTAAATAATTGCGCCCTAATAACATGATCAAATGGATGCTCGAAGAATAAAATGTGATAATGCTTGGAATACTAACAATGCATAAAATCGTTCATCGTATCAAGGGCACAATCCTTTTTGAAGAATTTCATTACTGGTGTTTTAGTATTTTTATGTTTTGCGATGATTATTGGTATGTCTGATATGGTTGTTAGGCTGGTCAACTTGTGAACTGTGCCTGAAGCTTTGTTTATTCGTACTTATGAACATTTAATTGTGTCCCTTAATGGACCTGAGTATATGTCATGTATTTGTTTATCTATATACATCAATTTGTTGCCTACTTAAATTTTTTTTAAAGGCAGTTGTGTACATGCCGATATATATAGCTTGGAGAAAATACAAGTAATATGAGCATCAATCTTTTAAGACAGGGGAAAAGAAATAAAGTCTGATGTAAAAGCTACTTATGGCAGCAATTAAAGGTCCTAGTAAATTGTGTGCTTGATGGGAAATCACAAATTATTCGTAAGTCAAGTGCAAAAATCTTTAAAATGTGATAAATCATAAAATTACTTATGATTGCCATTACTTTGGATAACTGTCGAGTTATAGTATCGATAAGAAGACTTTGGTGACATGAGTTCATATGTGCGTACATGTGTGTATGTCATTACAAGTGTGTGTGTGTGTGTTTGTGTACACACGCAAAACTAATTCTTGAAATCATTCTACTTAATGTGCAAAAGAAGCAGATCATACTAATAATAATGGTATTACTAACTTACTTCGTTTAGAAGAATCTGTTCCACGAAGCACAAGAAGTGGTAGCTTGCTCATACCGACTGGGATAATATGGTTCACCAGGAGGAAGGCTCTTCCAACCATTTGGGATAATATGTTTAGTAAGTAAACAAAGAGGAAGCATTAACTTGCAGACTAGGATAATATGTTTAGTAGGTAAAACATGAGGTATGGGGAGCAAGAGGAAGCACTCCAAGCGAAATTTGTTTCCATTTGATAAACAAATAGAAATCAGAGTTTCAAATTAATTTCAAAAGAGCGACATTTTGTATCACAGAAATGTTACCTTGATTTATCCATACATAGATATATGTATGTATGTATGTATGTACATGTACATGTATAAAGGAAGATCCACATCCCTTTTGTTAAATTTTGGTGACACTATATGGAGAATTGTAGAGGTCGGAAGTAGCTTTGTAACGGAGAAAATGGTTCACAAATAGGAGTTCAGAGGCGGAAGTTATAAGGGAAAGGGTGAAATAGGCTGAATTGGCAGGGTCGGACGTCTGAGGAAAAATTCAAACGTTTGACGCTACAGCAAATTTGCACCTGACCTGTTCCAAAGAGTTAGATCAGACGTCTGACCAAATAGGTCAGACGTCAGAGTCTATGCGGAATTGATTCTAGAGCCTTTAGTCAGGTTAGACGTCGGAGCTGAAGAGAAATTTTTCCAGAAACTTAAGTCAGACGTCTGACCATTTTGGCCAGACGTCTAAGGCGACTTTCGCATGTTTTTCACGTGTGGACAAGGCATGAAGATTTGTGACATCTACAAGGGCAATTTTGAAACATTGCCCTGGGTTTCTATTTCCTATATAAGCTAGAGTCAGTTCCCAGATCTAGAGTGTGCAGGCGACTGCAAGAGATTATCCTATACAAATTAGAGTTTATCAAAACCTAATTTTCTTCAATTCTCTTTTCCACAAATCAATTTCTAATTATAATTTTGATCATTATATCCAATTTTTTGTACTTCTCATCAATATTAATAAAAGCTCTCTCTTAAAGTGTATGTACACTAACACAACTTTAGTGGAACCAATAAATCGCTGTATGATTTATTTCAATTATTGCTTTGATTTCTGAATGTCTTGTTTGAGACTGTGATTATTTTTGGATTGATTGAGATTGGAATTGAGTTATTGATTTGTTTTTTTACACTTCTTACAACGATCTCGTCTTTTGCTGTGCTTGTGGGGTTTCGAATTGAGTGGTCTCCAGTTGGAATCCCGCCCCAACATTTAGTATCAGAGCATTGGTGTTGGTGGGTGGTTGTAGAAATGCCTGAATTAAGTAGTAACTCAAGTAGTTCCTCAATGGGTACTCCACGTGGTGAAGCTCCTTATGTACGTGCTCTGTACGCAGCTTCAGGATCACAATTGGTGATAGACAAGTGGAATGGTGATAATGATTTTGAAATATGGCAATGGAAGATGAAAGCAGTTCTAAGGAGAAATCGAGGCATCGGGTAGTGTTTGATACACATTTATTGCCAGCAACATCTCGGATGGTGAGAGAGAGAGGAGATGGAAGAGTGGGCATACACTACACTTCAACTTGCTATGGGAGAGAATGTTATCTCTGAAATTAGTGATGAGACAACCGCTAAGGGTATTTGGGACAAATTGGAGGAGTTGTAGATGAAGAAGTCATTGGCAAGTCGTTTGATCTTATTGCGTATGTTCTTCACCTATAAGATGAAGGAAGGTACTTTGCTAAAGGCATGCTTGAATGCTTTTGAAGATTTGCTAGTGAAGATAAAGGCAGTAGATTTGAAGATTGAGGAAGAGCAAAAGGCATTGATGTTGTTGTGTTCATTGCCGGATATTGCTATACAGGTTTCTCAAATAGTTTGATCTATAGCCGGGATACATTAACTCTTGATGATGTCAAGACGGGCCTTCTTAGCGAGAAGTTGTGGGATCAAATGAAGGAGCTAGGTGATGGAGGTAGTGGTGCTAGTAATGGTCATGGTTTTTTTGTGGAGAAGGAGAGGTATGTTAAGAAGGAGAACCAGAGCGTTCTAAATCAAGGAACCCCGGGTTGGAAAGGAAAGTCGAAGGGAAGAAAATGAAAGTGCTATATTTGCAAGAAGCCTGGTCGTTCGAAGAGTGAGTGTTCAGAAAAGGAGAAGGAAAAGAAGGAAGTAGCATCTTCATGCTTTGTCGGCGGTAGCATCAGACGTTTCAGGGAGCAAATGGGTGGTCGATTCGGGGGCTTCTTATCGTATGATGCCAAATAGGAATTATTTTTCTTATTACATCGACAAAGAAGGAAATTCAATTGTTATGGAAAATAGTGCTATTTTTAAGTCGAAAAGCATTGGTTTCGTGCAAATTCGAATGTTCGACGGAGTGGTTCATACTCTTACTAATGTACGCTATGTTCCGTGACATAGGAAGTCTCTTATCTCTTTGGGGCAGCTGGATTCTTTAGGTTGTAAGATCATAATTGAGAGTGATAGCTTGCGGGTTTCGAAGGGGGTGCTTGTGGTGATTAAGGGTGCTGGACTCATGGTATTTATATGCTTCAAGGGGTGACTATAGAAGGTGAAACTTGTATAGGAGTTGATAGTTATTGTGGCTTGGGTGCGACTAGGTTGTGGAATTTGAGGTTAGGTCATGTCTCGGAGAGGAGTTTAGATGTTCTTCGGAAAAGAGAGATGATCGACGGAGAAGTTTCAACAAGTTAGAGTTTTGCGAAGAATGCGTCATGGGGAAGCAAACTAAAGTTCCATTCGATGAGGGAAGGCATGATTTGAGATGGGTTCTAGAGTACGTTCACATAGATGTTTGGGGACTACACCAGTAGCTTCTTTGGGTGGAGCTTGCTATTATATTTTTTTTATAGACGGCTTTTCTTGGAATGTTTGGGTGTATGTAATGAAGGCAAAGACAGAGGCGTTTGCAAAGTTCAAAGCATGGAAGCCTCTTGTTTGGAATGAGAGTGGCAAGTCTTTGAAGGTTCAAAGGTACGACAATGGCCGAGAGTATGTTTTCAGAGATTTTTTGGAGTTTTGCAAGCATCAAGGTATTCGGAGGCATTTTACTACACTTGGAGATCCGCAGTCATATGGGGTTGCCGAGAGGATGAATCGTATTCTACTTGAGAAAGCTCGATGCTTGAGGTTGACATCGGGTTTGGCTAAGGGATTTTGTGCTGAAGCTTTGTCAACCGGAGTGCATATTATTAATCGAATTCCATGCTAAGCTATTGGTAACAAAACTCAGGAGAAAGTGTGGAAGGGAAAGAGCATTGACCTGAGTTATCCTCATGTGTTTGGTGGTCCTATTTATGTGTGTAACGACCCGTAAATTTCGTGCATTTAATTTGGTTGAATTAATGAGCTTTGTAATTAAATATAGTAGAAAGAAAGGAAAAAAAACTTTGCAAACGAATACTGAAATGAATGCTAAATGAAAATATATAAATGGTGACTTAAAACCTATTTACTAGCAATTTGAATAAATTTCAATAAACGAAATGGGGTAAGTAATATGCCTGGATATAAATTCATTTAAAGAGAATTTATTTAATATGTTAATGTAAAGTTAGAAAATATTGGAATAAATGATAATTTTGTAAGCAGTTATTATAAGTTACATGTTTGGATAGAATCAATAATTGATGGATTAAATGGTAAGTAATTAGAATTTAAACCTATAAAATTTGAAAACTGAATGTAATGTAAAGTAATAAGGTTAGTGCAATACCCATTAATGAATGGAATCAAATGGGACTAATATAAATGTATATTAGGTTATAAATCAATTTGAATGAAAAAAAAAAGAACGTAAATATTGATTAATGAATAAATATACAAGTATATTAAAGGTTATAATAGTGGGTTACTAGTAAATTCACTCATTTACCAATAAAGATAATTAGATGTGCCTTGATGATAATTAATAACATAACGAAAAAGAGTAAATGTATTCATTAGAATATAAATTGCAATTGGATAGGGATTTTAAGTAACAATGTTAATGCAAGGTAAGTAATGCTAAAGTAAAGTCAATAATAATGAATAGTGATTAATTCAAAATTTGTAACATATATTATGAATTACCTGCTTATTTGTTAATGGAATTAGAAGTTGTAATAAGTGATAATAAAATGAAAGAATGTCACACTAATGGAAAATGAAATAACGTTCGTTTAAATGTTGAGAAATTATAGGGTCGTATTTATTATAAGCGTTACTTTAATAATTATGATTAATGGTGAAATTAATACGAGATGTAGGTAAAGTAATAACTAAGAAAGGTAATACGTTATAAATTGATTATGACCTAAACTTAAGTGTAAGTTAAAGGTTGAAATTGAACCTAATCCATTCAATGGGAAACTTATCAAAATAAATTGGATTCAATGTATAATAAATAGGTTATTTTAAGAAATTGAAATAAATTCTATAATTGGTGAACTAAGTTACTTTAAATAGAGATGGGAATTGTTTAAAGAATTATAAATTAATAAGTAAATCTAGATGATGGAATTTATGAATTATAGAATTTGAATCTTTAATAGTGAGTGAATTTATTAAATGGTGAATAACGAGAATGTTCTTCATAATATGATGATTTGTGAATAAAGAATGGAAATAAAGTTGTATCAATATATCATAATGGTAAAAAAAGTTAGTTTCAATTAAATGAGTTAATTATTTAAACGGGAATCAAGCTTTATTTATTTATTTGGATTTTAAATTATGATAATTTTGGATTTATTGTAGTTAATTGAAATTAAATATAACATTTTTACGTTAACTGAAAATAAAGTTGAAATTAGGAAACGTTTTAGGTAATAATTTTAAATCCAATGGTAAACCCTTCTATTTGAAATTTATGAATGAAATAATTATGGGTTATTTTAATTTAATGGAAATTTTGGAAATTTATCTATAATTTTTGAATTTTATGAAATTGAAGATTTCTATTGATTAATCTTTAATAATTTGACTTTTAAAATTTTTTAAATCATTGTAAATGTTTGAAAATTATAAAGTCATAAAGATTGAAAGTTCAAAATTTTTAACGCGAAATTGATTTGATTAATTTATTTTAAATTTATTTAATTAATATAAAAATAGCCATTTTGGTCACGGATTCGGATTTCGACGAAACCAGTTTCATCGGATCTATAATAACGAATTATTGTCAGGTTTCAAGTTTCGTAGTGATCGGACTTGTCTTTTGATCATACGAACGAGAAACGCCTTGAAATCTATTTAATTGAAATCAATTTGAAATCAATTTAGAAATACTGATTTCAGCATAACTTCTTCATACGATGGAATTTGGACGTGAAACTTTTTCCATCGCGTTCAGAATATTTTAAAACACCTATTTTGATATATGGGTTTACCAATTTTCGTTCTGGGGTCAGAACGGGCTTTTTGGGCCAATTATCGTTCAACACGTTTGTTTATCGGATCCATCTACTCTATTTCTAACCTACCTATATAAACCCAGTTTTAAACCCTTGCCTCCATCTATTCTCATTTGTTGTGCGTTTATTTCCTCAGCTACTCCTCTTCCCAAACCCTAGATCTAAATTCAAATTTCAAAAATCAAATCCAAAGCCTAAAATTCAAAATCCTCAGAAAATTCTGAAAAAAATATATATCGAACATCTAGACGATACGAATCAGCGTCTGCTGTTTGTTTTTCGAAATTGCGCTTCGATTAGCGAGAAATCACGATCAAAGTTCAAATTGGGGGTTTCCAATCCAGTTAACGATTTGCGAAATTGAATTATGGGTTTTGTGGTGCTCGTCGTCTGGAGGCTAATGGTGGTGACCGCATCTCCTGATTCGACGCGTGGTGGTTGGATTTGGAAAATTAGGTTTTTTGAAAAACCTTAGTATCGGCGGCGGCTGCAAGCGTTCGCGGCTAGAAAATTTGTTGCGCGACCCAGTCGCGTGACTCGCAAGCGAAGGCGCACATGGGGAGGTTCGGCGACGAGGTGATGGGGGGCGAAATTCGGTGGGGACTCGGCGACGGCTTCATGTGTTTCGCGACCTGTAAAGGAAAATTAGGTTTTCTGTAGCACGTGAGGAAGAAGGGGGAGCGATGACGTGGAAAATAGTTTGGGGTTTGTTTATTTATTTTTCTTTTATTCTAATTTGATTTTCAACTCGTTCAATCATCATAACTCTTCCATATGAACTCCGTTTCATGCGCAGCTATTTTATTAGGATCGTATTGAAATTCCGGACTTGATGACACTGGTTTGGACAAATTCTGAGACTGTCAAATTTTTGGGTTTAAATTGAATTTAAATTCAATTTAAATTCAAAAGGTGAGTGTTTTAAACCACTCACAACTTCTAAAATTTCCTATGTCTGTTAATTTGACTTAAGATATGAGTAGAAATTTATTTATGACTGTTTGGCATGTTTTATTCATCATCTCTGTTAAATCGCATTTATTTATATAAATTGACAGTTAAAATTTATTTATTTGCATATAAACTGATAGTTAAACAGTTAATAAATTTATTATTGAATACAAACTGTTAGTTAATAACCGTTATTTATTACCTGTTATATTTTATATGCTATATATTAATGTTTGTTTAAATTAATGATGATTGAAATAAATTGGTTGATGATTGATATTGGGTGAATGGATGATGTGTTCTATCTTATATAAACTGCAAGTTATCATGCATTTTCATTTCATTCGGGATTGCGTTTTGAAATGACATACAACCGCATTTTTATTTTTAAATTGCGGATTGAAATGATAAATATCCGTATCACTTGACCATAGGATAGAAAATGATGTACAGGCACCGCGGTATAAATATATAAAAATATTTTTGAAAAGATTTTCTATGGTTAGGATAGGATACAGTTTAATAAATATTTAATTTTGATATTGTAAAAAAAATCTTATTTTTATATATACATATATAGTTAAATTATTAAATTTAAGCTATGTATAAATTTGTTAAATAAACTAAATAAGTTGAATAATGGAGTTTTAATGATTTAAATCAATCTAAATTGGAAGGTAAATTCAAAATTAAATTGGAATTGAGCGTATTTAAGGATTAAACTCTATAAGTGACGTAACTTATTTAAAATTGGAAATTTTAAAGGTATGATGTTTATAACTGGATTTTTACTCAGGATAAATTAAATGAATATTTCCAGTATAAATAAATTGAAGGAAATATTTAATCGTTAGAAATTTTGAGTTTTATTTTATGGATTTATTTTATGAATATTTCAAAACTAAATAATAGGACAATAAGTTGTTGAATAGAATTTCCAACCTAAAGTTTTGAAATTGTTAAATACTCAAGTTAGGAATATATTGGAATTGAAGTGGTTTATTTAACGGAAAGTGAATTTAAAATTTATGGGTTTAGATTAAATTTTAAATGAATAAGATTGTAAAGTGGCGGAAATTATTTTATTTTATAAAGTAATTTTAAACTCAACTATTTTACTTTATATACCGTTTGAATATCCAAACCATTCAAGTTTTAGAAGTTATGGTTTTTAAAGCTTTGAATTTCGAAGTATTATGTTTTGAAAGTAAAATCCAAATGTTTGGTTTCCACATATTATAAAATTTCAAGAAGTATGATTTTGGGAAAAGAAATATATTTGGAATAAAAGTGATATTATTAATTTGGGTTTTATAATAATATCAAACGAGTTTGTTTTGAAATGGAAAGGATATCGTATTTATATGGTTTAGAAATAGATGTTTTATTCTGGTTTTGAAAGTATAATTATTTTTAAATGACAGTGGTGTTATAATAATGTTTGGTTGTTAAAGGGACCAGGATCGGAAGTTGTCATACTCTCTGCCAACTCTGAAAACCACTTTAACAACCGTGTACGCGGTGGAGATTCCAGAATGAAGTAGGTTGGTGGCGGCATTTCCTGTAAGGTAAATACGTGGACCCAACTCCCGTGAGTTGGCATAAGGTGGCAAAAATAGGAGCGATTGACGGGTTAATAAGGTAGCACCTTTGATTGGACACATCCCTTCGATATTATACTTTGACATTTGGATTGATTCGGTGGCCACTTTTGATTTTATTTGGGGGTGTGGCTCGAGGTGGGCGGTAGCTGCGCGCTGCGCGTTACCACCGACCCGGAAGCGTACTTGGTATATCTACACTGGCATTGCCTAGTTGTGTCGTGTCACCTACCCTATCGCGCCTTGTACGGGTTTGGATTTATCCCGTAGCCCGTGTGGTATCCTCTGGTGGCTTCCCGATCAGGAGAGACTACGATATTGGATGGACTATTGGGACTATTATTGTGTTAAGGGGGAGATTGGGTAACTCCTTAACGCTATTTAAAAGTAAGTTTATTTTACAATTAGACAGTATTATAATAGCGAAATATACTACATAGTAAATAGTTTAACGGATCCTTAAGAGATGTGAATCCCGAGCATCTTTTAAGTTACTGCACTCATATTTATCCCTGTTGATTTAACTTACATAAGATCTTTTAGTTCTGACTCGAGTGTTTTGTCTTTTCAATTCGCTCGGGTCAGTCCGAGCATTTCAGGATTTGAAGATTTTATTCTGGAGGACGAAGATGAAGATTTGTAGTATTACTATCTACTATATTATTCCACTACACTATTTAATTCTGCTGCATTGGTATTTATTGGTATGTGAACTCTGATATTTATTGTATGAAGAAGAATCAAATGTTTTGTAAACAGTTTTATGAACTGTATATTTATTATTATATTTTATCCTTCCGCTGTGAGATTCTGTTTAGTTTTTTATCTTTTCCATTATTCTTATTTACCCCATATCAATCCGCCCTTCCGTATGGTTTGAATTGGCATGTGTGTCGATTTAAAGCGTGCGAAAAGGCAGGATGTTACAATGTGCATGATCCGAGAAATGATAAAATTGAACCTAAAGCTTTCAAGGGGATTTTGCTTCTCTATACAGATGAAGTAAAAGGCTATCGGATTTCGAATATGAAAATGAAGAAGGTAGTGAATTCTCGTCATGTTACTTTTGATGAGTCGACGATGTTCAAGTAGAATGTGAGCTCATCGGATGTTTCGGATTTGGTTCATGGTGAATCAAAGGAGAAGGAAATTATTTCCACATTTGTCCAAGGAGTAGAGAGAATAGAGTAGTTGGAGATGCTTGTGAGAAAGTGGCGGTTGACGTTACATCACATAGTCCATAGGGTTCCTTTAGCATTGTTGTTGATATGCATTATTCTAGAGAAGATTCAGTTCAAGGTGGAGCCGAAGGGAGTTTGGGTGTTGGTATTGCAACTCGGGTTGGTCATCATACGATAAGACCACCCGAAAGATATAGTGATTGGAACTATCTTAGCTTTTGTGATGATTTGGACTATGCTCTTCATGTTGAATATGTGAGTATATGATTTTTATTTGATGATAATCAACATATAAATGTATTTGTTAACGTACTATTTTATTTCTCATATAATTCAATAAATATTTTGTGAATAAAATAAATGACACAGAATTTAAATTCAAATGGATATTTTACTCAAACAAATATTTATTACAATTTTGAATAGTACAAATTTGAGCTCTCACTTTATAAATATACAAATTTCAATTGCATTACAATTTCAATCGCATCATAATTATCATTTACATATGCACCTCACTAAATTTAACTCATTCACTCATATTTTATCTTCAACTTCATTCTAGGTTGAATCCATCATCTGAGCAATCTGCAAAATAAATACTAACGCAGTAAAATTGAAAAGAAAATATTTTACAGTGTAGAATAAAATTTGATTTTGAAAATTTTATATGCCTCAGTTATTAGGGTTGTTCGTCATCATTTATTTTGAATTCATTAAACACGAACAACTTGTGACATGCACAGTGTATCACTGTACATGCCATAAGGCCGTGCACACTGATATATACACTTGATAAAATTACAGGGATAGGTGAGCACAAGGTCAAACCCAAATCAAAAGCCGGGTTCAACTCAAGTACAATAAAAATAAAGTTATGATATTATCACAAGGTCAAACCCGAGATATTAGCTGGATTCAACACGGGTGCAATTCAAAATAAAAATAATTCTCGAGTGAAACAAAGGCCACACAAGCTGCATACATTATCAAGTGAAAGGCTGGACAGTCCAACCAAACTGCTGACAAGGATAGTGACCAGACAAGCTACAACATGTACACATATATAGGCAGTGCACATGTATGCCAGACCAGGGTTGAAATTCATTGGCTCTAAGTTCAAAACAGCATGGCGCAAAGACACAATCCAACAAACAAAGCAGCCAAACCCAAGTGGATATAGAATGGAGCAACAATATAAATGCAATAAACTGGTCAGAGCAGTTACTACTTAAAACAAGACTGCACAATTTTGACTTCATGAAGCTTAAAATAAAACCATTAACAAAAGAGAAGACATAAGTAACAATGGCAGTGCTCAACTGTCAATGCATAAGCACATGCACCAGTGATACCAACGAAGACTACAAGCATAAATCCACAGTGAAACAAAAGGAATATACAATGTGCATAACAACTAGCACACACACACATACATATATATAGAGTATGAACTAAACAAATTGAAGATGGAGTGAGTGGATGAATACATATGCATCGGTTCACAAATGTCACAGCGGTTTTAACATCAAACCAAATAAGTACAAATTCAAACACAACTGTCAACAAGGGATTCAAGACTCAAGTGAACCTGATATGAAAAACTCAAGCCTGGCAACATGATACAAATACAACATGAAGACTGCAATATAAAAGTGAAGAATGGATGCAACAAAATCAGTGTAGTAACGAAGGAATGCCATGACTCCAGAGGAACAAATGATGAACAAAAATGCAAGAAACAGTCAATGATTCAACGCAGGAGCAAAGCACATAAAGGCACCAGATAGCATGCATAAGTGACTCGAAGCAGTGGTGCATAAGTGACTCGAAGCAGTGAGTCAATTACAAGTCAAGATAGTGGATTCATAAAGCAACAAACCCAGGATTGAAAGCATTTTAAGTTCATATGCATAAACAGTTCATCGAACTTCAACATGAAGTGATAAACAACATATATATACATGTATCCATAACGGAGTCAATAATTTCAAATTGAATAGCAACAGTGCAACATGACAACTCGGCTATCATGAACACATGAGCTAGGATGAACTTAACAAGATATACACACACACACACACACACACACACACACACATATATATATATATATTGTTAAGTTCATCCTAGCTCATGTGTTCATGATAGCCGAGTTGTCCTGTTGCACTGTTGCTAATATATATATATATATATATATATATATATATATATATATATATATTGTCAACCTACACACATTAAGTATACAGGAACCAGACCACACGAAGTCATGGTACAGTAGTGTCAAATTTGGATCAAGGTCAATGAAGTTACAAGTCAAGGCCGAAGACATCAGAAATTCACGAAACTTAAATGCCAGAAATTCGAAACCGTGGTGGCCAAGAAACCAATCCTAAGCAATTCAAAGCCGTGGGAATCAAGCTAATAAAAATATATGATTTGAACAAGTCAGACAAAATCTCCAGCATTCGTGCGAAATCAAGTGGCCGAGACAAATCAATAGACAAATTCCAGTAAATTAATTCGAACGCAAATATAGGAATTCGGCCGTAAAAAAATCATTCGAGTCCAAACAAAAAGGAATAATCTTTCAACTCGAATCAAGAATGAGTTGAAGCAAGCTAATGAGTAAATGCAGAAAAGCATAAATTACATACCAGAATTTACAAATCGAACTCGATCATCAAAGCAGCCGAAGAAAGCCACAAGGAGACGGTCGATCGACAGGGCAAGGAGCAAAATCACCTATTCAATCGATCAATATAAGTCGGCAGCTTCGATAAAGGAAGCCCTAATTTTTATTAAAGAGGAAACGAACGAGCATCCATCAAACAACAAAGAAGGATACAAGTCGATTAAAAGAAGAAAGAAAAAGGGGATTCATATTTTATTGGCCCGATCTTATTTCTATTGGGCTAAATATTTTAAAATTAGGGTTTTTGTTTTTAAACTGTTTTTACTTTGTATTTTACTTTTAAACTCTTGTAATTTCTAGTTGTGTGACTAGGGGACGAACTACGGTGGTGTAGTTCGAGATTCACAACATAGTGGCTAAGTTGTGGTTAGGTTTTGAGCGTAGAGTTAAGGATAGTAGATAGTGGGTGTCGCGAGTTTACATGTGTAAGTGTTTGACTGTTTAATTTCTAGTAGAAACCTTGGGGGCAGCATGCAGGCAGGTTTTTGCCGAAGCTGGGTAAATTCTGTGTTGTTCTATTTCAGCATTTATTATTCTGTTATTATCTGTGCTGCTATTATTCTGATATATCTGTGTTGAAAATAATTCATAAACTTCCACATTAAATTTTTATAATTAATAGTATTACCCTATTCACCCCCCTTATAGGGTGAAATCGATCCTACAAGTGGTATCAGAGCGAGGAATAAAAGCAATTATTTTTAAAAAAATTGATTTGTTTTCAAAAACCAATTTTTATTTTAAAATTTAAAATTTTAAAATGTCTTCTTTTATAGCGCTTTTGCTGAGGGTTAGTCCATAGTTAGACCACCAATGTTCAATGGCCAATATGCTTACTGGAAAAATAGAATGAATTTTTTTTGAAAACTATTAATGCTTGGAATATTGTTGAGACAGGTTACAAAGCGCCATCTATAGTAGTAAATAATCAAGAAACTGAAAAACCAATTGATCAATGGATAGATCTAGAAAATAATTTACAGAATGCCAATGCTAAAGCCTTGAATTCTATTATTTGTTCATTGGATCATATTGAACATAATCGTGTCTCACATTTTCTAACTGCGCAGGAAATATGGCACACACTAGAAGTGACTCACGAAGGAACATCTCAAGTCAAGGAATATCGCCTTACGATGCGTAGTAGAAAATACGAGAACTTCACAATGGCTATGGAAGATAATGTTGAAGAGATGTATGCTTGACTTTCCAATCTCATATACAAATCAACAGCTCTCGAAAAATCTTACACGGAGTTGGAAATAGTCAGAAAAATCCTTAGAGTCCTTCCATGGAATTTTGAAGTAAAAGTTATAGCTATTCAAGAGCCAAAAGATTTGAAACAAATCAAAAGTTGATGAGCTCATCGGAAATCTCACCACTTACGAGCTAGAAATGAAATTCAAGAACTAGAAGGAGGTGATACTCGAAAGAAATCAATAGTGCTTAAAGGAATAATGGAAGATGATGATGATGATGAGATGAAGAAGCAGCTGAGCTGGCACTATTATTGAAGAAATTCAAAAATTTGAATCATAAATATAGAAATCCAGCTCTAAATCAGAAAGTGAAAAGCAGAATAGCCAAACCATTAGACAACCTAGAAGAACGGGAGATCATCTGTCACAAGTGCAACAAACCCGGACACATCAAGCCAAATTGTCCTTAGAATCAATACGGCTTAGAAAAGAAATCAAAAGGGAGAAATTTTGCACCCACGTGGAATACAAGTGATGAAGATAATAAAAGTACTAGCAATGAGAGTGAGAAAGCAGATATGTATCTTTGAGGTGATATAACTGATAGCGATGATGACGAGCCAAACAAGGTATCAAAGCTCACCCACTCAGAATTACTTATATATTTCCATGAAGTAAATGGCTGTTATGAATGACTTAGGGAGAAGTATGCCAAACTTTAATCATAAAAAGATACTTTGACAGATTTAAATAAACAACTCGATGAATTAGTTAAAAACCGTCAAAGTAGGATCCCTAAGTGTTATAAGTGTCCATCATTCGAAGAGGAGATTAAAAAATCAAAAATCAAAATAAAATCACTTGAAAATGAAATTCTGAATTTGAAAGAAAGCGAAAACAAGAGGAGAGAAAATTTCTTTAAAAAGTGCACACTATTATTGAACGAAAATGAATCTCTCGAAACAAAGGTCTAACAACTGTCAATGACTTTAGGAAAATTTTCCAAAAGTGAAAGACTATTGAAAATGCTATTAGGGAAACAAACTGTTAATACAGATAGACAAGGACTTGGATATAATCAATTTGAACTTGATAGAAGCAAAATTAATCAAGTCAAATTCAAGTGCACAATTTATGGAAAATTTGGACACAATCACAATATTTATTGGTATAGACCCGAACAAGTGAAAATCATTCCTATTTGGGTTCCAAAAGGCACATATATAAAATTTCTCAAAGTAAAACAAATTTGGGTCCCAAAAGGAACATATATAAATAGTTATGGGTCTCCATAAAATTATTTTTCAAAATATTTTTCCACTAACAACCATGGACCTATAAAAACAAATAGGTCACAAAAATATTCTTTTATGTAGGTGTAGTGGCAGGCTAAGGAACAACAAAAAGTGTTATCTGGATTCTGGCTGTTCCAGGCACACAACAGGCGACAAATCAAAGTTCCTTAGCCTAGTATAAAGGTGGAAGAATTACAATAGGCTACAACGAAAAATTACGAACGAAGGTAAAATAGGAAAAGAAATCTTGAACGATATATGTGAAAATCTGCACCAATAATTTGATTTAATTCACTCAGTTATTGATATAGAAATGAATGCTGATTTTGATTATGACTTTTTCAAAATTGTTGGCCAATTATATTCTTATGCCAAGAACACTATAAAAGTCTCCAGTATTTTTTGAACTACTTCATACATATTAGTTTGGATTAATGATAGTGTTTTATTGGTTGATGATAACACAATTGGTAATTTTACGGTTGACTTTATATTCAATGTTTTTGTTTATTTACACGGCTTCAATTCAAATTCAAGAGAATTTCAATTAAAAGCTGTAAAAAATGATTTTGAGAAATTTGTTGAAACTTCACAGTCTGGTCGATGACATTCAATGGATGATAATTTTGAGTGAAAGAAAAATTCAGATGCAGATTACACTGGTAATCTAGCTGATAGAATAATTAGAAACGTGATTTATGTTTAGACATTCAGTAAATACATCGTTTTTTTTCAAAGAAAATATCTGCATATTTTTCACTTGAAATAATTTTCAAATAGCGAACATTTTTATAAAACCCCTTTAAGAAAATTATTTTTGCTAACCTTGTTTCAGATTAGTCATATTAGAAAATTTGATTTTATAATTATTTTTGGATTTGATCTTAAATGATTACGTTGACTAATGTGACTCCCTACTGATTGTCTAAAAGATAAATAATGATTGAAAAGGTGATGAATGTTGATGTTAATCCTATATTATAACTTGAGACGGTATAATTAGTAAATTTCTTTAGAAATTTAAACAAGAGTTATAAACACTTTTTGTTGGTAAAAATTCCATGATAATTTCTATTTCTATCACATTTCTATCGACCATCACTCATCATAATCCAATATGGTATGTAAATATGTGGTATTTTAAACGGGAAATTATGCGCTTTCATTTTATTATGTTTTTAGCAATAAAAACATCCAAAGTATTCACTCTCATTTAAAAGTACTCACGGTTATGCATTGGTGAATTACTTGGGATTTTTATTATGTGCTTCCAAGCTCATTTAAAAGTACTCACAGTTATGCATGTATGGAATAAAAGTGTTTTATGGATCGTGTAATATGGACATATGATAATACAGAGTATAGTGATGATAGTAATACTGTAAATAGTGCAAAATATAAAAGAAGTATAGTAAAATGACATCAGAGATTTTTATACTGGTACGGAGTACCGTCCTACGTCTAGTTCCAGACTCCTTTTGGAATTTAACTAAAACAACAACCCTCACTTAACCTGGAGGAACAGGTCTATACAACCCCTGAGCAACTGAACAGGGACCTGAGCAGCAGAATAAGATTTCGCCTCAGCAACCGAAGAGGACTTAACAGGCTTGAGCATCAGAACAAGACTTCAACAAATACAAAAAATAGTTTTGACTTTGTGTGTTCTTAATAACATGGAATTTGTCACTTATAGTACACCCTTCCTATAATCTTCTCTTCGAGTATAAATATATATATTTGAAGTTCATGAAGAATAGAAACGTATAATCTTGGTTTAATGCAGAATAACTGAAATTATAATAGCAAATAGATTCTAGAGATTTAGATTAGAGAGATTAGAAAATTCGGTGATAATTCGATGATTTGGAATCAAGTATGAGTATGTATTTATAGAGGTTAAAGAGCAGCGACTGTTGGTGAAGAGTTTCGATTGAAGTGTTATGTCCAAATCTTTTCATAGAAGTTTGTAACTCTTCACAAAAAGTCATGTCTTTTCAAAAAGTAGTCGTTGTAGAAATTCAGCCAACGGAACCTCAAGGTCAGTCGACTGAATGTTCAAATGAATTTTTGAATATATACATATACATACACACACACACACATATATATATCTGTGTACCTATGCATGTTACATAGATTTTCCAGGGTCAGTCGACTGGCCTGGTAAAATCTGTGCAATTTGCATAGTTTACACAGGTATAGTAATATATACAACTTTAAAACATTTTTATATATTTTATATTCTTATATATGTATAAAATATTTGAGAATAAGATGATTAAATATATAAGCTAACATATACTAAACGAGGAGAGATTTTAACAAAATTGACCTAAGACCCAAAACTAAAATAATATAATTGATGCACCAGTTTTGAAGACTCGTCTCCTTGTAGTATATATTCTTTTTATTTCGTAGCAGTCGTCAAATCTGTATGCCGTAGTGATAGATTTGTGTCATGAATCAAAACCAAGTCTCAACATGGAACGCATATCAAAATTGATTGATTTAATAAACAAGCTGATTCTCATCCCATTTAAAATCACGGTTATGTGTGGTTAGAAGATACTTGAATTCATTTTTAAAAAAAAAATTGGAATACTACTAATCTTATTTAAATGTCCTAATAGTTATGTATATTTAGTACATATTCTAATTTTTGATATAAATATACCACAAATAGACACAACTATATGGTTTTATTTGACGACATTATCCCTATCATTCCAAAGTGGAATATGTATCAAACGGAGTATTTATGATTTTTATTTGATCTTTTATTAAAATTCAATATTTCTAATCGATTAGGAATTAATGTTGTATTAATATCTACCACTTTATCTCTATTTTTCAAAACACTATTACTCTTTTGCTGATAACAAAAGGGGTAGAGAAAAGTTAAGATTTTGACAAATAACGGTGTCAAATATTTTATTTTGTATTTTCTATATACATCAGGGTTCATTTATTCATTTTTATTTACATGCATGTATGAAGGGGGAGCTTTGTGTAGAGAGGAATCATTCAAATAGAGGGAGCAAATTGAATAATAAAATACATTTAACAAATTCAAAATCTTAAATATATGTTTGTTATCATCAAAAGGGGAAGATTGTTGAATATGCAAGTATATGATTTTTGTTTGATGATGATAAACATATAAATGTATTTGTTAAAGTACTATTTCATTTCTCATATAATTAAATAAATATTTGGTGAATAAAATAAATGACATAGAATTTAAATTCAAATAGATTTTTTATTCAAACAAATATTTTTTACAATTTTGAATAGTACAAATTTGAGCTCTCACTATATATATACAAATTTCAATTACATTACAATTTCAATCACATCATAATTATCATTTACATAGGCGCCTCACTACATTTCACTCATTCACTAGTATTTTATCTTCAACTTCATTCCAGATTGAATCCACCATCCAAGCAATTCGCAAAATAAACACTAACGCGGTAAAATTGAGAAGAAAATAGTTTGCATTGTAATTAAAATGTGATTTTGAAAATTTTATATGCCTCAGTTATTTGGTCGTCATCATTTATTTTGAATTCAACAAACACGAACAACTTGTGACATGCATGGTGTATCACTGTACATGCCATAAGGCCATGGACACGGATATATTCACTTGATAAAATTACAAGGACAGGTGAGCACAAGGTCAAACCCAAATCAAAAGCTGGCTTCAACTCAAGTGGAATAAAAATAAAGTCACGATATTATCACAAGGTCAACCCCGAGCTATTAGCTGGATTCAACACAGTTGCACTTCAAAATACAAATAACTCTCGAGTGAAACAAAGGCCACGCAAGCTACATACAGTCTCAAGTGAAAGGCTGGACAGTCCAACCAAACCGTTGAGAAGGATAGTGACTAGAGAATCAAGCAACAACATGTACACATATATAGGCAGTGCACATGTATACCAGACCAGGGATGAAATTCACAAGCTCCAATTTCAAAACAGCATGGAACGAAGACACAATCCAACAAACAAAGCAACCAAACCCATGTGGATATACAATGGAGCAATAATATAAATGTAATGAACTGGTCAGATCAATTACTACTTAAAACAAGACTGCACAATTAAGACTCCATGAAGCTTAACATAAAACCATTAATAAAAGAGTAGACACAAATAACAATGGCACTGCCTCAACTGTCAATGCATAAGCACATGCACTAGTGATACCCGCGAAGACTACAAGTACAAATCCACAGTGAAACAAAAGGAATATACAATGTGCACAGCAACTAGCACATATATATAGAGTATGAACTAAACAAATTGAAGATGGAGTGAGTGGATGAATACATATGCATCGGTTCACAAATGTCACAGTGGTTTTAACATCAAACCAAATAAGTACAAATTCAAACACAACTGTCAACAAGGGATTCAAGACTCAAGTTAACCTGATATGAAAAACTCAAGCCTGGCAATATGATACAAATACAACATGAAGACTGCAATGTAAAAGTAAAGAATGGATGCAGAAAAAATCAATGTAGTAAAGAATGAATGCCACGACTCCAGGGGAACAAGTGATGAACAAAAATGCAAGAAACAGTCAATGATTTAACGCAGGAGCAAAGCACGTAAAGACAACAGAGAGCATGCACAAGTGACTCGAAGCAATGAGTCAAGTACAAGTCAAGACAGTGGATTCATATAGCAATAAACCTAGGATTGAAAGCATTTTAAGTTCATATGCAAAAACAGTTCACCAGACTTCAACCTGAAGTGATAAGCAACACATATATAAATGTAACCATAACCGAGTCAATAATTTCAAATTGAACAGCGATAGTGCAACAGGACAACTCGGCTATCATGAACATAAGAGCTAGGATGAACTCAACAAGATATATATATATATATGTATGTATATAATGTCAAACTTCACACATCAAGTATACAGGAACCAGACCATACGAAGTCACGGTACAGTAGTGTCAAATCAGGATCAAGGTCAATGAAGTTTCAAGTCAAGGCCAAAGTCACCAGAAATTCACGAAACTTAAATGCATGGTGGCCAAGAAATCAATCATAAGCAATTCAAAGCCATGGGAATCAAGCTAATAAAAATATACGATTTGAATAAGTCAGACAATATCTCCAGCATTCATGCGAAATCAAGTGGCCAAGATAAATCAATAGACAAATTCAAATAAATTAGTTCGAACGCAAACATTGGAATTCGAATCCTATAAACCCCAATCATCATCGACGGTAAAAAATCATCCGAGTCCACGAAAAAATTAATAATATTTCAAATTGAATCAAGATCGAGTTCAGGCAAGCTAACGAATAAAAGTAGAAAAGCATAAATTACATACCAGAATTTACGAATTGAACTCGATCATCGAAGCAGCCGAAGCAAGCTACAAGGAGACGATCGATCGACAGAGCAAGGAGCAAAATCACCTATTCAGTTGATCAATAGATGTCGGCAGCTTCGATAAAGGAAGCCCTAAGTTTTATTAACGAGGAGACAAACGAGTAGCCATCGAAGAACAAAGAAGGATACAGGCCGATTAAAAGAAAGAAAGAAAAAAGGGATTCGTATTTTATTGGGCCGGTCTTATTTCAATTGGGCTAAATATTTTAAAATTTGGGTTTTGTTTTTAAACTGTTTTTACTTTATATTTTACTTTTAAACTCTTTTAATTTCTAGTTTTGTGGCTAGGGGACGAACTGCGGTGGTGTAGTTCAAGAATTCGCAACTCAGTGGCTGAGTCGTGGCAGGGTTTTGAGCGTAGAGTTAAGGTTAGTCGATAGCGGATGTCACGAGCTTAAATGTGTAAGCGTCTGACTACTTAATTTCTAATAGAAACCTTTGGGGCAACACGTAGACAGGGTTTTGCCGAAGCTGGGTAAATTTTGTGTTGTTCTATTTCTGCTATTACCTATGCTGCTATTATTCTGATATATCTGTGTTGAGAATATTTTATAAACTTCCGCATTAATTTTTATAATTAATAGTATCACCCTATTCACCCCCCTCTAGGGTGAAATCGATCCCACACTTCATGTAGTCCAAGATGAGCCGATGGACCTTGATGACGTCATGGAGTCGAGTGATACCTCGAAATGGATTTGTGCCGCGGAGGAAGAGATGCAATCATTATTGAAGAATCAAACTTGGGATTTTGTTCCACTTCCTCATGGAAACCGTGCTATTGGGTGCAAATGTGTATACAAGGTGAAGGACGATGGGAGATACAAAGCTAGGCTAGTGGCTAAGGGGTTTGCACAAAGGAAGGGAAAGAAGTATGATGAGTTATTCATACCGGTTGTGTGCCATACTTCTATCCGGATATTTCTTGCTATAGTTGCTATTCACGACTTAGAGTTGGAACAACTTAATGTGAAAACCGCCTTCTTGCATGGTGACTTGGATGAAGACATCTACATGGAGCAACCAGAAGGTTTTATTGTGGATGGTAAGTCAAATTTGGTTTGTAAATTGAAGAAATCACTGTATGGTTTAAAGCAATCACCTATACAATGGTACAAGAGGTTTGATCATTTTATGCTTAAAAATGGCTTTGATACAAGCATCAAGGATTCTTATGTTTATTTCAAGTGGTTAAGAAATAATTGTTGGGTGTATTTACTCTTGTACGTGGATGACATGCTCATTTCTTCTAAGGATAAGATTGAAATCAACAATCTAAAACTGAGTTTGAAATCGGTGTTCAAAATGAAGGATCTTGGAGAAGCAAAAAAGATATTGGGCATGGAAATTGTAAGGGATCGAAAGTATTTTGAGTTGAAACTAACTCAAAAGGAGTACACTGAGAAAGTGCTTTGCCGGTTTAGCATTGAGAATGCAAAGACGTCAAATACACCTTTACCATTGCATATGAAGCTTTCGAGTAAAGGATCACCTATCTTGAAGAAAGACAAGGCTTATATGACAAAGGTGCCATATGCTAGTGCGGTTGGAAGTCTAATGTATGCTATGGTGTGTACAAGGCCTGATATTACAAATGCCGTCGGGATGGTTAGTCGATACATAGCTAATTTGGGGAAATCACATTGGGAAGCTGCGAAGCTTATATTGAGATAGCTTAGAGGCACATCATCTCATGGTCTTGTTTTTTGTGGTAGTAAGGGGATGGATTGCAAGTTGGTTGGTTATTATGATTCGGACTACGCCGGTGATAGGTTCGAAGAAAATCAACTTCTGGATATGTCTTCAAACTTAGGTGTACAGCCATAAGTTGGAGATCTAAATTGAAGACCATAGTTGGTTTATCCACTATGGAGGTGAAGTTGATAGCCGCGGTGGAGGCGGCAAAGGAGGCACTCTATTTGAAGTGATTGTTGTGTGACTTGGGATTCGGGCATGATAGTATTAATGTTCGATGTGACAGCCAGAGTGCTATTCACTTGGTGGAGAATTTGGCGTTTAACTCACGGATTAAGCATATTGAGGTGAGAGAGTCATTTCTAGTAGCCATGAATGAGGATAAGCAAGTATACCTTCGGAAAATGCACACAGAGGATAACACAGCGGACATGTTCACAAATGCATTGCCGATAGGGAAGTTCGAGCATTTGCTCGAACTTGATCTGCTTCGAGAAGTGCTAGGTGCCACGGGGTGGCACAGTTAAGGAAGGAGCTTTGTGGTAGATGAGAAAGAGTATCAGTGAGTGATCGAGGTTCTATTTGAAAATGACTATGCTTTGATACAAATTGAAAGTGACTATGCTCTGATACCAAATGAAAAGAGATAGTGCGGATCGTGCTATATGGAATTATACTATACTAGTGTGGAAATAAACTAAAATACTATAGCAGTCTAAATAAGTAAAAATAAAACAAGCACACTAGGAATTTTTATACTGGTTCAAACTTTCTGTGCTACGTCCAGTCCCAGACTCCTTCTGAAATTTCAACTACAACAACCCTCACTTAACCCGGAGGAATAGGTCTATATAACCCTTGAACAACCGAACGAGGCACCTAAGCAGCAGAACAGGATTTCGCCTCTACAGCCAAAGAGGACTTCACACGCCTGAGCAGCAGAACATGACTTATACAAAATAAAGTTTTCTCGACACTATGTGTTCTTTAATAACACGAATTTGTCAATTATAGTACACTCTTCCTATAATCTTCTCCTTTATGATATGTGTGTGTATGTATGTATATATATATATATATATATATATGAATATGCGAAGAACAAAGAAGCAATAGAATGAAAATGAATGCGCAAGTGTATTATAATCAAGAATATGAGAGTAGTGTAAGAATAGATTGGAATTCATTGATAAAAGAATGATTCTACTGTGTTTATCTTGATTATAAATAGGTTCATTTGTTAGTGAAGAGTTATCATGAAGAGATATGGTCATATCTATTGAAATGAAGGACGCATCTCTTCACGAATGGAAGTGCCTATTTGAAAATATAGCCGTTGTAGATATTCAGACTTTTGAATTGAATAATTCAGACTTTTGAAATTGCACTAAACAATATTTAGACTTTTGAATTGAATAATTCAGACTTCTGAATTTGCACTAAACAATATTCAGACTTCTGAATTGAATAATTCAGACTTCTGAAATTGCATGAGCTCAAACCAGAAAGGAAATATGCTATTTTTGGTCTTATTCAGACGTTTTAATATTTTCATTCAGACGTCCGAATATTATGGAATCACAATTTTGTTTCAGCATTCAGACGTCTGAATGAAGTATTTTAGATGTTTGAATTTAGCTAGTAACAAAAAATTACCATAGCTCAAATGGTTAAAGCACTTGCCTTATGAACTAGTGACCCGGGTTCGAGTTCTGCTCCGCGAAATTTTTGAAAACTTGACTTTTCATTTAAAATATGAATGTATTTGTGTGTATACCATTTGGAGAAGATTTTAACATTTGTAAACTCTAGACATGACACTATATGACTAATAATACTATGTTTGTCACCTTCGTCTTATCTCTATCGTGTATATCTCTTCTTGTATCTCCATACATATACTTTCATCCTTTTTAGTATTGTGTATCTTCATTTTGAATGTATTTGATTATCTCTTTCTGATGCTGATGTACCTGCAAATTAGCTTAGAGATTCTTTGGCATAATTGTGTAGTTGCTGTCATTAAAATCCAATAATTGAGGTTCTAACATTCTCCCCCTTTTTGTTGATGACAACTATACAATTTTATAAAATATTCATTCTATATCAAAAATAATATAAATATGTTTAAAGCTCTCCTTAAGTATAACATCTCCCCCTAAGTATAATATCTCCCTCAATTAATATGCATATGAAAATGACTATGCTTTGATACCAATTGAAAGTGACTATGCTCTGATACCAAATGAAAAGAGACAGTGCAGATCGTGCTATATGGAATTATACTATACTAGTGTGGAAATAAACTAAAATACTATAGCAATGTAAATAAGTAAAAATAAAAGAAGCACACCAGGATTTTTTATACTGGTTTGAACTTCCCGTTCTACGTCCAGTCCCAGACTCCTTCTGGAATTTCAACTACAACAACCCTCACTTAACCCGTCTATACAACCCTTGAACAGCCGAACAAGGGACCTAAGCAGCAGAATAGGATTTCGCCTCAACAGCCGAAGAGGACTTCACACGCCTGAGCAGCATAACAGGACTTATACAAAATAAAGTTTTACTGACGCATATGTTCTTTAATAACATGAATTTGTCAATTATAGTACACTCTTCCTATAATCTTCTCCTTTATGATATATATATATATATATATATATATATATATATATATATATATATCAATATGCGAAGAACAAAGAAGCAATAGAATGAAATTGAATGCACAAGTGTATTAGAATCAAGAATATGAGAGTAGAATAAGAATAGATTGAAATTCGTTGATAAAAGAATGATTCTATTATGTTTATATAGATTATAAATTGGTGCACTTGTTAGTGAAGAGTTACCATGAAGAGATATGGTCATATCTATTGAAATGAAGGAAGCATCTCTTCACGAATGGAAGTGCCTATTTGAAAATATAGCCGTTGTAGATACTCAGACTTCTGAATTGAATAATTCAGACTTCTGAAATTGCACTAAACAATATTCAGACTTCTGAATTTGCACTATACAGTATTCAGACTTCTGAATTGAATAATCCAGACTTCTGAAATTGCACGAGCTCAAACCAGAAAGGAAATAGGCTACTTTTGACCTTATTTAGACGTTTGAATATTTTCATTCAGACGTTTGAATATTATGGAATCACAATTATGTTTCAGCATTTGGACGTCTGAATGAAGTATTTCAAACGTCTGAATTTAGCTTGTAACAAAAAATTACCAAAGCTCAAATGGTTAGAGCACTTGCCTTTTGAACTAGTGACCCGGGTTCGAGTTTTGCTCCATGCAATTTTTGAAAACTTGATTTTTCATTTAAAATATGAATGCATATGTGTGTATACCATTTGGAGAAGATTTTAACATTTGTAAACTCTAGACACGACACTATATGACTAATAATACTTTGTTTATCACCTGCGTCTTGTCTCTATCGTGTATATCTCCTCTTGTATCTTCATATATATACTTTCATCCTTTTTTGTATTGTGTATCTTCATTTTAAATGTATTTGATTATCTCCTTTTGATGCTCATGTACCTGCAAATTAGCTTAGAGGTTCTTTGGCATAATTGTACAGTTGTTTTCATTAAAATCCAATAATTGAGGTTCTAAAACTATATTCTTGGTAAGTGCTAGTCTTTGGTGAGATAGATTTTGATTTGGATGTTTTCAACATTCAATTGGAGGGCGGTGGCTTTGCTTGAGCTTGTTGGTGGAGTGCAATGGGCGGTGGCTTTTCCAAAGCTAATTGGGAAAGAAGTCATGTTTGTTTGAAGGTAGAAGTGATAGTTGGTGCTATTGGTTGTCGTTGATGGTATGGTACCATTGGAGTTGGAGATGGATGTAGTGTCGAGGTGGAGTGTTAAATTTTAACGACACTATATGGAGAGTTGTAGAGGTCGGAAGTAGCTTCATAGCGGAAAAAAGGTTCGCAAATCGGAGTTCCGAGTCGGAAGTAATAAGGGAAAAGGGTAAAGTGGGCTGAATTGGAAAGGTCAGACGTGTGAGGAAAAATTCAAAGGTCTGACGCTTCAGCAAATATGCACTAAACCTCTTCTAAAGAGTGTGATCAGACATCTGACCAAATGGGTCAGATGTCTGAGTCTGTAGAGAATTGATTCAAGAGGCTTTAGCTAAGCTAAAGAGAATTTTTTCTAGAAACTTAAGTCTGACGTCTGACCATTTTGACCATATGTCTGAGGTGGCTTCCAACTGTTTTTCGCATGCGGTTTGGCGTAAAGATTTGTGACATCTACAAGGAAAATTTCAGAACATTGCCTAGGATTTCTATTCTCCTAGATAAGCTAGCTTCAGCTCCCAGATCTAAAGTGTGCAAGAGACTACCAGAAGTCAGCCTCCACAAATTTAGGTTTATCAAAACTTAATTTTCTTCTATTCTCTTCTCCACAAATCAATTTCTTATTAGAATTTTGATCGTCATATTCAATCACTTGTACTCTTCTCATCAATATTAATAAAAGTTCTCTCTTAAAGTGGATGTACATATATCAATGTTAGTGGAACCACTATAAATTGCTATGTGATTTATTTTTGTTATTGCTTTGATTTCTGAATTGCTTGTTTGGGATTGTGATTTTTTTTTGATTGATTAAGATTTGAATTGAGTTATTGATTGGTTATTTTTACACTTCTTACCACGATCCCGTCTTTCCCTGTGCTTGTGGGGTTTTGAATTGAGTGGTCACTAGTTGGAATCCTGCCCTAATATTTGGTATTAGAGCATTGCTGTTGGTAGACAATTGTAGAAATGCTTGAATCAAGTAGTAACTCAAGTGGTTCCTTAATGGGCACTCCAAGTGTTGAGCTCCTTATGTACGTGGTTCAAACGTAGCTTCAGAATCACAATTAGTGATAGAAAAGTGGAATGGCTATAATGATTTTGAAAAATGGCAATGGAAGATGAAAGCGGTTCTAAGGAGAAATTGGGGGCATCGGATAGTGTTTGATACACATTTATTGCCAGCTGAAATCTCAGATATCGAGAGAGAGGAAGAAGAGTGGGCATTCACTACACTTCAAATTGCTATGGGAGAGAATGTTGTCTCTGAAATTAGTGGTGAGACAACCGCTAAGGGTATTTGGGATAAGTTGGAGGAGTTCTACATGAAGAAGTCACTGAAAAATCATTTGATCTTATTGCGAACGTTCTTCACCTATAAGATGCAGGAAGGTACTTCGCTAAAGGCGCACTTGAATACTTTTGATGATCTTCTAATGAAGATGAAGGAGGTAGATTTGAAGATTGAGGAAGAGCAAAAGGAGATGATATTGTTGTGTTCATTGCCGGATTGCTATACTGGTTTCTCAAATAGTTTGATCTATAGTTGAGATACATTGACTCTTGATGATGTCAAGACGGGTCTTCTTAGCATGAAGTTGCACGACCAAATGAAGGATCTAGGTGATGGAGGTAGTGGTGCTAGTAATAATCATGTTATAGTTGTGGAGAAGAAGAGGTATGTAAAGAAGGAGAACAGAGGGCATTCGAAATAAAGGAATTGCCGTTGGAGAGGAAAGTCGAGAAAGAAAATGCAGGTGCTATATTTGCAAGAAGCCCAGTCATTGAAGAATGACTGTTCAGAAAAGGAGAAGGCAAAGAAGGAAGTAGCATCTTCATCAGTAGCGATGGAGAGTGGAATTGGCGAGGCAGATGTAAATGTTTTATCGACGGTAGCATCAGATGTTTCGGGTAGCAAATGGGTGCTCGATTCGGGGGCATCTTATCATATGATGCCAAATAGGAATTGTTTTTCTTCTTACATCAAAAAAAAGGAAATTCGATTGTTATGGTAAATGATGATATTTGTATGTCGAAAGGCATTGTTTCCTTGAGTTCGGATGTTTGACGCAGTGGTTCGCACTCTCACTAATGTACGTTATATTCCGGGACATAGGAAGTCTCTTATTTCTTTGGAGCGGCTAGATTCTTTAGGTTGTAAGATCACTATTGAGAGTGATAGCTTGCAGGTTTCGAAAGGGGTTCTTGTGGTGATGAAGAGTGCTAGGACTCATGGTATTTATTTGCTTCAAGGAGTGACTATAGAAGGCGAAACTTGCATAGGAGTTGATAGTTCTCGTGGCTTGGATGTGACTAGGTTGTGGCATTTGAGGTTAGGTCATTTCCTTGAGAGGGGTTTGGATGTTATTCGAAAAAGGGAGTTGATCGATGGAGAAAATTTCAATAAGTTAGAGTTTTGCGAAGAATACGTCATGGGGAAGCAAACTAAAGTTTTATTCGGTAAGAGAAAGCATGATTCTAGAAGGGTTCTTGAGTATGTAGACACAGATGTTTGGGACCAGCACCAGTAGTTTCTTTGGGTGGATGTCGCTATTATGTTTCTTTTATAGACGACTATTATCGCAAAGTTTGGGTGTATGTAATGAAGGCCAAGTTGGAGGCATTTGCAAAGTTCAAAACATGAAAGGCTCTTATTGAGAATGTGAGTGGAAAGACATTGAATGTTCTAAGTTCCGATAATGGCAGAGAGTATGCTTCCGGAGATTTTTTGGAGTTTTGCAAGCATCATGGTATTCGAAGGCATTTTACTACACCTGGAGAGCCACAGTCGCATGATGTTGCGGAGAGGATGAATTGTACACTACTTGAGAAAGCTCGATGCTTGAGATTGACATCGGGTTTGTCTACGGGATTTTGGGCTAAAGCTTTTTCAACCACAGTGCATATTATTAATCGAATGCCATGCTCAACATTGGTAACAAAATTCGGAAGGAAGTGTGGGGGGGAAAGAGTATTGACTTAAGTTATCTTCGTGTGTTTGGTAGTCCTGTTTATGTGCATGATTCAGGAAATGATAAGCTTGAACGTAGAGCTTTCAAGGGGATTTTGCTTGGTTTTATGGATGAAGTAAAAGGCTGTCGGATTTGCAATCCGAAAACGAAGAAGGTTGTGAATTCTTGTCATGTTACTTTTCCTGATTTGGCGATGTTGAAGGAGAATGTGAGCTCATCGGATGTTTCGAATTTGGTTCACGGCGAATCAAAGGAGTAGGAAATTATTTCCACATTTTGTCCAAGGATAGAGAGTAGAGTAGTTGGAGATGCTTGTGAGAAAGTAACAGTTGATGTTACATCACATAGTCCACTGGGTTCCTCTAGTAGTGTTGGTGATGTGCAAGACTCTAGAGAAGATCCGGTTCAAGGTAGAGCCGAAGGGAGTTTGGGTGATGGTATTGCTACACGGGTTGGTCGTCGTACGATAAGACTAGCTAAGATATGGTGATTGGAACGATCTTAGCTTTTGTGATAATTTGGACTATGCTCTTCATGTTGTCCAAGATGAGCCGATGGACCTTGATGACGTCATGGAGTCGAGTGATCGCCCGGAATAGATTTGTGCCATGGAGGAAGAGATGCAATTATTGTTGAAGAATCAAACTTGGGATTTGGTTCCACTTACTAAAGGAAATCGTGCTATTGGGTGCAAATGGATATACAAGGTGAAGGACGATAGGAGATAAAAAGCTAGGATAGTGGCTAAGGGGTTCGCACAAAGGAAGGGAAAGGAGTATGATAAGATATTAACACTGGTTGTGCGCCATACTTCTATTCGGATATTACTTGCTATAGTTGCTATTCACGACTTAGAGTTGGAGGAACTTGATGTGAAAACCGTCTTCTTGCATGGTGACTTGAATGAAGACATCTACATGGAGCAACCGGAAGGTTTTGTTGTGGATGGTAAGTCAAATTTGGTTTTCAAGTTAAAGAAATCACTGTATGGCTTAATGCAATCACCTATACGATTGTACAAGAGGTTTGATCATTTTATGCTTGAAAATAGTTTTGATAGAAGCATCAAGTATGCTTGTGTTTATTTCAAGATGTTGAGAAATGATTGTTGGGTGTATTTAGTCTTGTATGTGGACGACATGCTCATTGCTTCTACGGATAAGAATGAAATCAACAAGCTAAAACCGTGTTTGAAATTGGAGTTCAAAATGAAGGATCTTGGAGAAGCAAAAAAGATATTGGGCATGGAATGGTAAGGGATCGAAAGCATTTTTAGTTGAAACTAACTCAAAAGGAGTACAGTGAAAAAGTGCTTTGCGGGTTTAGCATGGAGAATGCAAAAGCGTCAAATAAACCTATATCTTTGCATTTGAAGCTTTCGAGTAAAGAATCACCTATCTTGAAGGAAGACAAGGCTTATATAGCAAAGTTTCCATATGCAAGTGCGGTTGAAAGTCAAATGTATGTTATGGTGTGTACAAGGCCAGATATTGCAAATTTCATCGGGCTGGTTAGTCGATACATGGCTAATCCGGGGAAATCGCACTGGAAAGCTGTGAAGTTTATATTGAGATACCTTAGAGGCACATCATCTCATCGTCTTGTTTTCGGCGGTAGTAAGGCGATGGATTACAAGTTGGTTGGTTATTATGATTCAGACTTTCGGATATGTCTTCACACTTAGGGGTACAGCCATAAGTTGGAGATCTAGATTGCAGACCGTAGTTGGTTTATCCACTACGGAGGTGGAGTTGATAGCCGCGGTGGCGGCGGCAAATGAGGCACTCTATTTGAAGCGATTATTGTGTGACTTAAGATTCAGGCATGACAGTATTTATGTTCGATGTGACAACCAGAGTGCTATTCACTTGGTAGAGAATTTGGCGTTCAACTCATGGACTAAGCATATTGAGGTGAAAGAGTCATTTCTAATAGCCATGAATGAGGATAACCAAGCATACCTTCGGAAAGTGCGCACAAAGGATAACGTGGCGGACATGTTCACTAAGGCATTGCCAGTTGGGATGTTCGAGCATTGCTCGAATATGATCTGCTTGGAGAAGTGTTAGGTGCCACAGGGTGGCACGATTAAGGGAGGAGCTTGGTGGTAGATGAGGAAGAGTATCGATGAGTTATTGAGGTTCTATCTTCTTGGTAAGTGCTAGTCTTTGGTCAGATAGCTTAGGATTTGGATGTTTTCAACATTTCATTGGCGGGTGGTGGCTTTGCCTGAGTTCGTTGGTGGAGTGCAATGGGTAGTGGCTATGTTGGGGCTCATTAGGGAAGCAGTCATGTTTGGTAGAAGGTAGAAGTGATAGTTGGTGATATCGATTGTCGTTGATGGTATGTTACCATTGGAGTTGGAGATGGATATAGCATCGAGGTGGAGTGTTAAATATTGGCGATAGTATATGGAGAATTATAGAGGTAGTAAGTAGCTTCGTAACGGAAAAAACGGTTCGCAAATTGGAGTTCGAAGGCGGAAGTTATAAGGGAAAAGGGTGAAGTGGGCTGAATTGACTGGGTCACACGTCTGAGGAAAAATTCAGACGTCTGATGCTTCGGCAAATCTACACTAGAACTATTCCAGAGATTTAGGTCAGACGTCTGACCAAATGGGTCAGACGTCCGAGTCTGTGCAGAATTAATTCCAAAGCCTTTAGCTGAGTTGAAGAGAAATTTTTTCCAAAAACTTAAGTCAGACGTCTGACCATTTTAACCAGACGTCTGAGGTGACTTCAGCTTGTATTTCATGTATGGACTTGGCGTGAAGATTTGTGACATCTGTAGGGGCAATTTCAGAACATTGCCTAGGGTTTCTATTCTCCTATATATGCTAGCTTCAGTTCCCAGATCTACAGTGTGCAAGCGACTGCAAGAGATTAGCCTCTACAAATAAGGGTTTATCAAAACCAAATTTTCTTCTATTCTCTTCTCCACAAATCAATTTCTAATCATTGTATTCAACCTCTTGTACTCTTCTCATTAATATTAATAAAAGCTCTCTCTTAAAGTGGATGTACACTAACGCAATGTTAATGAAACCACTATAAATCACTATGTGATTTATTTTTATTATTGCTTTGAATTATGAATTGCTTGTTTGGGATTGTTATTGTTTTTGGATTGATTGAGATTTGAATTGAGTTAATGATTGGTTGTTTTTACACTTCTTACCACGATCCTGTCTTCAGTTGTGCTTGTGGGGTTTTGAATTGAGTGGTCTCTAGTTGGAATCCTGCCCCAGCATTTGGGATCAGAGCATTGGTGTTGGTAGGTGGTTGAAGAAATGCCTGAACCAAGTAATAACTTAAGTAGTTTCTCAATGGGTACTCCAAGAGGTGTAGCTCCTTATGTACGTGGATCGTACGCAGCTTTGGGATAACAATATGTGATAGATAAGTGGAATGGAGATAATGATTTTGAATAATGGCAATGGAAGATTAAAGCGGTTCTAAGGAGAAATCGGGTGCATCGGGTAGTGGTTGATACACATCTATTGCCAGCGGACATCTCGGATGTTGAGAGAGAGGAGATGGAAGAGTGGGGATTCACTACACTTCAACTTGCTATGGGAAAGAATGTTATCTCTGAAATTAGTGGTGAGATAATGGCTAAGGATATTAGGGACAAGTTGGAGGAGATTTATATTAAGAAGTCACTGACAAATCGTTTGATCTTATTGCGAACGTTCTTCACCTATAAGATGAAGGAAGGTACTTCACTAAAGACGCACTTGAATACTTTTGATGATTTGCTAATGAAGATGAAGGAGGTAGATTTGAAGATTGAGGAAGAGCAAAAGGTGATGATATTGTTGTGTTTGTTATCGGATTGCTATACAGGTTTCTCAAATAGTTTGACCTATAGCCAGGATACATTGACTCTTGATGATGTCAAGACGGTTCTTCTTAGCGAGAAGTCGCGGGACCAAACGAAAGAGCTAGGTGATGGAGTTTGTGGTGCTAGTAATGGTCATGGTTTGTTTGTGGAGAAGGAAAGGTATGCGAAGAAGGAGAACCAGGGGCATTCTAAATCAAGGAATCTCGGTTGGCGAGGAAAGTTGAAGGAAAGAAAAGGCTGGCGCTATATTTGCAAGAAGCCCGGTCATTGGAAGAACGAGTGTCCGGAAAAGGAGAAGGCAAAGAAGGAAGTAGCATCTTCATTAGTAGTAGTGGAGAGTGGAGTTGGTGAGGAAGATGTAGATGTTTTGTCAGCGGTAGTATCGGATGTTTCGGGTAGCAAATGGGTGCTCGATTTGGAGGCGTCTTAGCATATGACGCCAAATAGGAATTTTTCCCTATTACATCAAAAAAGAAGTAAATTCAATTTTTATGGAAAATGGTGCTATTTGTAAGTCGAAAGGTATTGGTTTCGTGCAAATTCAAATGTTTGACGGAGTAGTTCGTACTCTCACTAATGTACGCTATGCTCTAGGACTTAGGAAGTCTCTTATCTCTTTGGGGAAACTGGATTCTTTAGGTTGTAAGATCACTATTGAGGGTGATAGCTTGAGGGATTCGAAGGGGGTGCTTATGGTGATGAAGGGTGCTAAGACTCATGGTATTTATTTTCTTTAAGGAGCGACTGTAGAAGATGAAACTCGTAATGGAGTTGATAGTTATCGTGGCTTCGATGCGACTAGGTTGTGGTATTTGAGTTTAGGTCATGTCTTGGAGAGGATTTTGGATGTTCTTCGGAAAAGGGAGATGATCGATGGAGAAATTTTCAACAAGTTAGAGTTTTGTGAAGAATGCGTCATGGGGAAGTAAACTAAAGTTTCATTCGGTAAGGGAAAGCATGATTCGAGAAGGGTTCTTGAGTATGTTCACACGGATGTTTGGGGACCGACACCAATAGTTTCTTTGGGTGGAGACCACTATTATATTTCTTTTATAGATGACTTTTCTCGGAAATTTTGGGTGTATGAAATGAAGGCTAAGTGTGAAGCATTTGCAAAGTTCAAAGCATGGAAGACACTTGTTGAGAATGAGAGTGGCAAGTCTTTGAAGGTTCTAAGGTTCGACAAAAGCGGAGAGTATGTTTTCTAAGATTTTTTGGATTTTTGCGAAAATCATGGTATTCAGAGGTATTTTACTACACCTGGAGATCCGCAGTAATATGGTGTTGCATAAAGGATGAATCGTACTCTACTTGAGAAAGCTTGATGCTTGAGATTGACATCAAGTTTGTCTAAGGGATTTTGGGCTAAAGCTTTTTCAACCGTAGTGCATGTTATTAATCGAATTCCGTGCTCAGTTATTGGTAACAAAATTTCGAAGGAAGTATGGAAGGAAAAGAGCATTGACTTGAGTTATCTTCGTGTGTTTGGTAGTCCTGTTTATGTGCATGATTCAGGAAATGATAAGCTTGAACATAGAGCTTTCAAGGGATTTTGCTTGGTTATACAGATAGAGTAAAAGGCTATCGGATTGGGAATCCGAAAATGAAAAAGGTAATGAATTCTCGTCATGTTACTTTTGATGGTTCGGCGTTGTTCAAGGAGAATGTGAGCTCATCGAATGTTCCAGATTTGGTTCATGGTGAATCAAAGGAGAAGGAAATTATTTTCACATTTTGTCAAAGGAGCAGAGAGAGTAGAGTATTTGGAGATGCTTGTGAGAAAGTAGCGGTTGATGTTACATCACATAGTTCAATGGGTTCCTCTAGTAGTCTTAGTGATTTGCGTAATTCTAGAGAAGATTTTGTTCAATGTGGAGCCAAAGTGAGTTTGGATGATGGTATTGCTACTTGGGTTGGTCGTCATACGATAAGACCACCCAAAAGATATGGTGATTGAACCTATCTTAGCTTTTGTGATAATTTGGACTATGCACTTCATGTAGTTCAAGATGAGCCGATAGACCTTGATGACATCATGGAGTCGAGTGATAGCTCGAAATGGATTTGCGCCATTGAGGAAGAGATACAATCATTGTTGAAAATTCAAATTTGGGATTTGGTTCCACTTCCTAAAGAAAACTATGCTATTGGGTGCAAATGGATATACAAGGTGAAGCGATAGGAGATACAAAGCTAGGCTAGTGGCTAAGGGTTTGCACAAAGGATGGGAAAGGAGTATGATAAGAAATTCGCACCATTTGTGCGCCATACTTCTATCTAGATATTACTTGCTATAGTTGTTATTCACGACTTAGGGTTGGAGCAACATAATTTTAAAACCGCCTTCTTGCATGGTGACTTGGATGAGACATCTACATGGAGCAACCGGAAGGTTTTGTTATGGATGGTTAGTCAAATTTGGTTTGTAAGTTGAAGAAATCAGTATATGGTTTAAAGCAATCACCTATGCAATGGTACAAGAGGTTTGATCATTTTATGCCTGAAAATGGTTTTGATAGAAGCATTAAGGATGATTGTGTTTATTTCAAGAAGTTGAGAAATGATTGTTAGGTGTATTTACTCTTGTATGTGGATGACATGCTCATTGCTTCTAATGATAAGAATGAAATCAACAAGCTAAAACAGTGTTTGAAATCAGTGTTCAAAATGAAGGATCTTGAAGAAGCAAGAAAGATATTGGGCATGGAAATTGTAAGGGATCGAAAGCATTTTGAGTTGAAACTAACTCAAAAGGAGTACATTGAGAAAGTGCTCTGCCGGTTTAGCATGGAGAATGCAAAGGCATCAAATACACCTTTACCTTTACATATTAAGCTTTCGAGTAAAGGATCGCCTATCTTGAAGGAAGATAAGGCTTATATGGAAAAGTTTCCACATTCTAGTGTGGTAGGATGTCTAATGTATGCTAAGGTGTGTACAAGGCCCGATATTGCAAATGCCATCGGGATGGTTAGTCGATATATAACTAATCCGAGGAAATCGCATTGGGAAGCTGTGAAGCTTATATTGAGATACCTTAAACGCACATCATCTCATGGCAAGTTAGTTGGTTATTATGATTCGGACTACACAGGTAATAGGGATAGAAGAAAATCAACTTCCGGATATGTCTTCACACTTAAGGTTACAACCATAAGTTGGAGATCTAGATTGCAGACTGTAGTTGGTTTATCCACTATGGAGGCGGAGTTGATAACCGCGATAGAGGCCGTAAATGAGGCACTCTATTTGAAGCTATTGTTGTGTTACTTGGGATTAAGACATGATTGTATTGATATTCGATGTGATAGCCAGAGTGTTATTCCCTTGGAAGATAATTTGGCATTTAGCTCACGGACTAAGCATATTGAGGTGAGAGTCATTTCTAGTAGCCATGAATGAGGATAAGCAAGTATACCTTCTGAAAGTGCACACAAAGGATAAAGCGGCGGACTTGTTTACTAGGGCATTGTCAGTTGGGAAGTTCGAGCATTACTTGAACTTGATTCGCTTGGAGAAGTGCTAGGTTCCACGGGGTGGCACGGTTGAGGAAGGAGCTTGGTGGTAGATGAGGGAGAGTATTGGTGAGAGATTGAGGTTCTATCTTCTTGGTAAGTGCTAGTCTTTGGTAAGATAGCATAGGATTTGGATGTTTTCAACATTTTGTTGGCGGGAGAGGGCTTTGCTTGAGCTCGTTGGTGGAGTGCAATGGGCTATGGATTTACCGGAGCTCATTGTGAAAGCAGTTATGTTTGGTTGAAGGTAGAAGTGATATTTGGTGCTATCAGCTGTCGTTGATGGTATGGTACCATTGGAGTTGGAGATGGATATAGTTTTGAGGTGGAATGTTAAATTTTGGTGAAATTATATAGAGAATTGTAGAGGTTGGAAGTAGCTTTGTAACGGATAAAACAGTTCGCAAATCGGAGTTAAGAGGCGGAAGTTATAAGGGAAAAGGGTGAAATGGGTTGAACTGGTAGAGTTAGACGTCTGAGGAAAAATTCAGACGTTTGATGCTTCAGCAAATCTGCACCAGACCTGTTCCAAAGAGTTAGGTCAGACGTCCGAGTCTGTGCAGAATTGGTTCCAAATCCTTTAGTCAGACGTCTAAGTCGAAGAGAAATTTTTTCAGAAACTTAAGTCAGACACCTGACCATTTTGAACAGACATCTGAGGCAACTTCCGCCTGTTTTTCACGTGTGGACTTGGCGTGAAGATTTGTGACATATGTAAAGGCAATTTCAGAACATTGCCTAGGCTTTCTATTCTCCTATATATGCTAGCTTCATTTCCCAGATCTAGAGTGTGCAAGTGACTGCAAGAGATTTGCCTCCACAAATTAGGGTTTTTCAAAACCTAATTTTCTTCTTTTCTCTTCTACAAAAATCAATTTATAATTAGAATTTTGATCACTGCATTTCTTCTCATCAATATTAATAAAAGCACTCTCTTAATGTGGATGCACACTAACAAAAACTTTAGTGGAACTTTTGTGATTGTGATTGTTTTTGGATTGATTGAGATTGGAATTGAGTTATTCATTGGTTGTTTTTACACTTCTTACCATGATCCCGTCTTCCGTTGTGCTTGTGGGGTATCGAATTGAGTGGTCTCCATTTGGAATCCCGCCCCATCATTTGGTATCAGAGCATTGATGTTGGTAGGTGGTTATAGAAATGCCTGAATCAAGTAGTAACTCAAGTAGTTCCTCAATGGGTACTCCTAGTGGTGTAGCTCCTTATGGACATGGTTCATATGCAATTTTAGAATCATAATTGGTAATAGACAAGTGGAATGGCGATAATGATTTTGAAAAATGGAAATGGAATATGAAAGCGGTTCTAAGGAGAAATCTGGTGCATCGGGTAGTGTTTGATACACATTTATTGTCAGCGAACATCTTAGATGTTGAGAGAGAGGAGATGGAAGAGTAGGCATTCACTACATTTCAACTTGCTATTAGAGAGAATGTTATCTCTGAAATTAGTGGTGAGACAATCTAGAAATCCGCAGTCGTATGGTGTTGCGGAGAGGATGAATCGTACTCTACATGAGAAATCTCGATGCTTGAGATTGACATCGTGTTTGGCTAAGGGATTTTGGGCTGAAGCTTTGTCAACTGCAGCGCTTATTATTAATCAAATTCTATGCTCAGCTATTGGTAACAAAATTCTAGAGGATGTGTGAAAGGGAAAGAGCATTGACTTGAGTTATCTTCGTGTGTTTGGTAGTCCAATTTATGTGCATGATCCGGGAAATGATGTGCTTGAACCAAGAGCTTTCAAGGGGATTTTGCCTGATTATACGGATAGCGTAAAAGGCTATCGTATTTGAAATCCGAAAACGAAGAAGGTAGTGAATTCTTGTCTTGTTACTTTTGATCAGTTGGCGATGTCGAAGGAGAATGAAAGTTCATCGGATGTTTCAGATTTGGTTCATGGTGAATCAAAGGAGAAGGAAATTATTTTCACATTTTTTCCAAGGAGTAGAGGGAGTAGAGTAGTTGGAGATGCTTCTGAGAAAGTAGTGGTTGATGTTGCATCACATAGTCCATAGGGTACCTCTAGTAGTGTTGGTGAAGTGCATGATTCTAGAGAAGATTAGGTTCAAGGGGGAGCCGAAGGAAGTGTTGGTGATGGTATTACCACTCGAGTTGGTCGTCATACGATAAGACCACCTGAAAGATATGGTGATTGGAACTAGCTTGAAATGGATTTGTGCCATGAAGGAAGAGATGCAATCATTGTTGAAGAATCAAACTTGGGATTTGGTTCCACTTCCTAAAAGAAACCGTGCTATTGGGTGCAAATGGATATACAAGGTGAAGGACGATGGGAGATACAAACCTAGTCTAGTGGCTAAGGGGTTTGCCAAAGAAAGGGAAAGGAGTATGCTTTGAGAATGCAAGCAAGTCGAATTGAAATATATAAAAAAGAATTTCCATTATTCTGTTGTGCATTAAGTTTGAGTAATATAAATTCACCTTTCTCTAACAAATTGGTGTCATAATCACATTGAAAAATTATGAATTTTTGCTGTCTTTATTGTTTGTTCTCACAAAAGAAAAATATGGAAGGTGAAGCACTCGAAAGAAAGATGAGTCGAGCTTTTAAGATATCTAGAAGACAGTCAAGAATTAGTATGAATATGAGTGCCAAAAGGATTTGCAAGAATATATGATGGAAATGGAAAAGGAGCATTCACAAGTTAGCAAAGAACGATCATTATGCACATGTTAATGAATTATGGCGTAGATGAAGTAGCATGAGATCATATTCTTCAAAGAAATCACCACATAAGATGTAAGGAATCTATTATAGAAAGAATATGCAAATAATGAGATGGATTGTAACGCCCCACTCCGAGACCCACTCTAGTAAAGAGTATTATGGAGTAATACCGTCTACTAGAACCGAGAATAGAGTATAATGGAAGCGACCATGTGTAATCAAGCTATAACTAACTACTGAATACGTCGAATAAGTGGTTTTCTTTTCTCAAGTGGTTTGACATATCCGATAGTTATTTATAATGAAATTACAATGGCTAAGGAAAATAGGTTCAGAACAAACATAATACTAAATGATAACATCATCATCACAGAACAGTCACATAACAGTCACAGAACATAGGTATAATATATCGTCAATACAGATCCAAATATCAAAAGGTGGGTACAAAGCCACCGCTCACACATGTGAGTCAAAAATATGTACATAAGAGACTGAATAATCAGAGTATCAAAATAGTGGATAAATATAAAGAGCTATCTATCAGCATAGCAGATAATGTCCAAGCGAAAGCATAGAAAGCTAAGTCCAGAGACCTAACCTGAAACAAATCGGTCTGACTCGAGCGAAAAACACTCGGATCAGGCTAGCTAAACAATCAGTTAATAAACTGAGATAAACATAGTAATGCGGTACATAAATAAAACAGTACTTCTCCAAAGAGAAGAGTATTATGGACTACATGAATATAATGACGATTCCTAATCATCAATAAACAGTAAAAATCTCCAAAGAGAATATCAACACCAAAGTGTTAAATAAATAAAATCGCCTCATATCATCGGCGTAGCCAAAGCTATATAAAGTTGCCTATAGGCAATAATCCCAAGAGTGAACAGAGTCTGTAATCGATGTCCAAGCAAAGATCGTTGCTCCAAAGAGCAATAGGGATATATTGAAAAGTCAATGGAAACGAATACTGAAAAGCAGTGTCTAAAGACACTGTGAATCCACAAGGTAATCGCACTTACATCGTATGGTTCCATAGAACCAACACCGAATGGCGGTACTCGAATGGATATAAAATCATCAGATAATACAAGTATAGCACGTGCACCGACCAGAGTCGTTATTGCCAAGTACTGTAGAGTTGTGGTCGATCACTCGCACAAATGCGGAACGCGCGAGACGGCGAGATCCTTCCCAGAAGGATAAAGGCCCAGAGGCACATGCCGAAAAACTGCTCCATAGAGCAGGTGTCCAGAGACGGTTGCCCAGAGGCGTGGTGACCCAGAGGTCCAGTATTGGCCGCCCAGAGGCTAATGTGTCACAAACTTCTTGGAGAGGAACCCGTAAAGTGTTAACAATGAGTCCCATACCCCACGTTCGCACTAAACGGTTTACTAACCAATAGCAAGCTCACACTCCAAACAATAAAAAGTCCACCTCGTATCATCGGTAAACTAGACCCAAAGGTCAAAACGATCAATCGAATAGGTCGGGGATTAACCGGAAAGAAAATATACACGGTTCCATAAGCCGGTTACGTTTAAGCACCTTTCCACTTCGCTCGTCGTGCTAAAAGTGAGTGTGAGATTTTTATTATAGAAAATAATGGTGCGAAACGGATTTATAATTGATCTTGAAATCACTTTAAAACGGCTTTTGAAAACTCTCCTATTATGGAGTAATTAATTTAATAATTAAAAATAATATTATATAATAATTTCGAAAGCCATTAAGGAGTGAAAAATCCTTTTAAAATAGTTCATAAAAACCCGTGTACGAAATCTATCGACAAATCTCAAAGAAATAGATAAATCAAAAAATCACTGAAAACCAATATTCGTGTTGGAAAATATTCCGAATGGTTGTGAATCAAGGTTTGACAATTTCTGATTAGCAATTGAAGCCCAAAGGTTTATTGCAGAAACAAACAATTTGAAGCGGTTACACCAAAATAGGGCAACTCGGACTCGGTTGCACCAAAAATGGTGCAACTGGTGGGTCGGAACCCGGCTGCACCAAGTGGGTGCAGCCCATTTTTTTTTTTTAGAACCAGCTGCACCACATGGTGTAGCCTGGTTCGGTCCAGCCCCCAGACCGCATAGGCTGGGTGAATTAACAAGCCCCCCTCAGCCCGCTTGGGCTGGGGAGATAGGGACAAGCCCAGCCCGCTTGGGCTGGGAAATGGGACAAGCCCCATCCCATGCGGGCTGGGGAAATGCGGTAAGCCCCCCCCCCCCCCCAGCCCGCCTGGGCTGGGGGTGTAATGGGGTAAGCCCCAGCCCCATGCGGGCTGGGGAGGTGGGGGAAGCCCAGCCCGCATGGGCTGGGAGAAGGGGGCCAGCCCCAGCCGCATGGGCTGGGGACGTGCGGGCCAGCCCCAGCCCGCATGGGCTAGGGACGTGCGGCCAGCCCCAACCCGCATGGGCTGGGGACGTGTTGGCCATGCGCGCCAGCCCGTGTAGGCTGGCCTGGTACCGGCTAGCCCAACCGGGCTAGCCTGCTACGCCCGGGCAGCAGCCTGGGTACAGCCCAGGCCTGCCCTGGTGCACTCAGACCACTATTTCAGCCTGTTTTCAGACTGAAACATTCCAACCTGCTGAAATTGCTCATTTTAGTGATTTTGGGTGTTTTTTTTCTTTCAAATTTTTGACATCAAATTTCACCAATATCAATCACTAACTACCATATAATGATTACTACACTATATTAAAGGAGACAAAGGGCCAAAGCTTAGCATTACCTTATGAAGCAATATCACAAACACCTTATGTGCACACCCAAAATGAAAGCAAAGATGATCAAAGAGCTATGATTCACATGTTACATAATAAAATATGTGTTACTAAATGATTACTAAAATCAAAAGAGGATTTAACACATATTATAAGAGGTTTTTAGCAATATACCTCTCTAGAAAGCAACAATGACTCATTAATTAACCCCTTACTTAATTCATTAATTGATTGCTAATCATTAATTTAAAATCAAACAAATGATTTCTTAATTTCCAATTAATTTACCTTTCACTTGTATCTTATTTACATAAATTTAACTCTTAATTTCTGAGTTAATTACTTCTAGTCATTAATTATCCACTTAGTTAATTTAATAACTACAAATCCTTAAGTCTTTCGAAACCCTTCTTCTATTTAATGATCAATTTATCATTAATAAGATATTTAATCAATTTAATTTAAATTTACATTTAAATTCATTTTGAATTTAAGATGAAATCAAATTAATCTTAATAATTCCAAACTTCTTTTATTTAACAACTTAAAGAATATTTATCTTAAAACAGAAGATTAAAGAATTTAAAACACGATTTCATTTTGAATTTAAATCAAATTTAAAAATTCTCTTTATCATTCAAATTTGTTTAAAACAAATTTTACACTTAAAAACCTTATTTATTTAAAGGCTGAGGTTCAAACTACGTTTTGAATCCAATCTTATCTTGTTTAAAACTTTGTTTAAAATACGTATATTTTTCATTTAAAAGCCCGGTTTTAAAAAATTTATAAAACTTACATGTTTAAAACTTGTAGCTAAAAATACCCGAGACAAACAAATATTTCTACGAGAAAAAACCTAAATTTCTTCGAGTCCGACACTCGAATCACTCGAGTGAAACTCGCACAACAAATCCCCCTTTTTAAAGTGTTTCAAATAATTCAAAATTTTAAGCTTTATTTATTTTAAACTGAGATTCAAATTTCTTTCGAATTCAAACTTTTCTTTTATTTAAATAATTATGTTAAACATTCATCTCATTTTAAAACCTAGTTTAAACAATTTTAAACTTTACAGGTTTTTTAAAAAAATAACCTGTTACTACTTACCCAGGTTCCCCCCTTTCCCACTACTCTGAGACAACCACGAGCACACTTCGAGTTCGCGTGTTACTTTACCCGAGTCAAACCCCCAATAACTCGAGTAAACACTCGAGACCACACCAACATGCACAGACCCAACCACCTTCACCAGAACCAACTCACCGTGCACGTGCACAGTAACATCATCCACCTCCGACCATCTCTGATGGTTGCTTCACATCGGCAACCACCTTCTCCCTCACCCACGACCTTCATATCATCTTCCAAAACTCAAAATCAAAATTGAGACTTCGACCCCAAAACCTGAAACACACAGAGCAACGCCACCTGAACCTGTCACCGCCTTGCCTGAGAAATTCTGACCACCTGAAATTCTGCAGCTCCGGCTACGTTTGCTTCCACGTCCAAGCTAACATCCCTCAAAGTTTCGTCACACTCGATCCACTATACCCACAGAAACGATCGATTACTTACTCGAAACCAAAACTAGGGTTCTGAAATAAAAATCACTACCGCAATCTCTCTGATGAATTTCCCACCACCGCCGCATTTTTCCCAGCATCTTCACTCATTCCTCCATCTCCATGCCTGTTCTCGAGCTCTCAAACCCACTGGATCACAAGCAAATCACTAATTCCCATATTTCGTTCATACCCGAATTTCTCTTCCATCCCTTTTCTAAAAATTATGATATCCTTCTTAAAAATCATGTTATAAGTTAAGGTTTCAACTTATGATCCTGAATTTATAAATTAGAATGTTTAGTTTTTCTCTTATCCATGTTTACTCTGTTGTTTTGATTTTCTAGAGTAATATAAACAAATTATTTTAGCTAAAAACAAAACTTAAACTCTAATCTAGGATAAAACAAACAATTCTTGTTCGTATTCTAAGTTCTAAAGGTTATCAGATCAATGGATCGTAATTTTTGAACCAAACTCAAGCTTGAAAACTAAAAAAATAGTCACAGAAACTACAACATATACACGGCCATTCATCTATAAATACACAGAGGAATACATATATATATGCAAGGCAAACTTGTTTCAGAAACATATACTTAAGTTTTTAAAATAATGTTACTTACCTGCAAATAAACAGAGAGCATCTTTGAAAACTGGAAAAGGTATTTTGCAGGCTTTTATTTTGATTCCAGAAACTTGTATTTTGAAACATGAGTGCTTGCTGTTTAAATATGCATGCAGGCTTGACTTAACACTTGGTTGAGGATGAATGCATCAAGTTTTTGATTTGCAGGCTTTGGAAAATGCAGGCAAGTTTTATTGTTGATAAAATTTGTAAAAATGGAGAAGCTTAGTTATGTTCAGGTTTGCTATGTTGAACAACTAAACAAAAAGCATAGCATAAATAAGAAGACAGGTTTGTATAAAATAGGTGTTTACTGGTTTAGGCTTTGCTGTAGGTCAGAGATATTTCTTTACATTTCGGCTGAAATGAAAGTATTAAATGCCTATGTACTTTTTGTTTCCTACTAGCTTACCTTATCTATGTTGAAACTTAACTAGACAGCATAAATTAAACTTCCTATATAAGCTTCTTACCCATTTTTCTTACTTGTCTTATTCTTTAGCTTGTTCTTGCCTTGTATGTTATTTCGCAGGCAAAATATTACTATGTCAGGTTTGTGTTTTACTTTATGTTCTTAACAAATTTTATTATTACTTTGTCTGGTTATGATTTATTTTATCTTGTATATATATATTAGTTTCACTTGTTTCTTTGTCTTGCATATATTACTTATATAAAATTTTCTTTTGATTGCCTGGGTAAGGTTTTTCTTATGTTCAAATATATAAAGTTATTTTAGTCTAAGTATTTATACTCATTTTAAAACCATTCGTTTAATATATGTTTGTGTTTAATATATTTAAGACTTGTATTTATTTTAAACATGTTTGAAAGATGCTTTTTCAAATTTACAAATCATTACTTCTCATGTTAATGTATTCAAATAAATTTTGAAATAGTCATTTCTATCTATATTAAAATCCATTTGTAAGAATACTACATTATTAATATTGTTAAATATAACTCATTGTTAAATTAAAATAATTCACAAATGAATTTGTCTTCTTATTCAATACATTACTTATTTTATTAGCTACATTAAAAACAAACAAATCTTTTTATTTAAATTTAAACTTAAACTAAAATCAATTTTAAATAATTATGTTTTTAGTTTGGGTATTAAAATTATATGGTTATTTATTTAGTAGCTTAATATCAAATTGAATCCAATTTTTAATTTATCAAAAATGTTAGAATAAGAAAATAGGCCTATATATATATTAAATTTAAAAAAAAGATTTATCTATTCATAATATATACAAATATGTATTCATTACAAATATAAAATAATTTATTAGCATTTAAAATATAGATTATCAGTTTAAATATTTATTTTGAAGAAGATTATTACATTACTTTCAAATTTATTATTAACAATATGGTCAATTCAATTAAATTTTGACATGAATTATTAAATTGTTATTGTCAAAATTTCCGGGATATCACACTTAGTCTCTCTTTAGTTAGTTTTAGGCTCAAAATAAAACGAAGCTCTCTTCTTTATTCTCATGGCGACTTAGCCATTTCTCTTTTATGTAATTTTTTTATGCAACTTCAATACATGTTCTTTTTCTTTTCATGCTTATTTACTTTCTTGTTGTAGTGTAGATTTATTTTTCATAAAAGTAGAATAGTTTTTCTTTATCTTTCTTTGTTTTTCTTCTTCTTCTCTCATGTTGCAAGCTACATTTGTTCACATGATAATAAATATAAGAGGCCGAACACATTCAATTTAGGAGTAATGAAGCACTCTAATCATGTAGTTTCAACTTAATTTGATGTTTATGCTCTCTTTTTGTGCTTAATGAGAATGATTAAAGTGGTTTAATGATGTTGTTTAGCTTTGATTTTGATATCTATGTTGTTCATAACAAATAGGCTATGCCTAAATAAACAAAACACAAATTTCCACTTCATCTACATATGATTATGTCAAAGAAGTAACTGTTGAAATTAAAATTTGATGGCTTATATTTCTAATTAATAGTTAATAGGCCAAGCTTAAAATAGATTTTGCTTTCAACTTTGTTTTCATATTTTATGAGATTTAAAAGTGTATTAGTAGTTGTGTTATAGTTTGATGGTTTATATTGAGCTAATTAATAACACAAATATATCATACTTATGATAAGCACATCAACTAATTCACTAATGACAAGAAAAGAGAGATCATAACTTCATTTTGTTGATTTATGTGATCTAGAGAGTGGAAATTGCCTCTAAATTATCTTAACACTCATATTTTTATCAATTTTCTTTTTCTTGTTTTTCTTCTTTTCTAGTTTAACATTCTCTTCAACCTTGGTTTAATTTGATTAAATAGATTTTTAAAATCATCAATTCCCTGCGGATCGACCCGTATTCGCCACTTACTACGATAGTACACCGTGCACTTGCGTTATAAATTTTATTATAATTTTTCGACGGTTTTCTAATTTGATAGAAAATTCGTCGATTAACCATATTTTTCGACGGTTTTCGACGGACGTACCATGATACCACTTTTTATCAAGAAGGAAATGCACATTCCCTAAGGGGCATGACACCTGTAACCATGCCGCATCCTTCATGTTTCGACCATTTTCGGGGTGGGAGCTTTGATGAAGTCTCATCCCACAAAGCTACGTTTTTCACAAAAGCCATGCTTCGATCAACCAATGATCAGCACTCAACATGCCACATTACCAAATTGGAAATATATAACTAGTACCCATCAACTACATAAACTCTGAGCTCGTACGTCTCGAGAAGGGTGTTAATCTAAGAGAACAAATTCTCAGCAACCAAATAGAAATGTATTTGATAGAAACCAGCTTAACATCTCAAAGTGTAACGTCAGACATACATCCATACAAGTCCATCCTAGTCTGAATAGAACTGAAGTCACTTCAAAAGAAGTCCTTACAAATCTGCATAATCCTTAATCACGTCCGGACTCCCCATCACATAGGGTAATCAAAATCTCTATACCGGGGCAATTCAGAGACATTCAACAGGTAATCCTTTCGCTTTCGAAAATACTCGGTCTTCACTACTGTCTTCAAATGCTATCCATTTCATCGTATCATTAATTTGGAATGGGTTTTATGACATAAAGTCCTCTTTCGGCTAATCTGAATATTAAGCCTTATTTAAAAAAAGCATATGGATATATTTGGATCTTCGTTAAGTCACAAATTTTAGTCCAAAACCTTTCCTTTTGAATGGTTTAAACAAATTTCCATTTTTAATCTTTTAAACAAAAGATACACCTTTAAGATCCTCTTCAATTTGAATCAAGATTTATCAAATCTTTACCAAAGATTCATTCAAAGCTTTCAAAACTATTTCATTTCAAATTTATTTACCTATAACTTGAATTCCTTTCAACAAAAATTGGAAATCCTTTCATTATATGAAAGCTATTATCATTTAAAACCAAAGGTCTTTCGTTTTGCGGAAAATTCGATTAAATTTGCTCAAGTTATGGACTTTTAAAGTATAAATCGGAAAATTTGCGAACTGCCGTATCCTCGACAAGCTTTATTTGAATTAAATTTAAATTCCCAAAATAATTCATTTTAAAATACTTTTAAAATGGCTTAAAATCCATATCTATACATTATATAACCTATATAACCCTATAACGTTTATCTTCCATTCACAGATAAATACGTAAATTCATCACAGATAAATAAATCACATTTCACTGCTCAATCCACAGCAATTGATATCACAAAAATTTACATATCAGAGATATCAGCAATTTAAGGCATTCAATATAATCCAATCATTCATAAGCAAGATAAATTAATCACATGATTTATAACTAATTTAATAATTAATTACTTATGAATCAATCACCTAACCCTGCTTAATTAACATTAGTTAATTACAGACCATTGGTTATTATTTTAATTAATTAATGCGATTAATTAACCATCCTTAATTATCCAACTTAATCAGTTATCCTTAATTAATTAATTATCCCTTAATTTATCACATAAACAAATCAACCTTAAGTTAATAACACAATTAATTAACCCCTAATTAAGTAATTATCTTTCAATCATAAATTAATTAACCTTTAGTTAACTTATTACCTATTAATTATTAAATAATTAACCTTCAATTATTAAGTAATTAATATTTAATTACTAATTAATTAATCATCTGTTAATTAATTTCATTAACAAAATTAACCCTTTAATTACAAACTAATTAATCTTCAAGTTTTTACTTAATTAACCTTTAATTAAGTGATTATCGTCAAATTACAAATTAATGATCCTTTATTTTTAAGATAACCCATTTATCTTAATGAATTACATTTACAAATCCCATTTGAAAACGATTAGGAATCACATTGATTAATCCTTAATGTATAATTATCTTAAAACCAAAATTTGATCTGTAAAACACTTAATCTTTGAAACAAATTTATTATTAATCCATAAATTAATTTTAGATCCTTAAGTTTATTAACAACTAAAAACTTCTTTATCCTTTTCACCACTTCTTAATTAAGCTATTTAATTCTTTATTGAAAATAGGCATAAGAATTAATTAAGGAATGCATATATATATATATATATATATATATATATATATATATATATTAAAACACTTAAAAACTTGATTAATTAAAATAATATATATTTTAAAACCTTTAATTAATCCAAAAATAACACATATTTTATAAAAGAATTAGTTTAACAAAATTTTTAAAACATGATTAAACTTTTAAAACACGTTTAATTTTAAATCTCAAAAACTGTTACATAATGATCCCGAGACCACTTCGGGTATCAACCAGAATCATTTGCCAATTTACCCTAGTAAACCCCCGAGCCACCTTTCTCTGTTTTTTTTTTCAACTTTGTTTTATTTTATTTTTTAATTTAAAGACCTGTTACACTCATGCGACACACCCGAGGCCAGACTTGAGCCAAACCTTGCTTTCCCGAACACGACTTCGAGCCAACATCTTCATCTTCCTTCAAACAAAAGCCACTGATACACATGATAACTCATGCACGTGTACAAGTGACCAGATCACTTTCGACCTCTGCTCCGACCATTCATAAATCGAAGACATCATCATCGACAACCTTGACTACCCTGCACCGCTGTAACGAGTCGGATTTTGCCCGCTCAAAAATCGACATTCATACTTCAAATCGTACTCGAATGTCATAGATTCGACCGTTCAAATCCGATTCGCCGGAGCTTATAACAATCATTAAGTAAACAACACAGCGGAATAAAAGAATAATACATTGATATACAGCTTTGATACAATATCTGATACGACAGATGATCCAATAGATATCAATATACATCAGAGATATGATACAATAAAATAGCAGCAGAAAGAAAATAGATAACATCTAGCAGCGGAACAAATAACTCTAAGATAGTCTTCAACGAAGAACTCCAAATCGGAACTGTAACTCCATTTCCAAGAACTAATCCAGCAATAGCTCGAACTCCCAATAACGATGCACGAAGATAAACAAGACTGGTGCGATCCAAAGACTGAACTAACTCCAGATAATCCACTATATCTAACTATCTGTAAAACCCAACTCTAGAATGCTCGTGTAGAAAATAATGAGCACCTAGAGTTTAGGAAGGAAACAATAAACTCCGGATCAGTCGTGGGACTGGTGTGAGCAACAAAACAGTTTATCTATTAAAAACATTCAACAAAAGATTTTCAAAGTCAATTCGCAATGCTTTTTAAAAATGAGACTACCATAAGGCCTCCCGCACACACACACAATGCAAACGCAGAATCGGAGGAGATTTCTCCTTATGATAGTCAAAGATGCTTGATACACATTAAAAGGACATTTGATATTATTACTAGTGCATAGTGTAGAGAAAAATTCATTTCGAAAGTAGAATATAAATCTTAGCCAACATACGACCATTATCGTATGCCTACTATAGCTAACCATGTTCAATAGCAGGTTACCGCCACATTCCATGGCAGGTTATACAACTAATACTGTACAAGTCTCGTATTGTTTCTTTGGATTTCCAACAAATGGTCAGGCCAAGGAACTTCCCATTGCCACATGAGAATGCCTCTGGAAAGACATCCCCGAGAACCAAACCGGAACTCTGCCAACACAAGGCCGGGTTACCCCTAACTGGGTAACTACTGACACGAGCACGCCATTCCCCGATCGTAAACGACCTTTCTCACGGGATCCCGATAACCAACAACCACAAAGTAATAAATTCGTAGTAACCACATAGGTTAAATATCTGGGCTCCATACCATGATACCACCTCTATCCAGAAGGAAATGTACATACCCTAAAGGGTGCTACCCCTCATAACCTTGCCGCATCTTTCCTGTTTTGACCATTTCCGGGGTGTGAGGCTCGACGAAGTCACGTCCACAAAAACATACTTTATACAAAAGCCATGCTTTGGGTCAACAAATGATCAACACAATGATCATTTCAGCAACACTCAGCATGTCACATTACCAAATTGGGAATATATCGCTGATAACTTCAACTATATAACCTCTGAGCTCGTACGTCTCAGAGAAGGGTGTTAAGCTAAAAGAATAAATTCTCCGCCACCAACAGAAATATATTTGAAAGAAATCGGCTTTATATCTCAATTTGTAATGTCAGACATACAATCCATACAAGTCTGTTCTGGGTTCGAACAGAACCGAAGGCACTTACAAAGAAGTCCTTGCAACCCGGATATTCACAATCCCGATCGGATTTTCCCATCACTTAGGGAGTTTCTATACCGGCGCGACTCGGTGCAGAAACAATCGATAGGTCATCCTATCGCTTTCACAAATACCCGGTCTTCATCACCGGTCTTCAAATGCTATCCATAACGACGTATCACATATTCGGAATGGGTTATACGACCAAAGGTCCTTTCCCGGCTAAACCGAATAGTGAGCGAAAATATTTCAAAAACAATGGATAATGGGATTTCAATTAAATCACAACTTAATAATTCAAACTTTCTTTCAAATGGTTTAACAAATTACCATTTTCAATCTTTAAACAAAAAGATTCATTTTCACAACCTTTAACGGTTTAAACAATTTTCTCATTTAAATCTTTTAAACAAAAGATTCATTCACATATTTTCCAAATCAATTTTCATTTGAATTTGATTTAACTCGTTAAATCTTTAAATCAAAGATTTAACTTACAGCCTTCAAAACAATTTCATTTCAATTTGATTTAAACAAATCATCAATTTAAATCTGTTAAAAATAACAGATTTAATTCATAGCTTTCAAAAAGAATTCATTCTTAACTTAGGAAAATCATTTCTCTATTCAATCTTGAAATTCCCTTAATTAACTGGAATCTCAGTTCTTATCCAAAAGTGTTTATCATTTGAAAACAACAGTTTTCATTTTGGAAATCTGATTCATTTATACGAGTTGAAATCCTTGAGTTAAATTCAAATTCCCAAAAATAATACTTTAAAAATGGTTTAACTCATAATGACTAGTATAATATCATTAATCCCTAATTTCAAATTACAGAATTCAATTTCAAGTATTGAATTTAAATTTAAATCAACTTATTTAAATTCCAAAACTTAATCAAGTAATTTAAAAATAATAAATTCTATTTTGAAATTCCATTTTGAAATTCCATTCCAAAAGCTTTTCACATTTATTCCGATTCCATTTCCAAAACATTTGAATTCAAATATTCAATTTTTTTATAAATCATTTCAAAATCTGTGACTTAATCGATTTCCTCGTGAAATCCATATTTGTGTGTGTATGGTGTGGTCCAGGGGTTTAACACAATAGTGCAACATCATTCAATCATCACAAATTAAACACAGAAATATAGTTGATAAGCGGTATAAACTATAACGCTTATATTTGATAAGCGATATAACCCATAACGCCTATCCTTTATTCACAGAACACAGATATATATATCACAGATAATAATTATATTTATCTCAGATAAATAAATTACATCTCACATCATAACACAAATTAGGATATATCACAAAGCATCAATATCAGGTATATCAAACAAATTAATTATTCAGTCAAGTTCAAACATTCACAAGTGAATTTATTAATCAACTTATTAATTTAAATCAGATGTATCAATTATTAATCCGGGTTAATTATCATAATTTAATCACAAATTATTTGAAATAAATCTTTCTTCCAAATCTATTAGTTAACCCTTAATTATTAACTAATCATTCTTAAATCAATGAATCAATTAGTCTTTAATTTTTTTAAATTAATCTTAATTTAATTGCCATTATTAATTAATCCTTTAATTATTCACAAAAATTTATGTTCTGATTTAAAAATCATCATTTAATTAATTACATTCACAAATTATCTATTAATTACTTCTCTAAGCAATTAACTCTTCAAAACTATCAAATGATTATTCTGAATAAATTAGCTTAAGAAATTTAATTTGAACAATTCGATTAACTCCACAAATTACACCGAATATTTAATTTCACAATTATTGTTATTAAGTAATTATACTTAATAGTTCCACGATTGATTATTATGAAATTAATCAAACTAAATTTATTGTTAAAATTTATCACATTAATTGATGTTTTTCAAATAAAATCTTAGTTAATTGTCTTTATCAATTATTAAATTTCTTAAATTACCATTCCAAAGAAATTTCTTATATTTAATTTTAACCTCAGATTTAAGATTAGTTCCAGGTTCTACTTTTAAATTCAATTTGTTTAAATGTCATTTTCAATTTCAATTATATTTTAAATTCAAATTCTTTAATACACTTAATTGCGTTGAAATTATTAAACCAAATTGAATTTAAAACTTTATTTTATTTACAAACTAGATTTCAATTCAATTTGAATTTTTATTTACATTTTGATTTAAACCTCAGCTTAAAACCTTGTTTTAAAATTTAAATTTTTGTTTTGAATTCCTGGAAGATAGGTTCAGGTAAAACCTGAAACCAAACCTTTGACTCGAGACCCCTCTTCCTTGCTTCGAGTTCCACCCCCTAAAACTTCAAGTATACCACTTGAACTTCTCAAGTCACTCGCGTGGATCTCCTCTGTGTTTCCCCAGGCATGCAAATACTCAGGCAACACAACCTCGTACACGTGCACAGTAGCTCCGACCGACGCCGGTCATCGTCACGACTTCGAGCATATCGACCATCAAATCCAGAACGTATTCCGATCATTCGAATCACTTCATCATCTCGAGATTCAAATTCAAGCTCGAGCTTGAAAACCTAGAACATGCGAACCCAACATCCCTTAACCCTGTCAACGCCAAGTTCTCCGAGCTCCGACCACTGTTCACCACCAAACTCCGGCAATCCACTCGCCGTACTTCCCTCTACTATCCCCCACAGGCGTGTCGAACTCGATGCTTCCCATAGGACGAACGAACCAAAAAAAATTCGACCTTACAAAACTAGGTCTACAGAAAAGAAAACATCACCGCCGACGCCACCGTCACTTCCATCACCTCCCACTATTTTTCCCCGAACCCCTGATCGCTCCTCTACCATCCCAGAGAACCACAACCCCCCTCAACACCGAGATCACCAGAGACTGCCTCAAATGCAATTTCCAAGTAAACCCAATTTTTGTTTTCAATGCAGTATTAAAATTCTTGATTTTTGTCCTAAAAATCTTATTTTCGAATGCAGTTTCAATTTATATATTTGAATCGATGTTTTATATCATTCGAAATTATCACATATTTGAGTTTGCTCTGTTAAAATCAAGTTTTCTCCCCACCTGTATGTTTATAATTTACTTGTACTATTTTTTTTTTTACAATAACTAATACTTAATCAAGCCTATTTGCTTTTGGAAACAAAACCTGACAAAGATCAAGTAATCTGATATTTGAATTTGTTTATCAAACCATATGCTCTTAAACAAAAAGTCTCAATATATACAGGCATACCCCTCTGCATACATATATAGACAGAGAACAATTTATGTGTATATACGCATACTAACCAACTCCAAACTCAGACATATCAATCATCAAATATAGATTCACTTAGTTGGATCTTAGTTTAGTTACTCACCTTGGTTTTCACTTAAAGGAAGAACAGAGCTTGCTACAGATCTTCTTTGATCTCTGGTTTGGACTGATTTGTATTGTGGTAATTTATTCATTTCTTTTCTTTTCTTTTGCTCAGTTTAGAATGAATGAAAACTGAGATGAATAAAGTGATATATATAACCAAAAGTTTACATGTTGATAACATTTTGTACAGGTGATGTCATTTGTATAATATGCATGGGTGAAGAGGCTTGCATTAATTGCCTGAGTACTTCATTTGTTTTAGTTATGTTTTGGTTGTACTTATTTATGCATATGTATATATTGTTTGTTGTCTTCAGGTTTGCATATGTGTATGTTGTATATTTTACATTTTATTTTCATGCTTTGCTTTATGTTTGTACCAGTGCACTTTATTTTGTTTCTATTTTATTTTTCCTCTTGTCTTGCCTGCATATTTGTATTAACTTTTTCTTTTGTCTTGTTTACTTTGTATTGCAAATAATTTTCTATTTTAATTATGTTTGTATGCTTACATTTGTTTGTAATTTTACTTTATTTTGTTTACTTTACTTTTTGTTTTGTTACTTTACTTTGTTTTATATTCTTGCTCTTACTTTATGTACATTTTATTGCCTACATATATTTTATTACTTTGTATTGTTATTTTGTCATAGGAACACATTTCTATTTTTATTTATTTTTAAAACCATTTATTTAAATTTTTATTTCTATTTTTAGTTTAAATATTTATCATAAATTTTACTTTAAAAATTATTGTTTTATATTTCTCTATTTACACACATATTTTATATATATCTTAAATTATCATCATTTATAAATTTTAAATCAATTTATTTATTCTTTTTTATACTTGTGTCCAAAGTATATTATTTATTTTTCAAAATCATTTATATAAGAATTTATTTAAAATCCAATATATACATATATATTCACCTATATACAAAATTTCAAATCCATATGACTATATATATATATATATATTCTATTTGAATCGAGGAAACTCGCTTCCATTTATATTTAATTTTATAATTTTTATTCAAAATTTCTTTTAATTATCAATTTAAATTAAATTAAAACTAGGGTCGTTACAACCGCCGGCTTTGCCGTAATTCGAAATCGAACACACGAGCTACCTACAAATCCAAAACCCGATCAAAAATTCTCCTCCGCACCATCGCTTCTGACCAAGTAGACACGAGCCACCAAGTTCAAAGCTACGCCATGCCACGATGCATCGATCCAGCTCCTTGCGATTGATTCTGATTTAGCCTCGCCGACAAAAACACCCCAAGAAACACTACAACCAAAACCAAACCTTAAACCCTAAATCATCGTCGATCAACGACCTCGACCATCTATAAGTGCTCTAAGCATTTTTCTTGAATTCCCCCGACCTCCTTTCTTCGGTGATGATGTAACGTCCCGCTATTTTAGACTATTCACATCCGCACATGTCGGACTTGAATAATTCAAAATACCGAATTGTAAATTTAAATTTGGCAAAACTCAGATATACAGTAAATAAATAATCACAGAATCACAGACACAGAGTAATAATATACAGCGGAAATAAAAGAGATAGTAGTTCATGAAGCTACTATATAAATATATAAGATACATTAGAGTTAACTAGATACAAAAGAAGAGTAACGCGATACATCAGATATAAAACAGAATACATCACTGGAATCATCGAATACTGAAAGCAGAATAGATGGCTGGATGTTCAATCAAAGCTCCAACTCCAAAGGTGAGTCTCGAAAGCTGAACCACTCAGTCTGACCCGAGCGTAAAGCAAAACACAAAACACTCGAGCCAGGATTAATATTCTCATATCATTAAATCCAACTCAAGTGAAATAACAATCGAAATACAAGTAACTCAAAGGATGTTGGAATCACCATCCTCTAAGGATCCGTTAAACTATCTACTATGTAGTAGTGTACGCTAAATAGATAATGTCTATCAGTAATATAAAGTATCAAAATAGTGTTAAGGCGTTACCATTATCCCCCTTAACACATTTTATAAATGTCATAGTCTATACAGCACTGTAAACTCCACCGTAAACTGGTGGGCTATCAGGGAGTGCTCCATAGGTATAACACAAAACAAATTCGTAGTGGTCGTGCATATAGGGATACAAGTATGACAAGGCACATGAGGCAATACCCAAGATAGTGAAACTACCGTTCGCCTGATCCGGACTGGTGAGAACGCATCGCCGCAGCGATCGCAACACCGCGAAACAACACTCCTGAAAGTACGAGGGTGCACCAATCAATCACAAGTAATGAGTAGTAGTAACGAAGAAGTGTGTTCGCTCGAGGTGGCTAACCCCATTTGGCCCGGCACGGCTCCTGATTTTAGTCATTTCAAATTTGACACAAGTGTCAAGGCTATCCATTATCGTTCTCTTTCTTCAGTCATCACGTACATCATTCCAACCACTTCATTCTGGATTATCACTCCGCGTATAGTTATTAAAGTGGTTTTCGGTTTAGACAGAGAGTATGTCCATAACCGATTCCGGTCTCTTTAATAACTTTGGTAATTATTACACCGATTGGTCGTTTAGTAAATTTCAAAATCAAATCAATTTCATATTCAATAAGGATTTAAAATAAGCATTTCATTTGTCCTTCACTATCAGTTTCCAAAATTTACGTTCAAAACTACGAAATAACCATTTCAAAGTCTTACAATTCAATTTCAATTTTTTATTTAAAACAGTTCAAATATTGATTCAAGTTCGTATATAGGTTTCATTCCGAAATCATTTAAATTATTTAATTTTCATTCAAACCAATTTAGATTCATTTATCGATTCATTCAATATTCGCTAAGCTAATTTATCATTTAAAACAATTTTCATTTAAATTTCCAATTCATTAAATCGACTTCTTAAGTTCAACTTCATTATATCAAAGCTTCAAATTGAAATAAATTAAATTCGTCAAATCAATTCTTTAAATTTACAAGTCTTACGTTAATTTCAATAAATCCTATTCATTTCAATTATTTATTTACTTAGTTTCAAATTTCAAAACTCAATCAATAAAGGACTGAATTTCACATATTCAAGAAGTTCAATCCCACTTATTAAACTACTTAAATAATTCCAAAACTTAATTGATAAAGAAACCAATTTCATTTATTAACGAAGTTCAAATTCACTTAATCAAAAGTTCAATTTCTCTTATCGAAGAATTCAATTTTTTTTAATTCAATTATCAAATAATTCAATTTTATTCAATTATTAAATAATTTCAATCTTAATTATTAATAATTTCAAAAATTAAGAATTACAAATTTGATTATCAGTTCAAACTTAATTATTAAATCATTTCCACTTAATTATGAATTCAACTTAATCATCAAATCATTTCAACTTAATTATAAATTCGACTTAATTGTTTCAAACTTAATTATAATTTCAAATTTAATTATTAAATGATTTCAAACTTAATAATTCCAAAAATCAATTATTGCTAATTCCAAATTATTTATTAATAATTCCAAATTTAATTATTAAATAATTAAATTTCAAACAACGTTCTTTCATCAATTACTACGTTAATATTTGTTTCAGATTTCAATCTTAGCATTTTCCTTTCATCAAAATTTACGTTCCAATTTTTATTTCAAAACCTTATTATTCAAATAAAATCTTTATTTTATTCCAAATCAAATTATTGACCAATCGGGTTTATTTAATTATCTATCCTAAGTCAAGTTTATTTTGGGTATTTATCATTTCAACACGATTCCAATTTCAATTCAAGATCAAGCATAATAAAGGGAACTTGCAGTGTGATAACTGGGATGGTGTCAAAGTAAACAAGCAATAGCAAACATCAATAACAATTCAATAATTAATTCAATAATCCCGAAATAATCGTATTAATTCACATTGTTATTTGTGGGAATTAATATAATTATTTCTAGAATCTACACTATCATTTCATGTGGATTAAAGATTATTACATTATGGTTTTTCCACTTGTCGTTCAATTTCAATTTTATACTACAACAATTTATCCAATATACGTTCAATGATTCAAAGTGTAATTATCACTATTCTACATGTCAATGAATTTAACAATTTAAAAGAGGTCATATTATACAAATTTAACTAATCAAATTCAACACATATGTCGATTCACATTTTTAAACTATCCTACGTCAAATTCAATTGCATAATATTTATCGCTTATCGCATTTCAATTTACATTCAATATAAACAACAAACAATCAATCATTCATCAGCCAAACTGGATTATCATCGTATAATTAACAGATAATGGTGTCAGATGTCAAGGTGAACAGATTCATAAATAACAGTGCAACAAATAACAGGAGCATATTTCAATTGTCGATTCAATTGAAATCAAATTTAATAAATAAAAGACTATTAATCGTGAGTGATTGCTCACCTTTCGAGGCTAGAGATATTCGGCGATGGAATGAGTTTCGAATCCAAGCACGAATTTCAAAACAAAGCACGATGAACTCGAGTTCGACGAACAAGCTGATCAATAGGAATAGATGAAATCAAATCAAAATTGGATCGATGAATAAAATTGGTATAAGTGAACTGATATATATATATATATATACTATATATAACTATATACAACTCTATATATATCACGTTATATTCCAATTTAAGCATATATTAAATTAAATAAATATGTATTTCAAAAATCATTATTTTTAAATTAAAACACATGTAAAATCGAACGTACATCTAAAATAATATATAATTTTTGTGTAATCATACCTTTAAGCAAAACAGAGAAGAAAAAAAAATTCAAATTATATATAACAGACTATGGATAAACTATATAACTTTATAACTTTATAAACTATATATACATTAAATAAGGCATGTAACAAAGTGTTCCAACTTCTAATTAACAACAGATTTATAATAAAATATTATGTAGGATATAACAAACCATCATACACAAAGAGTAAAACTTTTCCTTTCTAATATAATTCCTATAAACTGAAATATAGCTTTGTCATCTCATAACAAGATATGCAGATATATGTATACGAAACTGCTATATAAGTATGTACCATATGCTTGAAGTATAACAACTGTCATAAAATATACTTATATATATATATAAACAAACAGTTATATATAAACCTGTATATAAGAAAAAAAATATTTTTATAAAATCGCCAAAACAACTTAACATACGAACTATGTATATACAACCAAGCTAAATATACGTATGTGGCTATAACATATATACATATCAAAATTAACTTCCAAAACAAAATTTACAGTCTCGGTAAATCATATTACAAGCTACATATACACTACCCATACTTATATATGCAACAGACAATAAATTATTTGTATGGAATGCTTGTCTTCTAGTTATAATATACTTCAGCATCACCATACCTCTATAAGTTTTATGAACTATATAATATGTAGACTCGAATTGCATACATTAACAAAGTAGGATATGTATATAAAAATTACATAGAAATATTCAAACATATAGTAGTCAAAATATAATATAAAGTGTAAAACACCTAACCATATATACTGGAAATATTTACCTCAATAACAATTTAAAGGCTACACACACTCACGGAGGTGGAAGGAAGCGGAACAATGGGCTGTTCACGCTCACTGTAGTGCAGGTGGAGGTGGAGGTGAGTGGGAGAGAGTGGTGGGTGCGGCTGTGCTTGGCCGACGGTCGGGAGATGAGGCCGATTGACGTGGAGTGAGTGGGGATGCATGCGGAGGCATGTGGGAAGCAAGGGGATGCGTCGGTTGTCTTGCGTTAGAGGGGTGGCTGTCATGGTGAATGGTGACTTGAGCGTGAGTGAAATGGTGAAAGTTGATATTGAGAATAGAGGGTGGCTGACATGGTATCAATGCATTGTAGAGAGGAGGAGGCAAGTAGTTATGGAAGAAACCCTGATGCCTCAAGTGATAGAGGATAACTTTGCTAAACTATGTTTTGGCCTCTTTTTTTTTTTTGTGATTTATGAATTGAGATGATGGAGGCTTCAAAAATATTTAGTTGCAGGCAGAGGAGGAAGTAAGCAACATATTAGAGCTAAGGTATAGAAATAAAATGTAGCTGCAAAGTCTTGGAATGATGCATTTGCAATAAATTAAAGTGATGCGCAAAAAAAAATGGACTTGAATTCAGTAAGTAATAAAAGCAGATGGCAACTCGTAATATACTATAGATAGTTGAATGAACACAAGCATTCAAAAAAAAAAGTCACACAACCAAAATTTACAAAATCGGTACCGATACGATACCCATTTTCACGGTTCAACATCGTACCAGATTCCAAAAGACGGAATGAAATATACCGCAATGATCAGTGCGACGACACGATCAAAATGGTATACAGATATTAGTGGTACTATTGAATTATAAAAATTCGTAATTTCTACTAGCGGAAAATGCATAAAATTCGCAGAAAAATAAGATCGACGGAGCCAAAGATGTCCGAATTTGGAAAAACGACAAACTGACAACTTGCTCAAAAGATGATTTAGAATTTTTCCATGTAAAAATATTTTGGTTTTGAAAACGTTTTATTTTCATCGCTTTTTAACTGATTAGATCGAAGTAAATTTACGCGCGAAATAAACTTTCATATTTTCGGACGAAAATTTTCCGATTGCTATGTTTAACTAGACGCGTTCCAAATATAAAATTTATATTTCAAAATTTTATTTATTTATTTTTATTAAATTTCGCACAAATTCAGTTAATTAAATTACTTTAAAAACCGTTAAGATATCCGGGTTATTACACTCTCCCCCACTCAAAACTTTTCGTCCGCGAAAAGGAAGGAAGTAGGAGAATAGAAACAACCAAAAGAAAATAGACTTGGGTTACCTAATAAACAATTTATTTAAACCATATAAATTTCAATCTAAATTAATTTATATTCAACCATTGACTTTAAGCTCAAGGAATTTCCTTAACTTAGTTTATTTTCAATTTATCATTGTTTATTACAAAATTTATTTCAACAACAATTTATTTTATTAATCCATTTATTATTCAACTAACCTAGTATTCTATTTATCTCTATTAACCAATTTATTATTAAACTTTAAGTGTATAACCTTCTTATACGCACTCAAGTTTTATTTATAAAGACAATTTATATTGTAGATCTTCCAATTTTCTTGAATCAACAATTTCAAAGGTCTCAAATTTGAATAGTCATTTATTATAATCATACTTTATTCGACAAATTAATTCTTCTTAATCTCCAAATCATTAAATTTATTTCACTTAATAGCCTATCACATTTATATTAAGTATATTTACACTTAATATAACTACTCAAATCTATTTAAAATTCCTTTGATATCATATATATTGTATAATATTCAATCACATAGTTGACTTTTGAAAATTTAGGCAAGTTATATCGAATGCAATTGAGTATTATTCAAATAAAATACCTAATTCAATTTTCTCAAGTTGAAATATTAATTCAAATTTTGGTTTCATTTATAATTGAAATCATCTTTTACCCAAATTTTTAAGAATTAAATTTCCGATTAACTTCAACCAATTTAGTAATAAATATATATATACATTATATCCAAATCAAATCTGAATCATATATATATATATATATATATATATATATATATAAAATCATGTTGTACTTAAAAATTTTCAAATCAAATTCATTTCAAAACAAGAGTGTAGCAAGCTACTGATGGTCTCTCCACTTTTAAACTTGAAAATGAATGTCGATGATGCGGCCGTCATCACCGAAATTATTTTCCAGCGACAAAGAGAAGAGCGCTGATTTAAACATTACAAATTTTTTGAAAACCATTTTTATTCGAAGATATTTTAATAATATACATTCTAAACTTGAAAACCATAGTTCAAAATTATCGAAAATTAAATTCTCAAATTCTAATTTTAATTCACATCAAATTCCAAATCAAATTATAACTAAGTTTTATAAATTCATTTATTTATTATTAAGCAATAGTCAATGGTTTACAAACAATAAATGAAAATCAAACATTATCATTTCTGACAACAAATTCATTAACAAATTAATTTCAGAAAAACTTATATATAATATAATCATACAAAACTATTTTATTCACCAAATTCAAAATACTGTTGTGTCAGTTTGCTCTGCTAAAACGTTTTGGAAATCCTATCGATAGTGTTGATCAGACGAATCGATCGAAAACCCAAATCAACATCAACAACTCAAACAACACAATATATAAAACATTTTAACATTAATTTACAAATACACTTCCTCGCTCGACGATACAAGGATGGATTTCAAGGCAAGGATAGAGATTCAAATTTGATGAAAATCAAATCAAAAAGAATTTTGGTTCGATAACAAGTTTGAAACAGAAGATAAGATAATTACATAACCAAAATAGGAAGATGAATAAGTTTATCAAATCGCGGGCAACCTTAACCGGGTCGTCCGTGAATTAAGGAATAAGACCGATGCAGAATTTCGAGGCGAATCTACATCAGATCTCAAGGGATAGAATTTAGGTATAGTAGTAGACAGATAGCATCGTAAACCGAGGATACAGAAATCTCCGGTAAATCGATGTCCATTATAAGGAGTTTCACCTATTTACAAATAATTCGAAGATTGGCGAGACCGCTTATGCCTTACAGAGATCAGTCGAAGTGGAGTTATGGCATTCTCCCGAATTCAGGCGAATTCGAATAGTGAGGGACAAGAATGAATTTTGGAACCGAGGGAACGTTCCAAAATTCAAAGGAATTGAGTTAAAAGGAAGAGATTGAAACTCGAATGGGAGTGATTCTGCAAATACATTTACCATATATGCTAAGTTTTGCCTAGAGCTACCAAAAGCTCTGATACCAACTGTAACGTCCCGCTATTTTAGACTATCGCATCCGCACATGTCGGACTTGAATAATTCAAAATACCGAATTGTAAATTTAAATTTGGCAAAACTCAGATATACAGTAAATAAATAATCACAGAATCACAGACACAGAGTAATAATATACAGCGGAAATAAAAGAGATAGTAGTTCATGAAGCTACTACATAAATATATAAGATACATCAGAGTTAACTAGATACAAAAGAAGAGTAACACGATACATCAGATATAAAACAGAATACATCACTGGAATCATCGAATACTGAAAGCAGAATAGATGGCTGGATCTTCAATCAAAGCTCCAACTCCAAAGGTGAGTCTGGAAAGCTGAACCACTCAGTCTGACCCGAGCGTAAAGCAAAACACAAAACACTCGAGTCAGGATTAATATTCTCATATCAATAAATCCAACTCAAGTGAAATAACAATCGAAATACAAGTAACTCAAAGGATGTTGGAATCACCATCCTCTAAGGATCCGTTAAACTATCTACTATGTAGTAGTGTACGCTAAATAGATAATGTCTATCAGTAATATAAAGTATCAAAATAGTGTTAAGGCGTTACCATTATCCCCCTTAACACATTTTATAAATGTCATAGTCTATACAGCACTGTAAACTCCACCGTAAACTGGTGGGCTATCAGGGAGTGCTCCATAGGTATAACACAAAACAAAGTCGTAGTGGTCGCGCATATAGGGATACAAGTATGACAAGGCACATGAGGCAATACCCAAGATAGTGAAACTACCGTTCGCCTGATCCGGACTGGTGAGAACGCATCGCCGCAGCGATCGCAACACCGCTAAACAACACTCCTGAAAGTACGAGGGTGCACCAATCAATCACAAGTAATGAGTAGTAGTAACGAAGAAGTGTGTTCGCTCGAGGTGGCTAACCCCATTTGGCCCGGCACGGCTCCTGATTTTAGTCATTTCAAATTTGACACAAGTGTCAAGGCTATCCATTATCGTTCTCTTTCTTCAGTCATCACGTACATCATTCCAACCACTTCATTCTGGATTATCACTCCGCGTATAGTTATTAAAGTGGTTTTCGGTTTAGACAGAGAGTATGTCCATAACCGATTCCGGTCTCTTTAATAACTTTGGTAATTATTACACCGATTGGTCGTTTAGTAAATTTCAAAATCAAATCAATTTCATATTCAATTAGGATTTAAAATCAGCATTTCATTTGTCCTTCACTATCAGTTTCCAAAATTTACGTTCAAAACTACGAAATAACAATTTCAAAGTCTTACAATTCAATTTCAATTTTTTATTTAAAACAGTTCAAATATTGATTCAAGTTCGTATATAGGTTTCATTCCGAAATCATTTAAATTATTTAATTTTCATTCAAACCAATTTAGATTCATTTATCGATTCATTCAATATTCGCTAAGCTAATTTATCATTTAAAACAATTTTCATTTAAATTTCCAATTCATTAAATCGACTTCTTAAGTTCAACTTCATTATATCAAAGCTTCAAATTGAAATAAATTAAATTCGTCAAATCAATTCTTTAAATTTACAAGTCTTACGTTAATTTCAATAAATCCTATTCATTTCAATTATTTATTTACTTAGTTTCAAATTTCAAAACTCAATCAATAAAGGACTGAATTTCACATATTCAAGAAGTTCAATCCCACTTATTAAACTACTTAAATAATTTCCAAAACTTAATTGATAAAGAAACCAATTTCATGTATTAACGAAGTTCAAATTCACTTAATCAAAAGTTCAATTTCTCTTATCAAAGAATTCAATTTTTTTATTCAATTATCAAATAATTCAATTTTATTCAATTATTAAATAATTTCAATCTTAATTATTAATAATTTCAAAAATTGAGAATTACAAATTTGATTATCAGTTCAAACTTAATTATTAAATCATTTCCACTTAATTATGAATTCAACTTAATCATCAAATCATTTCAACTTAATTATAAATTCGACTTAATAATTTCAAACATAATTATAATTTCAAACTTAATTATAATATCAAATTTAATTATTAAATGATTTCAAACTTAATAATTCCAAAAATCAATTATTACTAATTCCAAATTATTTATTAATAATTCCAAATTTAATTATTAAATAATTAAATTTCAAACAACGTTCTTTCATCAATTACTACGTTAATATTTGTTTCAGATTTCAATCTTAGCATTTTCCTTTCACCAAAATTTACGTTCCAATTTTTATTTCAAAACCTTATTATTCAAATAAAATCTTTATTTTATTCCAAATCAAATTATTGACAAATCGGGTTTATTTAATTCTCTATCCTAAGTCAAGTTTATTTTGGGTATTTATCATTTCAACCCGATTCCAATTTCAATTCAAGATCAAGCATAATAAAGGGAACTTGCAGTGTGATAACTGGGATGGTGTCAAAGTAAACAAGCAATAGCAAACATCAATAACAATTCAATAATTAATTCAATAATCCCGAAATAATCGTATTAATTCGCATTGTTATTTGTGCGAATTAATATAATTATTTCTAGAATCTACACTATCATTTCATGTAGATTAAAGATTATTACATTATGGTTTTTCCACTTGTCGTTCAATTTCAATTTTATACTACAACAATTTATCCAATATACGTTCAATGATTCAAAGTGTAATTATCACTATTCTACATGTCAATGAATTTAACAATTTAAAAGAGGTCATATTATACAAATTTAACTAATCAAATTCAACACATATGTCGATTCACATTTTTAAACTATCCTACGTCAAATTCAATTGCATAATATTTATCGCTTATCGCATTTCAATTTACATTCAATATAAACAACAAACAATCAATCATTCATCAGCCAAACTGGATTATCATCGTATAATTAACAGATAATGGTGTCAGATGTCAAGGTGAACAGATTCATAAATAACAGTGCAACAAATAACAGGAGCATATTTCAATTGTCATTTCAATTGAAATCAAATTTAATAAATAAAAGACTATTAATCGTGAGTGATTGCTCACCTTTCGAGGCTAGAGATATTCGGCGATGGAATGAGTTTCGAATCCAAGCACGAATTTCAAAACAAAGCACGATGAACTCGAGTTCGACGAACAAGCTGATCAATAGGAATAGATGAAATCAAATCAAAATTGGATCGATGAATAAAATTGGTATAAGTGAACTGATATATATATATATATATATATATATATATATATACTATATATAACTATATACAACTCTATATATATCACGTTATATTCCAATTTAAGCATATATTAAATTAAATAAATATGTATTTCAAAAATCATTATTTTTAAATTAAAACACATGTAAAATCGAACGTACATCTAAAATAATATATAATTTTTGTGTAATCATAACCTTTAAGAAAAACAGAGAAGAAGAAAAAAATTAAAATTATATATAACAGACTATGGATAAACTATATAACTTTATAACTTTATAAACTATATATACATTAAATAAGGCATGTAAGAAAGTGTTCCAACTTCTAATTAACAACAGATTTATAATAAAATATTATGTAGGATATAACAAACCATCATACACAAAGAGTAAAACTTTTCCTTTCTAATATAATTCCTATAAACTGAAATATAGCTTTGTCATCTCATAACAAGATATGCAGATATATGTATACAAAACTGCTATATAAGTATGTACCTTATGCTTGAAGTATAACAACTTTCATAAAATATACTTATATATATATATATAAACAAACAGTTATATATAAACCTGTATATAAGAAAAAAAATATTTTTATAAAATCGCCAAAACAACTTAACATACGAACTATATATATACAACCAAGCTAAATATACGTATGTGGCTATAACATATATACATGTCAAAATTAACTTCCAACACAAAATTTACAGTCTCGGTAAATCATATTACAAGCTACATATACACTACCCATACTTATATATGCAACAGACAATAAATTATTTGTATGGAATGCTTGTCTTCTAGTTATAATATACTTCAGCATCACCATACCTCTATAAGTTTTATGAACTATATAATATGTAGACTCGAATTGCATACATTAACAAAGTAGGATATGTATATAAAAATTACATAGAAATATTCAAACATATAGTAGTCAAAATATAATATAAAGTGTAAAACACCTAACCATATATACTGGAAATATATACCTCAATAACAATTTAAAGGCTACACACACTCACGGAGGTGGAAGGAAGCGGAACAATGGGCTGTTCATGCTCACTGTAGTGCAGGTGGAGGTGGAGGTGAGTGGGAGAGAGTGGTGGGTGCGGCTGTGCTTAGCCGATGGTCGGGAGATGAGGCCGATTGACGTGGAGTGAGTGGGGATGCATGCGGAGGCATGTGGGAAGCAAGGGGATGCGTCGGTTGTCTTGCGTTAGAGGGGTGGCTGTCATGGTGAATGGTGACTTGAGCGTGAGTGAAATGGTGAAAGTTGATATTGAGAATAGAGGGTGGTTGACATGGTATCAATGCATTGTAGAGAGGAGGAGGCAAGTAGTTATGGAAGAAACCCTGATGCCTCAAGTGACAGAGGATAACTTTGCTGAACTATGTTTTGGCCTCTTTTTTTTTTTTGGTGATTTATGAATTGAGATGATGGAGGCTTCAAAAATATTTAGTTGCAGGCAGAGGAGGAAGTAAGCAACATATTAGAGCTAAGGTATAGAAATAAAATGTAGCTGCAAAGTCTTGCAATGATGCATTTGCAATAAATTAAAGTGATGCGCAAAAAAAAAATGGACTTGAATTCAGTAAGTAATAAAAGCAGATGGCAACTCGTAATATACTATAGATAGTTGAATGAACACAAGCATTCAAAAAAAAAGTCACACAACCAAAATTTACAAAATCGGTACCGATACGGTACCCATTTTCACGGTTCAACATCGTACCAGATTCCAAAACACGGAATGAAATATACCGCAATGATCAGTGCGACGACACGATCAAAATGGTATATAGATATTAGTGGTACTATTGAATTATAAAAATTCGTAATTTGTACTAGCGGAAAATGCATAAAATTCACAGAAAAATAAGATCGACGGAGCCAAAGATGTCCGAATTTGGAAAAACGACAAACTGACAACTTGCTCAAAAGATGTTTTAGAATTTTTCCATGTAAAAATATTTTGGTTTTGAAAACGTTTTATTTTCATCGCTTTTTAACTGATTAGATTGAAGTAAATTTACGCGCGAAATAAACTTTCATATTTTCGGACGAAAATTTACCGATTGCTATGTTTAACTAGACGCGTTCCAAATATAAAATTTATATTTCAAAATTTTATTTTATTTATTTTTATTAAATTTCGCACAAATTCAGTTAATTAAATTACTTTAAAAACCGTTAAGATATCCGGGTTATTACAGATGATCCCTATGAACATCTCTAACCCGATCGCCAAAAATTGATCGGACACCAAAATCCGTTCAACTCGAAATATCTTGACCGTCCCAAACTTAAAAATCATAATTTTATCATCAAAAATCATTATTTTCTAGCACGAATCAGAACATATAAATGAAACTTGGAATTATAACACTTGATTTTTTCTGATTTAAAATGTTCATTATTGTAATTTCCAACTATAAAATATTTATTCAATAAATATACTTGAAACCATTTTTAAAATTGGTATTACATCATTATAATCACTTTTCATTTAGAGGTCGAAACCTAAAATCATTTAAATGGGATGATTTAAAATTTTGAATAAGTTTTTAACCCTGTAACGTATGAACAGAGATATATGCCTGTTTGCACACAATCACATAGATGTATATAGACATATTTATACCCATAAAAGCATATTTCACAATATTATTTCAAATATTTATCACAAGCAAACCAGGATTTAACAGTCTTAAGCCTTGATAAAAATAGTTTACTCATATGTTTTTTGGAAACAGAGAAAATTGAAACTTTGATGTTGATCAGTACATGATTTTAATATATGCTTGGTTTGAATTGATCTTTGAATTTTCTTTTGATCAGGTTTGAGATGCTCTGATCTTCTTTGCAACTTGAACTTGTTTTGAATTGAAATTTGCTTTTAATACTTTTTTGGTTTTTGTTGTTCCCAGGTTTTGGTTTTGGTTGAAGATAAAAGAAGATTTTGATAAATATACACGTGCCTGGTTTCTCTTTTCGATATTTATTTACATTATAATTTTAAAAGAGAATTGTTTTCCATTCGTAAATTCAACTTATATTATGCTTACACTTGTTATTAGCATGAACACTTGTTAATGCATGTTTTATATATTTTACATTTGTCAAAACTAATTTATTTTTATGTTTTTATTAATTATGTTTATATATATAATTTCATTCATACATTTTCTATTACTTCTATTTATATAACTTTTAAAGAAAAATGATTTAAAATCTAACTATACACTAATAAATAATCATATATACACATACATATATTAATTTCTAAAATATAAATTTTAACCCTTAAATAGCTTTTGAAAAACTATTATTTTTAATTCAAAATATAACTTCCAAATCACAATTTATGTATATACTGTTTGCGCCAAAATTGGTCACAAACCCCCAAGTATTGTGAAAGCACCAGTGTTGGAATATAAATCAGCAATATCCAAAACACAAATCACAGATTTAAGCAAGTAACACGCAGCAAAATAGAAATTATGAACGAGAATACACAATTTATAGTGGTTCGGCTATCTCCGGCCTACGTCCACTTCAAAGGTTTTAACTTTTATTGATGTTCTTCGCTGATTACTCTTGATTACAGCGGATTACAGTTGATGATAGCCTTGAAATCTGAATACAACAATGATAATGAAGTATGTAATTCAATCCGGCAGAGTCTGGACGTTCAATGGTGGAAGCTCCCAAAAGTCCCCCTTTTCTGAAGGCTTCAGGTTGCTATTTATAGGCGTAGGAGGCCCAGATCTCGCTAAAACTTCGGGAGACTTCATCTAGCACGTGAGTGGGCCCACGCGACCGACCCCACCAAGTTTCGACTCGATCTGACATCGATTCGAAGTGATTTCGAACCCATCAAGAAATGGTCCAATCGAGCTGATACTTGGCGGGAACAATCTTTATCATGTATGGAATCTGCTGTGAAAATTTCGTTGTATTTGGATCAGTGGTTTGCGAAATATCATGGATTCGAAACGGTGTTTTCTGCATGGCTGTTCGGTTTGAAACCATCCATTCGATGGTTTCGAACCGATGGTAGCATGTGCCTTCGCCGCGACGTGGAGCGCAAATCTCGAACCGATCCGGTCTTCACTCCGAGTTGACCGCTTCGACTCCTAATACCTCGGCGCATTCAAACCAATGAAGGACACGTCACCATGGCTAGCTGACCCAGTGGATTCGAACGAAGCTTCTTGGATGGGTTCGAATAGGGTTCCAACAATGGGTTCGAACGAAGACCTATCGATGGAGTCGAACGACCGATGCTTGACGGATTCGAACCAGCTACTCTCCGATGGATTCGAGGTCCATTGTTATGAACTTGGTAGGTTCGAACTTGATGGGTTCGAACCCTAGGCACCCCGATGGGTTCGAAGGTGATGGGTTCGAACCTGATGGGTTCGAAGGTGATGGTTTCGAACCTGATGGGTTCGAATTTCGGGCCTTTTCCTTCAAATTGAATCGATCATATCTTGAGCGTATGAACTTGGATTGACTTGAAATTTGAGATGTGGACTTCTATGATCTTTCTGGTCATGTCCTGTCAATTGTAGCTCAATTTGGACTTGGCCAAAATTCATCGATATCCATGGTTATCCTGCAATGCATGGTTGACATTCAAGAGTAATAATCATTGATTCTTAGCAAATTTTGGATATCTTAACTTTGCCAAAAGTTGGGATAACACTTTGCCCCTCAAAACATGCCTTTTGGTAAAAGGTATGTTTTGAACGGTCTTAAATCGAATGTAGTAAATTCACGTTTCATTAATGGCTACAGTATTATCAATCAAGTTTATGGCTGCTCGAAGCCGAATCAACATTCATGAAGTTCCGTAGTCTCTCTGGACTATTAATGGCTACTCTGAACCCTTACTAAGTCCATTCTAGACTTAGTGATTGAATAGAAAGATCCTATTGCACTCTGGCGTTGCCTTCTATCCCTTGCACTATGGTCCTGGTTGGGACGTATAGCGATTTCATGGTCGTTCTGGACCGATCATAGCCTCTCCGGGCTCTTGCTGGATCCCATCCTATCACTCTCCGGTGAAGGGGAAACAACGCTTAAGTGAGTCGATCCTGTCGCTCTCCGGCGAAGCGACTCACTTCTTGCACTCCGGTTCAGTTTATCTGAACATTAACCGATGTCTTGGTCGTTCGAGACCGATCATAGCCTCTCCGGGCTCTTGCTGGATCCCATCCTGTCACTCTCCGGTGAAGGGGAAACAGCGCTTAAGTGAGTCGATCCTGTCGCTCACTTATTGCACTCCGGACCCCGCCTCTCTGGGTAGGGTCGTAAAGCGATCATATTTGTATTGGTATTTAATGTTCATCCTCTGACTCTCCGGGCAAAAGGTTTATTGCAAGAGATTCTAATATATTTATTAAAATTCGAGTTCCAGATGTTCAATCTCAAACATCAGAAAAAGCTAAACACTGCCTCTCCGGGCATATCGGTTTATCTCCATCTCAGAGCATGCCTAGGGATCTCTTCGGTTCCCGTACATGTGTAAGTGGAGTAACCGTTTATTCTGAAAACAAATCTAAATAAAATCATTCGACCAAAGTCCAAATCCTGGACTTGGCCTTTGCCATCTTTAATCAGTGAATGACGAGTCGTGATCCCGATCCAGGATCGTTCCTGTTATTTGGAGGCGGTAGTTGTTCAGGTCTTGCTGCCGTTGTTCGTTCCCTGACAAACTGCGGCAATCTACCACCCCTAGCATGTTCTTGCACCTCATCCTTCAGGTGGCGGCATTCATCTGTAGTGTGCCCATCCAGCTCATGGAATAGGCAGTATTTTCCAGTCCTGCGCTCCCGCTCAGTGGGATCCCTTATAGATGGATTTCGATAGGGGAGTTGCCCCCGAGTTTCAGTGTAAATCCTTTCTAGGCCGGCAGTCAGATCTGTGTACTGCCTAAATCTCGGTTCTCGGAATTTCTTCCGTTTATCAGGACCATCACGCCTGTCATCCTGTTTCCTCTTTCCCTTGTCCACTGCGGACTGTTCTCTGGAGGTTCCTACGCTTTGTGCGGCATTTATTTCCAGCCTCTCGGCCCGTGATTCTTCTAATCGGATGAACTTTTCGGCTTTATAAAAGAACTCTCCAAGATCTTGAGGTGGATCTTTAGTCAGAGAATCTTTAAACTTGGTGCCTTCCTCGACCCCTACCACCGCCGCCATCAAAATCATCGATGGATCCGGGCGATCTACAGAAGTCACTGTCACGTTGAATCTCAGTAGGAAATCTTTTATGGACTCTCCGGCCCTTTGCTTGATTGAAGCTAAAGTCATCACGCTCTTGGGTCGCGTCACATGGACTCGGAACTGTCTCATGAAGCAGTCTACAAGCTCGCTCCATGTTCTGATTGATCCCATCTCTAGTTGCCTGAACCAAAGTGCAGCCAAATCCGACAAATATAGAGGGAAGCATCGTGCCATCACTTCCTCGGATGCCCCCAGCACTTCCATGTGCCTAATACATCTGGTAATATGCATGGTCGGGTCTGACCTCCCGTCATAAGGTTCTAGCGTTGGTAGTTTGAATTTTGGAGGGTTCCTTGCGTTTCGGATGTTCGGAGTGAACGGACTCCGACTAACTTCTTCCATCCCTCCACTAGGTAGTCCTCCTCTCATGATTCGTCGCATTAGGCCAATCATCCTCTCGTCTCCGTCTAGAGGTTGGCCCCTTGTCAAGTTCCTATCCTGTCCCCCGAGCCTCGAAGGGAATTCTGGTACATATTCTTCTGGTGGCTCGTTAGCATATGTATTGACTCCAGCTTGTTGAGCTCCGTCTATCAGTCTTCTAGAATCAGACCCTGAGGGTCTGCCCCTAGGTCCTTGTTGATCACCTTCAACTCCTATATTCTGGTCTTGAACCTGACCTTCATTAGCTTCTGTAATCCTGATTCCTTGTCCCGCACTTGCAGTTGTTGTAGTTGGCCCAAGGTTCTGCATATTCGCCGCCCTCATCTGTTCGAGGAAATTTTGCAGCATCTCTTGTTGAGTCTTCATCATGCTTTCGCGCAATGAATTATCCATAGCCTCCATCTCGTCTCTAGTGATGTAGATGGAAGCTTCTCCTTCTCCTGCTCCTGAGGATGTTTTTTGGCTTCCTCCTTGTTGGCTCCGATCAACTCTTTGTCTTGTTTGTCGAGTCATTGTCTCTGAATCGGAATTCTGTAAACTTTTAAATCCGAAATCTGAATCTGGTGTAGCAGGTGCTACTTCTTCTCAGTGAAAGCACCAAAGTGTTTGCGCCAAAATTGGTCACAAACCCCCAAGTATTGTGAAAGCACCAGTGTTGGAATATAAATCAGCAATATCCAAACACAAATCACAGATTTAAGCAAGTAACACGCAGCAAAATAGAAATTATGAACGAGAACACACAATTTATAGTGGTTCGGCTATCTCCGGCCTACGTCCACTTCAAAGGTTTTAACTTTTATTGATGTTCTTCGCTGATTACTCTTGATTACAGCGGATTACAGTTGATGATAGCCCTGAAATCTGAATACAACAATGATAATGAAGTATGTAATTCAATCCGGCAGAGTCTGGACGTTCAATGGTGGAAGCTCCCAAAAGTCCCCCTTTTCTGAAGGCTTCAGGTTGCTATTTATAGGCGTAGGAGGCCCAGATCTCGCTCAAACTTCGGGAGACTTCTTCTGTCACGTGAGTGGGCCCACGCGACCGACCCCACCAAGTTTCGACTCGATCAGACATCGATTCGAAGTGATTTCGAACCCATCAAGAAATGGTCCAATCGAGCTGAAACTTGACAGGAACAATCTTTATCATGTATGGAATCTACTGTGAAAATTTCGTTGTATTTGGATCAGTGATTTGCGAGATATCATGGATTCGAAACGGTGTTTTCTGCATGGCTGTTCGGTTCGAAACCATCCATTCGAACCGATGGTTTCGAACCGATGGTAGCACGTGCCTTCGCAGCGACGTGGAGCGCAAATCTCAAACCGATCCGGTCTTCACTCCGAGTTGACCGCTTCGACTCCTAATACCTCGGCGTATTTGAACCAATGAAGGACACGTCACCATGGCTAGCTGACCCAGTGGATTCGAACGAAGCTTCTTGGATGGGTTCGAACGAAGACCTATCGATGGAGTCGAACGACCGATGCTTGACGGATTCGAACCAGCTACTCTCCGATGGATTCGAGGTCCATTGTTATGAACTTGGTAGGTTCGAACTTGATGGGTTCGAACCCGAGGCACCCCGATGGGTTCGAAGGTGATGGATTCGAAACTGATGGGTTCGAATTTCGGGCCTTTTCCTTCAAATTGAATCGATCATATCTTGAGCGTATGAACTTGGATTGACTTGAAATTTGAGATGTGGACTTCTATGATGTTTCTTGTCATGTCCTGTCAATTGTAGCTCAATCTGGACTTGGCCAAAATTCATCGATATCCATGGTTATCCTGCAATGCATGGTTGATATTCAAGAGTAATAATCATTGATTCTTAGCAAATTTTGGATATCTTAACTTTGCCAAAAGTTGGGATAACATATACATACATATTATAATTACAGAACAAATTTTGATTAATTTTTAATTATTAAGTTTTCAAATTCCGGTTTATCTTTAAGATGTTTATTTTTGAATTTCAAATCAAATTCTTATTTACAATCTATTTATATACATCTTAACAACACAAATCCTATTTATTTTGGAAAAATTCAAATAAATTCACAATTAAATCCAAAAATCTATATTAATTACTGAATTTAAATTTGGCTTAAAACCGGGATCGTTATAGATTCCCCCCTTAAGAAAATTTCGTCCTCAAAATTTGCTAGACAAGGAGACGAACAAAGAATAGATGAACACATCAGAGATAGAGAATTGGGTTACCAGATCAAACTGAATATCTATTCTATATTTGGCTTATCAAAACAGAATATCAAAAATAAATACGAGAACTACACAAAATACTCGAGTCATTAGGTCTAAGAAATATGCAGGCATCAGTTAGACCGAAAGGAATAACTAACCATTCGTAGAATGAATCTGGACCCCAAAAAAACAGAAAAATGGATTCTAAAATCAGGTCAAAATACCCTAAAGTATACACTAGCTTTTCCCTCTTCGGACTTTGATCCACACAAGAAATCACAACAAAATTTCCAAGTTTTGTTTTAACCGAAATTGTTTTATTAATACAATCTAATTTAGCTTCATATTTTATTAACCAATTTATTTCAACTTTATTAGAGTTAAGAACAAAAACACTGGTAGAAACTGATGATTAGAATATAAATAGGGGCCTTTTTACAACGATTCACAGGGCCACCACCATACCAAAGCTTCTTCTTATAGCTGCCAGGAAGCCTTCAAAGAATTGGTATCGGATGATGATCAAAAGAGATTGACAAAAAAAGATGTTCCTTTTGTTTACCGGGTATCGACCATTTATAGTGGTACTCCCCTGTCCCCTATCTCGTCCTCTTCTTGCACTCATTCTCACTATCAGTGAATAGTAAGAGAATTGACTGAGGCATACAGACACGATATCTTAGGGGTACTCATTCTAGGGCATCTAAAACCCTATCTCTAATGAGCCACCTAATGCGTTATACTCCAAAAGCTAAAGTTCTTACTCAAACTTTAGCTCTGATGTCAAATGTGATGACCAGATTTAGCGCTTGAAAATCGGTATCCAATACATCACCCGTATTCGAACGCGCAGATTCAAACGTTGGGTCTGGTTCGTCGGAGCTTATAAAAACATTAGGCGATAATAACACAGCGGAAAAAGAAGAACAATTTTGTCGATACACAACAATTGATACAATAAGATACAATATGAAGTGGTCAACATTATCATAGATGAATACAATAGCAGAAAAAAATAAAGCAACAGCAGTGAAAAGATAGCATCTCCATTGTCAGAGCTTCAAAACTCCAAACCAGAAGCGAGAACCTCCAATCATGCTGAGATGAAGCAAGCTCGGTGCAGTCGCCAACCAAAGACTACAAAGATTCCAAAAATTGCCAAAAGCTACAACTACTAGCTGACTATCTGATAAACTGACTCTAGGCTGCCCATGTGGAAAATTATGGGCAACCAGAGTTTAGAAAGGGAACAATAAACTGCATGTCAGTCATGGGATTGGTGTGAGCAAACAAAAACAGTTGTTTAAAAAAACAAACAAAAAGAATAAAAAGAAATTCGCTATGCTTTTTGGAAAATGAAACTACCATAAGGCCTCCCGCCACACGCACAATGCAATGGCACACTTGGAGGAGATTTCTCCTTATGATAGTCATACATGCTTGAAATGCAATCTTTTTGATATTATTATTAGTGCATAGTGTGGAAAACATTTCGAAAGTATAATATTAATCTTTGCCAGTGTACTACCATTATAGTATACCTACTATAGCTACCTTGTTTAATCGCAGGTTACCACCACGCTGCATGGCAGGTTATACAACTGAAACCGTACAAGGCTCGTATTGTTTGTTTGGATTTCCAACAAATGGCTCGTATTGTTTAGAAAGGGAACAATAAACTCCAGGTCAGTCATGGGACTGGTGCGAGCAAACAAAAACAGTTGTTTAGACAAAACAAACAAAATGAAGAAAAAGAAATTCGCTATGCTTTTTGGAAAATGAAACTACCACAAGGCCTTCCGCCACACACACAATGCACTCACACACTTGGAGGAGATTTCTCTTTATGACAGTCAAACATGCTTGATACAAAAAAACTCATATTGATACTATTATAAGTGCATAATGTGGAAAACATTTTGAAAGTATAATATTAATCTTTGCCAGCATACTACCATTATAGTATACCTACGTAGCTACCATGTTTATGGCTGGTTACCACCATGCTGCATGGCAGGTTATACAACTAAAACCATACAGTGCTCGTATTGTTTATTTGGATTTCCAACAAATGGCCAAGGCTAAGGAATATCCTTTATCCGGAAGAGTACGCCTCATGAGGGACGTCCCGAGAAATTAACCAGCTCTCCGCCAACACAAGGCCAGGTTACCTCAGTAACTTGGTAACTAACCGTCACGAGTATGCCATCCCCCGATCGTCGCCGACCTTTATCTCGGGATTCACCAACAAATTCCAACAACCACATAAGTTAAATATCTGGGATCCATACCATGATACCACTTTTTATCCAGAAGGAAATGCATATACCCTAAGGGGCGCGACCCCCGTAACCTTGCTGCATCCTTCCTGTTTCGACCATTTTCGGGGTGTGAGGTTCTATGAAGTCTCGTCCCATAAAGCTACGTTTTTCACAAAAGCCATGCTTCGATCAACCAATGATCAGCACTCAACATGCCACGTTACCAAATCGGGCATATTTCACTAATACCCATCAACTACACAACCTCTGAGCTCGTACGTCTCAGAGAAGGGTGTTAAGCTAAGAGAATAAATTCTCCCCCACCAAACAAAAATGTATTTGATAGAAACCGGGTTTACATCTCAAAGTGTAACGTCAGATATACATCCATACAAGTCCATCCTAGGTCTGAATGGAACCGAAGGCACTTCAAAAGAAGTCCTTGCAAATTCGGATAATCCCTAATCACGTTTGGACACCCCATCACATAGGGTAATCAGAATCTCTATACCGGGGCCATTCGATGCAGAGACATTTGACATGTAATTCTTTCGCTTTCGAAAATACCCGGTCTTCACCACGTCTTCAAATGCTATCCATTTTGTTGTATCATTAATTTGAAATGGGTTTTATGGCATAAAGTCCTCTCCCGGCTAATCCAAAATAATGAGCACTTATTTAAAAAAAGCATATGGATATATTCGGATCTTAGTTAAGTCACAACTTTTAGTCCAAAACCATTCCTTTTGAATGGTTAAAACATATTTCCATTTTTAATCTTTTAAACAAAAGATACACCTTTAAGATCCTCTTCAATTTGAATCAAGATTTATCAAATCTTTAGCAAAGATTCATTCATAGCTTTCAAAACTATTTCATTTCAAATATGATTTACCCATAACCTGAAATCCTTTCAACAAAAATTGGAAATCCTTTCCTTATGTGAAAGCTATTATCATTTGAAAACAAAGGTCTTTCGTTTCGTGGAAAATCCGATTAAATTTTCTCAAGTTATAGCCTTTTAAAGTATAAATCGAAAGATCAGCGAACTGTCGTATCCTCGACTAGCTCTATTTGAATTAAATTTAAATTCCCAAAATAATTAATTTTAAAATACTTTTAAAAAGGTTTAAAATCCATATCTATACGTTATATAACATGTATAACTCTTTTCAAACCATATTATTATTTTAATTTCAAAACTTTTAACAAACCATATTTTATTCAAAATAATTTTAATTCCAAAATTCCCTTTTCAAAAGTTTAACCGAAATCACTTCCAAACCATTTTGGATTCACAATTCAACTTTTAAAACATTTTGAATAAAATAATATTAAATTCAAAAACCCATGACTTAACCAATTTCCCGTGAAATCCATATTTGCCTGTGTGTTATGTGTAGTCTAGGGGTTTTGCAGACAATAATAAAATATCACAACTATTATCAATTCAAGCACAACAATATCGATAACGGTATAATCTTGTAACGCTTATTTTCCGTACACTGATAAATATGTAAATTCATCACAGATAAATAAATCACAGTTCACATCTCAATCCACGGCGATTGATATCACAAAACAATACATATCAGAGATATCAACAATTTAAGGCATTCAGTATAATACGTTCATTCATAAGCAAGATCAATTAATCACATGATTTCTAATTGATTTAATAATTAATTACTTATGAATCAATCACCTAACCCTTCTTAATTAACATTAATTAATTACAAACCATTGGCTATTATTTTAATTAATTAATGCAGTTAATTAATCATCCTTAATTATCTAACTTAATTAATTATTCTTAATTAATTAATTATCCCTTAATTGATCACATAAACAAATCAACGTTAAGTTAATTACATAATTTTTTAACCCTTAATTAATTAAGTAATTATATTTCAATCATTAATTAATTAACCTTTAATTAATTTATTATCCATTAATTATTAAATAATTAACCTTCAATTATTAGGTAATTAATCTTTAATTACTAATTAATTAATCATCCCTTAATTAACTTCATTAACAAAATTAACCCTTTAATTACAAAGTAATTAATCTTTCATTTTTTACTTAATTAACCTTCAATTAAGTGATTATCGTTAAATTACAAATTAATGATCCTTTATTTTTAAGATAACCCATTTATCGTAATTAATTGCATTTACAAATTCGATTTGAAAACGATAGGATCCACTTCTTAATTAAGCTAATTAATTCTTTATTTAAAATAGGCTTAAGAATTAATTAAGGAAAGCATATATATATATATATATATATATATATATATATATATATATATATTTTAAAACACTTAAAAACTTGATTAATTAAAATAATTTATATTTTAAAAACTTTAATTAATCCAAAAAACACATATTATATAAAATAATTAGTTTAACAAAATTTGTTAAAACATGATTAAACTTTTAAAACTTGTTTAATTTTAAATTTAAAAAACTGTTACATAATGAATCCGAGACCACTTCAGGTATCAACCCGAGTCATTTGCCAATTTACCCAAGTAAACCCAGAGCCACCTTTCCCTTTTTTTCTAATTTGTTTTATTTTATTTTTTTTAATTTAAAGACCTGTTACACTCAGGCGACACACCCGAGGCCAGACCCGAGCCACAACCTTGCTTTCCCGAACACGACTTTGAGCCAACCATCTTCCTTTAAAGAAACCCATTGACACACATGATAACTCGTGCACGTGCACAAGCGAACGGACCACTTTCGATTTTTGCTCTGACCATCCACAAATTGGCGACATCATCGTCGACAACCTAGACCACCTAGCACCGCCGACCTTGTGGTAATTCGAAATCGAACACACGAGCTGCCTACAAACCCAAACCCAATCAAAAATTCTCCTCTACGCCATCGCCTCCAACCACCTAGACACAAGCCACTGAGTCCAAAGCTATGCCACGCCACGATGCGTCGATCCAGCCCCTTGCGATTGATTCTGATTCAGCCTCGACGACGAAAACACCCTGAGAAACACTACGACCAAATCCTGACCTTAAACCCGAAATCATCTTCGATTAACCACCTCGACCATCTATAAATGCTTCGATCATTTTTCCTGAGTTCCCCTGACCTCCACCTTCCTTCGACGATGATCCCGACGAGCATCTATAACCCGATCGCCAGAAATCGGTAGAAAACCAAAATCCATTCAACCCGAAATATCTTGACCATTCCAGACTTAAAAATCATAATTTTATTATCAAAAATCATAATTTTTTAGCATGAATCAGAAAATATAAATGAAACTTGGAATTATATTATTTGATTTTTTCGGATTTAAAATTTTCATTATTGTAATTTCCAATTATAAAATATTTATTCAAAAAATATACTTGGAACCATTTTTAAAATTGGTATTACATTGTTATAATCACTTTTCATTTAGAGGTCGAAACCTAAAATCATTTATATGGGATAATTTGAAATCTTTAACAGGTTTTAAACCTTGTAATGTATGAATAAAGATATAGGCCTATATGCATACAGTCATATATATGTATATAGACATATTTATACCCATAAAAACATATTTCACAATATTATTTCAAATATTTATCACATGCAAACCAGGATTTAAGAGTCTTAAACCATGATAAAAGTAGTTTACTCACATGTTTTTTTGAAATGGAGAAAACTGGAAGGTGATCCGAGTTTGAAAACTGAAACTTTGATGTTGAGATGTACATGATTTTAATGTATGCTTGGTTTAATGTAAAAATCTGACGCTAACACCCCGGTGTAAGTAGTGTAAGTATGAAAGCACCACCCGTTGGTACAGGAACAAAGTATAAGCAGAGAAATCACGGAAAAGTAGTAAAAGACAACAGTTTTATAGTGGTTCGGCTTAAGATCGAGCCTACGTCCACTTTAAATTCCTTTATTGATGATTTGATTACAATTCTTTACAATGCACTTCGATTACAACACACTTTTGACTAGTAGCTCAAACTTTGATGTAGAAGAATCTTTTGAGTTCATGTTGAATGATCCAAATCTTCTCTTGAAGTTTGTTGTAGCATCTTTGGCGTTTGGAGTGCTTGTAGTGTTGTTTGAGTCGAGAGAATGACATAGTATCGACGCTTCGAAGAATGAGCCAAAAGTCCCCTCATGTTTGGAGCCCAGGCCGTATTTATAGGGAATTCTGAACAGGCCTTAAGTCATTTACGACTTAAAGTAATTCGTAAGTCGTGGGTTACGACCTAAGATAGGTCGTTGGAAGTCAGCGAGTTAAGGGGATATGAGTTACGACCTAACTGGTTCGCACTTGGCCATCTGAACTAACTGGTAGGTTCTAACGACTTAGGGGAAAGCGGCATAGTTTAATCACTAAGTGCTAAGTCGTGAACGACTTAAAGAAAGTCGTGAAAGCATTAGGTCGCTGCTGCTTTAACTCTTTAGGTCGTGAAGTACTTAAGTCATTAAGCAGTTAGGTCGTAAGTCCTTTTATCCTTTTAGGTTGCTAACTCCTATAACCCTTTAGGTCGTTACCCCGCTTCATCAGTTAGGTCGTCCCACTTCTTAAGTCGTTAAGTCGTGGCACTTCTTAAGTCGTTAAGTCATGGCACTTCTTAAGTCGTTAAGTCGTCCAATCCTTAAGTCGTCAAATCCATGAGTCGTCAAGTCGTCCAATCCTTAAGTCATTAAGCCGCTTCTTCTGTTAACTCGTTAACTCGGTTGAGCCGCTTTATGCCTTAAGTCGCTGATAGGTTAACTCGTTAGGTCGCTGATCTTTGGTCCAGCTTAGGTCGCGAGGTCTTCTTAGGTTGCAAGGTCTTCTAACCCGTTAACTTGTTGTCGCTTTAGGTCGTATACCGTTTTGGACGGGGCGCTGGCCCATGGACCCCTGCGACCTGACCGGGCAGGTCGATCACTGTAGCGGTGGCGTTGCCCCCGCACCCCCACCTTGGGGGGGTTTGCACCCCCGTGGACCCCCCCTCCGTAGGGGATCTTATCTGAAAAAACATTCAACAGAATCGAGACGAATTATCATTGGCTTTTCGGTCGATTTTTGATATCATGGCCTTGCTGAAAAAGTGGAGTTAACAGAATCGATCTTTGAATTTGCTTTTGATCAGGTTTGAGATGCTCCGATCTTCTTCTCAAATAGAACTTGTTTTGAATTGAATATTTGTTTTATACTTTTCATGTTTTTGTTGTTCCCAGGTTTTGGTTTTGTTTGAAGATGAAATAAGATTTTGATAAAATATAAACTAGCCTGGTTTCTCTTTTTGATATTTATTTACATTATAATTTTAAAAGAGAATTGTTTGCCATTCGTAAATTCAATTTAAATTATGCTTACACTTGTTATTAGCATGAACACTTGTTAATGCATGTTTTATATATTTTACATTTTTCAAAACTAATTTATTTCTATGTTTTTATTAATTATGTTTATACATATAATTTCATTCATACATTTTCTATTGTTTCTATTTATATAACTTTTAAAGAAAATGATTCAAAATCTAACTATACACTAATTATATAATCATATATAATCATACATATATTAGATTATAAAATATAAATTTTACCCCTTAAATAGCTTTTGAAAAACTATTATTTTTAATTCAAAATATAACTTCCAAATCACAATGTATGTATATACATGTTATAATTACAAAACAAATTTTTATTAATTTTAAATTATAGAGTTTTTAAATTCCATTTTATTTTTAAGATATTTATTTTTGAATTTCAAATCAAATTCTTATTTACAATCTATTTATATACATCTTAACAACACAAATCCTATTTATTTTGGAAAAATTCAAATAAATTCACAATTAAATCCAAAAATCTATATTAATTACTGAATTCAAATTTGGCTTAAAACTGGAATCGTTACAGCAAATTTGCTCAGTTGAAAAAAAAAGAATCGAATTCCTCATTCGAAAATGGCTGAATCCCTTAACTTCGCCGTTCTTTCTTTTTCATTCGTATATGAAATTAGCCTAAATAAAATCCTCTTTCCAATCGAATCGAGTGCCTGAGTATTTTCTATCGAGTTGTTCCTCTTCTGTAGTTCTAATCTTGGGAAAAGAGATTGGGATCTTTATCGATCACGACATCGGATCAAGCATGAGCATGCATGGAGGCGGAGAGTCAAACCAGGGCTTCTTGAAACTTTGCACCGGTTGGTCGCGGCAACATGGCGCGTGGGGCAGGCGCGCCGGTGTGGGTCGCAGGGGAGAGAGCTCTACTCGGAGGGAGCAGCGACCTCATAGAGTCGATCACGATGGGGACGAAGCATGTTCTGGTCTTGGGTTCGCATTTGTTTGGCGACGTTGGTCAGCTCTGTAGGCTGGTGCACTCAATAGGAAGGCATCGTTTGATTTTGGGCAAGGCTGGGGCAGAGTGGTTCATGGTTGTAACGTAACTTCTGTATCTCTAATTCAATTAAATAACATATATATATATATATATATATATATATATTACACAGAAAGGAAATTTTACAGTATGATATAACAGGTTTTAGATACATACATACATACATACATACATACATATATATATATATATATATATGTATATATATACATGTACAGTATAGTGAGCCACTATTGGCATTCTCAGGAAATAGGGAGAAATTATTTTATGTAGAAGATTTTGAAAATATAATATAGGGATTTTTAAAATGATAAAGCTTTTGTGAAATTAGGTTTTGGAAATCTATAAATTATTTTTAATATATATATATAGTTTCAAAGGGAGGATAAATATAATATATAAATATAATATTACCTGGACCCCTGCGACCTGACCGGGCAGGTTGAACACTGTAGCGGTGGCGTTGCCCCTGCACCCCCACCTTGGGGGGTTGGCACCCCCTGGACCCCCCTCCGTAGGGGATCTTATCTGAAAAATTATTCAACAGAATCGAGACGAATTATCATTGGCTTTTCGGTCGATTTTTGATATCATGGCCTTGCTGAAAAAGTGGAGTTAACACTTGCCCCTCGAAGTATACGCCTAGGGACTAGGTCGTATGCTTCGATTCTTCTTAACTCGTGCTTTACTGAGTTGCTAGGTCGAGAGCGATTGACGACCTAACCTCTTGCGGCTTAATTTTTAGGTCGCTGCTAAGCTCCTACCTAGTCAAACTTGCTTTGTTTTCACCCGAAGCCTTTTGAACTTGACCAGTGCTTGTTGTATCTCTTTACAGATTATTTTAACAACCTGTTAAATGCAATATTTGCGGGAAAATAAGGCGAATATACTCATCACCGATTGCCCATATCGAGTGATGGATTAGATCAAAGAACTGATATTTTACTGTAAGTAAATTAGTACGGATTTGATGAAGTGTTGCGAATCAACTATCTTGAATGAAGTATCAACACAAAATTTACACAGTTATAACTGCTATCTGCATTGATACCGCACATATTTTCAAATAACAAGCCTCGAATTTTTTTGAATTAACATATTTGCCAACCAGTATTATTTCGAGTATTACTTTATTTACTTGTTATTTAAGTAGCTTTGCACAACACTTCACACGCTTTTAGGAAACGTGTACCTTTACTTTCGAATATTCAGTTCTTTATGTAGAATGTCTTCTTGATAAGTAGAAATAGTGGAGCAAGCTGGATTTTTTCATTTCTGAGATTTTCAGAATCCGAGTTGTTGAGTGCTAATTTCGTTCTTTACTTTGCAGCATCCCCTCTCTTTCTGAATATTCCAGTCATAAGTTAATTTTTAAAAGACTAAGTGCTGTAGCGGTTAAGGAGAGGAGCGTTAAATTTCTGCTGAAAGACGAACTTCTGCAATTAATTCGGACTTTTGCCCTCTTTTAATTGACTCAGCTTTATGATGCCCTAGATTTTCAAGCAGAGAATTCAGGTGCCCCAGCTCCCGCAAAGGAACTTGCATCTAGGGGACCTACACATGTATGAAAATTTTTATAGTATAGAATGAGATGATTCTTCCAACTTGTACAGACTTTGTCTGGATTTGAGAATGTATTTATCCCTCATTTTCATACAAGTTTCTTTATTTTTCTCTGCATGATACTACAGTGAGCTTGTGGTGTGTTGCTTGGGTACTGCTTTTTACTAATGTAGCAATATTATATTGCCCCCATACCACAGCTCATTGTAATATTCTCCATTTTGCGGAGACTTTGGGGAACAATTCTTCTGTTTTAAGAAGACTTGTACTCTTATTTTAGAGAATAATTCTTCCATTTCGATAAGGCTTGCACTTTTTCTTCAAAGAATAATTTTTCCATTTCGAGAAGGCTTGCATTTTTTCTTCAAAGAATAATTTTTCCATTTTGGAGGAAATATTATTCTGCTTTGGTAGAGTGCGCCTTCTGTTGGAGAATTTTTTTTTTTTTTTTTACACCTCATCCTTCGGAGATGGTCACTTTTGTTTTTGAGAAGTGGAATCTCCTATGCGGTGAAGCGGGCTTCCGAAGAAGGCTTTGGCACTTCAAATTGGTGAAGTGGGCCTCATTAGAGGGCTTTATTTAGCACTACAACCTTTGAGGGAGAACATTTTCAAGATGGAAAAATTAATTTTCCCCTGAGAGCTGTAGTGTGCCTTTGAAGAGGGCTCTTTTTTTTTAGTTGTGCCTCATCGGAGGACTTTAATTTTCACTTCAAACTTGGAAAGTGTGCCTCATTGGAGGACTTTAATTTGCACTTCAAACTTGGGAAGTGTGCCTCCTTGGAGGGCTTCGATTTTCACTTCAAACTTGGGAAGTGTGCCTCATTGGAGGGCTTTAGTTTGCACTTCAAACTTGGGAAGTGTGCTTTATCGGAGGACTTTAATTTTCACTTCAAACTTGGGAAGTGTGCCTCATTGGAGGACTTTAATTTGCACTTCAAACTTGGGAAGTGTGCCTCATTAGAGGGCTACGATTTGCACTTCAAACTTGGGAAGTGTGCCTCATTGGAGGGCTTTAGTTTGCACTTCAAACTTGGGAAGTGTGCGTCATTGGAGGGCTTTAGTTTTCACTTCAAACTTGGGAAGTGTGCCTCATTGGAGGACTTTTATTATGCCTCGGGAGAGGGCTTTTTGTTTGTGCCTTGGGAGAGGGTTTTTTCCTCCGAAGAGTTGTTCCTCCGAAGAGGGCTTGTGCCTCCGAAGAGGGCTTGTGCCTCCGGAGAGGTCTTTATTTGGCATTTCAGCTCTGGTGAAATGTGCCTCCGAAGAGATCTTGTGTGTTTTCTATCTGCTTGCCCATGCCTCTTCACCATTTGCTCCTCAGCGATTCCTCGTTATCATTTCCAAACCCATGTTCTTTTCTTTGCCAGTTATTTGTTTCTTTTCCAGAGAAGTGCTCTACATTATTAAGTGAATCCATAGGGCAGACCCAAACTATCCGACTAGATGTCTGTTTGCACAAACGATCTCCGTCGGTTAGCAAGGGCCTGGAACCTTCGCGTTGGGAAGGTGCCCTTTTGGTAGAATCAACTGTTTGTGAGTAACACTTCTTATGCAGGAATTGAATTTGAAACTTTTCTGGCTTGACATTTGTTTGCTGAATGATTTATAGGAATCGCTTAGCTTTGTGATGTGCTGACTAGGTAAGCTTTGCTTTGATTGCCTGAAATATTAAATCGACATTTTAGCAATATATTCAAGATATTTGCATATCGTGATGAAACAGGCATTTTATAGTAATAGAAAACACAAGATTTATAGTTCCTATATCTCATTTGCAATGTTTTTGCAATGGCTTTTAACACAAGAATGTTACATCCATCATTCTTTTACAAATTTGTAACAATGCCTTAAAGTAAAACATGGATGCGAGTCATTGTTGTCCCAAGCTTTTCGGAATCGAATCTCCGGTGTGAGGGGACTAGATGGCAATATCTTTAAGAACAGTAACATTCTCTCCCTCCGGGGATTTTCTTAGGGCATGAGTATATCTTTCCATCTCATCCCAGCTTCCGCCCGCTGGGTGAGGGCCCCCTATGATAGCATTAATGATAAGCCTCTCAGATCCCAGCGCTGCAGTTCTTTTATTTGAGCCATATTGATGAGCAATATTTGCCCCTGAGTGGATGAGGATGGGTCATTCCTGTCTCTTTTGACATATTGTTGGAGTTTATTCTGTTTCAATAGCTCTTCAATCAAATTCCTTAAATGACGACATTCGTTGGTGTCATGACCAGGTTGATTGTGGAACTGACAGAATCTCCCATTATGCATAGCATTTTTCCCAATCTTCGACTCAGGTGGTTTAGGATAATCAATAGCATCCTTGGTTGCGAGAAAGATGTTCTCTAGAGTATCAGTTAAGGGAGTAAAGTCTGAAGGTTTAAAGCGGCGAGCTTTCTTCAAGTCTCTCTGCTTTTTTCCACCATCGTTCTTCCTCTTCTGTCCTCCAGACTCTCTTTTATCAGAAGCAACACCGACATTCTGAATTTCGGCCACGACCGCTTTTGATGGCGCAGGAAAGCTTTCCAAACGCATAAATTCGTCGGCCTTCTTATAGAATTTGTCAAGTGAGTTTGGCTCCTTCATTTTTAGCCATTTGCCAAATTCACTCGATTTATCGATAGCCCGTATCAGATAAGTCAAAACCATCCATGGCTCCGCGTTCTCGACTTCAGCTAGGGCTATGTTGAAACGATTTAAGAATGATCTGATAGATTCCCCGGGGTTTTGTTCTAGACTAGAGAGTGGCATTATATCCTTGGCCTTTGTAGCATATAGCCTGAACTGATCTTTGAACTTTTGTGTTAAGTCAGAAAATTGATCCACGGATCTAACTGGCAGCTTTGTGAACCAAAGTAAGGCCACTCCCTCTAAGTATACCGGAAAGTAACGGCACTTGATTTCATCTGTTGCCCTTTCCCCGGTCATATGCCAGTCATACTTGTATAGGAACTGATTTGGATCACTTGTCCCTCGATAGGCCGGGATAGTAGGAGGTACAAATTTCCTTGGAAACTCTGCCTTTAAGATCTTTTCGGTGAATGGAGTCTTGCTCGGGGCAAACCCCCAATCTTTTTCATCCTCTTGCCTCTGCATGCTTTCTTTTATGATTCGTCGAACCATTTCCGAGAGATGTTCCCCATTGTTTAGAGGAAAATGTTCGCGAAGAGTTGGTTGTGGCCTAGAACCTCCAACTAGGGGTGATGCCTCTTTGGCGGTATCAGCTGTCCTCTGAGGAACATTTCTTTCTTGGGAATTGTGGACATCATCTGCAAAGGTTGTTTCATTGTCTTGTGCTTGACAGTTACCCCCAAGTAAAGCATTCATTCTTTCCAGCATTAGAGCGTTCTAGGCTTCCATTTGCTGATATAACCCAGAAACTACAACATCTAACACCTCTTGTGTAATTCCAATACTTGGAGCTGCTTCATTTGGAGCTGCTTTATTTGGAGCTGCTTCATTTGGAGCTGCTTTATTTGGAGCTGCTTCGTTGGAAGCAGGAGAAGTGGCAGTATTCTCATGAACATCACCTGATCTATCAGATCTGAGCTATCTTCCAGTAGCCATTATTTTTGACAGGCTTCTAATTTTGTGAGAGATTCTTTCAAACAAATTTCGCGAAGCAATGGTGAAAGTATTCCTGAGTTCAATTCCCAGTGAAAGCACCAAAAATGTTAGCGTAAAAATCTGACGCTAACACCCCGGTGTAAGAAGTGTAAGTATGAAAGCACTACCCGTTGGTACGGGAACAAAGTATAAGCAGACAAATCATGGAAAAGTAGTAAAAGACAATAGTTTTATAGTGGTTTGGCTTAAGATCGAGCCTACGTCCACTTTAAATTCCTTTATTGATGATTTGATTACAATTCTTTACAATGCACTTCGATTACAACACACTTTTGACTAGTAGCTCAAACTTTGATGTAGAAGAATCTTTTGAGTTCATGTTGAATGATCCAAATCTTCTCTTGAAGTTTGTTGTAGCATCTTTGGCATTTGGAGTGCTTGTAGTGCTGTTTGAGTCGAGAGAATGACAGAGTATCGACTCTTCGAAGAATGAGCCAAAAGTCCCCTCATGTTTGGAGCCCAGGCCGTATTTATAGGGAATTCTGAATAGGCCTTAAGTCGTTTACGACTGAAAGTAAGTCGTAAGCCGTGGGTTACGACCTAAGATAGGTCGTTGGAAGTCAACGAGTTAAGGGGATATGAGTTACGACCTAACTGGTTCGCACTTGGCCATCTGAACTAACTGGTAGGTTCTAACGACTTTGGGGAAAGCGGCATAGTTTAATCACTAAGTGCTAAGTCATGAACGACTTAAAGCAAGTCGTGAAAGCATTAGGTCGTTGCTGCTTTAACTCTTTAGGTCGTGAAGTACTTAAGTCATTAAGCAGTTAGGTCGTAAGTCCTTTTATCCTTTTAGGTTGCTAACTCCTTTAACCCTTTAGGTCGTTACCCCGCTTCATCAGTTAGGTCGTCCCACTTCTTAAGTCGTTAAGTCGTGGCACTTCTTAAGTCGTTAAGTCATGGCACTTCTTAAGTCGTTAAGTCGTCCAATCCTTAAGTCGTCAAAACCATGAGTCGTCAAGTCGTCCAATCCTTAAGTCGTTAAGTCGCTTCTTCTGTTAACTCGTTAACTCGGTTGAGCCTCTTTATGCCTTAAGTCGCTGATAGGTTAACTCGTTAGGTCGCTGATCTTTGGTCCAGCTTAGGTCGCGAGGTCTTCTTAGGTCGCAAGGTCTTCTAACCCGTTAACTTGTTGACGCTTTAGGTCGTATACCGTTTTGGATGGGGCGCTGCCCCCTCGACCCCTACGACCTGACCGGGCAGGTCGATCACCGTAGCGGTGGCGTTGCCCCCGCACCCCCACCTTGGGGGGTTGGTACCCCCATGGACACCCCCTCTGTAGGGGATCTTATCTGAAAAACCATTCAACAGAATCGAGACGGATTATCATTGGCTTTTCGGTCGATTTTTGATATCATGACCTTGCTCAAAAAGTGGAGTTAAAAGAATCGATCTTTGAATTTGCTTTTGATCAGGTTTGAGATGCTCCGATCTTCTTCTCAAATAGAACTTGTTTTGAATTGAATATTTGTTTTATACTTTTCATGTTTTTGTTGTTCCCAGGTTTTGGTTTTGTTTGAAGATGAAATAAGATTTTGATAAAATATACACTAGCCTGGTTTGTCTTTTTGATATTTATTTACATTATAATTTTAAAAGAGAATTGTTTGCCATTTGTAAATTCAATTTAAATTATGCTTACACTTGTTATTAGCATGAATACTTGTTAATGCATGTTTTATATATTTTACATTTTTCAAAACTAATTTATTTTTATGTTTTTATTAATTATGTTTATACATATAATTTCATTCATACATTTTCTATTGTTTCTATTTATATAACTTTTAAAGAAAATGATTCAAAATCTAACTATACACTAATTATATAATCATATATAATCATACATATATTAGTTTCTAAAATATAAATTTTAACCCTTAAATAGCTTTTGAAAAACTATTATTTTTAATTCAAAATATAACTTCCAAATCACAATGTATGTATATACATGTTATAATTACAAAACAAATTTTTATTAATTTTAAATTATAGAGTTTTTAAATTCCATTTTATTTTTAAGATATTTATTTTTGAATTTCAAATCAAATTCTTATTTACAATCTATTTATATACATCTTAACAACACAAATCCTATTTATTTTGGAAAAATTCAAATAAATTTGCAATCAAATCCAAAAATCTATATTAATTACTGAATTCAAATTTGGCTTAAAACTGGAACCGTTACAGCAAATTTGCTCAGTTGAAAAAAAAGAATCGAATTCCTCATTCGAAAATGGCCGAATCCCTTAACTTCGCCGTTCTTTCTTTTTCATTCGTATATGAAATTAGCCTAAATAAAATCCTCTTTCCAATCGAATCGAGTGCTTGAGTATTTTCTATCGAGTTGTTCCTCTTCTGTAGTTCGAATCTTGGGAAAAGGGATTGGGATCTTTATCGATCACGACATCAGATCAAGCATGAGCATGCATGGAGGCGGAGAGTCAAACCAGGGGTTCTTGAAACTTTGCACCGGTTGGTCGCGGCAACATGGCGCGTGGGGCAGGCGCGCCGGTGTGGGTCGCAAGGGAGAGAGCTCTACTCGGAGGGAGCAGCGACCTCATAGAGTCGATCGCGACGGGGACGAAGCATGTTCTGGTCTTGGGTTCGCATTTGTTTGGCGACGTTCGTCAGCTCTGGAGGCTGGTGCACTCGATAGGAAGGCATCATTTGATTTTGGAAAAGTCTAGGGCAGAGTGGTTCGTGGTTGTAGGGTAACTTCTATATCTCTAATTCAATTAAATAACAATATATATATATATATATATATATATATATATATATATATATATATATATATTACACAGAAAGGAAATTTTACAGTATGATATAACAGGTTTTAGATACATACATACATATATATATATATATATGTATATATATACATGTACAGTATAGTGAGCCACTATTGGCATTCTCAGGAAATAGGGAAAATTATTTTATGTAGAAGATTTTGAAAATATAATATAGGGATTTTTAAAATGATAAAGTTTTTGTGAAATTAGGTTTTGGAAATCTATAAATTATTTTTAATATATATATATATATATAGTTTCAAAAGGAGGATAAATATACATATACATTTTTAATGTACGAGCTTATTTTGAAATAATAGTTTTGGTGATTAGTTTGCTCATTTAATTATTCCAGTCACTAAGCAATTTATTAAAGGAAATTTAAATTAAATTTATTAAATTGAAAATGTATTTTGGAGATAGATTTGTTTAATAAAAATATTTAATTTATTTTAGTTGCTAAAAATATTTTATTAATTAAATCATTAGTTTGAAATAATATCATTGGATAATTAAATTATTAAATTGGAAATTAATTGTCCGATTAATTCAAATGTTAATAAACTGTAACTGTTTATACAAGGTCTATAATCGTGAAGAAAATAGCTGGTTTGTATTGGATTGCAAAAATAAAGGTGAGATCTTTCTCACTCATTTAGGTTTCCTGATTGAAAATTAAATGTTAAATTTAAATCATTGGAAGTTGTATATATTGGAGTGATTGATTTCCCGCATTATATAGCGTATGAGACACTATGCACCCTACATTATTGCGAATAACCCCATATACCGCGATATCCCACCTTGAAGTGGATTGTTATTTCTATATTGTGCTAACATCTGTAGATGTAGGGAAATAGGTTGAAGGGATCCAACTGGATTCCTCAAAATATTTCGATTGTTTTAATATTCTATGACACGATTTGTTTGATAATCTGAGATAGATTATATTGGTGATTGAAAATATTTAACGCTATGGTTTGATTGAATATATTTGGGTATACTGAGTTATCAAAGATAAAGGTTGAATTTTTTAAGGAAAATAAAATAAGGAATTTTTAAGTAGAATAATCATAGAGAAATTGGATAAACTAAAGAATAAATTGGAAAAGGATAAAAGTTGATTTTTAAATTCTAATAAATAAATTCCAAGCGTGGGAAAGGGGATTTTTGAATAAATAGGAATAAATGAATTCTTAAACTTAAGTGATAATATTTAAAAGGAATAAAAGATTTATTTTTAAATTTGGAATTTAAATGGTTTAGGAAGGAAATAAAGAAGAATTTTGAAATAAATATGAAATTGGTATTTTCAGTTTAAATTATATTTTAAATCATAATAAAGAAGTTAAATCTGAAATTAGTGGGTTTGGAAATAAAATTGAGTAAGTAAAGGAATTTATTTTAAAACGGAGTAAAATCTGAAAATCGATTTGGAAATTGATTTAGAGTTTGAATTTGTTTTTTAAAAGAAGATGAGACTATGAAATTTATAAACTGGGTTTTAAAGTGAAATAAGATATCAATTGATATTTGGAAGTATAAATTCACGATGGGAATTTATGAAGAATGGGTGATTAGTTTTAAAAATAACTAGTGGTTTGTTTTTAAAGGTACGAAAGAAAAGTGTATTTCCCTGAGAAGCCAAGTACATTTTCAAAGTAGATTTTTAAGTATAAGTTCAAAGTTTTAAAGTTTTTTAAAGGAATGTTTTTTAGAATTATTATTTAATTTTTTAAATTTTTTAAAGGTAAATGTTTATTAAATTAGCTATAGTAGTAATAATTTTAAAAGGTTAATTGGTAGTATGTTTTAAAAAGATAATTATTAATATTTATATTTTATAAAATAGTTCTATTTTAAAGATAGTTTGGTTAAAGTTTTATTTGAAAACTTGTATAGAATTTCGTAACTCTTATTTTAAAATTTAGTTTGGCCAAACTTTTATTTCAACAATTAGTTTTATATTTTATAAAGTAGTTTTATTTTTAAAGTATATATTTTTTAATAAAGTGTTTAAGTAGTTTTAATTCAAATGTTTTAAAGTATATTTTAGAATAAAGTGATTTAAATTATTTAAAATCTAAAGTTTTTGGACTTGGTGATTTTCAGTGGACACAAACAAAATTTGGGAAATTTATTCCGTGTGAGAAAGGTGGGTTGAAGTATGGAAAATAGCTTGTGAAGTTATTTTGAAATAATTAATTGGGAAATTTATTTAAAGCTTGATGGTTGTTAGTGAATGCTATATGATAGTTAAACAATCGACTATCAATATTGGCCAATGCGTTGATCATTTCGAAGAGTCCGAGATAGGGATTAAATTCTCGAAAAGCACTTTGATCCGGTTTAAACGTTTCATAAGGAAGATAAGAGCTGGGAATCGAAGATGGAGCAGTGAAGTGCAAGGGCTAATCGCTACTAATCCTGAGGGTGATTCCAAAAATGGATTTAGTAGGAGTAGTGCCTTCGGTTCTGTTCGAACCCAGAACAGACATGTATGGATGAATGCTTTTAGAACATTGTCAGGAGGACGATGAGCATTCTAAGTAAAAGTGAGCTTAAAGGTAACGCATAGCCTCGAGCTTCATCAACCGGGAATGGCTAAAACAGGGGAGGTGCACACAAGGTTAAGTGGCTAGCAACCAATTAGGGTAAGGTCACCCCTGTCTAGTTCTTTTATTTCGGCTGTGTGGGCGGTTGCTGATCCCAACCATGGGGTGAACTTATTCGGACTATCCAATAAGGGGTATCTTAGGTCTTTTGATGTAGGGGATCGGTGTGGATCCTCGATACGGTGATCTAAACCACGTACTGTGACGGGCGGTACCCCAGTAGCCCTGCCGTTGATGGAAATCCATTCTCCCTACGTGCCTTTATGTTTTGTTTGTATACCTATTAGCTGGAATTTAGTAATGTAACAATTTCGGCTATTTGAAAAAGTATTTGTACATAGACACTACTATAATATCAGAGGATTTTATAAGAAATGTTTTGGTTATCGTAAGGTAAAAACCGAGCATGTTTATTTGTAGCGTGGTCTTACGAGATACCTTTGATTTCAAAGGATTTTGAAAACTTTAATAATCCAATTGAGTGTGTTTTCTCATGCTGGTTTTCCAGACCGACTCGGATGTTATTTAACGATAATGCTCGGGTCAGACCGAGTGTTATAGAGTACAGATTCTGATGGATGGCTATGGATCTCAGGAGACGAGCTGGATGACGAGGCGTATTTCCGTAGATTTATATTTTCACTATACGGTGTAAGCTGTATATTTAGCTTTGGAAGGACGAGATATTATAATCGCCCTGAATTGTGTTGTTGATTGAATTGTACTCTGATGATGTAATGTATAAACAGATATAGTTCTTTTTGTTTAAAGATAAATCATTTATCTATTATATATTGTTCCGCTGCGATTGTGAGATTCTGATATTGTTTCTATTTCTTATTTTACCTCCTTCTTACTTTACCCTAATGACTTGGTTTTCCAGCATTTAATTGTTCGTCATTTGATACAGCAAAAGCATTGATGTCGATTTTCGGGCATTGAAAAATCGGGTCGTTGCAGATTTGGTATCAGAGCTGAAGGTTAAGTGAGAACCTTAGCTCTAGAGGGGATTACTCATTAGGAATAGAGTCCGTAAGTACTCTTGAATGAGTTTGATCTATTAATAGATATGAGCGTGTATTTGTAAGTGAATATAAAAACTGTTTATATTTTGTTGATTTATCGTTTCAGTGTTTATGGATTTTGGTCGACATATGGGATGTCATGTCATTGATAGTGATTTCTAAACTCTTAAACAAGATGAACCGACACAGTATTGATTTAAAATAGGGTAAATGAAATAATTTTACCCAAATTATTTTTGTATATAAAATAAATAATTTTTGTGAAAGATTATAGTATTTGGTTGCTAGGTTTCTAGGGAATGATGATATCAAATTATTATCATTATTGTGTAGAAATTGAATAAGGAATAGAAAATCATAACCAAAATAAAGAAATTTATGTCATATAACAGGATGTAATTTGTAAATGTGATTCATAATTGAAATGCTATAAAATTCTAGAGTAATGTTTGAATATAGATTGAAAGAATTTGAAATTTGAAAATTTGGGAATGTTTAAATTCCTTTGGGTTTGAAAATAATTTTCAAAGGTTTTGGAGGAATAATGGTGATATTATTTGAGAAATATTTTTGAATTGGATTTGAAATCTGGTAAAATTTGGAATTTAAAATATTTGGAAAATGTTTATAAAGCATTGAAATCTTTTCGGTCGCTGGAAAATAAATTTCGATGATGACTGCAGCATCATCGACGTTCATTTTCGAGTTTCCAAAAGAGAAATTGCTGCCAAAAGGTTTTGAATTGAAGTTGTTTGCAAAACTCGGTTTGGTTTTAAAATTCAAGAGCTAAATTGATACCAAATAATTTTCAATATAATTGATCTCAAAATGATTTGAAATACTTAAGTGACAGTTGAAAACTCTGGAGTTAATCTAAAATGTTTTGAAATGTTAAGCAATTATTTAAACTCTGGAAATAAATTGGAAATTTTATGGAATGTAAATGGGTTTGACAACTGTAACAACCCTAATTTTGGCGATTATCTGCAAATATTAAATTGTAATGGTAGTTATAATTTAATATTGTGAATTAGAAATAAATCGGAGATTTAAATTATTTATTTGTAATAAACGATGGAATTTAGGGAATAAAATGTGAAAAATAAAGTTTTGAAACTTTACTTGGTTAATTAAGTGAAAAAAGAGCAAATCATGATTTTAATATAAAGAAATGCCATAATTTTGATATTTACTGCCAAATGTTTCTTTTATATATTTTTAAAAGAAGCATTTCATTTAATAAGTGGTATATTATAATTAAAAATGGAAAATTTGGTTTAAAAATAAATTTTGGTTGTAAAATGTTGAAATTATGAGTTTTTTATGTTCAAGGAAATAGTATTTTATGTAATTAATTGTATAAATTGGTTGTTTAATTAAAAATAAGAATTTTTGACAATAAAATTATTTTTATAACTTAAATTTTCTTTTCACTAGTTGTAAAATGTTTTATAAAACATGAAAATGTGGTTGTGAAAACTTATTGAGTTGAAACTTTGTAAAAATATGTTGTTGGTTTATTAGCATATGTTTATATTGGTGTTAAGTGATAAATTAAATTTACTTACGCTAAATTTCTTTGTTTGGGTCATAGCCCATTTTGACTTAGCCTGTTAAGAGAAGAGAAACCATACTTCTCTCCTCTTCCATTTTTTGTACGTTCATTTTACTATAATCAGAAGCAAAAACAAAAGAAGACAATGAAACTTTACTTTTTTCTCAACCCTAGGCTTTCAATCTTCAATCTCTTCACAGAATTACCTATTTTAGTCAAATTGAAGATAATTGCAATAGGTATCAACTCCAAAACGAAGAATATCTCATCAAATTCTGATTTTTGTTTGGCTTTGTCTGTAATTAGTTTCTTTTGGGTTGCATGTCTCTGTATTATGTTTTTACAGGTATCTGAAGCTATTTCAAGCCCCAAGCTTCCATCTTTCTTCTGAAAATCCGGTTTTTGCTCTTCAAAATCAAAGGTGAGCATCAAAACTCACGAAAGCTAGATGAAGCCATGCTTCGAAATGGCAAATCTAGCCAAAAATGGCTTCAATTTATTGATTTTATGTTCATACTGTTTTTGTGAAAACTGAGTTTGTGTGTCACTTTACATGTCAGTTTCTCCCAATTCCGGCAATGAAATGCCATCGGATTTTCTTCATTTGATAGCCTATGTGTTCTAGTATATATATACACAAAATTTCATAGCAAAAATATTTTTTTTGATACTTGAAAGCATTGCTGCAAAATCAATGCACAGCTTAAAAATAACCTGTACACATTTTGTTTGATGAGTTACTGCAAAGATGGCCTGAATTCATATTTGAGATAGCATAACTTTTTCATTTCTTAATGGAATTCGTCGATTCTTTTTTTGTTTGAAAGATGACATTCTCTACTATAAGCATACAATATGTCAGATCACTTTGACTGATATAGCTTATAGAAACATGCTGCCGAACTTTGACTCGGAGCATGTTTTTGCCCAGATTTTACAGTGAAAACACAACCTGGGCCCAAACTTGTGACATCACAACTTTCTCACTCTTCATTCAAATTACATGAATTTTTTTTTGTTTCAAATTTGAAGTTTTATATTATGTGCTTAACAATTTTTAGAGTAATCCGATCAAATTTGGTCCTCTGTTTCATGCCTGAAAGTTGAATCCCAGAGGGTTTTCAGGCATGTGCATTTTTGGTCTATGAACTATTGCAAACATGGCCTGAGTTCATGTTTGAGACAGTGTAACTTTCTTATTTTCAGTAAGAGTTCATTATTTCTTTTTTTATTTGAAAGATGAAGTTTTCTAGTTTGTGTACACTAATTTTTAGTTCAATCAAAGGTTGTTCGGCCACATGTTTTATATCCGAAAGTTGAACCCAGAGAAGATTTCAGACCTGCGTATTATTTTGGCCATGTGTTTTTATGTTCTTTTCCCGTCCGATTTATTACGGAATCACTACATATAGATTCGAGATGGAGATTTAGAGTGCAAGGGTTATTGTCGTTAACTTTGAGGGTGATTCCAATACGAGTGTAACGAGATAATTCCTTCGGTTTCGTTCGAACCCGGAACGAACTTGTATGGATTGAATGCTTTCAGCACATTGTCAGGTGGACGATGAGCATTCTAAGATTGATATGTCCTATAAAGGTAATCGTAGCCCCAAGCTTCATCAACCTGGAATGGCTAAAACAGGGGAGGTGCAGCAAAGCTTCGTGGGTCGCACCCACTTGAGAGCAAGATTTACTCCTGTCTAGAGGTCCCTTTATATTTCAGCTGTGTGGCAGTTGGTGACGACCAATCTGCGGGGTGGTCTTGTTCGGAACTGTTCAGTAAGGAACGGGTCCGGCTTTGTGTTTGCAGGGGAGTGGAAGTACTCCTCGGTATGGTGATCTAGGCCATGTACTGTGACGGGCGGTACCCCAGTAGCCCTGCCATTGATGGAAACCCATTTACCCTACTAGACCCTACGGTTTTGTTTGTATTACCCACTTTTGTGGCTAGTAGCTGGAATTTAATCATGTAACAATTTCGGCTATTTCTTATTTACAACGTGGAACTTATACTTGATTTTTTTTGTGATATTTCTAAAAAAACTTGAGGGCTATGATGCTTATCAATAGGCTAGCAAAGTTTTAATGAATTTGAAAGTCAAATTTGATTTAAATTTGAATTGGAATGACGGTTTTGAGTGATTTCTTTGATTTTGAGCATGGATTTTTCCAAACTATTTTGAAATAATTTGTAAAATAAGTTGGCATTTAAAATATTTATTATGTAATGTTTTTAAATTATTTTAAGCTGTAAAATCTATTTATTCTCTATAATAAGGGAATTTTCAAATATCGTCTTCAAAATTAATTTCGAAAAATGGTTTTGAAAGCTTGTTTTCTCAAATAAATTATTTTATATATAAAATATACACTTTTATACTATTCGAACGTATGAGAAAGAGAATTAAACGATCAGTAAAACATGTGGTATGGGGCATGTGCGTTTACTATTTCGGTTAATTTCGGATTTATATGATAGAAGCTATTTGAGATTATTTGGTTCTGAGATATTTTGCCATTTTATGGCGTATTTTGAGTTTTATAATTTCTATTTATTGGAATTATTTAAGATGGCCAATATTTGGCAAGTATTATGCTTTGAAATATCCTATGTAGGAGTATGGTCGATGAGAACCATCATGATGTTTTGTTTACTAGCTAATGATATAAGGCAAGTCTTGAGCTTATGATTTCATATTTTGAGATATATGGTTTATGAGGAACCATCATGATGTTTTCACCTGTCGATGAGGTGAGACAAATTACGATGCCATTTAATACTTGTCGATAAGATGAGACAAGTATGGTGTCTCTTTATCACTCGCCAATGAGTCTAGGCGAGATATAATTTTCTGAGTTTTATGATGTTTCTAGTGTGGCATCGACTAACAAAAAGTAAACCGCTAAGTGCGAATGTGTGATATGTTACACACCTTAACACTTTTCGGGTTCCCCATCCGTGAGTTTGTGACACATTCACGATGTTCACCAAACGGAACTGCTCTAAGAGGGGTTAGCGGCATTGTCATGAGGACGACTGCTTTGGGAGGTGTTAGCGACCTTATTAGGGCTGACAAAATGGCTTGGAGAAGTGTTAGCGACCTTATCATGAGGATGAACTTCTTTGGAAGGTGTTAGCGACCTTGTCTGAGGCTTCGGCCATTTGAGTTTAGCACGTGCAACATTGCTTAGGCATTACAATCGAAGATTTGGCCAATTCGGATTTTCTGAGTTTTCTGTTTTATTGTGATTTCACCTTTTTAAGATGTTTTATTACATCGATAGCCTAGTGCTATATGAGATGTTATATATATATGGTGATTTCAATTATGATGTTTTGAACTCTTATCGAGTTCTTTGAGTTATGAGTTTGGATAATTTCATGATTTTATAGGATATTCTTGGTTTTGCCATTTTGGCGAGTTGAGATTAAAATTTATATACATTTATACCGAGGACATGAGGTATAATTGAATTTGGAGATTCATCTATAATTGAGTTTGGATCATCCTATTAGGGAATGTTTTATGTTTGCCATTTTGGCGAGAGTTTGTATTGATGTTTCTCCTTTTGAGGAGATATGGTTCAAGGAAACCATGTAGACATTTTGGGATGTCGACGATGATATGAGGCCCTTGTGTTTGATTTGAGTATTGAGTTTGAGTTACCTCCTTCACGGTATTTGTTCACTTAAGTATCGTTTGTTACTTAAGTGTTGAGCTTATGAGTTTATTGATTCATTCTTCTCTTTCGAGAAGAAGTATCTTCATGTCTATTCTGCTTCATATTACCGATATTGACTGATCTGTGTAGCTAGACTGACCTGTGTATTTATACTCGGGTCAGACCGAGTTGTTTCCGGTATCATCTACTGGACTTTGCTTGAACTTGACGCTGGATATCAGCTCTCCTATCTCTTGAGAAATTTATGTTCTTTTGCATACTCTGATTTATTTGATTCAATGTATATGGTGTGGTCGAGTACCACCTTTATTGTATTCATATTGTATTGTACTAAACATGTATCAGTGTGTATGTATATATATGATGTTGATTACTGTTATGTGATTTGGTTTACATTTAGTTATTGTATTTTGTTTTGATAGATCCGTTAGCCACCTGTAGTTTTGGATTAAGCATTTACTGTGTATGTCGATCCATTGAGATAGAAAAGAAAAGTCATATTGCATTTATCGACGTATTCAGTAGTTGTTTAAGACAAAGTTAGAGATAGTCGGCCTTAACTAGCCCTATTCTCCACTTTAGTAGTCGGAATTACTCGTTAATTCTATTTACTAAGGGGGGTCTCAAGGTGGGTCATTACTGCATGGAATCAGAGCTGTGGTCAGACAAAGTAGAATAAACATAGAACAATACGTATATCACGATACGTCGAAGTACGATACGAGTTAATTATTGTCCTTTATTCGAGCTTGTTTTCAAATCGTGCTTTGATTCTTTTTCGGGTATTGGGATATGTTGAGATGGCATATGTCTAAGAATATATACTATATTTCGTAGTATTCCATAACTGAGTTTGATGTTATTTATCTTATGAATAATCTTTTTCAGGATTATTCTATTCTTATTTTAGTCGATGCGAGTAAGTTTGTATCAATGAAGCTTATTGATTCCTTAGAGTATTCTTGTTGTCTTCCTTTGAGAGTAGTGAATCGTATTGAGGGTATCCACAACGATTGGCACGTTGTGAGCATTCTAAGATTTTTATTTGATGTTGCTTTTATGAGTATTTGTTTGTTACACAAAATCTTGAGATGCATTTGATTTGAGAAGGATTGACTTATTTGATATTAAGTCCAGTCCTTTGTTTTATAGGATCCTATTGTATATCTAGGTTTCCTATTTTGATTGATTTTTTATTTATATCACTTTGGAACATTAATGATGATTCCGAAGTTTCTCAATTCACTATTGAGTATTGAGATGTTGATGATATAACTCGAATTCCAGTCAAGGTGACTTTGTTGAGTTTTGATGAGTCAGTTTGGGTTTGATATCCAATTGGGCAATCGAGTGTTGAATTAACCTTATTCCTAGCTGTTCGCCGTCGGCTATCCCTCTATGAGGACATCCACTAAGGAACAAGGAGAGTTTCTAGATTGTTCGAGTTTGACTGAGTTTATCATTCAGTTTCTTTGAGTTATCCTTTTTGGATACTCAATCGATGTTATCTTTGTAGCATTACTTTGTTTAAAGTAATGATTTGTTGTTTGTGTGCTTCTTGTCCTTCAAGAAGAATATCTTGCTTATCTTGTGTCTTGATGATTTCCAAGAGCGGCTCGTCATCTTGTAGGAGTTGACGAACACTCCATCTCCTTTTGTTGATTTTGTGAATCGAGTATTCTAGGAATATCTCGATGCATTCTTTGGTTTGATTTTTTGAAGCTATACACACGCATGAGTTTTAAAAAGAGAAATTGGAGTTTTGAGATATATCAAAAATCAAATAATGTTTTGAGAATATGTTTATATGTGTAGTATTCTTTCATAGAAATAATTTGAGAGTGTTGCGTTATCCATCGAGTAGTTAAAAGTTCTGGTCGATACGCCTGATCGATGTTATTGATAGGTATCTGTTAAATGCTAAGATGAGGCGATCAGACACGATGATTTGTGTTTTAAGGATTGAGATTTTGAAAATAATATTTGGGATTAAATATTAAATTTATTTTTGAATGGTAATTGCATGATTTTAGAGATGAGTAATAGGGTGGCGAGGTAGTTTTGATCGTTCGGTCAACTCTGCAGCCAATAGATATATTTATTTATTGAAGACTCAATGGCGAGGCAATGCCCTTTATTAAGATGAGAATATAAATGAGATTATTTTTGAGCTGTGCTTTATTGGAAGTATATTTTGAGATGTTAGAATCTATATTATATACATTGGATGCTTTAAGGGAAGAGTATAATAAGAGAATTTAAACCCTTAATTTATTTTGAAGGATATTATTATGGATTTACAAAATTATTTGGAAATTAATTTTGAAGTAAGAGAAGAAATTTGAATTTTAACTTTGAGTTTTAAATTACTTACTAAGTAATATAGGAAAGAGTTTTAGAAATTTTCAAATGTTGAAAATTGTGTTTTAAAAATTTAAAAGATGTTGAGATTTAAAATTCTAAATATCTTAGATTAAAAGATAATTCGAGCTTATACCCTTGTACTTTAGTATATTCTATCTTTAAGCTATTATCAATGACGTGCATTTTTCACGGTCGTTTGAGTTTGGTGGACTTGTAAGAAGCCATCTTGTGATTTATCTATCTTGTCAATTGTGTCTACCCAGTTGTGAGGATGTTATTTTCGTATATTAATGTGGAAAATCTTATTGATGATCTTCTTTATTGCTTAGAGTTCGGGTTTAAGTGAGTTTGATCCCGACTATATTCGTAGAGTTCTTTTGAAATCAATCATATTCGACTGATTAACTGTTGAGCATCTTATTGAGTTTTGATTCGAAGACGGGATAAATATCTTCGAAATTCTTTTGAGATACATGGGAAATTTGATGGTTTGCTAATCACTATATTAGCATTTGATGGGCCATTGGATTAACCAAGTGAATTTTTTCTTGTTTCTCTCTACCGTTCTATGTTGAGAGTATGAATGGTTTGAGTTTCGAGCTTGTCTTTTATTCTTTGTCGATTGAATTTTTATGTTGTTTACGGCTCTTTTCCTGGAAAATTGCGGGGATGCAATTTTTGTAAGGGGTGAGTCTGTAACAACCCTAGTTTTGGCGATTACCTGTAAATATTAAATTGTAATGGTAGTTATAATTTAATATTGTGAATTAAAAATAAATTGGAGATTTAAATTATTTATTTGGAATAAACTATGGATTTTGGGGAACAAAATGTGAAAAACAAAGTTTTGAAACTTTACTTGGTTAATTAAGTTAAAAATGAGCTAATTATGATTTTAATATAAAGAAATGCTATAATTTTGATATTTATTGCCAAACGTTTCTTTTATATATTTTTAAAAGAAGCATTTCACTTAATCAGTGGTATATTATAATTAAAAATGGAAAAATTGGTTTAAAAATAAACTTTGGCTGTAAAATGTTGAAAATATGATTATTTTTTTTATGTTTTACTATACAAGGAAATAGCAATTTATGTAATTAATTGTATAAATTGGTTGTTTAATTGAAAATAAGAATTTTTGATAATAATAATATTTTTATAACTTAAATTATCTTTTCATTAGTTGTAAAATGTTTTATAAAACATGAAAATGTGGTTGTGAAAACTTATTGAGTTGAAACTTTGTAAAATATGTTGTTGGTTTATTAGCATATGTTTATATTGGTGTTAAGTGATAAATTAAATTTACTTAGGCTAAGTTTCTTTGTATGGTTCATAGCCCATTTTGACTTAGCCTGTTAAGAGAAGAGAAACCATCCTTCTCTCCTCTTCCATTTTTTGTACGTTCGTTTTACTGTAAACAGAAACAAAAACAATAGAAAACAATGAAACTTTACTTTTTTCTCAACCCCAGGCTTTCAATCTTCAATCTCTTCACAGATTTACTGATTTTAATCAAATTAAAGATAATTGCAACAGTTAATCAACTCCGAAACGAAGAATATCTCATCAAATTCAGATTTTTGTTTGGCTTTGTCTGTAATTGTTTCTTTTGGGTTGCATGTCTCTGTATTATGTTTTTACAGGTACCTGAAGCTATTTCAAGCCCCAAGCTTCCATATTTCTTCTGAAAATCCGGGTTTTGCTCTTCAAAATCAAGGTGAGCAACAAAACTCACAAATGCTAGCTGAAGCCTTGCTTCAAAATGCCAAATCTAGCCAAAAATGGCTTCAATTTATTGATTTCATGTTCATACTTTTTCTATGAAAACTGAGTTTGTGTGTCACTTTGCATGTCAGTTTCTTCCGATTCCAGTTATGAAATGCTGCCGAATTTTCTTCAGTTGATAGCCTATGTGTTGTAGTATATATCTGCAAAATTTCGTAGCAAAACTATTTCGTTTGATACTTGAAAACCTTGCTACAAAATCAATGCACAGCCTGAAAATAACCGGTACACATTTTGTTTGATGAGTTACTGCAAACATGGTCTTAGTCCATGTTTGAGATAGCATAACTTTTTCATTTCTTATTGAAATTCATCGATTCTTTTTTTGTTTTAAAGATGGCATTCTCTACTATAAGCATACAAAATTGTAGATCATTTAACCGAAATAGCTTATAGAACATGATGCCGAACTTTGACTCGGAGCATGTTTTTTCCCAGATTTTATAGTAAAAACACTGCCTGGGTCCAACTTTGTGACATCATAACTTTCTCACACTTTTTTCAAATTGCATGATTTTTTTTTGTTTGAAAGCTGAAGTTTTATATTATGAATTTACAATTTTCAGGGTAATCCGATCAAATTTGGTCCTCTGTTTCATGCCTGAAAGTTGAACCCCAGAGGGTTTTCAGGCATGTGCATTTTTGGTTTTTGAACTATTGCAAACATGGCCTGAGTTCATGTTTGAGATAGTGTAACTTTCTTATTTTCAGTAGGAGTTCATTGATACTTTTTTATTTGAAAGGTGAAGTTTTCTAGTTTGTGTACACTTATTTTATGTTCAATCAAAGGTCGTTCGGCCACCTATTTTATATCCGAAAATTGAACCCAGAGAAGATTTCAGACCTGGGTATTATTTTGGCCAATTGTTTTTATGTTTTTTTTTCGTCGGATGTTTAACTTATACTTAATGTTTTTATGATATTTCTAAAAAACTTTGAGGGCTATGTTGCCTTTCAATAGGCTAGCAAAGTTTTAATGAATTTGAAATTCAAATTTGATTTGAATTTGAATTGGAATGACGGTTTTGAGTGATTTCTTCGATTTAAAGCACAGATTTTTCCAAACAATTTTGAAATAATTTTTAAAATAAGCTGGCATTTAAAATAATTATTATGTAATATTTTTAAATTATTTGAAGCTGGAAAATCTATTTATTCTCTACAGTAAGGGAATTTTCAAATATCATCTACAAAATTAATTTTGAAAAATGGTTTTAAAAGCTTGTTTTCTCAAATAAATTATTTTATATATAAAATACACACTTTTATACTATTCGATCATATGAGAAAGAGAATTAAACGATTTAGTAAAACACGCGGTATGGGACATGTGCGTTTACTATTTCGGTAAATTTCGGACATGTACGATCGAAGCTATTAGAGATTATTTGATTCTGCGATATTTTTCCATTTTATAGTGTATTTTGAGTTTTATAATTTCTATTTATTGGAATTATTTAAGATGGCCAATATTTGGCAAGTATTGTGCTTTGAAATCTCCTATGTAGGAGTATGGTCGATGAGAACCATCACGATGTTTTGTTTACTTGCCAATGATATAAGGCAAGTCTTGAGCTTATGATTTCATATTTTGAGATATATGGTTTATGAGGAACCATCATGATGTTTTCACCTATCGATGAGATGAGACAAGTTACGATGCCATTTAATACTTGTCGATGAGATGAGACTAGTATGGTGTCTCCTTATCACTCGCCAATGAGTCTAGGCGAGATACAATTTTCTTAGTTTTATGATGTTTCTAGTGTGGCATCGACTAACGGCAAGTAAACCACTAAGTGCGAATGTGTGGTATGGGACACACCTTAACACTTTTCGGGTTCCTATCCGTGAGTTTGTGAAACATTCATGATGTTTACCTAACAGAACTACTCTGAGAGGTATTAGCGACCGTGTCATGAGGAAGAACTGCCTTGGGTGGTGTTAGCGACCTTGTTAGGGCTGAAAAAATGGCTTGAAGTGGTGTTAGCGACCTTTCAGAAGGAAAAACTACTTTGGGAGCTGTTAGTGACCTTTTCTGAGGCTTCATCCGTTTGAGTTTAGCACGTGCAGCATTGCTTCGGCATTACAATCGGGGATTTGGCCAATCCGGATTTTCTGAGTTTTCTGTTTTATTGGGATTTCACCTTTTTAAGATGTTTTATTATGTGGATAGCCTAGTGCTATATGAGATGTTATATATATGGTGATTTCAGTTATAATTTTTTGAACTCTTATCGAGTTCCTTGAGTTATGAGTTTGGATAATTTCAGGATTTTATAGGATATTCTTGGTTTTGCCCTTTTGGCGAGTTGAGATTGAGATTTATATACATTTATACCGAGGACATGAGGTATAATTGAATTTGGAGATTCATCTATAATTGAGTTTTGGATCATCCAATTTGAGAATGTTTTATGTTTGCCATTTTGGCGAGAGTTTGTATTGATGTTTCTCCTTTTGAGGAGATATGGTTCATGGAAATCGTGTAGACATTTTGAGATGACGTCGATGATATGAGGCACTTGTGATTGATTTGAGTATTGAGTTTGAGTCCTTCGAGGTATTTGTTCACTTAAGTAGCGTTTGTTACTTAAGTGTTGAGCTTATGAGTTTATCGATTCATTCTTCTCTTTTGAGAAGAAGTATCTTCATGTCTATTCTGCTTCATATTACCGATATTGACTGATCTATGTAGCTAGACTGACCCGTGTATTTATACTTGGGTCAGGACGAGTTGTTTCAGGTATCATCTATTGGACTTACTTGAACTTGATGCTGGATATTAGCTCTCCTTTCTCTTGAGCAATTTCTATTCTTCCGCATACTCTGATGTATTTGACTCAATGTATATGGTGTGGTCGAGTACCACCTTTATTGTATTCATATTGTATTGTACTAAACATGTATCAGTGTGTATGTATATATATGATGTTGATTACTGTTATGTGATTTGGTTTACATTTAGTTAGTGTATTTTGTTCTGATAGATCCGTTAGCCACCTATAGTTTTGGATTAAGCATTTACTATGCATGTCGATCCATTGAGATAGAAAAGAAAAATCATATTGCATTTTTCGACGTATTCAGTAGTTGTTTAAGATAAAGTTATAGATGGTCACCCTTAACCATCCCTATTTCGTTAATTCTCTTTACTAAGGTGGGTCTCGGAGTGGGGCATTACGACAACAAGTAAAATTTGAAAATTTTATAGAATAGAAAATTTTAACTTAAATAAGAGTTAAACTAAAGTAAAATGTGACAATACAATAGGTTAGTAAAGTAAGTCAAATAAATGAAGTAAAAACACTAGTAAATGAAATAGAAGTTTAAAATTTAAACTGAATTGGGGTTTAACTAAATTAAGTTAATTAAAGGGGAGATTTGAGGAAATGAATCAAAATAGCATTAGTAAAATGGTTACTTAAATAAAATTTATTAACGTAGAAATAAATTTATGAATGAATAAATGAATTTATAATTTCAAGTAAATGTGACAATAAAATAAATTAGTAAAGCATGTTAATTAAATAAAGTAAATTCAAGAGATTGAGAATGGGATGTAAATAAGCTGGAAAACTTATCGAAACTTAAAAATTCAGATTGAAACTGAATATTTGAATTGCGTTAATAAAGTGAAATGGAAGATTTGTCGAGTTGGACTAAATAAAGAAAAGTATTGAAATAAAATTATTACGTAAACAAATTAATTAAACTTGTGAATGGGATTGAAATTGAATATTAGGATTGTGTAAAGTAAAAAGAAGTTGTATAATTAGTTCAAAGTGAACTAAAATAATAAAAGTTTGGAGGTAAAAATGGTTGAGATAGGGATAAATTAATAAGTGGAACTAATTAAAGAAAACTAAATATGGTTTGAGGTGAATAGAATTCAATATTTAAAATTTGGAGGGTAAATTGAATTCAAATGGAATTGAAAGTGCAAAGTTGAATAGAAATGGATATATAACTTCAGTAATGAAGTAGAAATAAATATTTAAGTGTAAAATATTTATCTTGAACTTAAGAAATGGATGGTAAATTGTTAAGTAAAATTGGAATTGAGAAATGTACCAAGTAAAAATTTGGTATTGGAAAATATTCTAAGTTAATAAATGAAGGTTTAATAAGGATGTGTAAAAGAATAATTGTAAATAAGTGGATGGAGATCAAAATGTATGTGAATAAAAGAGAATTGGTATAGCTAATAATCAATTGGAAATAAATACATGAGATGTGCGTATATTACTTTATTCGCATAGCGATTTGATCTAGAATTCGAGCACAGAATTTCGAGACATTTATAGCGATCCAAGTTATGATTTTTCACTCGATTTTCAAGGCGAACTCTGGATATGGATTTTTGATTGATTCTGGAAATTCTCTATCATAGCTGTGACTATGCAAGGAGAGTGACAGTTTCTGATCAAGAAACCAGATCTGAGTCCGCACTAGGAAGTCGGGTGGACAATACTAGTTCGGAAGTGAAATTGTGTGATCGAATGAGCGACCAAATTTAGTACTGCGTAGGGATGATATAACGGACTTGAATGGAATAGATATTGAAACTTTTGCAAAGAAATGTATAAAATGATTTTGAAAGCTATGATTGGATGTTATTCCTAAGTAGGATATTCAGGTGTTAAAAAGAAAAAGGGAATTGGATTTTTGGTTTTTGAAGATAAATTGAATTGCTCAACAAAAAGGTATGTATTTAAATTTCTATATGAAATTTGGTGATTTTATGATCTTGCCACTTGGCTTTTTTTTCCTTTTGAAATCCGGGGGCCCATAGAGGCATTTTGTAGTTGTACCGAGCTAGCCGCGCAAAGGAGACAGGGAAAGTTTTCAAAAATTTAGAGAGTTAGAAAAATTTGAGAAATTTTCAAAATTTAAAACTTTGTTTTGAATTATAATTTGAAATGAATAAGTCAATAATATGGACTGTAATCTATGGTTGAGTTCGGAAACTTAGTACGGGTGATAGCGTGACTTCAACAGAAAAGATTGTTTGGGAAGTTGTTAAAAACTATTTGGTTCAGAAAGTAGTAAGCGGGTTATGGGCCATTCCTCTTAACTAGTAATTTTAGGGACGAAATTCTTTTAAGGGGGAGAAATGTGATGACCCGAAATTTTTGGATATTTGAAAATGAAATATTTAATTGATTTTAAATATTCGAAAGTTAGTTTAACTTGAATTTCAAATATCATTGTTATTGGGAAATTAAATTATTTACTTTAATAATTGGGAATTGGCTAAAATAGTGAATCTTAGTTTTTAAGCTGGTTAAAAATATTTCAAAGACTTGGAAAATCTATAATTATGGTACTAAAGATAATAGAAGTTTTAAATCTAAATATGAAAGTATTTTGTCCATTTTTAAAAATATATATTTTAAATTGACATTTAAAAATAGCCTTCCGAGGCACAGTCTCGGAATTTGACAAAACAAGTTCTATTGGATCCGTAATAGTGTATTATTATCGAATTTCAATTTTCGTAGTGTTTCGAGTGATCGTATGGTAGATAAACGCGCTGAATCTATATCGAAAATTCAATATAATAATTGGTCCAAAAAGCTATCTTCTCCATATGATCAAATTGTAACGACCCAGAATTTCTGTCATTTGAAATTCGTATATTTAATTGATTTTTTTTGTAGTATTAACAAGTAAAATTTGTAAGTCGAATAAATTATATTTCGAATATCTATATTTAATTAGATAATTAAATCGATAATTTAATATTCGAAATTACAGAAATAATTGGAAATTGGGTTTAATGTGAGTTAAATTGATTTGTAAAGTTGTATTAAATCATATTGGATTTAGAACGATGTTATAGAACTTTTAAAATTGAATTAAAAGTCAATTTATGGAAATTGAATTAAAAGTCAATTATTTAATTGACGAGTAAAAGTAGTCATTTTTCAAAAAGTGTCGGAGTTCGACGAAACTAGTTTCATCGGATCCGTAATGTTATATTATTGTAATATTTCAAATTTCGTGTCAATCGGATTTACGGTTTGTCTCAGGCAAGCCAAAACGCGTAGAAATAGGTTTAAGTGAATTTTAAATTTAAATAGTCAATTCAAAAAAACCTATCTTCCAAATATGATCGAATTGGCTCTCGATATATATTCTATTGCGTTCGGAATGGGGGTAAAACATTATAAACGCCAGGCGGCACGCTTCGTTTGGAGTTCGAAAAATCTCGGGTGAATAGTGTTTCGTAGAATTTTATATAAAAGGACCCATTATCTTCTATTTTGCAAAACCCTAATCTCCCAAGCCCTAGCCGCCAGAAAATAATTCTATGGCCGAAATTGGCCAACCTTCTTCCACTAATTTCTTCAAATCCACACATCGATTCGAAAAACTCTCAACTACAACATCGAAGATCATCACGAGATCAAGGAGATCAACCGTGATGATGGGTTTTAGAGCTATGGATTGGCGTAAATCTCGATGCAAAGGCGTGGCCTTACGTGGCATTTTCTCGTCGATGGCGGCATAGGGAGGGGCCGCACTTGGCTCGATAGTGAACGATGTGGAGGCGCGCATGACGGCAACATTTGATCAACCTCCGATCGTCGATAGGTGGGAGTCGCATTCAATTTTGCCGTGCGTTTATGGGTTATTCACGCACGTGAATATGCCTAGGAGAAGAAGATCACGGGCGGCCATGATTTGTTTTGATGAAACGAACGGCCAGATTAAACTGAGGTTAAAAAATAATAAATTAAAGGTTGAAATTTTTATATTATAAATTTGTATAAATTTGTAATGTGATATCTTTGTCGTACGAGGTCCGTTTCGCACGAAACGAATTGCGTCAGGTTCGTATTGACGAGCACTACGCAATGGATCTGGGTTGGACTTGATTGGAGCTAGTGTGAATTTTGGGTAAAATTAAATGCGCGCTTAATTTTATTCAGAATAAAACGCTGAAACCGCTATTGGAAACAAGGTGAGAACTTCCCACTCAATCGAATTTGTTTCGATTTAAATTTTAAATAGTTGGACTTAAAATTGCTTGATTTTGTTGATTGTATGCTTGGATGATAAATTGCTATTTTTTGTATTGAAATAGACCCTATACGCCGCATATTAAGCGGAGGTTATTTTACTAAACACATATACCACGATATTCCACCTTGAAGTGGAATTGGTATTATATATATACTTGGAGTTGATTTCTCGCATTATATAGGCGGATAATATTTTATATAAACCCATGTACCGCGATATCCCGTCTTGAAACGGGATTGGTATTGTGCTAACATCTGTGGATGCAGGGAAACAGGTTGGTGGATCCAACTGGATTCCTCAACAGTATTGATTTATTTACAGATATTTGAGATATATTCTGTTATCTTATTGATATATGATGTTTGAATACCATGGTTGATGTATTGCTGATGTTGCAGCATTGGGCCTACTTTAGGAGTTTTAAAAAAATGTTAAAGTAACGATTTCGAATTTAAAAGGATTTTTCAAGTGATTTTTGAAAGAATGCATTTTATTGAATTTTGGAATTGTTTCATTTTAAATAATAAACGTTATAATTTTTGTGTTATAAAAATTATGATTTTTGTGAAATATAACCGCAATGTGATTTTGAAATAAGTAGTTGATTAATTTGTAAAATGGTTTAAATTGGGATTTTTGAATTATTATAAACGGTTTATACAAAAGATTTATAAAATTGATATTTATAAATTAAAATATTAGAATTATAAAATGAGTTTTTATAAGTGTTAAAATGAAAAATAAATTAATTTCATAAGTGAATGAAATTTATAGATTTATAAATTGTGAAGTTATAAAATGAATAGATTTTGTAAAATAAAAGATTTATAAGTAATTAACTTATAAATGGGATTTTGGCATTTAAATGAGATATAAATAGAATTTGTTAATTAAGGGATTTTTTAAGTTGAAGCTTTTATAAAATATATAAATGTGAATTTATAAACATTGTTTTATAAATCCGAAATCGACTTATTTTGATAAGTTAACTATTATGGCTTATTAAAGAAGATATATCCACGATTTTGGACAGTGGATAATCCTTTAAAATAGAATGTGTAGGAATGTTGAATTTGGTTAAGGAAGTATATTCATGATTTTGGACAATGAATAATATATTAAAGAAATGTTTTGAAGAAGTGATATTTTAAGTAGAATTAAAACGATTTAAAGGTGTTTTAAAATGTATTAAGTATCGAAACCATAGATTTCAACATTCATTGTCAAAATAGACGTTTTCGAGAAATAAAAGGGAATGGTGGACTATAACACTGCAGTTATAGTAAATGATTTTCAAAGGAAATGTTTTATATATAGTGTTGGGATGTATATATCTATCTTAATTTCGAATCCCTATACTAGTGATTTTGGGTTGTCGTAACGATGTTTTACGCAACATTCATTTTGACTCAAATGAATGTGTTTAGGAGAATGTTTTCCTTAAAGAATAAATTATATACTTAATTGTGATTTAAGTATATTGAATATTTTCCAAATGTTGTAAATAAATAGATTTGTGAATTACTTATTATTATATAAGTATGGAAATGTTTTCCAATATGAAGTGAAATGTTTTGAGATTATATCTTTTAAAGATAAATTGAAAGTGAATATTTGAAATCGATTTGAAAATCGTATATCAGTGGATATTTGGAAATTTAAATTCAGCATGGTATTTATAAAGGAAAGGGAAATTTGTTTGAAAATAAACATTTATTTTAAAGTGTGGAAAATATATCTTGTACAGATATTTTCGAAAAATAAATAATTTGCGAAATTATTTGGAATCTGGTGATGTTGTGCATATCTATTGATAGTTAAATAACTGACTATCAATATTTACCTTTAAATGGGTATTTGTTGTGATTTGTTGAAATTTGAATGAACACTTATTTTTAATAATAAGCACTCGTTATTCGGTTTAACCGGGAGAGGACCTTTGTGTCATATAACCCATTCCGAATAATGATATAACAAAATAGGATTACATTTGAAGACCGGTGGTGAAGACCGGGTATTTGCGAGAATGATAGGATGACCTATCGATTGTCTCTGCACCGATAGCTACGGTATGGAGATTTCCTTTGTGATGGAAAGTTCTATCGGGATCGTGAATACTCGAATTGCAAGGGCTTCTTCGGAAGTGCCTTCGGTTCTGTTCGAACCCATGAAAAACTTGTATGGATTGTATGTATGACATTACATTTTGAAATATAAAGCAGATTTCTTTCAAATACATTTCTGTTGGTGGCGGATAATTTATTCTTGTAGCTTAACACCCTTCTCTGAGACGTACGAGCTCAAAGGTTATGTGGTCGATGGTTATCAGTGATATACTCCCAATTCGGTAATGTGGAAAGGAACTTCCCAAGTAAAATGGAACGCCTCTGGAGGGATGTCCCCGGATCCTAACCGGATCTCTGCTAGACAAGGTCGGGTTGCCTCTGTAATAGGTAACTACTGACACGAGCTTGACATCCCCCGGTCGTTTGCGACCTTTATCTGAGGATCCTCTCAACCAACAACCATAAAGTAATAAGTTTGCAGCAACCACAGAGTAAGTATTTGGGCTCCGTACCATGATACCACTCATAATCCAGAAGGAAATAACATACCCTCAAAGGGCGCTACTCTCAAATAACCTTGCTGCTACGATTCCTGTTTTAACCATAACCGGGTTGTGAGGTTCAACGAAGTCTCGTCCACAAAGCTACGCTTTTCACAAAGCCACGCTTTGATCAACAAATGATCGACAGCACACATCCCGAACATTTTTTGAAATCCATTCATCCAATACGAGCTATTTACGTTTTTAGTTGTAGAACCTGCCATTTACTTATGGTGGTCACCACTGTTTAGATGGTAGCTATAGTAGGCATAGTTCGGAATGTCTATGCTGGCTAAGATTTATATTATACTTTCTAAATGTTTCCTACACTTTGCACTTATAGTAATAATATCAAAGAAATTTTCATGTCAAGCATGTTTGACTATCATAAAGAGAAATCTCCTACAATTCTACGTTTGCATTGTGTGTGTGGCGAGAGGCCTTATGGTAGTTACATTTTCAGCATTGCGGATCTACTTTAAAATATTTCTTTGTTTGTTTTTTTAAGATAAACTGTTTTAAGTTCTCACACCAGTCCCATGACTGACCTGGATTTTATTGTTCCCTTCCTAAACTCTGGGAGCCCGTCATTTTCCATACGGGCAGCCTAGTGTCAGGTTATCAGGATATTCTGGAATTCAGGAGGTGTTGTGGAGCTCTATAGGCGAGCTGGGGGACGAAACGTATCACTTGTATATGATATTATCTTTTCCGCTGTGTATCCACTTGTAAGGACAAGTTCATATAATTGTCCAGTTGTGTTGTGTTGTAAGTTGACTCTGATTATGTAATGTATAATAGGTACAGTTCTTTTGATTTAAAGATTATTCATTTATCTATTATATGTTGTTCCGCTGCGATTGTGAGATTCTGATATTGTTTCTGTTGCTTTTTCTTTCTTTCTTCTTCTGCCTCTTCTTCTTTAACCCTAACAATTCGGTTTATCCGGCCCTCGATTTCTCAGCAGTTGATACAGTGGACGTATTAATGTCGATTTCGGGAGTCGAAAATCTCCTAATCGTCACATGTGGTATCAGAGCATTTGGTTAAGTGACAACCTTGGCTTTGTTGGGAATTACTCATTAGAGATAGTGTCAGTAGTACTCTAGAATGGGTGTGAATGTAATCATAAATATGAGCGTGTATTTGTTAGTGAATATAAAAATGTTTTATATTGTGTTTGCTTATCCGTTGAGCTGTTTGTGGATTCTGGTCGGTATGTGGGACGCCATATTATCGGTAGGGATTTCTAAACACTTAAACGAGGCAAGTCGACATAGTATCATTTTATATTTTGTAAATGAAATAATTTTACCTCGATTATATTTTACATATAAAGGAAATAATTTTTAAGAAATTATTAAAGTGTATATAATTTGATGGTTTGGTTGTTGAAAATGTAAGAATATATATAAGTTAATTAAAAGATGTTTGAATAATCTAAATAAAAGAATAATTGTATAAGCAAATGAATTGTTAAGTATGGAATTATAATTAATGTGATTTACAATTGTGAAATAATCCTATATATAAGAAGTGAAACTATATGAATATATTTATGAATATGAGTTGTAATAAAAATGAATTTGAACTATGAATTGGAATTATTGAATCCGGTTTATTTTGGAAATTATTTTCCAAGAATTAAAAGTTATATAGTGAAATTATGTAAGAAAATGATTTATAAATGTGATTTATGAATAAAAGGAAAATTTTGAAAGAATATTAAGCACTGAATTCACTATTGTTGCTGGGAAATAATAAGGGTGATGACTGCAGCATCATCAGTATCATTTTCAAGTTTCTGTGTGATTGATTTGCTACCATAGTAAATTGGAAATTGAAGTTTGGTTGTGATAATCAGATTTGAATTAAAATCCAAGTTGTAATTGTTGAATATAAGCAATCAAGTTTTGAACTTATAATATGAAATAATAAAGATTTTAGCTTTGGTAAAGTTAAAGAGTTTGGGTAAAATTAAACGTGAAAATGTAAGTGAAACCAAATGATAATATGGTTAAACAATTTTGTTAAGAAAAACGAGATATGAATTTGAATAAGTGATGAAATTTGACTTTGGTAAAATTTAAATAGAATTTACTTTAGAATTGGAATCTGAATTGGATTTATAAGGGTAAATTTAAGTTAAGTCAAACAAATGATGTTTAAATGGAATACAACTTAAGTGATGTTGAATGAAGTTGATTTTGGTATCGAAGCAAATTGATAAAGTGAAGTGATGAATATGAATTTGAGTTATATAAATATAATTCAACTTTATTTGTTAAATGAATTAGAAATTGAATTAATAAATGGATTGAATATTAATCAATCTAATGTAAATGAATTGATATGGAATAGGGGATGTAAATGTTAATTCATTAAAAACTAGTAAATTGGAAATTGAATAATTGAATGGAAGTCAATTTAATATCAACCAATTGGGAATTAAAAGTGTTAAACCAAATTGAATGTAAATTTAATAATTTGGTTATGTTGGTTATGATTTGGTTGTTATATGATTGTTAGTTGATTGTATATAATTCATTAAGTGTTAATGAAATTGAATTGATAAATGGAAAGCTATGTAATTGAATTTGAATTGAAAGTGAACTAATGTGAATTGGTTGTAAGCAATTAAAATTTTGTATCGAAACATTATAAATTGCTTATGGGAATTATTTTGATTGCATTGCTTATGAAAACTATGTGTTTTCTATTGAAAATTAGTGAAATGTAAATGAATTTCCTATATATGTCCTTACATGTTTAAATTGAGTAAGTACAGGTACCGGGGCTGTAGTTGGATGGATTTGTCACGCTAAAATGATAATAAATAACTGCTTTGCTTAAAAATGCTAAAAAGGTACGCATATGCAATAAAAAAAGGAAATATGAACTGTTTTTCAGTTTTCCGACCATGTGGGTCGTTGTATATATATTTATATCTATTGTGATATTGCAAAAGCTCCTCCGTACAAGGGAGACTCTGCCAAAATTTTCCGTAAATTTTGGAAGTTAGAAAAAATTTGAAAATTTTTAGAAAATTTTTGTTAACGAAAAGTCAATTTCTAAATTGAAATGAAAATGTAGGATTTGAAAACTTAGTGAAGTTATTGTAAGAAGTTTAACTATGTAATTTGGAAAAGTTAAAATGTTTAAATGAATTTGAAATTTAATTTGAACGAATGGTTTTGAAAAGTTAATGGATTTTAAGACTTTTTCTAACTTGGCAATTTCGAGGACGAAATTCTTTTAAGTGGGGAAGTTTGTAACGACCCAGAATCTCTGCCATTTGAAATTCGTATATTTAATTGATTTTTTTGTAATATTAACAAGTAAAATTTGTAATTCAAATAAATTATATTTCGAATATCTAGATTTAATTGGATAATTAAATCGATAATTTAATGTTTGAAATTACAGAAATAATTGGAAATTGGGTTTAATGTGATTTAAATTGATTTGTAAAGTTTTATTAAATCATATTGGAGTTAGAATGATGTTATAGAACTTTTAAAATTGAATTAAAAGTCAATTTGTGGAAATTGAATATTTAATATTTAATTGACGAGTAAAAATAGTCATTTTTCAAACAGTCTCAGATTTCGACGGTACAAGTTTCATCGGATCCGTAATGTTATATTATTGTAAGATTTCAAATTTCGTGTGAATCGGATTTACGGTTAGTCCGGGGCAAGCCAAAATGCGTAGAAATTGGTTTAAGTGAATTTTAAATTTAAATAGTCGATTCAAAAAAAACTATCTTCCAAATACGATCAAACTATCTCCCTATATATATTCCATTGCGTTCGGAATGGGGGTAAAACATTAGAAACGCCTGGCGGCACACTTCGTTTGGAGTTCGGAAAATCTCGGGTGAATAGTGTTTCGTAGAATTTTCTATAAAAGGACCCATTATCTTCTATTTTGCAAAACCCTAATCTCCCAAGCCCTAGCCGCCAGAAAATAATTCTATGGTCTAAAATGGCCAACCTTCTTCCACTAATTTCTTCAAATCCACACATCGATTTGAAAAACTCTCAACTACAACATCGAAGATCATCACGAGATCTAGGAGATCAACGGTGATGACGGGTTTTAGAGCTATGGATTGGCGTGAATCTCGATGCAAAGGCGTGGCCTTACGTGGCATTTTTCTCATCGATGGCGGCATGGGGAGGGGCCGCACTTGGCTCAGTAGTGAACGATGTGGAGGCGCGCGTGACAGCAACATCTGATCAACCTCCGGTCGTCGATAGGTGGGAGCGGCATTCAATTTTGCCGTGCATTTATGGGTTATTCACGCGTGTGAATATGCCTGGAAGAAGAAGATCACTGGCGGCCGTGATTTGTTTTGATGAAACGAACGGCCAGATTGAACTGAGGTTAAAAAATAATAAATTAAAAGTTGAAATTTTTATACTATAAATTCGTATAAATTTTGTAACGCGATAACTTTGTCGTACGAGGTCCATTTCGCACGAAACGAATTGTGTCGGGTTCGTATTGACGGGACTATGCAATGGAGCAGGATTGGACTTGATTGAAGCTAGTGTGAATTTTGGTTAAAATTTAACGCGCGCTTAATTTTATTTGGAATAAAACACTGAAACCGCTATTGGAAGCATGGTGAGAACTTCTCACTCAATCGAATTTGTTTCGATTTAAATTTTAAATAGTCAGATTTGAAATTGCTTGATTTTGTTGATTGTATGCTTGGATGATAAATTGCTATCTGTTGTATTGAAATAGACCCTATACGCCGCATATTAAGCAGAGGTTATTTTATTAAACATATATACCGCGATATTCCACCTTGAAGTGGAATTGGTATTATATATGTACTTGTAGTTGATTTCTCACATTATATAGCGGATGAGACCCTATTGCGCCACATAATAGGGGATAATATTTTATATAAACCCATGTACCGCGATATCCCGTCTTGAAACGGTATTGGTATTGGGCTAACATCTGTGGATGCAGGGAAACAGGTTAGAGGGATCCAACTGGATTCCTCAACAGTATTGATTTATTTACAGATATTTGAGATATATTCTGTTATCATATTGATATATGATGTTTGGATACCGTGGTTGATGTAATGGTGTTGTTGCTGCATTGGACCTATTTTTGGAGTTTTAAATAAATGTTAAAGCAACGATTTCGAATTTAAAAGGATTTGTTTTTGAAAGCATACATTTTATTGAATTTTGGAATTGATACATTTTAAATAAATAAATGTTATAATTTTTATGTTATAAAAATTATGATTTTTATGAAATATAACCGCAATGTGATTTGGAAATAAGTAGTTAATTAATTTGTAAAATGGTTTAAACTGGGATTTTTTAATTATTATAAACGGTTTATATAAAAGATTTATAAAATTGACATTTATAAATTAAAATATTGGAATTATAAAATGAGTTTTTATAAGTGTTAAAATGAAGAATAAATGGATTTCATAAGTGAATGAAATTTATAGATTCATAAATTATGAAGTTATAAAATGAATAGATTTTGTAAAATAAAAGATTTATAAGCAATGAACTTATAAATTGGATTTTGGCATTTAAATGAGATATAAATAGAATTTGTTAATTAAGGGATTTTTTAAGTTGAAGTTTTTATAAAATATATAAATGTGAATTTATAAACATCGTTTTATAAATCCGAAATCGACTTATTTTGATATGTTAATTATTATGGCTTATTAAAGGAGATATATCCACGATTTTGGACAGTGGATAATCTTTAAAATAAAATGTGTAGGAATGTTGAATTTGGTTAACGAAGTATATTCACGATTTTGGACAATGAATAATATATTAAAGAAATGTTTTGGGGAAGTGATATTTTAAATAGAATTATAACGGTTTAAAGGTGTTTTAAAATGTATTAAGTATCGAAACTATAGATTTCAGCATTCGTTGTCGAAATAGACGTTTTCAAGAAATAAAAGGGAATGTTGGACTATAACATTGTTGTTATAGTAAATGATTTTCAAAAGGAAATGTTTTATATATAGTATTGGGATTTATATATCTATCTTAATTTCGAATCCCTATACTAGTGATTTTGGGTTGTCGTAATGATGTTTTACGCAACATTCGTTTTGACTCAAATGAATGTGTTTAAGAGAATGTTTTCCTTAAAGAATAAAATATATACTTAATTGCGATTTAAGTATATTGAATATTTTCCAAATGTTGAAAATAAATAGATTTGTGAATTACTTATTATTAAATAAGTATGGAAATGTTTTCCAATATGAAGTGAAATGTTTTGAAATTATATCTTTTAAAGATAAATTGAAAGTGAATATTTGAAATCGATTTGAAAATCGTATATCAGGGGATATTTGGAAATTTAAATTCACCATGGAATTTATGAAGGAAAGGGAAATTTGTTTGAAAATAAACATTGATTTATTTTGAAGTGTGGAAAATATATCTTGACAGATATTTTTGGAAAATAAATAATTTGGGAAATTATTTGGAATCTCGTGATGTTGTACATATCTATTGATAGTTAAATAACCGACTATCAATATTTACCTCTAAATGAGTATTTGTTGTGATTTGTTGAAATCTGAATGAACACTTATTTTTAAAAATAAGCGCTCGTTATTCGGTTTTGCCGGGAGAGGACATTTGTGTCATACAACCCATTCCAAATAATGATATGACGAAATGGGATTGCATTTGAAGACCGGTGGTGAAGACCGGGTATTTGCGAGAATGATAGGATGACATATCGATTGTCTCTGCACCGATAGCTACGGTATGGAGATTTCCTTTGTGATGGAAAGTTCTATCGGGATTGTGAATACCCGGATTGCAAGGGCTTCTTCGGAAGTGCCTTCGTTTCTGTTCGAACCCAGAACAAACTTGCATGGATTGTATATCTGACATTACATTTTGAGATGTAAAGAAGATTTCTTTCAAATACATTTCTTTTGGTGGCGGACAATTTATTCTCTTAGCTTAACACCCTTCCCTGAAACGTACGAGCTCAGAGGTTATGTAGTTGATGGCTATCAGTGATATACTCCCAATTTGGTAATGTGGCATGCTGAGTGCTGCTGATCATTTGTTGATCAAAGCGTGGCTTTGTGGACGAGACTTCGTCGAACCTCACAGCCCGGTTATGGTTAAAACAGGAATCGTAGCAGCAAGGTTATTTGAGGGTAGCGCCCTTTGAGGGTATGTCATTTCCTTCTAGATTATGAGTGGCATCATGGTATGTAGCCCAGATACTTACTCCGTGGTTGCTGCAAACTTATTACTTTGTGGTTGTTGGTTGAGAGGATCCTCGGATAAAGATCACCAACGACTGGGTAATGGCATGCTCATGTCAGTAGTTACCTATTACAGAGGTTACCCGGCCTTGTCTAGCAGAGATCCGGTAAGGATCCGGGGACGTCCCTCCTGAGGCGTTCCATTTTACTTGGGAAGTTCCTTTGCCCGACAATTTTTTGGAAATCCATTCATCCAATACGAGCTCTTTACAGTTTTAGTTGTAGAACCTGCCATTTACTTATGGTGGTCACCACTGTTTAGATGGTAGCTATAGTGGGCATAGTTCGGAATGTCTATGCTGGTAAAGATTTATATTATGCTTTCGAAAATGTTTTCCTACACTTTTCACTTATAGTAATAATATCAAAGAAATTTGCGTATCAAGCATGTTTGACTATCATAAGGAGAAATCTCATCTAATTCTGCGTTTGCATTGTGTGTGTGGCGGGAGGCCTTATGGTAGTTACATTTTCTAAAAGCATTGCGGATCTATTTTAAAATATTTGTTTGTTTTTTTAAGATAAACTGTTTTAAGTTCTCACACCAGTCCCATGACTGGCCTAGAGTTTATTGTTCCCTTCCTAAACTCTGGGTGCCCATCATTTTCCACACGGGCAGCCTAGAGTCAGGTTATCAGGATATTCTGGAATTCAGGAGGTGCTGTGGAGCTCTATAGGCGAGCTGGAGGACGAAACGTATCACTTGTATATGATATTATCTTTTCCGCTGTGTATCCATTTGTAAGGACAAGTTCGTATAATTGTCCAGTTGTGTTGTGTTGTAAGTTGACTCTGATGATGTAATGTATATTAGGTACAGTTCTTTTGATTTAAAGATTTTTCATTTATCTATTATAAGTTGTTCCGCTGCAATTGTGAGATTCTGATATTGTTTCTGTTGCTTTTTCTTTCTTTCTTCTTCTTCCTCTTCTTCTTTAACCCTAACAATTCGGTTTTCCGGCCTTCGATTTCTCGGCAGTTGATACAGTGGATGTATTAATGTCGATTTTCGAGAGTCGAAAATCTCCTAATCGTTACAAATTAGGGCTCAAAAGCTTTTCCATCGCGTTCGAAATGGGTGTTTAACATTATAAACGCCTAGCGGCACGCCTCGATAGGAGTTCGAAAATTTAATTTGCATTATCGAAATGATTTGAATTTGAATTTAAGTTAAATATATATCCAATCACATGTATAACACTTGTCCACTTATTTACACGCATCTTCATTTTAAAATAGTAAAATAAAGAGAAACGAATCCGTCTTCAAATTTGCTCAGTTGAAAAAAAAAATCAAATTCCTCATTCGAAAATGGCCGAAGCTTTTAACTTCGCCGTTCTTTTTTCTTTTTCTTTCATATATGAAATTAGCTTAAATCAAATCCTCTTTCTAATCGAATCGAGAGCCTGAGTATTTTCTATCGAGCCGTTCTTCTACTGTAGTTTGAATCTTGGGAAAAGGGATCAGGATCATTATCGATCACGACATCGGATCAAGCACGAGCACGCATGGAGGCAGAGAGTCAAATCAGCGATTCTCGAATCTTTTCACTAGTTGGTTGCGGCAACATGGCGCGTGGCGAAGGCACGCTAGTGTGGGTCATAGGGGAGAGAGCTCGACTCGGAGGGAGTAATGACCTCATATAGTCGATCGCGATGGGGACGAAGCATGTTCTAGTCTTGGGTTTGCATTTGTTTGGCGACGTTCGTCAGCTCTAGTGGGTGGCGCACTCGATAGGAAGGCAGTGTTTGATTTTGGGCAAGGCTAGGGCGAAGTGGTTCGTAGATGTAGGGTAACTTCTGTATCTTTAATTCAATTAAATAACATATATACGTATTTTACGTAGAAAAGAAATTTTACAATGTGATTAACAGGTTTTAGATATATATACATATATGTATATATACATATACAGTATAGTGAGCCAACAGTTTAGTGAGCCACTGTTGCCATTCTCAAGAAACAGGGAGATATTATTTTATGTTGAAGATTTTGAAAATATAATGTAGGGATTTTGAAATGATAAAGTTTTTGTGAAATTTGATTTTGGAAATCTATAAATTATTTATATATATATATATATACACACACATTTTTAATGTACGAGCTTATTTTGAAATAATAGATTTGGTGATTAGTTTGCTCATTTAATTATTCGAGTCACTAAGTAATCTATTAAAGGAAATTTAAATTTAAATTGTTAAATGGAAAATATGTTTTGGAGATAGATTTGTTTAATAAACATATTTAATTTATTTTAGTTGCTAAAAATATTTTATTAATTAATTATTAGTTTGAAATAAAATCATTGGATAAATAAATTATTAAATTGGAAATTAATTTTTCGATTATTTTAAATGTTAATAAACGATAATTGTTTATACAAGGTCTATAATCGTGGAGGAAATAGCCGATTTGGATAGGATGGCAAAAATAAAGGTGAGATTTTTCTCGATCATTTGGATTTCCTGATTTAAAATTAATGTTAAATTTAAATCATTGGATGTTGATTGACTTATCTGTTGGATGATATTATATATAGTATATATAGTATATATTGGAGCGATTGATTTCCCGCATTATATAGCGGACGAGACCTTGTGCGCCCAGCATAATTGCGGATAACCCCATATACCACGATATCGCACCATGAAGTGGGACTGGTATTTTTATATTGTGCTAACATCTATGGATGTAGGGAAACAGGTTGGAGGGATCCGACTGGATTACTCAAAATATTTAGATTGTTTTAATATTCTCGTGATATGATTTGTTTGATTATTTGAGATAGATTATATTAGTGATTGAAAATATTTAACGCTATGGTTTGATTAAATATGTTTGGGTATACTAAGTCATCAAAGATAAAGATTTAATATTTTTAAGGAAAATAAAATAGGGAATATTTTAGTAAAATAATCATAGATAAATTGGATAAATTAAAGAATGCATTGGAAAAGGATAAAAGTTGATTTTTAAATTCTAATAAATAAATTCCAAGTGTGGGAAAGGAGATTTCTGAATAATAGGAATAAATGAATTCTTAAACTTAAGTAATAATATTTAAAGGAATAAAAGATTATTTTTAAATTCAGAATTTAAATGGTTTAGATAGGAAATAAAGAAGAATTTTGAAGTAAATGTGAAATTGGTATTTTCAGTTTAAATAAGATTTTAAATCATAATAAAGAAGTTAAATCTGAAATTAATGGATTTTGAAATAAAATTGAGTAAGTAAAGCAATTTATTTTAAAATGGAGTAAAATTTGAAAATTGATTTGGAAATTGATATAGAGTTTGAATTTGTGTTTTAAAAGAAGATGAGACTGTGGAATTTATAAACTGGGTTTATAAAGTGAAATAAGAAATCAGTGGATATTTGGAAGTATAAATTCACGATGGGAATTTACGATGGAATGGGTAATTTGTTTTAAACAAATAGTAGTTTATTTTTAAAGGTACAAAGAAAAGTGTATTTCCCTAAAAAGCCAAGTACGTTTTCAAAGCAGATTTTTAAGTATAAGTTAAAAGTTTTAAATTTGTTTAAAGGAATGTTTTAAGAAATTATTATTTAAGTTGTTAAATGTTTTAAAGGTAAAGATTTATTAAATTTGTTATAGTAGTAATTATTTAAAAGGTTAATTGGTATTATGTTTTAAAAAGATAATTATTAGTATTTGTATTTTATAAAATATTTTTTTTTAAAGATAGTTTGGTTAAAGTTTTATTTGAAAACTAGTATAGAATTTCGTAACTTTATTTTAAAATTTAGTTTGGCATAACTTTTATTTTAAAAGTTAGTTTTTTATTTTATAAAGTAGTTTTATTTTTAAAGTATATATTTTTGAATAAAGTGTTTAAGTAGTTTTAATTTAAATGTTTTAAATTATATTTAAGAATAAAGTGATATAAATTATTTAAAATCTAAAGTATTTGGACTTGGTGATTTTCAATGGAAATAAACAATATTTGGGAAATTTATCCCGTGAGAGAAAGGTGGGTTGAAGTATGGAAAATAGCTTGCGAAGTTATTTTGAAATAAATAATTTGGAAAATTATTTAAAGTCTGATGGTTGTTTGCGAATGGTATTTGATAGTTAAATAACTGACTATTAATATTTGCCAATGCGCTGATCATTTCGAAGAGTCCGGGATCGGGATTAAATTCTCGAAAACCACTTCGATCCGCTTTGAACATTTCATGAGGAAGACGAGAGCTGGGAATCGAAGATGGAGCAGTGAAGTGCAAGGGCTAATCGCTACTAATCGTGAGGGTGATTCCAAAAATGGATGTAGTAGGAGTAGTGCCTTCTGTTCCGTTCGAACCCGTAATGGAGTTGTATGGACAAATGCTTTCAGAACAATGTCAGGAAGACAATGAGCATTCTAAGTGAATGTGAACTTAAAGGTAACGCATAGCCTCGGGCCTCATCAACTGGGAATGGCTAAAACAAGGGAGATGCACACAAGGCTAAGTGGCTTGCAACCAATTAGCATAAGGTCACCCATGTCTAGATGTCCCTTTATTTCGGCTATGTGGGCAGTTGCTGATCCCAACTGCGAGGTGAACTTATTCGGACTATCCAATAAGGGGTAGCTTAGATCTTATGATGCAAGGGATCAGGGTGGATCCTCGGTACAATGATCCAGACCACGTACTGTGACGGGCGGTACCCCAGTATCCCTGCCATTGATAGAAATCCATTCTCGCTACGTGCCATTACGGTTTTGTTTGTATACCTATTAGCTAGAATTTAATAATGTAACAAATTTGGCTATTTGAATAAGTATTTGTACATAGACACTACTATAATATCTGAGGATTTTATAAGAAATGTTTTGCTTATCGGTAAAAACCCGGCATGTTTATTTGTAGCGTGGTCTTACGAGATACCTTTGATTTCAAAGAATTTTGAAAGCTTTAATAATCCAATTGAGTGTGTTCTCTCACGCTGGTTTTCCAGACTAATTCGGGTGTTACTTAACTATAACGCTCGGGTCAGACCGAGTATTATAGAGTATAGATTCTGATGGACGGCTATGGAGCTCAGGTGACGAGCTGGATGACGAAGCATATTTTTGTAGATTTATATTTCCGTTGTACAGTTTAAGCTGTATATTCATCTTTGGAAGGACGAGGTATTACAACCGTCCTGAATTGTGCTGTTGATTGAATTGTACTCTGATGATGTAATGTATAAACAGATATAGTTCTTTTTGTCTAAAGATAAATCATTTATTTATTACGAGTGTAAATGCACGTCCAGATGGACCTGCATCTAATCACAATATGCATGCAACCCGGACCTGCATCTAATCACAGTGTGCATGTTCCTGATGTTCCTATAGTCAAAATTTATGGCTATCGGTGTAGCTGATGCTTCTATAACATCATCATAAGAAACTCCACTTGTCTTAATGCCTGAAACTACAGTTAAAATTAAATCGAGTAGATGCGAGAATTACCCTGAATCGCCACAAATCGGCGTTTCTAGAGTTAGATAAAAATAATAGTTGTAGAAAGTAAATTTCTCCAAGTTCATTTTGTTTCAGGAATACTAAATAGGGAAAGTGAAGTAATTGTAGCTGGCAATGATTGGATTTCTTTCTGTGGATCCGACAGTGCAGCTACTTTTGAAAGCATATAGAAGTTGAGAGATGCTCAACCTTCTTCCATTGCAGATCATATGAGGAAACATTTTATCGACGACTATGTATGATGGATTATTACAATCCCACCTATAGATTGCTTCATATTTTACTATGAAATTGTTTATCTTAGCAGTAATTTTTTTAATGGCATTATTTTCTGATTGTTTAACTTTGAATTGTAGATGGTAAAATGTAGTTACATTTTGATTTGCAGAAATTTTTGTTTAGAGGTATTCCATGTTATCAAAGCTTCAACTCAAATGTGCTTTCTAACAGCATGATTCATTTGTCGTTAGTAAAACATATGCAGATAATACTAAGTTTACTAACATACTACCTTACAATTATATGACAACAAAGCAATACCAAATTGTATCTAAAAGAATAAATCATATATGACTTTTAACTATGAAAAAAATATTTAAGCTGTCTTAGAAAAAGAATAGACTGGTCTAACAGGCCTTTTAGTATAAAACATATATAAAATGCAGAACACCTAATATTTCATGTACAGACCTACTCAGAAATTTACGCATCTTAATATAAATTAGTTTTGATTCATTGCATCTCAAAATATTTCCGTTGAAAATTTTAGGAAGCTTCAAAAGGAAGAACTCATGAGCCAAATAAAAATCACTACTTTTGAACATTAAGAATATGGCATTTTCATGGTTCGTAGAATGTTAGTTAGTTGCATAAAAGCTTTAATATGTTTATAGAAGAAACATAATTTATTAACAGAAATTATGCAACCGGATAAGCCCAGATTTTAAAAAAAAGGCATAATTTAATCTATTAACATAAATATATCATCTTGTTATGATACATTAATGGCTCGGTCTTTATATCTTCATCCCCATTTTAATGTGTCGCCAGTGTCAGGTTTATAATCACCTCTAGTTATTTCTTCTGTCAAAAATTTTAAACTCACTCTAATTTCCCTGCTAATGTTGTTGTTAGCTGAAAATGTGTAAACTTTGTTCATGATCTCAACCTAACCATATACTGGGACTTTTCTGAAACCTTTATCTCTCATCGATTTCTTCACATTTGTAGCTTCTTTAAATTTTCCAGCTTTAGAATATACACTGACATTATATCATAAAGAATTGCTTCATCGAGTCTTCCGTTTTCTATATGTCCTGATATCATAGAATTCCATGAAATTGTAGTTTGATTTTCAGTTGGAAAATATAAGTTCTACCATGTGCATAATACCACACTTTGCATACATGGCTATAAATGCAACCGAAACAATGTCATTTAAAACAGAACTTGTAATGATTGTCTATAAATGAATTTTCTTACATATCTATAAGTTCTACAACATGCAGCCTGCTTACCATATGTTTCATATGCAGTCTAGAGCGAGCCTGCCTGCTTTCAGTCTACAACTCCAACTTGCCTGCCTCGGTTCAGCGTTTCCCTTCTGTTTTCGGTATTCAAGCCTACATCAGCTTCTTTCACTTTATTCCATTTAACATTAATAATGAAGTGAAGCAAGCATATAAGAGCTTCACTGCAACTCCTACTTCATTGCATCAGAACTTTTCACTTCATTGCAGCTAATAGGAGCTTCATCCACTTCATTGCTTTCAAGTCCACCCTCAGTTCAACAGAGAAGGTTAGCTCTGTCGTAAAAATCTTCAAAGTATTCACTTCTTTCACTTCATTGATATTGAACTCTATTTATGTACATCTACAACCTATTAACAACAAATTCATCGATTAATAGATCCATTTCAGTTATTATTGGCATGTAATATTAATAATAATAGTTATAAGTGGATGTAATTGATTGTATTGGGATGCTCAGTGGTAAGTAATTGACATGAGGTAAACCAACTGCCTCAAATTCAATTGTTTAAACATACTTTGTGCTTATTAAAGAAACATGTCAGGGATTAAATACAAACACATCAATGAAACCATGATATTAATATTACCATAAGCTTGATCACTGGGTTGTGCCAAGCTTCTACCAACTGTAGTTTCTTCCTACGTATAAAATAGAACATATATATTTCAAATAAAATTAAATGAACATAAATTTTCATAAGTTAGACGTTACAACTTTTGAAACGTTATTCTATAACTAATAAAGCGCATGCCCCGTTTTATAAAATAAGACAAATGTCAACATTCATTTTCTTTTCAAGTGTGGGATATTCACTTTTTTTGTTCAAGACTAACGGTTCACTAAAAAAGTAGTAACCGGAGTATGGTTTTTATATTGCTACTGTTATTACATAAAAGTTGCATAAAATACAACTCCTCTTCAGTTCTCATGCACAAAATTGTCTTTTATGAAAAAAAAAATACATGTACCAAAATTATTTTAAATACCTAACATGTCATCAATTTTTTAACTTCGCAAAAAACCTTTCAAGACATGTTCCAAGTTAGGCAGAAACATGCATCTCTTTTTGTACTTAGGATGAGCATTACAACTCCATGTATCCATACTACCTATATAACTCCCCCAATTGCACTATTTCATAAATACCACATGGCATATTTATGCTCTATCTTTCCTACAACTACAGCTAAAGTTAAACATGGTTTGCACTTTATCCTCATCTCCTACTTCATACATATCCACTCATCTAGATTTTTGGGATCTGGATAATAAGAAGACCATTCTTTAGCAACAATATGCAATCTCATCACAAATTCCTTATAATAGCTTATACTCCTCTTAGCCAACATTATATTCCAAATAAAGGCAAACAATTGAATCAAATCTATAACATTAGAAAGATGATTAAAGATGCAATAATCAACCTATAAATGATAGAAAAGTGTATCGTACCACTGAAATAAAAAACAGGAATGCAATAGAAATTGCAATAATCAAACAAATATATATAACTAACTAACAAATTTGTGTGAAATTATGGAAGACTAAAGTGGTGAGGACTGCTGTAATCTTCTACCTGAAAAATGTCAAAGGTAAAATATTAAAAATAAAGTATAGCAAAAGTTTATTTAATAAATATCAGTTTCTACATTGAAACTGAAAGGTCAGAAATAAATTTTCATTTAATGCACCTTAAGATGTTGGAATTCTTAGCATATTAAATTGGTGCTTATGCATTGTCTGTTTAACATGAATAGGTTTTAGTATTCTTTCTTGCATTAAATAAAAGGCTATAATTTTGGGGTTATATATGTTTAACGGACATGTAATTATATTTACACATGCCACCATGCAAACCAATGCTATGTGTACATTTTTGAAAACTAATATTTATCTTATTATATCACCATTTCAAATTTTCTTTAGGACTATAACATCGTACCTATTACAAATTTTCTTAAGGATTTTAACACTATAAATATGTAATGTTATGTTGAGAATAAATAATAAGACGATGTTTCTTTTTTTGATATTATTTTTTGCGACTATTTAGAACACTATTTAAAGGTTGCAAAACATGTGAAATCTCATTGAAACCTTGTAATAAACTGCACCTTCATCTTTCAAAACCCACTTAAATCACGAAAACGTTGAATATCAACAGAAAATACCATTAATTTCTTTGATTTGATTTTCTATTCGCACACGTTTCAACTAAATGTAAAAAAGTAAAAACTATCAAAAAAAATCAACCTAATGTTTTTGAAAAAAAACGTGCAAATCTGCATATTTTATGAAACGATACAAATATTTTTAGAAAAAGACACAAATATTGTATTTTTTAGTATATATGTACAAAAACTAAACTACAAATATTTACAACTTTTACCCAATTGCTTATAGCAACAACTTTAAATTATTGGAAAAAATCAAGTTAATTTTCTAATTTTATTTGTGGTTCACGATAAATTTCAATTATTAAAATTCAAAGAAGAACTACATAATGCAAAAAATAATTATTGAAATACTCTAAAAAGTGTTATTGGGGGCGGATGCAAATTTAATTTTCAAAATAAAAACCATGGTTAATTGTTGCCATTTTTGTAACTATGTTTGTTAAACTATTTTCAAAATTAAACTTTTGTATAAACTATTTGTTATTAGGATTTTGTTCAGATAAAGTTTATGTTAGAAGTTTATAACACTTTATGACAGTGCATCGTTGATGTCCTGTTTATTAGGAAAGTGCGAGGCCCAGACCTTGGGATACTACTTCCCTAAAATAACATCAACCAAAAAATAAAGTACATAAACTCCTGAATACCGAATCAAAATCATGCAAGCTTATCGTAAAATATTAAACTCGTCATATACGAAGTTCTAGCACCACCAACTCCAACAACTACTTGAAAACATTAAACTACATGCTAATTAAATATCATTATTTAGCTTACATCCCAATGAAACACACCAGACACCACTTTTGTCATTAAGTTAGATGATGATTTATCTTACATCCCAATCACTGGTTCAATATAACCATCATTTGTTGTACAATGACACCAATTCCATCCTTTTTATTAACTATGAACAATTTTTTTTAAAATTTTTATGATATTTTTTAGTATAAGAGTGGTACTTCGGTCATTGACATAATACGTTTTATTTTTATTTTTCATTTCATAATCGTTCGCAAACTTTTAAATAATTTAATAAATAACCACAAAAAAATTGATTTTGTCTGGTATTATTACTTGGGTTTGAAATTGGGTATATCATTGGAAAAAATAAACAACGGTAATTTGTAATCTGAGTTTATTTATTTTTAATAGGTGTAGGAGAAGTACTTTTGGATGTTTTGTTGTGTTGACATGCAAGTATTTAGCAGTGGCTGGCCATTTATTCCTTTTTATCTAATTGTAAATTTAGAAATATTTTGGTATATCTTAAAACAGCCAAATGTCAGTATATCACAGAATTCTTACCCGAGCGTATGGAAAAGTAATCATTTCTTCTCTAAGCTTTGTTATCATCGACCATTGGAATAATCTGCATTGAGATTAACCCACGCAAACTTGAGCAAAAATACAATGAGGCATAAAATTTTATTCAGGATAGTTGAAGATATGTGTTAGACCTAGGCTTCTGAAAATTACTGATAATACAATTATACAAAGCATGAGGCATATGATGAAATATGAGATAACCGCAAAACATTGTGCGATATAGTTTAAAAATTACAAATGAAGCAGGATGCCTAATTCGCGAAAAGGAATATCAAAGTTTGTAAATTAGAAGTGCTACCCGATGAATGTTATTTGGCTTCTAATTAAATCATCCACTTAAATGATCTAATGCCATAGACGATGGGATGAATAAACATGGTGACGATTTCTTGTAAGGGCTCAAAGGAGTGTTAGGGTTGAATGGACAAAGTGACAGAGGAGACTTACGGTTGAATGCATAGTTTCATATGATTCTAAAGAACATTGGCCATGTGATCTCACTCGGGGATTATGATGAACTTTGTGTTGTAAAATATATGAAATTTTTAGCAAAGAACTATGTTGACAGCAATATGTATTTAGATTAACATGTATAATACTTGGTTAAAACAGTAGCTAAAGTGAGAAATATTGTGTATCCAATTACTGCAGTTGTAATATGATATACGATTCTCATAAATATGATATCAAAATCATGGAGATACATAACTAGTAATAAAATATTAGGCTCCATATAACACAGAAACATTATGTCTTAAAATATATAAGAACAGTTTGTTACCTTGATTGAGCTCAAAAATGTAATTCAAGCTTCTCATTATATAGCAATATAACTCATCCAAATGAATGTAAATGTCTGATTCCAAAGCATATCAAGCAAGCTTGCATAAAAACACCTATTAACACATGAGGAAAAAATGCATCATTTTTTGCAGACAATTAAACATTAGCTATAAACAAAAAAAAATTGTGAATTAATAAGGAAACATAAAACACACATGTAGAAGGTGTAAACTGCAAGTGAGATTTGCTGTTAAGTAAAATTATAAGCATTTACTTATCATCAATTTTTTCAAATCAGTCAATCTGAAATATAAATTATGATGTTTACTATGAAATTGTTCAGCTAGAAAAGAAGTGAAGATCAGTGGATATCAGAAAATAATATCCCCAAGCATAGACCACCTTTAAAACATTAATCATCTTTGCTTCCTTAACTACTTCACAAAAAACTTCCTCTTGTTCATGTGGATGGAGATAAAAGAGACGATTTCTTTTTAACAAATACTGAAAAATAAATGCTTAATGCTTTGGCATGACAGTGATGAAGTGGGAATTGGTCAACGCTGTATTTTGGTACACTACCTCGTTGATTAACCATCTATAAAAGGTAAAAGTTGTCGTTAGAACTTTTATGGAAGATAATTTTAAAAATTATGTTATGAAATATGGATGTTATACAATTTCATTATTTTTTTACGCGGATATACGTGAATAATTCACTATAATTTCTTCTTTGTCTTTTTTTGTTATTTAACCAAAAAAACATAAAGTTAATTTCCTATAATAAAAACTCATAAATGAAGCCGAGTAAGGATTTAACCATGTAAAACTATGAAACAAAATAATAAAGAGAACCTTTTCAAAAAATAAAACAAATGGAAGTCACATTTGATGTTATTTCTCAATTCTACATATAATTTTGAGATTTAGAAAACCAATTTAAAAAGGGGAGACCAATTTACAGTTTGAAAACCTAACAATTCTAGAAACGTTTTGTCTCCTCTTTGAGGAAAAAAAGAATGAATAATATATAAAATAGACGTGCGTATAAAAAACAAAGCAAAATAATTCGATACTTAATTGAGAGCAATCCAAAACAGTGAAAGTCAAGAAAACCTAGAGGTAAAAAATTATTCAGTAAGTTGAATAAAATAATATTTCATGTTATGTAAATGTTCAGTTCAATTAAAAGCACAAAATTTTAACTTTTATCAATTGAACAAATTTTATCAAAGTTGAATTATTCAGTATACAGTATGAAAGTTACAACCTAACCAGCGATTTTACCTCTAACTGGATGAATGCTCGAATCCGGTAAGCCAGTTTATCCTTGAATCGACTACAGAACCCAATCAGATATACAAAACAAATGAAAGAAACATGAATCATGAAAGATATCAAGTTTTGTTTAACAAAGAAAACCCTTGGGGGAAAAAATCATAAATGAAGATTTGAATTTGCAGAACATACCAAATTTGAAATGAAGAATGTCGGATCTGAAAATAAATTAGAGCTTGGTAGCTAAAGGAAAGGAGAACGAAAAGATTATTTTTTTTAGTTGAAGCAACAGCACCATTATATTTTTTTCTGTGGTTCTTTCGTTATGTTAATTATAATTTTATACTTAAACAACATCGTGATAGTTTGATTGCTCTGTTTATCATTTTTTACTACAAACTTCAATTATTACTCTACCTTACCATGTCTAATCATATAATTAAAGCATCCTAAATATATATTGCTTATTTCTAGCTATGATGCCATTTGATTTTATACCATATTTGCTGCATCATTGCATTATATATTTAAGACTGCTCTTTTTATAATCATTCTTACTTTTAATAATACAAATTAGCAATATAAATAATTTTTTTGTTAAATCTCAGGTCAAATATCATGTTTCTTTCTGATTATTTGTTTCCTACTTCACAGTTATAAATCATCAAGTATAGAAGTAAATGTTTACTTTACAAATAATAGAATATAGGCACATATTAAGATTTCACAATGAGTAGGCACGTAATAGATAATGAGCAATCACCTAATCACAAAATATAATTATTCTATTTTGAAATCTCAGGTCAAAACCGCTTTTACTGCTTTACATATTTCCCTATTTTAAGATACATATAGAAATGTAATATAAATATTCGTTATGTTAATTATAATTTTACAAACTTCAAAACATTATCAAATTTATAAGTTGCAAGTAGATGAAAAAATCAACTTACATGATAAAATAAAGCAACAGAACTATCTATCGAGATAAATCCAGACGAATTAAAAAAATCTGAAAGTTATTCAATACTAATAGATTAGGAAAAAAATATAACCTTGCACATTAATGAATACTTATAAAAAATAACCTTGATCTTTGATAGTCGAAGTTGGAGAAGATGGTAGTCGATAAACTGAAAGATTCATAGTTAGACGGAGTAATCTTAGTCGATAATCGAAAATCGATAATCGATCTGTTGTCGATAATCGATCGGTAGTCGAAATCGATCGGTAGTCGAAATCGATCGGTAGTTGATAATCGATAATGGATGTTGGGGAAGACAGTTAATATGGAATTTTGACGGCGATGAATTAGGGGTTTTAGTGGAACGGGAAATGAAACACGGAAGATAGAGGGTATTTTGGGGATTTCCAAAAGACACGGTTGAACTCAGTAGCATGAACTTTCATTATTAGTAGTAGAGATATAATGTTCCGCCGTGATTGTGAGATTCTGATATTGTTTCTATTCCTTCTTCTACTTCCTTCTTCTTTTACCTTAATGATTCAGTTTTTCGACATTCGATTGTTCATCATTCGATACAGTGGACGTATTGATGTCGATTTTCGGATGTTGAAAAATTGGGCCATTACAATCTTTCTTACTCCTTGTTCATAGAGGTTTCGATTTGGTCAAAAGGTGAATATTAGGAGTAAAAACTATTAAAATAACAAATAAAAGGGAAACTGTTTCTTATTACTAAAAAATCATCTCATAAATACCATTCTTAAGTAATAATTCAGTGCATGAATAGTATGTATAGTATAAATATTAGCTTACTAATTCAAGCATCATGATTAAAAAAGCCACGATCTACTTATGGTTTCATGACTTGTGAGATCAATAACATGATCCAATAATCTTTGTTGTTTCCTTTTATTTCCTTGGTCTTTATATTGTATGCTTCAACATTAGTGGCCATGTTTAGATCATTATTCACATTGCTATAACAAGAACTAGTAACTGGACATAATTTATTATTTATGCACATATGCTTTGTTCTATGTGTACCCACAAGTTTCTAAAACTTTATTAAAAAGGTTTTATTGCTTTATTGTTAATTTTAACATCTATAACTATATTGCTACTTTAAGTATTGTATTATGTCTGCATAGTGTAGGTTCTTTTAAAGTAGTGGAGAAATTTTTGTAAGTCCATAATTATAACAACAAAGTCAACCATATCTAATAGCTTTTGTATCTTTGTATATCAAGTTAATTTCACTTGTGCTTATAGTGAACGTATCTTGTTTTTCCTTTGGTTGTCATATTAGAAGACAGCATGTATGATCTTCCATTCTTTACATTCATAGTATATGAAATTTCATTGACATCCTATTCTGAAGAATTTGATAACGAAATAATGTGATTTATATCGATAAATACATTTTTCTATTATTGTCAATATTATATCCATGTGTAGTGGTTTAAATTACTTGATCTCGTTAAAAGAAAATTGGTAAATGATGAATTAAATCTAGGTCAGAGTAATCATATTTGAAAATTACACCAGCACAAACAACCTAACTACTAATCCAATACGTATAATTCATCACAAACAACATCAAATAGAAAATTTTCAACTTCATTAATACAAAGCTCATTTTCAAAATTATGTATTTTTGGAAGTTATGTATAATAATAACTACTACTATTTTGTAAAACTAAAAATTGGAGAAGAAAAAATTGAATGTAAAAAATCAAACAGAGCTTAAGGTTTTCATCCAAAAATCTTGATACAACTATCAGTCCTAAATATGATTAACTACTACTTTCAATCTAAACATAATGATACGTTATACATTGACTATTATCTAATTCATGTCATTTAAAATAACATCGTAAAGATGTTCTAAATACAACTAATTTACATAAAGGTATATATGTCATAGTTTGTAGCTTTTAAATAAAAACAAATTTATTGAAATCCAAATACATTATGAGATTGATAAAGAGATATCTCCATTTGATTTTAATACATAAGGAGAAAATGTTGAAATCATAACTAAAGACATATGATCAATCTTAGGGGTCTAGATTAGAAAGGACATTATGCATAGGGGCAAGAGATGGACCATGGTGTTTTTCGGCAACAGTGAGGAGTTGGAGCATGGTGTTTGTGGCGATGATGAGAAGCAGGAGCATGAGCGTGATGTTTGTGCCAACAGTTTGTCGTTGGAGCATGACCGTGGTTCTTGTGGCGATGAAGGTGGTTGTGGGAAGAGTGATAAAAAGCATGGTGTTGGTAAAGAACATGATGGTGGCTTTGGGGAGCAGGAGCTTGGGTAGGGTGTTTGTGGTGGTGATGAGGAGATAAAGCATGACCATGATGCTTGTGGTAGCGGTGATGGTGAGGAGCATGAGGACGGAAACGATCAGGATCCAGTTTAATGATATACTCTTTTTTCTTTCTTTGTATCTTCCATCAAAGCTTCCATTGCAGATTGAATGTTTGTCTGGTGGTCTTGTGACATTTCATTCTCACCAACTTCTATTAACAAAATTTCAATATCAGAATAACCTGATATTGTTTTTGTAGTTGTTGTTGTCATGACAATAACTAAAAAAATAAACTTTTTAGAAGATCCATTTCTTAGTTTGATATTCTGCAATGCAATTGTGAGTGAAATTCCCTATGGTATTTAAAAAGCTGATTTGGTATTTGATAAGATTAAGAGGGAAAGGAAATCTAACAGTAAAATTTATTCCCTATTAATTAATAAAGTGGGAATTCATTTTGGGGATTAATCTATTACAGTTGATACATTAATCGCATTTTACATGTATATATTAAGATATCTAGATACAATTTGGAAAAATATTTTCCTATATGTTTTATATTAATAACTTCCAACTATTTTTTAATGTACATTCATAATATTACAGTTGCTATTTTTTTAATTTTTTATTAGATGAATCCAGGGAAAGTAATAGATTATGGTTCATGTATTAGCATATTCATTGTTTAAACTAACTAGAAATTTAAATGGGAAAAAAGTAAGTAGAAATAAAATTCAATACTAATTGACATTTTAGTTAAAATATCCTTAATTATGATGTTTGTCTATAATCGGCTATTTTTTACTTGTTGAAGCCAGTGTTGCTTTTCATATTAGAACTCCATGGTTATTCAAAAACATTTATTTTGGTATTTTCGCTCTTCCGAACAATGTCAAATTACTATTATGTATGTTTAAGTTATAGATATTAATTTTTATAACATGCTTTCTGCTTTTTTCATGAGATTTTTACTCTCAATTTTGTGTCAAGAATAATAATACGCTTATTACTATTTAAGAAAAATAATAATTATACCATAAAGGTAAAAAAAGTGGTTTATTTTAGATCAAGATTTTTCTTAATCTAGGAAGAATAATTTTCCACAAAGGGAATCTAACATAAGACCCCCATTGAATAAAAATATTTTTTTTCCAATATTAAATTAGGTCATACTCTTATTAATTCTTCTAGAATCCATATCATCCAAAAATTTATTTCATTTGCATTCCGTGATGTAGTAATAGCCATTAGAAACACATGAATAATCATAATTTTCGTATCTTTAAAATATTGATATTATATATTGTAAAAATTCAATTTCATAGTAGCCTTTCTTTCAAACATGATAATATTTGCCAAAAGCATTATCAGCAATTTGTCATTATTGTTTAAATATATGATTCCCATTTTTTAAGATTGTATGCAATTTGATGTTATAAAATAATTACTGAAAGTTTACATTTCATCTATTTTAAGAAGAAAATTAAACTTCTTTCATGTTACTAAGGACAATAAGCTTAATCTAATTAATAATAGAAATTAAATTCCATTTTTTCAAGTGATAGACAACAAAGTTTGCTTTTTCAAAAATTGTTGTTTTATAACCAAAAACTCTTTATTTCTAGGAATGAAATTGCCCAACTGTTTTCCAAATAGAATTCTTTACAACCATGTAACTTTTAGTATAGATGAATTATGGCAAAATTTCATTTACCCCATGTATTCATATATGCACAATTATTTGTGTACATATGTACGTAGGGTGAGCACATGTGGATAGAATAATGGGTATAATGTGTACATTTTCGTTAATTTTTGTTAATTATTGACCGTTAATGTAACCATAGTAGTCTGATGGCATTTGTTGATTAAATGTGTTCCTTTAAGATATTAATAAACCATAAATTTCATTTAATCCATGAAAATTGTGTGAACCAAATATAGTAACCAGAAAGCTTAAATTGTGAATAATATATGCATTTTGAAATGCAATTTAGAGATAGTTAATCAAAACTAGCCTACCAACTTTCCTTATCAAATATTGTTTGCATAAAAAATGAACAAACACCTCCAAGTCGTATGAATGAGTTGATTTTATGTTGTTTCTAGTGATTCGGGTGATTTACGCAAATATATAAAATAGATGGACTAAACTGTAAAAGGCACACAGATTTATAGTGGTTCGGCCAGAACGTGCCTACGTCCACTTTATACGTTATTCTCCTTTTTCTTTCAGATTACAAGTACAAGTACAAAGCTTTGTATACAAGTATATGAAAGTTGTTTGAAAAGTTCCTTCCGTGCTTGAGCTCTCAAACTTGTCAACCATTGTTGTACCCCTGCCCCTCTATTTATAGAGTGAGGCTGGGGGCAGGGGTCCTGGATGTATATAGCTGCTGGTGGGCTTGGGCTGAAGCAATCTGGTCTGGCACATCTGGTTCGGCGTTCCTTGGTTCAGCCGGGCTTGGAGAATTTTGGTTCGGCGTGGTCAGGTCCGGTAGAGGTTGGATCGGTGGAGTTTGGACTGGTGATGGATGGTTCGGTAGCGAGTGTGGCGTGGTTGGTTCGGCAGGTGATGGAGAATGCTCGGTTCGGCAGGGGGAGTTGGACCGGTAGGACTTGGACCGGTGTGGGTGATTCGGTGATGTTGGTCCGGTTCGGTAGGTGGGTTGGCCCCGTGTGGTTCGGCTGTGTTATGGACCGGTGTTGGTGGAGGATAGGTTTGGTTCTGTAGTAGGTTGATTTACTCGATGGATTTGGTTCGGTGAAGGGTGGAAACATAGGGTGAAAACACACCCAACACTTGCCCCCCAAGTGGGGCATATACTCGTATATGCCGTGCTTTGTTTACTTGGACAACCTCATCCGGCCCGAAAAACCGAACTGGTTTGTTCGGCCATCCAACTCTCCCCTATAAGTAGGAGTACCAGTCCTTCGCTATTTCTCACCGAACGAAGCAGCCGAATCAGATTCTAAGTGGATCGCCGAATTAGCTATCGTACCGGACCAATCTTGACTGCCGGATCAGGTAACTGCCGAATGCCCTTCTGCACCCTTCTCTCTTCTCTTTTTTTTTGAATGCCGAATGTTCGGCACTGGGAATGCCGAATGAATCTCGGCATTGGAAATGCCGAATGAATCAAGGTTTTTCGAATGCCGAATGAAATAAGGTACTCTTAATGCCGAATGAAATTACCACCGGATGAGCTTGGAGAGTGTAGTGCCGAACGACCTCTCGCCTTGCTGTACCGAATGAACTTAAAGGCTTTCAACGCCGAATGGACTTTAATCTCAACCTTTGTGTTTTGAACTGCGAGTGAAAACCCCTGGCTGCATGTACTTGTTTGCGTATATTTCCATATTCCTTGTTCTAATTTGTTCTTCCGGTGTTTGCAGATAATGCCTCGCAAAGCAGAAACTCGATCAGATAAACGGAAGTCTAAGGGCGAAGGAGAGTCCTCCTCCGTGCCCCCAGCCCAGCCAAGATCGGAACGTCGTGGACCTGCCCCGAGGTCGCTAGTAGATGGGTATGGCCCTCAGGAGCTTCTGAACTCTCCGCCCGACTGTTTTCCTAGCTCCCTCAGAGAGCAGCAGCTTGATGTCATTTCTCGTTCCTTCGGGATTGACAGAGCGCGCATGCTATTGCCGGGGGATGGAGTTATGCCATATGACCCTCCTGAAGGATATTTTGCTTACAGCAGATACCACTGTATGTGTGGGGCCATTCCTCCTATCAATGCCTGGATAATCAGCTTCATCACCTACCTGAAGGTGGCCCCCTTCCAGCTCCAGCCCAACTCCTACACTATCTTGGTGTGCTTATTCGTTATCTTCCAGAGGAGGTATGGGCGCCCCCTTCTAACCGGGAAATCCGATACTTGTATAATCTGAGAGGCTACAAGAAGGGGTCTCCGTATGTTAGTTTAGAAGCGGTCGTGTCCTTCAAACCGGTCTTGGACTTATATTCAAAGTTCACCATGTTTAAGAAAGAATGGTTTTTTATCAAGGACGATTCTGTCTCCTTCCGCCTCTTCACTTCTGGCTGTAAGTTGAACTTTATTTGCAGTTTCCTTGTTCCGACTGCAGTGCTTCTTCTGATATGCTTCTATTTCTTGCTAGCGACAGGTGGCTTTGCGGTCGTGGAGAGTGATTCCCTGGTCCAGATGGCTGCGGAAATAAAGGCCATTTCAGGACGGGACAGGTTGGCTTCTTTCCTGATCAGGAATGCTACTCTCCTGGAGCACAACCTGATCCTGCCACACCAGTCCGTGGTTAAGCATAGGGATACGGCTGAGGAGAAGGCTGCCAAAGCCAAGGAAGGGGCCATGGTGAAAAGTGGCGAGAGGGAACCTTTTACAAAGCCTCCCGTTGTCGGAGGTAAGAAGCTTAAGAAGTCCGATGGTCCCTCTCCTAGCACTTGTCCAATGACTCCGGGGGAGGAAGACGTAGAGGAGGATAGAGGTGAAGGCGAAGGAGGCGATGTAGGTGGAGAAGCAGGGAGTGGAGACGACAGAGAAGGTGACGGTGGTGGTGATGGTGCCGGGGCTTTGCCTCCTCGGCAAGAAGGCGAGATTCAAGAGTGGACGGATGATGCCTTCCGCCTGGCTTTTGAGGGGTTGGAGGAAGGATCAGCCTTGGTGGAGAAATCGAAGAGGTCGGATAAGGCCGGGTCCGGTGCCAGCCTATCTTCTGAGAGTATTTCAGCTAAGGCAACTCCGGCGGTTCAAAGTGACTTCTTAACTCCTCCTTTTAACTTCACATGTTTCTTGGGTCGTAGTTTCATGCATGCTTGTAACACTTGGTTTTTTTTTTATTCCAGGAATGGGTAAGGTGGCCAAGACATCAGATATTCGGCAACGCCTTGAACAGTATAAGTTACTCAAAGTTTCCGCCAAACCAAAGCCGTCAGCTAGTCGTCCTGGAGATGAGGTTAGATATCGCCCCCTTCTCGGAGTTATTTAAGAAGATATGCAAAAGAGAAAGAAGGGGCGATCTTCGTTTGAACCTTCGCCTGGCCCTCAGCCTCCAGTCCAGCCTATCCATGATATTACTGAGGAGGATACCGAGCTAATGCCTTCCCCACTTCCGTCCGAAAATCCAACCGTCACCCCGATAGACCATCCTGGTTTGGTTCGCAACCCATTTGCCAGTCATCCGGATCTGGACCCAAGTTTTCAGGATATCTCTTTTGATGAGGCCACGGGTGAGCATCTTCTTCCTCGTAACCCCATGGTACGGGTGCTTGATGAGGCTAAGTCTTTAGACCTCGATTTGCTTACTACTCGAGTAGTTACCATGGGGGACGAAGCCAAGGCTAATATTGATCGGGTCGCGGAGGAGACCAGGAAGTTGATGGGGCATCATGCCCGTCTGGTCAAGGCTGGAGAGGAGATTGGGAGTACTAATATTCGGTTGCGGCTAAAGGTTGCTGATCAGGCCAAACAGCTTGCCGATCAAGCCATTCAGATTTCCCAGCACGAGGCAGCTCCAGGCGGTTGAAGGAGACTATGGAAGAGGCTAGTAGGGCAGAACTACGAAAGATGGAGGCCGCCTGCAAGGAGCGGATTGACATAGCCATTGCTACGGTGGATGAGGTTCGGAGGGCGGATCTCGAGCAGGTAGAGGAGTTATCTGGGAGACTTGAGGCCGCAGAGCTTGCTCAGGCCAGGCTAAAGGAAGAGATGGAGGAAATGAGGAGGTCTCTCCAGGCTGACCGCTTGAGATATCGATCGGAGAGGGATGTTTCCATCGCTAAGTTGCTGTCCTCAGAGGCCCGGGTGAGGGAGTTTGAGGAGAATGAGGGGATGATGGACGAGATGTTGCAGGATATGTACTTCCGTACTTGGAAGCATGGTAATCTATCTTGGATGGATGACTATCCCCGGGTCATGGCTAGGATATATCTCCAGGCTTTAGAGGAGGCCAAGGCCAATGCGGATAAGGAAGGTGGAGCGGCATTCAGGATGGATGTGGTTACCGCCCAGTTCTCAAAGGAGGAGAAGGTAGCGGTGAAGGAGGGGATGCGGCTACTTGGTGCGGAGGAAGCCGGTGTGCAGTTAGGGGATGAGGACCAAGGAGCGGGTGTTGGTGAGTTTTTCCTTTTTAGCTTTTCGTAACTTGATCGTTCGTTATCGGTTTAATGGACTCTTTTCCTGAATTGGACAGGTAGGGCCTCTGGTCATCATGCTGGGAGCTCCGATCCTGCAGTCAAGTAGATTCGAAGAGCTGGTAGGACGAGGGCGGAGCACTGGTGCAGTTGGTTATTTTATTTGACCTGCTTGACATTCCTGTACATGCTAGTTCAAAACATTAATGTACTCTCAAGTTGTAATTATGCAATTGAACGTCTTTATGTAAGCTTATAACTGTAACGTCCCGAAAATTTTCGACTTTCGAAAATTCAACATCGAGACTCACTTTATCGACTGCCGAGAAATCGAAGGCCGGAAACCCGAAATGTTATGGTTTAAGAAAAAGAAAGAAGAAGAAGAAGAAGAGAGGAAAGACAGAAAATATAGAGAGGAAAGAGAATAGAATAGAAAACAACAGAACAACAACAGAATCTCACAATTCGCAGCGGAACAACATATAATAATAAATGAATAATCTTTAAACAAAGAACTAAATCAGTTATTACATTTTATACATTACATTTCATTACATCATATCATCAGAGTGTACAACAACAACAACAAACAAACAGTGCAGCGGAAAAAGAAATACTATATACTAGTAATACGCCATGTCATCCATCTTGCCTCCAGCAACTTCAGAATATCCAGAATATCCTGATAAACCTAACTCTTGACTGCCCGTGTGGAAATTGGTGGGCACCCAGAGTTTAGGAAGGAAAACAATAAACTCCGAGTCAGTCATGTGACTGGTGTGAGAACTCAAAACAGTTTATTTATCTTTGAAAACAAAATAGAGGAATATTTTTAAAGTCAATTCGCAATGCTTTTAAAAAATGAGACTACCATAAGGCCTCCCGCATACACACACAATGCAAACGCAGAATCGGAGGAGATTTCTCCTTATGATAGTCAAAGATGCTTGATACGCATTTAAAAGAACATTTGATATTATTACTAGTGTATAGTGTAAGAAAATTTTTTTTCGAAAGTAGAATATAAATCTTAGCCAACATACGACCATTATCGTATGCCTACTATAGCTACCATCTAAACAGTGGTGACCACCATAAGTAAATGGCAGGTTCTACAACTAATAACGTACAAGTTTCGTATTGGGAATTGGATTTCTAACGAATGATCAGGCCAAGGAACTTCCCATTGCCACATGAGAATGCCTCTGGATGGACATCCCTGAGAACCAAACCGGATCTCTACCAACACAAGGTCGGGTTACCCCTAACTGAGTAACAACTGACCGAATATGCCATCCCCCGGTCCTTTGGGACCTTTCAACCGAGAGCTCGCAATCAATTCACACAATCATAAAGTGTTTTCAACATGAGTAAGTATCTGGGCTCCATACCATGATACCACCCTTTTCCAGAAGGAAATGCACATATCCTAAAGGGCGCTACCCCTCATAACCTTGCTGCATCTTTCCTGTTTTGACCATTCCCGAGGTGTGAGGCTCGACGAAGTCACGTCCACAAAAACATACTTTATACAAAAGCCATGCTTTGGGTCAACAAATGATCATAGAGATGATCACCAAGATAGACGATCAAATAAACGATCCTATCACAAATAATCAACACGATGATCATTTCACAGCAACACTCAGCATGTCACATTACCAAATTGGGAATATATCGCTGATAACCTTCAACTACATAACCTCTGAGCTCGTACATCTCAGAGAAGGGTGTTAAGCTAAAAGAATAAATTCTCCGCCACCAACAGAAATATATTTGAAAGAAATCGGCTTTATATCTCAACTTGTAATGTCAGACATACAATCCATACAAGTCTGTTTCGGGCTCGAATAGAACCGAAGGCACTTACAAAGAAGTCCTTGAAATCCGGATATTCACAATCCTGATCGGATTCACCATCACATACGGAGAACTCTATACCGTAGCTACTCGGTGCAGAGTCAATCGACAGGTCATCCTATCGCTCTCGCAAATACCGGGTCTTCAACACCGATCTTCAATGCGATTCATAACGACGTATCACATATTCGGAATGGGTTATACGACCCCATGGTCCTTTCCCGGTTAACCCGAATAGTGAGCGCTTATTCAAAAATAAGTGTGGCATTCAAATTCAAACAAATCACATCAATTACCCATTCAAAGGGAAATATTGATAGTCGGTTATTGAACTATCAATGGATATGCACAAATCACCAGTTTCCAAATAATTTTCCAAATTTTTTTTATTTTCCAAAATATCTTTACAAGATATAAAATTTTCACACTTCAAAAATAAATCAATATTTATTTTTAAACCACTTCCCCTTCTATTCATAAATTCCATAGTGAATTTATAATCCAAAATATCTATGAATATTCGATTTCAATTATTCATTTCAATTTATCTTCAAAAAGATAAATTCTCTAATATTCACTTTATATTGGAAAACATTTCCATACTTATTAAAAATAAGTAATTCACAAATCTTTTTATTTTCTACACTTGGAAAATATTCAATATACTTCAATCGAAATTAAGTATATGTTTCATTCTTTAAGGAAATCGTTCTCTTAAACATATTTATTTGGGCCAAAACGAATGTTACGTAAAACATCGTTACGACAACCCAAAATCACTAGTATAGGGATTTGAAATTAAAATAGATATATAAATCCCAATACTATACAAAACATTTCCTTTCGAAAATCATTTACTATAACAACAGTGTTATAGTCCACTATTTCCTTCTATTTCTCGAAAACGTCTATTTCAACAATAAATGTTGAAATCTATGGTTTCGAATCTCAACACATTTTAAAACATCGTTAGATCGTTTTAATTCTGTTTAAAATATCACATCCAAAACATTTTCTTTAACATATTATTCACTATTCAAAAACGTGAATATACTTGTTAACAAATTTCATCCTTTTATTCTTTTTATTTTAAAGTATTATTCACAGTCAAAAACGTGAATATAACTCCATTAATAGGTTTCAACAATTTACTTATCAAAATAAGTCGTTTACGAATTTATAAAACAACGTTTATAAATTCCTTTATTAACCCATTCAATTTATAACTCAATTATAAAAGAAGGTTCATATTATAAGTTAAATGCTTATAATTTATTTGTTTGCAAAATCGTTCCTTTGAACTTCATAATTATAAATCTTATAACTTATAAGATTCAATTATTTATCCAAATCTATTCTTTCAATAACTTTATAAATTTTATAAACCTACTGCTTATAAAATTTCATTTATAACTTCACCGTTTATAATTCTATGAATTTCATTCATTTATGAAATTCATTCACAATCCATTCTAACACTTATAAAAACTCGTTTTATAATTCCAACATTTTAATTTATAAATATTAGTTTATAAATGTTTTAATATAAATCAATTTATATTACTATTTTTAAAAATGCCTTTAAACTCCTTTATAATTTCCTCATTTTGATTTATAAAATAATCAAATTTTATAAATCCTATATTTAAACTTTTTATAATAATTTCAAAAATCCCAATTTAAACTCTTTTATAAAATCATTAATCCATATTTTCAAAAATCAACTTTTAACTATATTTCTTAAAAATATAATTTTTATAACATTAAAAATTATAACATTTATTTATTTAAAACGAATCAATTCCGAACATATAGTATATTTTCAAAAATCACTTAAAAAATCATTTTAAAATTCCAAATTTGGTCCAATGATGCTACATACCAAATAGTCAATTACGACAACAAAGACATCATATATCGATATGATAGTCCATCAAATATCAAAATATCTGAAATCAAATAAAAACTGTTGAGGAATCCAGTTGGATCCCTCCAACCTGTTTTCCTGCATCCACAAACATTAGCACAATACCAATTCCGCTCCAGTACGGAATTATCGCGGTATATGGGATTTAAAATATTACCCGCTTAATAGACGGCGCAATAGGTTCTCATCCGCTAAAAAATGCGGGAAATCAACAACTGCAATATATACGTATGCCAATATATATATATATTGCTATTATATATAATACCAATTTCACTGTTTATGAAATATTCGCGGTATATGTTTTTAATAAATAACATCCGCTTACTAACGACGCATAATGTCTATTTTAACAATCAATAGATAACAATCATCATTCAAACATGCATTCAAATATTTTAAATCTAACTATTTAAAATAAAATCGAAACCGATTCGATTGAGTGAGAAGTTCTCGCCTTGATTTCAATTTCGTTTTAGCGATTTATTTCGAATAAAACTAAACGGACGTTTAATTTTACCCGAAATTTTCACTAACTCCAAACGACTCTAATCCAATTTCATAGCGTAGTGCTCGTCCATACGATTCCAACGCAACTGGTTTCGCGTATTTTCGACCTCGTATGAAAAAGATACAATATTTTAAAGTTTGCACGAAATTATATATATAAATTACAATTCTCATTTTCAAATCTAAACCTAACAGATCCAAGCCCTCCATCCTAGCTTCTGCAAATCATAGCCGCTCCTTTCCTTCTTCCCCAACATGCGTGACTTCTACAGGTTAGCCGAACCCAATTTCAATCTTAGGGTTTAATTTATGCAACCATTTCAAGCGATTTGAACACGATCAGGACCTCTCATCTCGAAGAGCATCACCACTACTATGCTCGGCCTCAAGCTCATAGAGCTCGGCACCCTTACAGCCTTGAAACGCGTGCCAAACTGTAGATGAACGCGAGCTAATTTCTCCCACTACGTTGCTCTAAACACGATCAACTCCGTATGAAATCAAAGCTCTCTCTATCCTCTACAACTTCTTAGTTGGTGATTTCGCGTGAATGTTTGTAGATTGGGAGAGATTAAGAGATGAATTCGACAATTTCTGGCCGTTCATATTGATGGTGGCGGCTGGCTAGGGTTAGGTTTAGATAATTTTTTTTTTATTTATTAGAGGGGGTGTTGGTCTATTTATAGGAATTTGAACGAACACCATTCATTCCGGAAATTCCGAACTCCGATTTACGCGCCGAAACTAGCGTTTCTAGGGTTTACCCCGCGTTACGGACACAATGGAATAGGTTTCGGAAGCTAATTCGGACATATGTACGAGTTATGGCAATAAACGTTCAATTTAAATTAAACCGATTTAAGTGATTTTCTAGGCGTTTTAATTTGTACCGGACAAACGGTAAATCCAATCGACACGAAATTTGAAACCTTACAATAATATCACATTACGGATCCGATGAAACTAGTTTCGTCGAAATCGGAGACTTTTTGAAAAATGGCTATTTTAACTCGCCAAATTAAAATTAAAAATAATTCGATGCGTTTCGAGCTGCCACGATCAAACGATAACTCCGATTGATACGAAAATTGAAATCCGGTAATAACTAACTATTACGGATCCAATGGAACTGGTTTCGTCCAATTCTGAGACTGTTCAAAAATTGACCATTTTCACTAGTCGATTTAAATATTAAAATATTCAATTTTCACAAATTAACTCTTAATTCAATTTTAAAAGTTCTAAAACATCATTCTAACCTCAATATGATAAAATAAAATTTTACAAATCATTTTCAATCATATTTAACCCAATTTTCGATTATTTCCATAATTTAACATATTAAATTATCGATTTAATTATCCAATTAAATCCAATTATTCGGAATAAAATTTATTCGACTTATAAATTCACTTATTAATATTTAAAATTAATTAAATATTCAAATTTTAATTAAATAAAATTCTGGGTCGTTACAATCTTCCCCCCTTAAAAGAATTTCGTCCTCGAAATTATCAAGTAAGAAAAGTTACAGAATTTATTAACTTTCCAAAATTCATAGTTAAACTTCTTACAATAACTTTACTAAGTTTTCAAATCATACTTAGTTATCTTTTCAAAAACAACTACTATTGTTTAACTTTCAACTCCAAATCAAAGTTATAGTTTCCAAAAAATTTCATTTTTTCTCAAATTTTTCTAACGCCTTAAATTTTCGGAAAAATTCGCCATAGTCTCCTTTACGGGGCTCGATCCGAAAAAAGATGACAGTATATATATCACAAATATACATCTCATCAAGTAATGAGGCATCCCGAAGGGAAAAAGGTATAAAAGTACGGTATGTAATCCGAGATATGTACCTTATATTTTATTAGCGAGCATATACGGCTAATATAGCGCGAAAGCGAGCTCCAAATGCGAAGCAAACGCGATCCGCACCTACTAAACACTCAACGAACAACATGAGAATCATGCATATATGAAAATAATCTCAATATACAACATATAGCAACATAATAACTATATATGTCAACATAGCAATTGAAACAAAAGCAATATATCCAACCATCAACCAACTAACCTTCATAACCAATAAATATTCATTCATATTCTCATTAATATTCAACGAATTAGGTTTTCAATTTAAATCACATTTGATTCATTACAGTGGATGTTCTTACTAACATTCATTTTCAATTAGTTTATATTCACTAATTCATATTCAAGTTGGTTCAATTCCAATTCAAATTCAATTCTATTTAAGATTCACTTAACTTCCAATTGGATTTCAATTATTTTAGCGTTCAATTTCATTAACTCTTAATGAATTATATACAATCAACTAACAATCATAAATCAACCAATGTATATTAATCACAACCAAATTACTTTGCTTTCAATTGGTTTAATTAATTGATTTTCATTCAACTATTCAACTTTAAATTCATTTTCATTTACAACTCATATTTATAAATATATTCATATAGTTTCACTTCTTATATATATAAGTTTATTTCACAATTGTAAATCACATTAATTATAATTCAATTCTTATAATTCTTCTTACTTAGATTATTCAAACAACTAAACAATCAACTTATATACACTTTAATAATTCTGAAAAATTATTTCTTTATATATAAAATATAATCAAGGTAAAATTATTTCATTTACCCAATTTTAAAACAATATTATGTCGATTTATCTTGTTTAAGAGTTTAGAAACCCCTTTCTACGATAGTTAGCCAGACTAAATCGACTGGAATCTATAAACAATCAACCGATAAGTCAACACAATACAAAACAATTTTATATTCACTAACAAATACGCACTCATAGCTATTATTACACTCAAACTCATTCTAGAGCACTACTGACTCTATCTCTAATGAGTACTACCCAACAGAACCATGGTTGTCGCTTAACCATATGCTCTGATACCAAATGTAACGTCCCGAAAAATTTCGACTTTCGAAAATTCAACATCGATACTCACTTTATCGACTGCCGAGAAATCGAAGGCCGGAAACCCTAAATGTTATGGTTTAAGAAAAAGACAGAAGAAGAAGAAGAGAGGAAAGACAGAAAATATAGAGAGGAAAGAGAATAGAATAGAAAACAACAGAACAACAACAGAATCTCACAATTCGCAGCGGAACAACATATAATAATAAATGAATAATCTTTAAACAAAGAACTAAATCAGTTATTACATTTTATACATTACATTTCATTGCATCATATCATCAGAGTGTACAACAACAACAACAAACAAACAGTGCAGCGGAAAAAGAAATACTATATACTAGTAATACGCCATGCCATCCATCTTGCCTCCAGCAACTCCAGAATATCCAGAATATCCTGATAAACCTAACTCTTGACTGCCCGTGTGGAAATTGGTGGGCACCCAGAGTTTAGGAAGGAAAACAATAAACTCCGAGTCAGTCATGTGACTGGTGTGAGAACTCAAAACAGTTTATTTATCTTTGAAAACAAAATAGAGGAATATTTTTAAAGTCAATTCGCAATGCTTTTAAAAAATGAGACTACCATAAGGCCTCCCGCACACACACACAATGCAAACGCAGAATCGGAGGAGATTTCTCCTTATGATAGTCAAAGATGCTTGATACGCATTTAAAAGAACATTTGATATTATTACTAGTGTATAGTGTAAGAAAATTTTATTTCGAAAGTAGAATATAAATCTTAGCCAACGTACGACCATTATCGTATGCCTACTATAGCTACCATCTAAACAGTGGTGACCACCATAAGTAAATGGCAGGTTCTACAACTAATAATGTACAAGTTTCGTATTGGGAATTGGATTTCTAACGAATGATCAGGCCAAGGAACTTCCCATTGCCACATGAGAATGCCTCTGGATGGACATCCCCGAGAACCAAACCGGATCTCTACCAACACAAGGCCGGGTTACCCCTAACTGAGTAACAACTGACCGAATATGCCATCCCCCGGTCCTTTGGGACCTTTCAACCGAGCGCTCGCAATCAATTCACACAATCATAAAGTGTTTTCAACATGAGTAAGTATCTGGGCTCCATACCATGATACCACCCTTTTCCAGAAGGAAATGCACATATCCTAAAGGGCGCTACCCCTCATAACCTTGCTGCATCTTTCCTGTTTTGACCATTCCCGAGGTGTGAGGCTCGACGAAGTCACGTCCACAAAAACATACTTTATACAAAAGCCATGCTTTGGGTCAACAAATGATCATAGAGATGATCACCAAGATAGACGATCAAATAAACGATCCTATCACAAATAATCAACACAATGATCATTTCACAGCAACACTCAGCATGTCACATTACCAAATTGGGAATATATCGCTAATAACCTTCAACTACATAACCTATGAGCTCGTACGTCTCAGAGAAGGGTGTTAAGCTAAAAGAATAAATTCTCCGCCACCAACAGAAATATATTTGAAAGAAATCGGCTTTATATCTCAACTTGTAATGTCAGACATACAATCCATACAAGTCTGTTCCAGGCTCGAACAGAACCGAAGGCACTTACAAAGAAGTCCTTGAAATCCGGATATTCACAATCCTGATCGGATTCACCATCACATATGGAGAACTCTATACCGTAGCTACTCGGTGCAGAGTCAATCGACAGGTCATCCTATCGCTCTCGCAAATACCGGGTCTTCAACACCGATCTTCAATGCGATTCATAACGACGTATCACATATTCGGAATGGGTTATACGACCCCATGGTCCTTTCCCGGTTAACCCGAATAGTGAGCGCTTATTCAAAAATAAGTGTGGCATTCAAATTCAAACAAATCACATCAATTACCCATTCAAAGGGAAATATTGATAGTCGGTTATTGAACTATCAATGGATATGCACACATCACCAGTTTCCAAATAATTTTCCAAATTTTTTTTATTTTCCAAAATATCTTTACAAGATATAAAATTTTCACACTTCAAAAATAAATCAATATTTATTTTTAAACCACTTCCCCTTCTATTCATAAATTCCATAGTGAATTTATAATCCAAAATATCTATGAATATTCGATTTCAATTTATCTTCAAAAAGATAAATTCTCTAATATTCACTTTATATTGGAAAACATTTCCATACTTATTAAAAATAAGTAATTCACAAATCTTTTTATTTTCTACACTTGGAAAATATTCAATATACTTCAATCGAAATTAAGTATATATTTCATTCTTTAAGGAAATCGTTCTCTTAAACATATTTATTTGGGCCAAAACGAATGTTACGTAAAACATCGTTACGACAACCCAAAATCACTAGTATAGGGATTCGAAATTAAAATAGATATATAAATCCCAATACTATACAAAACATTTCCTTTCGGAAATCATTTACTATAACAACAGTGTTATAGTCCACTATTTCCTTCTATTTCTGGAAAACGTCTATTTCAACAATAAATGTTGAAATCTATGGTTTCGAATCTCAACACATTTTAAAACATCGTTAGATCGTTTTAATTCTGTTTAAAATATCACATCCTAAACATTTTCTTTAACATATTATTCACTATTCAAAAACGTGAATATACTTGTTAACAAATTTCATCCTTTTATTCTTTTTATTTTAAAGTATTATTCACAGTCAAAAACGTGAATATAACTCCATTAATAGGTTTCAACAATTTACTTATCAAAATAAGTCGTTTACGAATTTATAAAACAACGTTTATAAATTCCTTTATTAACCCATTCAATTTATAACTCAATTACAAAACAAAGGTTCATATTATAAGTTAAATGCTTATAATTTATTTGTTTGCAAAATCGTTCCTTTGAACTTCATAATTATAAATCTTATAACTTATAAGATTCAATTATTTATCCAAATCTATTCTTTCAATAACTTTATAAATTTTATAAACCTACTGCTTATAAAATTTCATTTATAACTTCACCGTTTATAATTCTATGAATTTCATTCATTTATGAAATTCATTCACAATCCATTCTAACACTTATAAAAACTCGTTTTATAATTCCAACATTTTAATTTATAAATATCAATTTATAAATCTTTTAATATAAATCAATTTATATTACTATTTTTAAAAATGCCTTTAAACTCCTTTATAATTTCCTCATTTTGATTTATAAAATAATCAAATTTTATAAATCCTATATTTAAACTTTTTATAATAAATTCAAAAATCCCAATTTAAACTCTTTTATAAAATCATTAATCCATATTTTCAAAAATCAACTTTTAACTATATTTCTTAAAAATATAATTTTTATAACATTAAAAATTATAACGTTTATTTATTTAAAACGAATCAATTTCAAACATATAGTATATTTTCAAAAATCACTTAAAAAATCATTTTAAAATTCCAAATTTGGTCCAATGATGCTACATACCAAATAGTCAATCACGACAACAACGACATCATATATCGATATGATAGTCCATCAAATATCAAAATATCTGAAATCAAATAAAAACTGTTGAGGAATCCAGTTGGATCCCTCTAACCTGTTTTCCTGCATCCACAAACATTAGCACAATACCAATTCCGCTCCAGTACGGAATTATCGCGGTATATGGGATTTAAAATATTACCCGCTTAATAGACGGCGCAATAGGGTCTCATCCGCTAAAAAAATGCGGGAAATCAACAACTGCAATATATACATATGCCAATATATATATATATTGCTATTATATATAATACCAATTTCACTGTTTATGAAATATTCGCGGTATATGTTTTTAATAAATAACATCCGCTTACTAACGGCGCATAATGTCTATTTTAACAATCAATAGATAACAATCATCATTCAAACATGCATTCAAATATTTTAAATCTAACTATTTAAAATAAAATCGAAACCGATTCGATTGAGTGAGAAGTTCTCACCTTGATTTCAATTTCGTTTTAGCGATTTATTTCGAATAAAATTGAACGGACGTTTAATTTTACCCGAAATTTTCACTAACTCCAAACGACTCCAATCCAATTTCATAGCGTCGTGCTCGTCCATACGATTCCAACGCAACTGGTTTCGCGCATTTTCGACCTCGTATGAAAAAGATACAATATTTTAAAGTTTGCACGAAATTATATATATAAATTACAATTCTCATTTTCAAATCTAAACCTAACAGATCCAAGCCCTCCATCCTAGCTTCTGCAAATCATAGCCGCTCCTTTCCTTCTTCCCCAACATGCATGACTTCTACAGGTTAGCCGAACCCAATTTCAATCTTAGTGTTTAATTTATGCAACCATTTCAAGCGATTTGAACACGATCAGGACCTCTCATCTCGAAGAGCATCACCACTACTATGCTCGGCCTCAAGCTCATAGAGCTCGGCCCCCCTTACAGCCTTGAAACGCGTGCCAAACTGTAGATGAACGCGAGCTAATTACTCCCACTACGTTGCTCTAAACACGATCAACTCCGTATGAAATCAAAGCTCTCTCTATCCTCTACAACTTCTTAGTTGGTGATTTCGCGTGAATGTTTGTAGATTGGGAGAGATTAAGAGATGAATTCGACAATTTCTGGCCGTTCATATTGATGGTGGCGGCTGGCTAGGGTTAGGTTTAGATAATTTTTTTTATTTATGAGAGGGGGTGTTGGTCTATTTATAGGAATTTGAACGAACACCATTCATTCCGGAAATTCCGAACTCCGATTTACGCGTCGAAACCAGCATTTCTAGGGTTTACCCCGCGTTCCGGACACAATGGAACAGGTTTCGGAAGCTAATTCGGACATATGTGCGAGTTATGGCAATAAACGTTCAATTTAAATTAAATCGATTTAAGCGATTTTCTAGGCGTTTTAATTTGTACCGGACAAACGGTAAATCCAATCAACACGAAATTTGAAACCTTACAATAATATCACATTACAGATCCGATGAAACTGGTTTCGTCGAAATCCGAGACTTTTTGAAAAATGGCTATTTTAACTCGCCAAATTAAAATTAAAAATAATTCGATGCGTTTCGAGCTGCCACGATCAAACGATAACTCCGATTGATAAGAAAATTGAAATCCGGTAATAACTAACTATTACGGATCCAATGGAACTGGTTACGTCCAATTCTGAGACTGTTCAAAAATTGACCATTTTCACTAGTCGATTTAAATATTAAAATATTCAATTTTCACAAATTAACTCTTAATTCAATTTTAAAAGTTCTAAAACATCATTCTAACCTCAATATGATAAAATAAAATTTTACAAATCATTTTCAATCATATTTAACCCAATTTTCAATTATTTCCATAATTTAACATATTAAATTATCGATTTAATTATCCAATTAAATCCAATTATTCGAAATAAAATTTATTCGACTTATAAATTCACTTATCAATATTTAAAATTAATTAAATATTAAAATTTTAATTAAATAAAATTCTGGGTCGTTACAATCTTCCCCCCTTAAAAGAATTTCGTCCTCGAAATTATCAAGTAAGAAAAGTTACAGAATTTATTAACTTTCCAAAATTCATAGTTAAACTTCTTACAATAACTTTACTAAGTTTTCAAATCATACTTAGTTATCTTTTCAAAAACAACTACTATTATTTAACTTTCAACTCCAAATCAAAGTTATAGTTTCCAAAAAATTTCAATTTTTCTCAAATTTTTCTAACGCCTTAAATTTTCGGAAAAATTCGCCATAGTCTCCTTTGCGCGGCTCGATCCGAAAAAAATGACAGTATATATATCACAAATATACATCTGATCAAGTAATGAGGCATCCCGAAGGAAAAAAAGTATAAAAGTACGGTATGTAATCCGAGATATGTACCTTATATTTTATTAGCGAGCATATACGGCTAATATAGCGTGAAAGCGAGCTCCAAATGCGAAGCAAACGCGATCCGCACCTACTAAACACTCAACGAACAACATGAGAATCATGCATATATGAAAATAATCTCAATATACAACATATAGCAACATAATAACTATATATGTCAACATAGCAATTGAAACAAAAGCAATATATCCAACCATCAACCAACTAACCTTCATAACCAATAAATATTCATTCATATTCTCATTAATATTCAATGAATTAGGTTTTCAATTTAAATCACATTTGATTCATTACAGTGGATGTTCTTACTAACATTCATTTTCAATTAGTTTATATTCACTAATTCATATTCAAGTTGGTTCAATTCCAATTCAAATTCAATTCTATTTAAGATTCACTTAACTTCTAATTGGATTTCAATTATTTTAACTTTCAATTTCATTAACTCTTAATGAATTATATACAATCAACTAACAATCATAAATCAACCAATGTATATTAATCACAACCAACTTACTTTCCTTTCAATTGGTTTAATTAATTGATTTTCATTCAACTATTCAACTTTAAATTCATTTTCATTTACAACTCATATTTATAAATATATTCATATAGTTTCACTTCTTATATATATAAGTTTATTTCACAATTGTAAATCACATTAATTATAATTCAATTCTTATAATTCTTTTTACTTAGATTATTCAAACAACTAAACAATCAACTTATATACACTTTAATAATTCTGAAAAATTATTTCTTTATATATAAAATATAATCAAGGTAAAATTATTTCATTTACCCAATTTTAAAACAATATTATGTCGATTTATCTTGTTTAAGAGTTTAGAAACCCCTTTCTACGATAGTTAGCCAGACTACATTGACTGGAATCTATAAACAATCAACCGATAAGTCAACACAATACAAAACAATTTTATATTCACTAACAAATACGCACTCATAGCTATTATTACACTTAAACTCATTCTAGAGCACTACTGACTCTATCTCTAATGAGTACTACCCAACAAAACCATGGTTGTCGCTTAACCATATGCTCTGATACCAAATGTAACGTCCCGAAAATTTTCGACTTTCGAAAATTCAACATCGATACTCACTTTATCGACTGTCGAGAAATCGAAGGCCGGAAACCCGAAATGTTATGGTTTAAGAAAAAGAAAGAAGAAGAAGAAGAGAGGAAAGACAGAAAATATAGAGAGGAAAGAGAATAGAATAGAAAACAACAGAACAACAACAAAATCTCACAATTCGCAGCGGAACAACATATAATAATAAATGAATAATCTTTAAACAAAGAACTAAATCAGTTATTACATTTTATACATTACATTTCATTACATCATATCATCAGAGTGTACAACAACAACAAACAAACAGTGCAGCGGACAAAGAAATACTATATACTAGTAATACGCCATGCCATCCATCTTGCCTCCAGCAACTCCAGAATATCCAGAATATCCTGATAAACCTAACTCTTGACTGCCCGTGTGGAAATTGGTGGGCACCCAGAGTTTAGGAAGGAAAACAATAAACTCCGAGTCAGTCATGTGACTGGTGTGAGAACTCAAAACAGTTTATTTATCTTTGAAAACAAAATAGAGGAATATTTTTAAAGTCAATTCGCAATGCTTTTAAAAAATGAGACTACCATAAGGCCTCCCGCACGCACACATAATGCAAACGCAGAATCGGAGGAGATTTCTCCTTATGATAGTCAAAGATGCTTGATACGCATTTAAAAGAACATTTGATATTATTACTAGTGTATAGTGTAAGAAAAATTTATTTCGAAAGTAGAATATAAATCTTAGCCAACATACGACCATTATCGTATGCCTACTATAGCTACCATCTAAACAGTGGTGACCACCATAAGTAAATGGCAGGTTCTACAACTAATACCGTACAAGTTTCGTATTGGGAATTGGATTTCCAACGAATGATCAGGCCAAGGAACTTCCCATTGCCACATGAGAATGCCTCTGGATGGACATCCCCGAGAACCAAACCGGATCTCTACCAACACAAGGCCGGGTTACCCCTAACTGAGTAACAACTGACCGAATATGCCATCCCCCGGTCCTTTGGGACCTTTCAACTGAGCGCTCGCAATCAATTCACACAATCATAAAGTGTTTTCAACATGAGTAAGTATCTGGGCTCCATACCATGATACCACCCTTTTCCAGAAGGAAATGCACATATCCTAAAGGGCGCTACCCCTCATAACATTGCTGCATCTTTCCTGTTTTGACCATTCCCGAGGTGTGAGGCTCGACGAAGTCACGTTCACAAAAACATAATTTATACAAAAGCCATGCTTTGGGTCAACAAATGATCATAGAGATGATCACCAAGATAGACGATCAAATAAACGATCCTATCACAAATAATCAACACAATGATCATTTCACAGCAACACTCAGCATGTCACATTACCAAATTGGGAATATATCGCTGATAACCTTCAACTATATAACCTTTGAGCTCGTACGTCTCAGAGAAGGGTGTTAAGCTAAAAGAATAAATTCTCCGCCACCAACAGAAATATATTTGAAAGAAATCGGCTTTATATCTCAACTTGTAATGTCAGACATACAATCCATACAAGTCTGTTCCGGGCTCGAACAGTACCGAAGGCACTTACAAAGAAGTCCTTGAAATCCAGATATTCACAATCCTGATCGGATTCACCATCACATATGCAGAACTCTATACCGTAGCTACTCGGTGCAGAGTCAATCGACAGGTCATCCTATCGCTCTCGCAAATACCGGGTCTTCAACACCGATCTTCAATGCGATTCATAACGACGTATCACATATTCGGAATGGGTTATACGACCCCATGGTCCTTTCCCGGTTAACCCGAATAGTGAGCGCTTATTCAAAAATAAGTGTGGCATTCAAATTCAAACAAATCACATCAATTACCCATTCAAAGGGAAATATTGATAGTCGGTTATTGAACTATCAATGGATATGCACACATCACCAGTTTCCAAATAATTTTCCAAATTTTTTTTATTTTCCAAAATATCTTTACAAGATATAAAATTTTCACACTTCAAAAATAAATCAATATTTATTTTTAAACCACTTCCCCTTCTATTCATAAATTCCATAGTGAATTTATAATCCAAAATATCTATGAATATTCGATTTCAATTTATCTTCAAAAAGATAAATTCTCTAATATTCACTTTATATTGGAAAACATTTCCATACTTATTAAAAATAAGTAATTCACAAATCTTTTTATTTTCTACACTTGGAAAATATTCAATATACTTCAATCGAAATTAAGTATATATTTCATTCTTTAAGGAAATCGTTCTCTTAAACATATTTATTTGGGCCAAAACGAATGTTACGTAAAACATCGTTACGACAACCCAAAATCACTAGTATAGGGATTCGAAATTAAAATAGATATATAAATCCCAATACTATACAAAACATTTCCTTTCGGAAATCATTTACTATAACAACAGTGTTATAGTCCACTATTTCCTTCTATTTCTCGAAAACGTCTATTTCAACAATAAATGTTGAAATCTATGGTTTCGAATCTCAACACATTTTAAAACATCGTTAGATCGTTTTAATTTTGTTTAAAATATCACATCCTAAACATTTTCTTTAACATATTATTCACTATTCAAAAATGTAACGACCCAGAATTTTTAATAATTAAATTTTTAGTATTTAATTTATTTTAAATATTAATAAGTGAATTTATAAGTCAAATAATTTTTATTTTGAATTATTGGATTTAATTGGATAATTAAATCGATAACTTAATATGTTAAATTATGAAAATAATTGAAATTTGAGTTAAATATGATTGAAAATGATTTGTAAAATTTTATTTTATCATGTTAAAGTTAGAATGATATTTTGGAACTTTTAAAATCGAATTTAAAGTTTATTTGTGAAAATTGAATATTTTAATATTAAAATCGACTAGTGAAAATAGTCAATTTTTGAACAGTCTCAGAATTGAACGAAACTAGTTCCATTGGATCCGTAATAGTTAGTTATTACCGGATTTCAATTTTCGTATCAATCGGAGTTATCGTTTGATCGTGGCAGCTCGAAACGCATCGATTTATTTTTAATATTAATTTGGCGAGTTAAAATAGCCATTTTTCAAAAAGTCTCGGATTTCGACGAAACCAGTTTCATCGGATCCGTAACGTGATATTATTGTAAGGTTTCAAATTTCGTGTCGATTGGATTTACCGTTTGTCCGGTACGAATTAAAACGCCGAGAAAATCGCTTAAATCGGTTTAATTTAAATTGAGCGTTTATAGCCATAACTCGCACAGATGTCTGAATTAGCTTTCAAAACCTATTCCATTGTGTCCGGAACGCGGGGTAAACCCTAGAAACGCTGGTTACGGCGCGTAAATCGGAGTTCGGAATTTCCAGGATGAATAGTGTTCGATATTTTCTTATAAATAGCCACCATTTCTAAAAAAATAAAAATAAAAAGCAAAACCCTAATCACAACTGCACAGCCGCCACTTCAAAAACCAATGGCCAGAAACTCACGACCTCTCCCCCTCGATTTCTTCCAATCCGTCAACATTCGTCAAAAACATTCAACTACAAAGATGAAGATCACAACGAGAGCTTCGATGTGAACGGTGGAGATCGTGTTTGGTGTCGTGTGGAGGGAGCTATGGGGGGCCGTTCGTGACATGTTGCGCACGCGTTTCTATGCAAGAGAGGGGGCCGAGTTGCAGGGTATTGGGGCCGAACCTAGAGCAGGTGATGGCGTACGACATGGAGCTCCTGGATCGTGTCGAAGTTGAGCGAGGTGATCGATAAATTTAACCCTAGTTTTGATCTGTGGGTTCGGCTATGTCTGTAGGTTGCGCGTGAAAGAAGAGAAGATGGCAACGGTGGTGATGGCTTTGCAGTGAGATCCTACGGCTCTAGATGGAATAGGTTATAAATATAAAGAAAATTGTTGTAATTATTAAGTTTAAATTCGTATAAACTTCATAATATCATAACTTTTTCATACGAGGTCGAAAACGCGCGAAACCAGTTGCGTTGGAATCGTATGGACGAGCACTACGTGATGAAACTGGATTGGAGTCGATTGGAGTTAGTGAGAATTTTGGGTAAAATTAAACGTCCGTTTAATTTTATTCGAAATAAATCGCTAAAACGGAATTTAAAATCAAGGTGAGAACTTCTCACTCAATCGAATCAGTTTCGATTTTATTTTAAATAGTTAGATTAAAAATATTTGAATGCATGTTTGAATGATGATTGTTATCTATTGATTGTTAAAATAGACATTATACACCGTTAGTAAGCGGATGTTATTTATTAAAAACATATACCGCGAATATTTCATAAACAGTGAAATTGGTATTATATATAATAGCAATATATATATATTGGCATATGTATATATTGGAGTTATTGATTTCCTGCATTTTTTGTTTAGCGGATGAGACCCTATTGCGCCGTTATTAAGCGGATAATATTTAAATCCCATATACCGCGATAATTTCGTACTGGAGCGAAATTGGTATTGTGCTAATGTTTGTGAATGCAGGAAAACAAGTTGGAGGGATCCAACTGGATTCCTCAACAGTTTTTATTTGATTTCAGATATTTTGATATTTGATAGATTATCATATCGATATATGATATCGTTGTTTGTCGTGATTGACTATTTGGTGTGTAGCATCATTGGACCCAAATTTTGGATTTTTAAAATGATTTTTAAAGGTGATTTTTGAAAAGTATACGTTATAAACTATTTTGGAAATTTATTTATTTTAAATAAATAAACGTTATACTTTTAAAAGTTATAACATTATGTTTTTGAGAAATATAGTTAAAAGATTGATTTTTGAGAAATATGGATTAATGATTTTATAAAATAGTTTAAATTGGATTTTTGAATATATTATTAAAAGTTTAAATATAGGATTTATAAAATTTGATTATTTTATAAATTAAAATGGTGAAATTATAAAGGAAATTAAAGACGTTTTAGAATAATAATATAAATTGATTTATATTTAGAGATTTATAAATGGATATTTATAAATTGAAATATTGAAATTATAAAACGAGTTTTTATAAGTGTTTGAATGAAGTGAAAATGAATTTCATAAATTGAATGAGATTTATAGAATTATAAACGGTGAAATTATAAAATTAATAAAGTCATTAAAAGAATGGTTTTGGATAGATAATTGAATCTTATAAGTTATAAGATTTATGATTATGAAGTTCAAAGGAACGATTTTTGTGAACGAATAAATTATAGGTATTTAACTTATAATATGTACCTTTGTTTTATAATTGAATTATAAATCGAATAGGTTAATAAAGGAATTTATAAAAAGAAGTTTTTATAAGATAAATAGAAAAGGGATTTATAAACGTTGTTTTATAAATTCGCAAACGACTTATTTTTGATAAGTTAATTGTTGAAACCTATTAATGGAGTTATATTCACATTTTTGACTGTGAATAATCCTCTGAAATAAAATGAATAGAAGTGATGAAATTTGTTAACAAGTATATTCACGTTTTTGAATAGTGAATAATATGTTAAAGAAATTGTTTTGAATGTGATGTTTTAAATAGAATTAAAACGACCTAATGATGTTTAAAATGTGTTGAGATTCAAAACCATAGATTTCAACATTTATTGTTGAAATAGATGTTTTCGAGAAATATAAGGAAATGGTGGACTATAACACTGTTGTTATAGTAAATGATTTCCGAAAGGAAATGTTTTGTATAGTATTGGGATTTATATATCTACTTTAATTTCGAATCCCTATACTAGTGTTTTTGGGTTGTTGTAACGATGTTTTACGTAACATTCGTTTTGGCCCAAATAAATATGTTTAAGAGAATAATTTCCTTAAAGAATGAAATATATACTTAATTTCGATTGAAGTATATTGAATATTTTCCAAGTGTTGAAAATAAATAAAATTTGTGAATTACTTATGAATAAATAAGTATGGAAATGTTTTTCCAATATAAAGTGAATATTAGAGAATTTATCTTTTTGAAGATAAATTGGAAATGAATAATTGAAATCGAATATTCATGAATATTTTAGAATGAAAATTCACTAAGGAATTTATGAATGAAAAGGAGAATTTGTTTAAAAATAAATATTGATTTATTTTTGAAGTGTGAAATTTTATATCTTGTAAAGATATTTTGTGAAATAAATAATTTGGAAAATTATTTGGAAACTGGTGATGTTGTGCATATCCATTGATAGTTCAATAACCGACTATCAATATTTCCCTTTGAATGGGTATTTGATGTGATTTGTTTGAATTTGAATGCCACACTTATTTTTGAATAAGCGCTCACTATTCGGGTTAACCGGGAAAGGACCATGGGGTCGTATAACCCATTCCGAATATGTGATACGTCGTTGTGAATTGCATTGAAGATCGGTGTTGAAGACCGAGTATTTGCGAAAGCGATAGGATGACCTATCGATTGTCTCTGCACTGGGTCGCTCCTGGTATAGAGATTTCCTTAAGTGATGGGAAATTCGATCGGGATTGTGAATACCCGGATTGCAAGGGCTTCGTAAGAAGTGCTTCGGTTTTGTTCAAGCCCGGAACAGACTTGTATGGATTGTATGTCTGACATTACAAATTGAGATGTAAAGCCGATTTCTTTCAAATATATTTCTTTTGGTGGCGGAGAATTTATTCTTTTAGCTTAACACCCTTCTCTGAGACGTACGAGCTCAGAGGTTATATAGTTGAAGTTATCAGCGATATATTCCCAGTTTGGTAATGTGACATGCTGAGTGTTGCTGAAATGATCATTGTGTTGATTATTTGGGATAGGATCATTTGTTTGATCGTCTATCTTGGTGATCATTGTGTTGATCATTTGTTGACCCAAAGCATGGCTTTTGTATAAAGTATGTTTTTGTGGACGTGACTTCGTCGAGCCTCACACCCCGTGAATGGTCAAAACAGGAAAGATGCGGCAAGGTTATGAGGGGTAGCGCCCTTTAGGATGTGTGCATTTCCTTCTGGAAAAGGGTGGTATCATGGTATGGAGCCCAGATACTTACTCATGTTGAAAACACTTTGTTATGATTGTGTGAATTGATTACGAGCGCTCGGTTAAAAGGTCCCAAAGGACCGGGGGATGGCATATTCGGTCAGTTGTTACTCAGTTAGGGGTAACCCGGCCTTGTGTTGGTAGAGATCCGGTTTGGTTCTCGGGGATGTCCATCCAGAGGCATTCTCATGTGGCAATGGGAAGTTCCTTAGCCTGATCATTCGTTGGAAATCCAAAGAAACAATACGAGACTTGTACGGTTTTAGTTGTGGAACCTGCCATCTAATATGGTAGCTATTAGTAGGCATAATATAATGGTACCTATGCTGGCTAAGATTTATATTCTACTTTCGAAATGATTTTCTTCTACACTATGCATTAATAATAATATCAAAATTGATTTGATTTTAATGCGTATCAAGCATCTTTGACTATCATAAGGAGAAATCTTCTCCAAGTCTGCGTTTGCATTGTGTGTGTGGGAGGAGGTCTTATGGTAGTCTCATTTTTAAAAGCATTGCGAATTGAATTTAAAAATATTCCTCTATTTTGATTTTAAAGATAAATAAACTGTTTTGAGTTCTCACACCAGTCACATGACTGACTCGGAGTTTATTGTTTTCCTTCCTAAACTCTGGGTGCCCACCAATTTTCACACGGGCAGTCAAGAGTTAAGGTTTATCAGGATATTCTGGATATTCTGGAGTTGCTGGAGGCAAGATGGATGGCATGGCGTATTACTAGTTTATATAGTATTTCTTTTTCCGCTGCATTGGTTGTTGTTGTTGTACACTCTGATGTAATGATAATATGATATGATGTAATGAAATGTATGAAATGTAATAACTGATATAGTTCTTTGTTTAAAGATTATTCATTTATTATTATATGTTGTTCCGCTGCGATTGTGAGATTCTGATGTTGTTCTGTTGTTTTCTGTTCCGTTCTATCCTCTTTTTGTTCTATCTTCTATTTTTCTTTTCCGCTCTATATTTTCTATTTTTCTTTTTCTCTCTATTTTCTATCTTCTTCTTTCTTTTTCTTTTCTTAAATTCTTTTTAAAACCCTAACTATTCGGTTTTTCGGCAACGAAAAATCGCGTACGTTACATTTGGTATCAGAGCTTATGGTTAAGCGACAACCATGGTTCTGTTGGGTAGTACTCATTAGAGATAGAGTCAGCAGTACTCTAGAATGAATTTGAGAGTAATAATAGCTATGAGAGCGTATTTGTTAGTGAATATAAAAATTGTTTTATATTGTGATGATTGGTTTGTTGAGTGGCATATGAACTTTCGTCAGCGTGGTCTCGACAACTATGCCGAAGGGGTTTCTAAACACTTGAATAGAACAATTCGGCACAATATTGTTTTAAATTGGGTAAATGAAATAATTTTACTTTGATTATATTTTTATATAAAAGAAATAGTTTTTCAGAATTATTAAAGTGTATATAAGTTGATTGTTTAGTTGTTTGAATAATCTAAATAAAAGAATAATTGTATAAGCAAAAGAATTATAAGAATTGAATTATAATTAAAGTGATTTACAATTGGGAATAAACTTATATATATAAGAAGTGAAACTATATGAATATATTTATGAATATGAGTTGAAATAAAAAAAAATGAAATTCAACTTTAGAAATTGAATTGTTAGTTGAGTGATTGTATATAATTCATTAAGTGTTAATGAAATTGAATTAATGAAATTGAAAGCTAAAGTAATTGAAATTCAATTGGAGGTTAAATGAATCTTAAATGAAATTGAATTTGAATTGGAAGTGAACCAACTTGAATATGAATTAGTGAATATAAGCAAATTGAAAATGAAAGTTAGTAAAAACATTCACTGTTAATGAATCAAATGTGATTTAAATTGAGAACCAATTCATTTAATATTAATGAGAATATGAATGAATATTTATTGGTTATGGATGATAGTTGGTTGATGGTTGCATTTGTTGTTTTACTACATTTGCTATGTTGGCATATATAATTATTATGTTGCTATATGTTGTATATTGAGATTATTGTCTATATGCATGATTCTCATGTTGTTTGTTGAGTAATTAGTAGGTGCGGATTGCGTTTGCTTCGCATTTGGAGCTCGCTTTCGCGCTATATTAGCCGTATATGCTTACTAATAAAATATAAGGTACATATCTCGGATTACATACCGTACTTTTATACTTTTTCCCTTCGGGATGCCTCATTACTTGATGAGATGTATATTTGTGATATATATACTGTCATTTTTTTTTCGGATCGAGCCGCGCAAAGGAGACTATGGCGAATTTTTCCGAAAATTTAAGGCGTTAGAAATTTTTTGAGAAAATTGGAAATTTTTGAAAACTTTAACTTTGATTTGGAATTGAAAGTTAAACAATAGTAGTTGTTTTTGAAAAGATAACTAAGTATGATTTGAAAACTTAGTAAAGTATTATAAGAAGTTTGACTATGGATTTTGGAAAATTAATAAATTCTATAACTTTTCTTACTTGTAATTTCGAGGACGAAATTCTTTTAAGTGGGGAAGATTGTAACGACCCAGAATTTTTAATAATTAAAATTTGAGTATTTAATTTATTTTAAATATTAATAAGTGAAATTATAAGTCAAATAATTTTTATTTTGAATTATTGGATTTAATTGGATAATTAAATCGATAACTTAATATGTTAAATTATGAAAATAATTGAAATTTGAGTTAAATATGATTGAAAATGATTTGTAAAATTTTATTTTATCATGTTAAAGTTAGAATGATATTTTGGAACTTTTAAAATCGAATTTAAAGTTTATTTGTGAAAATTGAATATTTTAATATTAAAATCGACTAGTGAAAATAGTCAATTTTTGAACAGTCTCAGAATTGAACGAAACTAGTTCCATTGGATCCGTAATAGTTAGTTATTACCGCATTTCAATTTTCGTATCAATCGGAGTTATCGTTTGATCGTGGCAGCTCGAAACGCATCGATTTATTTTTAATATTAATTTGGCGAGTTAAAATAGCCATTTTTCAAAAAGTCTCGGATTTCGACGAAACCAGTTTCATCGGATCCGTAACGTGATATTATTGTAAGGTTTCAAATTTCGTGTCGATTGGATTTACCGTTTGTCCGGTACGAATTAAAACGCCTAGAAAATCGCTTAAATCGGTTTAATTTAAATTGAGCGTTTATAGCCATAACTCGCACAGATGTCCGAATTAGCTTTCGAAACCTGTTCCATTGTGTCCAGAAAGCGGGGTAAACCCTAGAAACGCTGGTTACGGCGCGTAAATCGGAGTTCGGAATTTCCGGGATGAATAGTGTTCGATATTTTCTTATAAATAGCCACCATTTCTAAAAAAAATAAAAATAAAAAGCAAAACCCTAATCACAACTGCACAGCCGCCACTTCAAAAACCAATGGCCAGAAACTCACGACCTCTCCCCCTCGATTTCTTCCAATCCGTCAACATTCGTCAAAAACATTCAACTACAAAGATGAAGATCACAACGAGAGCTTCGATGTGAACGGTGGAGATCGTGTTTGGTGTCGTGTGGAGGGAGCTATGGGGGGCCGTTCGTGACATGTTGCGCACGCGTTTCTATGCAAGAGAGGGGGCCGAGTTGCAGGGTATTGGGGCCGAACCTAGAGCAGGTGATGGCGTACGACATGGAGCTCCTGGATCGTGTCGAAGTTGAGCGAGGTGATCGATAAATTTAACCCTAGTTTTGATCTATGGGTTCGGCTATGTCTGTAGGTTGCGTGTGAAAGAAGAGAAGATGGCAACGGTGGTGATGGCTTTGCAGTGAGATCCTACGGCTCTAGATGGAATAGGTTATAAATATAAAGAAAATTGTTGTAATTATTAAGTTTAAATTCGTATAAACTTCATAATATCATAACTTTTTCATACGAGGTCGAAAACGCGCGAAACCAGTTGCGTTGGAATCGTATGGACGAGCACTACGTGATGAAACTGGATTGGAGTCGATTGGAGTTAGTGAGAATTTTGGGTAAAATTAAACGTCCGTTTAATTTTATTCGAAATAAATCGCTAAAACGGAATTTAAAATCAAGGTGAGAACTTCTCACTCAATCGAATCAGTTTCGATTTTATTTTAAATAGTTAGATTAAAAATATTTGAATGCATGTTTGAATGATGATTGTTATCTATTGATTGTTAAAATAGACATTATACACCGTTAGTAAGCGGATGTTATTTATTAAAAACATATACCGCGAATATTTCATAAACAGTGAAATTGGTATTATATATAATAGCAATATATATATATTGGCATATGTATATATTGGAGTTATTGATTTCCTGCATTTTTTGTTTAGCGGATGAGACCCTATTGCGCCGTTATTAAGCGGATAATATTTAAATCCCATATACCGCGATAATTTCGTACTGGAGCGAAATTGGTATTGTGCTAATGTTTGTGAATGCAGGAAAACAGGTTGGAGGGATCCAACTGGATTCCTCAACAGTTTTTATTTGATTTCAGATATTTTGATATTTGATAGATTATCATATCGATATATGATATCGTTGTTTGTCCTGATTGACTATTTGGTGTGTAGCATCATTGGACCCAAATTTTGGATTTTAAAAATGATTTTTAAAGGTGATTTTTGAAAAGTATACGTTATAAACTATTTTGGAAATTTATTTATTTTAAATAAATAAACGTTATACTTTTAAAAGTTATAACATTATGTTTTTGAGAAATATAGTTAAAAGATTGATTTTTGAGAAATATGGATTAATGATTTTATAAAATAGTTTAAATTGGATTTTTGAATATATTATTAAAAGTTTAAATATAGGATTTATAAAATTTGATTATTTTATAAATTAAAATGGTGAAATTATAAAGGAAATTAAAGACGTTTTAGAATAATAATATAAATTGATTTATATTTAGAGATTTATAAATGGATATTTATAAATTGAAATATTGAAATTATAAAACGAGTTTTTATAAGTGTTTGAATGAAGTGAAAATGAATTTCATAAATTGAATGAGATTTATAGAATTATAAACGGTGAAATTATAAAATTTATAAAGTCATTAAAAGAATGGTTTTGGATAGGTAATTGAATCTTATAAGTTATAAGATTTATGATTATGAAGTTCAAAGGAACGATTTTTGTGAACGAATAAATTATAGGTATTTAACTTATAATATGTACCTTTGTTTTATAATTGAATTATAAATCGAATAGGTTAATAAAGGAATTTATAAAAAGAAGTTTTTATAAGATAAATAGAAAAGGGATTTATAAACGTTGTTTTATAAATTCGCAAACGACTTATTTTTGATAAGTTAATTGTTGAAACCTATTAATGGAGTTATATTCACATTTTTGACTGTGAATAATCCTTTGAAATAAAATGAATAGAAGTGATGAAATTTGTTAACAAGTATATTCACGTTTTTGAATAGTGAATAATATGTTAAAGAAATTGTTTTGAATGTGATGTTTTAAATAGAATTAAAACGACCTAATGATGTTTAAAATGTGTTGAGATTCAAAACCATAGATTTCAACATTTATTGTTGAAATAGATGTTTTCGAGAAATAAAAGGAAATGGTGGACTATAACACTGTTGTTATAGTAAATGATTTCCGAAAGGAAATGTTTTGTATAGTATTGGGATTTATATATCTACTTTAATTTCGAATCCCTATACTAGTATTTTTGGGTTGTTGTAACGATGTTTTACGTAACATTCGTTTTGGCCCAAATAAATATGTTTAAGAGAATAATTTCCTTAAAGAATGAAATATATACTTAATTTCGATTGAAGTATATTGAATATTTTCCAAGTGTTGAAAATAAATAAAATTTGTGAATTACTTATGAATAAATAAGTATGGAAATGTTTTTCCAATATAAAGTGAATATTAGAGAATTTATCTTTTTGAAGATAAATTGGAAATGAATAATTGAAATCGAATATTCATGAATATTTTAGAATGAAAATTCACTAAGGAATTTATGAATGAAAAGGAGAATTTGTTTAAAAATAAATATTGATTTATTTTTGAAGTGTGAAATTTTATATCTTGTAAAGATATTTTGTGAAATAAATAATTTGGAAAATTATTTGGAAACTGGTGATGTTGTGCATATCCATTGATAGTTCAATAACCGACTATCAATATTTCCCTTTGAATGGGTATTTGATGTGATTTGTTTGAATTTGAATGCCACACTTATTTTTGAATAAGCGCTCACTATTCGGGTTAACCGGGAAAGGACCATGGGGTCGTATAACCCATTCCGAATATGTGATACGTCGTTGTGAATTGCATTGAAGATCGGTGTTGAAGACCGAGTATTTGCGAAAGCGATAGGATGACCTATCGATTGTCTCTGCACTGGGTCGCTCCTGGTATAGAGATTTCCTTAAGTGATGGGAAATTCGATCGGGATTGTGAATACCCGGATTGCAAGGGCTTCGTAAGAAGTGCTTCGGTTTTGTTCAAGCCCGGAACAGACTTGTATGGATTGTATGTCTGACATTACAAATTGAGATGTAAAGCCGATTTCTTTCAAATATATTTCTTTTGGTGGCGGAGAATTTATTCTTTTAGCTTAACACCCTTCTCTGAGACGTACGAGCTCAGAGGTTATATAGTTGAAGTTATCAGCGATATATTCCCAGTTTGGTAATGTGACATGCTGAGTGTTGCTGAAATGATCATTGTGTTGATTATTTGGGATAGGATCATTTGTTTGATCGTCTATCTTGGTGATCATTGTGTTGATCATTTGTTGACCCAAAGCATGGCTTTTGTATAAAGTATGTTTTTGTGGACGTGACTTCGTCGAGCCTCACACCCCGTGAATGGTCAAAACAGGAAAGATGCGGCAAGGTTATGAGGGGTAGCGCCCTTTAGGATGTGTGCATTTCCTTCTGGAAAAGGGTGGTATCATGGTATGGAGCCCAGATACTTACTCATGTTGAAAACACTTTGTTATGATTGTGTGAATTGATTACGAGCGCTCGGTTAAAAGGTCCCAAAGGACCGGGGGATGGCATATTCGGTCAGTTGTTACTCAGTTAGGGGTAACCCGGCCTTGTGTTGGTAGAGATCCGGTTTGGTTCTCGGGGATGTCCATCCAGAGGCATTCTCATGTGGCAATGGGAAGTTCCTTAGCCTGATCATTCGTTGGAAATCCAAAGAAACAATACGAGACTTGTACGGTTTTAGTTGTGGAACCTTCCATCTAATATGGTAGCTATTAGTAGGCATAATATAATGGTACCTATGCTGGCTAAGATTTATATTCTACTTTCGAAATGATTTTCTTCTACACTATGCATTAATAATAATATCAAAATTGATTTGATTTTAATGCGTATCAAGCATCTTTGACTATCATAAGGAGAAATCTTCTCCAAGTCTGCGTTTGCATTGTGTGTGTGGGAGGAGGTCTTATGGTAGTCTCATTTTTAAAAGCATTGCGAATTGAATTTAAAAATATTCCTCTATTTTGATTTTAAAGATAAATAAACTGTTTTGAGTTCTCACACCAGTCACATGACTGACTCGGAGTTTATTGTTTTCCTTCCTAAACTCTGGGTGCCCACCAATTTTCACACGGGCAGTCAAGAGTTAAGGTTTATCAGGATATTCTGGATATTCTGGAGTTGCTGGAGGCAAGATGGATGGCATGGCGTATTACTAGTTTATATAGTATTTCTTTTTCCGCTGCATTGGTTGTTGTTGTTGTACACTCTGATGTAATGATAATATGATATGATGTAATGAAATGTATGAAATGTAATAACTGATATAGTTCTTTGTTTAAAGATTATTCATTTATTATTATATGTTGTTCCGCTGCGATTGTGAGATTCTGATGTTGTTCTGTTGTTTTCTGTTCCGTTCTATCCTCTTTTTGTTCTATCTTCTATTTTTCTTTTCCGCTCTATATTTTCTATTTTTCTTTTTCTCTCTATTTTCTATCTTCTTCTTTCTTTTTCTTTTCTTAAATTCTTTTTAAAACCCTAACTATTCGGTTTTTCGGCAACGAAAAATCGCGTACGTTACATTTGGTATCAGAGCTTATGGTTAAGCGACAACCATGGTTCTGTTGGGTAGTACTCATTAGAGATAGAGTCAGCAGTACTCTAGAATGAATTTGAGAGTAATAATAGCTATGAGAGCGTATTTGTTAGTGAATATAAAAATTGTTTTATATTGTGATGATTGGTTTGTTGAGTGGCATATGAACTTTCGTCAGCGTGGTCTCGACAACTATGCCGAAGGGGTTTCTAAACACTTGAATAGAACAATTCGGCACAATATTGTTTTAAATTGGGTAAATGAAATAATTTTACTTTGATTATATTTTTATATAAAAGAAATAGTTTTTCAGAATTATTAAAGTGTATATAAGTTGATTGTTTAGTTGTTTGAATAATCTAAATAAAAGAATAATTGTATAAGCAAAAGAATTATAAGAATTGAATTATAATTAAAGTGATTTACAATTGGGAATAAACTTATATATATAAGAAGTGAAACTATATGAATATATTTATGAATATGAGTTGAAATAAAAAAAAATGAAATTCAACTTTAGAAATTGAATTGTTAGTTGAGTGATTGTATATAATTCATTAAGTGTTAATGAAATTGAATTAATGAAATTGAAAGCTAAAGTAATTGAAATTCAATTGGAGGTTAAATGAATCTTAAATGAAATTGAATTTGAATTGGAAGTGAACCAACTTGAATATGAATTAGTGAATATAAGCAAATTGAAAATGAAAGTTAGTAAAAACATTCACTGTTAATGAATCAAATGTGATTTAAATTGAGAACCAATTCATTTAATATTAATGAGAATATGAATGAATATTTATTGGTTATGGATGATAGTTGGTTGATGGTTGCATTTGTTGTTTTACTACATTTGCTATGTTGGCATATATAATTATTATGTTGCTATATGTTGTATATTGAGATTATTGTCTATATGCATGATTCTCATGTTGTTTGTTGAGTAATTAGTAGGTGCGGATTGCGTTTGCTTCGCATTTGGAGCTCGCTTTCGCGCTATATTAGCCGTATATGCTTACTAATAAAATATAAGGTACATATCTCGGATTACATACCGTACTTTTATACTTTTTCCCTTCGGGATGCCTCATTACTTGATGAGATGTATATTTGTGATATATATACTGTCATTTTTTTTTCGGATCGAGCCGCGCAAAGGAGACTATGGCGAATTTTTCCGAAAATTTAAGGCGTTAGAAAATTTTTGAGAAAATTGGAAATTTTTGAAAACTTTAACTTTGATTTGGAATTGAAAGTTAAACAATAGTAGTTGTTTTTGAAAAGATAACTAAGTATGATTTGAAAACTTAGTAAAGTATTATAAGAAGTTTGACTATGGATTTTGGAAAATTAATAAATTCTATAACTTTTCTTACTTGTAATTTCGAGGACGAAATTCTTTTAAGTGGGGAAGATTGTAACGACCCAGAATTTTTAATAATTAAAATTTGAGTATTTAATTTATTTTAAATATTAATAAGTGAAATTATAAGTCAAATAATTTTTATTTTGAATTATTGGATTTAATTGGATAATTAAATCGATAACTTAATATGTTAAATTATGAAAATAATTGAAATTTGAGTTAAATATGATTGAAAATGATTTGTAAAATTTTATTTTATCATGTTAAAGTTAGAATGATATTTTGGAACTTTTAAAATCGAATTTAAAGTTTATTTGTGAAAATTGAATATTTTAATATTAAAATCGACTAGTGAAAATAGTCAATTTTTGAACAGTCTCAGAATTGAACGAAACTAGTTCCATTGGATCCGTAATAGTTAGTTATTACCGCATTTCAATTTTCGTATCAATCGGAGTTATCGTTTGATCGTGGCAGCTCGAAACGCATCGATTTATTTTTAATATTAATTTGGCGAGTTAAAATAGCCATTTTTCAAAAAGTCTCGGATTTCGACGAAACCAGTTTCATCGGATCCGTAACGTGATATTATTGTAAGGTTTCAAATTTCGTGTCGATTGGATTTACCGTTTGTCCGGTACGAATTAAAACGCCTAGAAAATCGCTTAAATCGGTTTAATTTAAATTGAGCGTTTATAGCCATAACTCGCACAGATGTCCGAATTAGCTTTCGAAACCTGTTCCATTGTGTCCAGAAAGCGGGGTAAACCCTAGAAACGCTGGTTACGGCGCGTAAATCGGAGTTCGGAATTTCCGGGATGAATAGTGTTCGATATTTTCTTATAAATAGCCACCATTTCTAAAAAAAATAAAAATAAAAAGCAAAACCCTAATCACAACTGCACAGCCGCCACTTCAAAAACCAATGGCCAGAAACTCACGACCTCTCCCCCTCGATTTCTTCCAATCCGTCAACATTCGTCAAAAACATTCAACTACAAAGATGAAGATCACAACGAGAGCTTCGATGTGAACGGTGGAGATCGTGTTTGGTGTCGTGTGGAGGGAGCTATGGGGGGCCGTTCGTGACATGATGCACACGCGTTTCTATGCAAGAGAGGGGGCCGAGTTGCAGGGTATTGGGGCCGAACCTAGAGCAGGTGATGGCGTACGACATGGAGCTCCTGGATCGTGTCGAAGTTGAGCGAGGTGATCGATAAATTTAACCCTAGTTTTGATCTATGGGTTCGGCTATGTCTGTAGGTTGCGCGTGAAAGAAGAGAAGATGGCAACGGTGGTGATGGCTTTGCAGTGAGATCCTACGGCTCTAGATGGAATAGGTTATAAATATAAAGAAAATTGTTGTAATTATTAAGTTTAAATTCGTATAAACTTCATAATATCATAACTTTTTCATACGAGGTCGAAAACGCGCGAAACCAGTTGCGTTGGAATCGTATGGACGAGCACTACGCGATGAAATTGGATTGGAGTCGATTGGAGTTAGTGAGAATTTTGGGTAAAATTAAACGTCCGTTTAATTTTATTCGAAATAAATCGCTAAAACGGAATTTAAAATCAAGGTGAGAACTTCTCACTCAATCGAATCAGTTTCGATTTTATTTTAAATAGTTAGATTAAAAATATTTGAATGCATGTTTGAATGATGATTGTTATCTATTGATTGTTAAAATAGACATTATACGCCGTTAGTAAGCGGATGTTATTTATTAAAAACATATACCGCGAATATTTCATAAACAGTGAAATTGGTATTATATATAATAGCAATATATATATATATTGGCATATGTATATATTGGAGTTATTGATTTCCCGCATTTTTTGTTTAGCGGATGAGACCCTATTGCGCCGTTATTAAGCGGATAATATTTAAATCCCATATACCGCGATAATTTCGTACTGGAGCGAAATTGGTATTGTGCTAATGTTTGTGAATGCAGGAAAACAGGTTGGAGGGATCCAACTGGATTCCTCAACAGTTTTTATTTGATTTCAGATATTTTGATATTTGATGGATTATCATATCGATATATGATATCGTTGTTTGTCGTGATTGACTATTTGGTGTGTAGCATCATTGGACCCAAATTTTGGAATTTTAAAATGATTTTTAAAGGTGATTTTTGAAAAGTATACGTTATAAACTATTTTGGAAATTTATTTATTTTAAATAAATAAACGTTATACTTTTAAAAGTTATAAAATTATGTTTTTGAGAAATATAGTTAAAAGATTGATTTTTGAGAAATATGGATTAATGATTTTATAAAATATTTTAAATTGGATTTTTGAATATATTATTAAAATTTTAAATATAGGATTTATAAAATTTGATTATTTTATAAATTAAAATGGTGAAATTATAAAGGAAATTAAAGACGTTTTAGAATAATAATATAAATTGATTTATATTTAGAGATTTATAAATGGATATTTATAAATTGAAATATTGAAATTATAAAACGAGTTTTTATAAGTGTTTGAATGAAGTGAAAATGAATTTCATAAATTGAATGAGATTTATAGAATTATAAACGGTGAAATTATAAAATTTATAAAGTCATTAAAAGAATGGTTTTGGATAGATAATTGAATCTTATAAGTTATAAGATTTATGATTATGAAGTTCAAAGGAACGATTTTTGTGAACGAATAAATTATAGGTATTTAACTTATAATATGAACCTTTGTTTTATAATTGAATTATAAATCGAATAGGTTAATAAAGGAATTTATAAAAAGAAGTTTTTATAAGATAAATAGAAAAGGGATTTATAAACGTTGTTTTATAAATTCGCAAACGACTTATTTTTGATAAGTTAATTATTGAAACCTATTAATGGAGTTATATTCACATTTTTGACTGTGAATAATCCTTTGAAATAAAATGAATAGAAGTGATGAAATTTGTTAACAAGTATATTCACGTTTTTGAATAGTGAATAATATGTTAAAGAAATTGTTTTGAATGTGATGTTTTAAATAGAATTAAAACGACCTAACGATGTTTAAAATGTGTTGAGATTCAAAACCATAGATTTCAACATTTATTGTTGAAATAGATGTTTTCGAGAAATAAAAGGAAATGGTGGACTATAACACTGTTGTTATAGTAAATGATTTCCGAAAGGAAATGTTTTGTATAGTATTGGGATTTATATATCTACTTTAATTTCGAATCCCTATACTAGTGTTTTTGGGTTGTTGTAACGATGTTTTACGTAACATTCGTTTTGGCCCAAATAAATATGTTTAAGAGAATAATTTCCTTAAAGAATGAAATATATACTTAATTTCGATTGAAGTATATTGAATATTTTCCAATTGTTGAAAATAAATAAAATTTGTGAATTACTTATGAATAAATAAGTATGGAAATGTTTTTCCAATATAAAGTGAATATTAGAGAATTTATCTTTTTGAAGATAAATTGGAAATGAATAATTGAAATTGAATATTCATGAATATTTTAGAATGAAAATTCACTAAGGAATTTATGAATGAAAAGGAGAATTTGTTTAAAAATAAATATTGATTTATTTTTGAAGTGTGAAATTTTATATCTTGTAAAGATATTTTGTGAAATAAATAATTTGGAAAATTATTTGGAAACTGGTGATGTTGTGCATATCCATTGATAGTTCAATAACCGACTATCAATATTTCCCTTTGAATGGGTATTTGATGTGATTTGTTTGAATTTGAATGCCACACTTATTTTTGAATAAGCGCTCACTATTCGGGTTAACCGGGAAAGGACCGTGGGGTCGTATAACCCATTCCGAATATGTGATACGTCGTTGTGAATTGCATTGAAGATCGGTGTTGAAGACCGAGTATTTGCGAAAGCGATAGGATGACCTATCGATTGTCTCTGCACTGGGTCGCTCCTGGTATAGAGATTTCCTTAAGTGATGGGAAATTCGATCGGGATTGTGAATACCCGGATTGCAAGGGCTTCGTAAGAAGTGCTTCGGTTTTGTTCAAGCCCGGAACAGACTTGTATGGATTGTATGTCTGACATTACAAATTGAGATGTAAAGCCGATTTCTTTCAAATATATTTCTTTTGGTGGCGGAGAATTTATTCTTTTAGCTTAACACCCTTCTCTGAGACGTACGAGCTCAGAGGTTATATAGTTGAAGTTATCAGCGATATATTCCCAGTTTGGTAATGTGACATGCTGAGTGTTGCTGAAATGATCATTGTGTTGATTATTTGGGATAGGATCATTTGTTTGATCGTCTATCTTGGTGATCATTGTGTTGATCATTTGTTGACCCAAAGCATGGCTTTTGTATAAAGTATGTTTTTGTGGACGTGACTTCGTCGAGCCTCACACCCCGTGAATGGTCAAAATAGGAAAGATGCGGCAAGGTTATGAGGGGTAGCGCCCTTTAGGATGTGTGCATTTCCTTCTGGAAAAGGGTGGTATCATGGTATGGAGCCCAGATACTTACTCATGTTGAAAACACTTTGTTATGATTGTGTGAATTGATTACGAGCGCTCGGTTAAAAGGTCCCAAAGGACCGGGGGATGGCATATTCGGTCAGTTGTTACTCAGTTAGGGGTAACCCGGCCTTGTGTTGGTAGAGATCCGGTTTGGTTCTCGGGGATGTCCATCCAGAGGCATTCTCATGTGGCAATGGGAAGTTCCTTAGCCTGATCATTCGTTGGAAATCCAAAGAAACAATACGAGACTTGTACGGTTTTAGTTGTAGAACCTGCCATCTAATATGGTAGCTATTAGTAGGCATAATATAATGGTACCTATGCTGGCTAAGATTTATATTCTACTTTCGAAATGATTTTCTTCTACACTATGCATTAATAATAATATCAAAATTGATTTGATTTTAATGCGTATCAAGCATCTTTGACTATCATAAGGAGAAATCTTCTCCAAGTCTGCGTTTGCATTGTGTGTGTGGGAGGAGGTCTTATGGTAGTCTCATTTTTAAAAGCATTGCGAATTGAATTTAAAAATATTCCTCTATTTTGATTTTAAAGATAAATAAACTGTTTTGAGTTCTCACACCAGTCACATGACTGACTCGGAGTTTATTGTTTTCCTTCCTAAACTCTGGGTGCCCACCAATTTTCACACGGGCAGTCAAGAGTTAAGGTTTATCAGGATATTCTGGATATTCTGGAGTTGCTGGAGGCAAGATGGATGGCATGGCGTATTACTAGTTTATATAGTATTTCTTTTTCCGCTGCATTGGTTGTTGTTGCTGTACACTCTGATGTAATGATAATATGATATGATGTAATGAAATGTATGAAATGTAATAACTGATATAGTTCTTTGTTTAAAGATTATTCATTTATTATTATATGTTGTTCCGCTGCGATTGTGAGATTCTGATGTTGTTCTGTTGTTTTCTGTTCCGTTCTATCCTCTTTTTGTTCTATCTTCTATTTTTCTTTTCCGTTCTATATTTTCTATTTTTCTTTTTCTCTCTATTTTCTATCTTCTTATCTCTTCTTCTTTCTTTTTCTTTTCTTAAATTCTTTTTAAAACCCTAACTATTCGGTTTTTCGGCAACGAAAAATCGCGTACGTTACAAAAAACGTGAATATACTTGTTAACAAATTTCATCCTTTTATTCTTTTTATTTTAAAGTATTATTCACAGTCAAAAACGTGAATATAACTCCATTAATAGGTTTCAACAATTTACTTATCAAAATAAGTCGTTTACGAATTTATAAAACAACGTTTATAAATTCCTTTATTAACCCATTCAATTTATAACTCAATTATAAAACAAAGGTTCATATTATAAGTTAAATGCTTATAATTTATTTGTTTGCAAAATCGTTCCTTTGAACTTCATAATTATAAATCTTATAACTTATAAGATTCAATTATTTATCCAAACCTATTCTTTCGATAACTTTATAAATTTTATAAACCTACTGCTTATAAAATTTCATTTATAACTTCACCGTTTATAATTCTATGAATTTCATTCATTTATGAAATTCATTCACAATCCATTCTAACACTTATAAAAACCCGTTTTATAATTCCAACATTTTAATTTATAAATATCAATTTATAAATCTTTTAACATAAATCAATTTATATTACTATTTTTAAAAATGCCTTTAAACTCCTTTATGATTTCCTCATTTTGATTTATAAAATAATCAAATTTTATAAATCCTATATTTAAACTTTTTATAATAAATTCAAAAATCCCAATTTAAACTCTTTTATAAAATCATTAATCCATTTTTTCAAAAATCAACTTTTAACTATATTTCTTAAAAATATAATTTTTATAACATTAAAAATTATAACGTTTATTTATTTAAAACGAATCAATTCCAAACATATAGTATATTTTCAAAAATCACTTAAAAAATCATTTTAAAATTCCAAATTTGGTCCAATGATGCTACATACCAAATAGTCAATCATGACAACGACGACATCATATATCGATATGATAGTCCATCAAATATCAAAATATCTGAAATCAAATAAAAACTGTTGAGGAATCCAGTTGGATCCCTCCAACCTGTTTTCCTGCATCCACAAACATTAGCACAATACCAATTCCGCTCCAGTACGGAATTATCGCGGTATATGGGATTTAAAATATTACCCGCTTAATAGACGGCGCAATAGGGTCTCATCCGCTAAAAAAATGCGGGAAATCAACAACTGCAATATATACATATGCCAATATATATATATATTGCTATTATATATAATACCAATTTCACTGTTTATGAAATATTCGCGGTATATGTTTTTAATAAATAACATCCGCTTACTAACGGCGCATAATGTCTATTTTAACAATCAATAGATAACAATCATCATTCAAACATGCATTCAAATATTTTAAATCTAACTATTTAAAATAAAATCGAAACCGATTCGATTGAGTGAGAAGTTCTCACCTTGATTTCAATTTCGTTTTAGCGATTTATTTCGAATAAAATTAAACGGACGTTTAATTTTACCCGAAATTTTCACTAACTCCAAACGACACCAATCTAATTTCATAGCATAGTGCTCGTCTATACGATTCCAACGCAACTGGTTTCGCGCATTTTCGACCTCGTATGGAAAAGATACAATATTTTAAAGTTTGCACGAAATTATATATATAAATTACAATTTTCATTTTCAAATCTAAACCTAACAGATCCAAGCCCTCCATCCTAGCTTCTGCAAATCATAGCCGCTCCTTTCCTTCTTCCCCAACATGCGTGACTTCTACAGGTTAGCCGAACCCAATTTCAATCTTAGGGTTTAATTTATGCAACCATTTCAAGCGATTTGAACACGATCAGGACCTCTCATCTCGAAGAGCATCACCATTACTATGCTCGGCCTCAAGCTCATAGAGCTCGGCCCCCCTTACAGCCTTGAAACGCGTGCCAAACTGTAGATGAACGCGAGCTAATTACTCCCACTATGTTGCTCTAAACACGATCAACTCCGTATGAAATCAAAGCTCTCTCTATCCTCTACAACTTCTTAGTTGGTGATTTCGCGTGAATGTTTGTAGATTGGGAGAGATTAAGAGATGAATTCGACAATTTCTGGCCGTTCATATTGATGGTGGCGGCTGGCTAGGGTTAGGTTTAGATAATATTTTTTTTTATTTATGAGACGGGGTGTTGGTCTATTTATAGGAATTTGAACGAACACCATTCATTCCGGAAATTCCGAACTCCGATTTACGCGCCGAAACCAGCGTTTCTAGGGTTTACCCCGCGTTCCGGACACAATGGAACAGGTTTCGGAAGCTAATTCGGACATATGTGCGAGTTATGGCAATAAACGTTCAATTTAAATTAAACCGATTTAAGCGATTTTCTAGGCGTTTTAATTTGTACCGGACAAATGGTAAATCCAATCGACACGAAATTTGAAACCTTACAATAATATCACATTACGGATCCGATGAAACTGGTTTTGTCGAAATCCGAGACTTTTTGAAAAATGGCTATTTTAACTCGCCAAATTAAAATTAAAAATAATTCGATGCGTTTCGAGCTGCTACGATCAAACGATAACTCCGATTGATACGAAAATTGAAATCCGGTAATAACTAACTATTACGGATCCAATGTAACTAGTTTCGTCCAATTCTGAGACTGTTCAAAAATTGACCATTTTCACTAGTCGATTTAAATATTAAAATATTCAATTTTCACAAATTAACTCTTAATTCAATTTTAAAAGTTCTAAAACATCATTCTAACCTCAATATGATAAAATAAAATTTTACAAATCATTTTCAATCATATTTAACCCAATTTTCAATTATTTCCATAATTTAACATATTAAATTATCGATTTAATTATCCAATTAAATCCAATTATTCGAAATAAAATTTATTCGACTTATAAATTCACTTATTAATATTTAAAATTAATTAAATATTCAAATTTTAATTAAATAAAATTCTGGGTCGTTACAATAACATAAGCTGATTCTGTTATATTTTGAATGCTGTTATTATTGCGAAGTGCTGTATTAAAAACATAGTTATGCATATGCCTGTGATTTAATTGCGTTCGATGTTAAGCTTTTGCTTGAAATATAATCTCATGTTTTTTAATGTTACGAATAAGTCATATCTACATGATTATGGACAAGAGAAAAAAGTACCGCCCTTCATGTTCTGGTTGCAGGGGGTAGCTTTGGACATCTTGTGTAATTGACCATGGATGCGGCTGAGTGCCTTGTCAACCAGTTTGCGGGCTCAGATTCTCGTGAGCGAATGCCTCCTATTTAGTGTCCTGTACTTTGGGGACCGTTATGCAGGATACAGGAAAAGTATTTAAATGGAATGGAAATATAGGAAAAGTAAAACTTCCAGTCACGGAAGGCCGTCGATATGCTTAAATTCATGGCAAACGGGTTTTGTAGTCACTTTCCCTAGCTGTGGGTCTTGGAGACATTTGTCACCAATCTTACGCCTCCACGGGGAGTTTATCTTTTTTACCACAGCCGCACTTAAGACATATCGGAGCCGAGATCACGCACAGTAACTACCCGAGCCATTATGGCCCGTAATCGTGGGTATTATTCGATTTACTGTGGCCGGCTAGCGCGGGTGCCGATCGTCAACCGTGAACTACCCCTGGCTGGCCACACCTTATGTTGGGGCTTAAAGTAGGTTCACAGTTGCCGGCGAGCCGAACGCCGTAATGAGCTGCCATTGGCAATAGTCGGCCTTCTTGATGGCTTATAATTGGCTCATTACAGTTGGCTTTGAGGGCAGTCGCGAGCAATGAGTTAACCCGCGGTAGAGGGATGCTGGAGCAAAAGTGTCTCATTGGCGAGTGCATAGAATCGCATAGTACCTGTTGAGTCTTGTCCAGGTGAGGTTGCGTCGCGAAGTTCCAGCATGGAAATGTCGTTATACATGATTTTGTTTAACAGAAAAGGATAAAGCTTAACAAGCAGCCAAGATATAAAGGAACAAGTTAAAAAGAGACAAGATTTTTAAAGTGGTTCGGCACGAAAATGCCTACATCCACTGATTCTCTTTGTTAATTCACTTCATATGGGCAGTACAAGTTAAGAGAAGTATCGACGAAGGTGTTGGATGTTCCATGCCCTCTGGAACACCTCTCCGTCCACTGTTGACAAAATATAAGCTCCGTTGTGGAGATCTTTATGGATTACATAGGGTCCGTCCCAGATTGGATCTAGCGCTCCGGGGCGCGGGAAGATCCGCTTAAGGACAAGATCTCCTTCCTGAAAGCTGCGGTGCTTGACTTTAGAGTTGTATTGTGCTGCTACTTTTTGCTTGTGAGCTGCCGCTTTAAGTGCTGCATCATTTCTTCTTTCTTCAATTAGATCCAAAGACATGTGTAGGAGTACTTAATTCTCTTCTGGGTTGTAGTGGATCCTACGGTGGGAAGGCACTATAGTTTCAACTGGGAGCATGGCCTCCGATCCGTATGCCAAAGAGAAAGGAGTATGCCCTGTTGATGTTCTGTAAGATGTGCGGTAGGCCCAAAGTGCCGTAGGAAGTTCACTCACCCAAGCGCCTTTCGACTTCTCAAGTTTCTTCTTGATTATGGTTTTGAGGATTTTGTTGACAGCTTCGACTTGTCCGTTTGCCTGGGGGTAAGCTACAGATGAGAAGCTTTTGTGAATTCCGTGCTCTTGGAACCAGTCGGCGAATTCCTCGCTGTCAAATTGAAGTCCATTGTCCGATATGATTTTGAGTGGAACCCCATACCTGCATAAAACATTTTTGATCAAGAAGTTAATAACTTTTGCCGAAGATATTTTATTTAGAGGCTCCGCTTCCACCCATTTAGTGAAATAGTCAACTGCTACTATGGCATATTTGGCTCCGCCTCGGCCCACTGGCAGTTCGCCAATCAAGTCAATCCCCCATATTGCAAAGGGCCAAGGGCTGGTCATTTGAGTAATCTCATTTGTTGGTAGTCGAGGAATTTTAGCAAATTTCTGACATCTGTCACATCTTTTGACGAAGTCTAGGGCGTCATTGTTTAAGGTGGGCCAATAATATCCATATCGGAGTATCTTCTTTGCCAGGGTCTGCCCACCAGTGTGATCTCTGCAACTTCCTCGATGTATGTTGGATAAGATCTCCTTGGCTTCCCTTCCAGCGACGCGTCTTAATAAGGGATTAGAGAAGCCGCGTCGATAGAGGATGCCTCCTTGTATCGTGTAGTGGGAAGCTTTCCTCAAGATTTTCTTGACTTCGTTACGCCCGTCGGGCAGTATGCCATCTTGTAAATATTTCCGGATAGGAGTCATCCAAGTTTCCTCCTCGATTGCAGCTATTATGTTCATTATTTCGTAACTTGGGGCTAGTAGCTGTGAGGTGGTTATTGTTCGGGAAGCGGCGTCGTCCTTTATGCTAGCTTGCTTTGCCAGTTCGTCGGCCTCCTGATTCTCTTCTCGAGGAATTTGTTTGATTAAATAGTGATCCAACTGATTGAGCAGCAGCTTGGTCTTCTTTAGATATGCTGCAAGCTGTTCTCCTCGAGTCTGGAATTCTCCCAGTATTCGATTCACAATAAGTTGAGAATCACTATGGAGACATAAAGAAACGACTCTGATTTCTAGGGAAAGTTCTAATCCGGCTATCACTGCTTCGTATTCTGCGCCATTGTTAGTGGCAGCGAACTCCAACCTTAGAGTGTAGTGCAGCTTCCTTCCCCTGGGGTTATTATCACAACACCTGCCCCCGAGCCCTATTCATTTGATGCTCCATCTATGAAGAGATTCCACTTGATATCTTCTGCTATTTCAGATTGCTCCTTACCTTCGTTAGTAGTGAATTCGGCAATGAAATCAGCTATGGCTTGTCCCTTGATAGCAGTGCGAGGATGGTAGGTGATATCATATTGACTCAGTTCAATGCACCACTTAAGTAGCCGCCCGGAAGTGTCGGGGCGATGGAGTACTTGCCTTAGCGGTTGATCGGTTAAAACTCTGATGGGATGAGATTGGAAGTAGTGTCGCAGTTTCCGTGACGCGATAAGCAAACAGTATGCTAGCTTTTCAAGTTTAGGGTATCTGGCTTCTGCCCCTGTGAATCTCATGCTTACAAAGTATACGGGTCGCTGTGCGTGGTTGTCCTCCCTCACCAAAGCGGCGCTTAAAGCATGGGACGATACAGCTAGGTATAGGTATAGTTCCTCGCCTTCATTTGGAGTTGAGAGTACTGGTGGTCTTTGGAGGTGTTCGATCAAGTTAAGGAAGGCTGTCGAGCATTCGTCAGTCCATTCGAACTTTCCTTTGTCTTTCTTAAGAGCTTCGAAGAAAGGGATGCATTTGTCGGTTGCTTTAGAGATGAACCTGCTTAGGGCAGCCACCTTCCCGTTTAGGCTTTGCATCTCCCTTCGAGTGGATGGTATCTTGATATCTTGCAAGGCCCGGACTTGTTCGGGGTTCGGTTCAATCCCCCTGGCATGGACGATGAATACCAAGAACTTTCCCGACGATACTCCGAAGGAGCACTTTAGAGGATTCAGTTTCATTCCATATTGGCGAAGTACTTGAAACATCTCGTTCAGGTGGTTTATATGATCGTTGGCTTTTCTTGATTTTACCAGCATGTCATCCACATAAACTTCCATAGTTCGCCCTATTAATTTTGCAAACATCTTGTTGACAAGGCGCTGATAAGTAGCTCCGGCGTTTTTAAGTCCAAAAGGCATTACTTTGTAGTAGTACAATCCCCGGTCAGTGATGAAACTGGTGTGGTCTTGATCGGGGGCGTGCATAGGGATCTGATTGTATCCTGAGTATGCGTCCATGAAGGATAAAAGTTCGTATCCGGCTGTGCTGTCCACGAGTTGGTAGATTCGGGGGAGTGGGAAGCAGTCTTTCGGGCAAGCGTCATTTAAGTTGGATAAATCGATGCATGTTCACCACTTCCCATTAGCTTTCTTTACCAGTACCGGGTTGGCGATCCATTATGGGTAGATGGCTTCTCGTATGAAGTCATTGGCAAGTAAGTTCTTCACTTCTTCCTCGAGGGCTGCTGATCGTTCTGCCCCCATGCTCCTCTTTTTCGGCTTCACTGGCACCTTGGTGGGTTCGATGTTCAGTATGTGGCATGCTACGTTTGGAGAGATTCCTGTCATGTCGATGTGCGTCCATACAAATACATCCATGTTGTGGCGAAGAAAATCGACGAGTTGGTCTTTCAACTCCGCTCTTAACTGAGATCCGACTCTCAGCAGTCTACTTGGGTCGTGTTTGTCTACAGCTACAAATTCCATAGCCTCGGGGGCTCGGTGGTGGCCTCCTCCTCTTTGTCCCTGGGGTCTAATTCATTGAAAGGATCGCTGGTATATCGAAGAGGAGGGGCTTTTTTAATTGCTATGCTTCCAGGCTTTTCTTGCAGAGAGAAGTCTCTGCATCCTTTCCTTTATCCTTCCTGCGGTTATTGCGAAGCTCAGTTACATAGCAATCTCGAGCGGCGTCTTGATCTCCCTCTATTTCTCCTACTCCGTTATCTGTTGGAAATTTCATCTTCAAGCACCAAGGGGCTAGGACAATTTGGAAGTCAGACAAGGCTGGTCTTCCCAAAAAGGCGTTGTAGGCCGAATGGTTCTCTATTAGTACAAATGTTTATTTTCGCACAGCGGAGCGGGGATGACTTCCTATTTCAACAAAAAGGTCTAGTTGCCTGAGGGGCACTTTCGCATCTCCAGTGAAACCATGTAGTGGTTTGTTGCAGGGAGACACATCCTTCATTGACAGCTTCATTTTGTCGAATGCATGCTTGAATAGAATATTCACTGAGCTTCCCGTGTTTACTAAAATTCGGAAAACTTTGGTTGGACCGAACCAGGCAGAGATGACCATAGGATCCATGTGCGGGTACTGTCTTCCCTCTAGATCACGCCTACTGAATGTGATGTCGTCACTCTCTTTCCGTTTCGGGTGGCGTTCTTCCACAACAGAATTAACGTAGCCTTCAGCGTTTCTAAGTGACTTACCGTATCTTTCCATCTCTGCCCAGCTTCTGTCGGCGATGTGTGGTCCTCCTGATATGGTATGGACTATTATTTTCTCTTGACTACATCCGCTAGTGTTGCGATTTCCTCCGCCTTCCTCCGGGAGGGGTAACCCTGAGTTTTCATTGGCGGTAGCTGGAGTCCTGCTCTGGCTTTTTACACAGCGTTCCAGTCTCCTCCTTCTAATGTGTTCTTCAATCAAGTCCCGGAGATGGTGGCACTCATTGGTGTCATGTCCGTGGGATTCGTGGAAGCGGCAGAACTTTCCAGATTTGAGTGCGTTATCTGACTCCTTCTTGTGCGGGGGGCGCTTGTATCTAACTTCGTCTTGAGTGGCTAGGAAGATGTTTTCGATCGTTTCATTCAAAGGAGTGTAGGAGTCAAATCTTGGCCCAGGTCGATATAGGCGCTTTTCCCCTTTCTTGCCCCCAGCATTGTCTCTAGATTCATTTCTCCGAACATCCTTTGTTGCAGCGGAAACCCTGTCTGTGGCTGTTTTAACCTGTTGCCATGTCTGCCTCTCAGTGGCAGCGTCTTCAAGTCTCATATACTTTCCAGCTTCATGGAAGAAATCCGGTAAAGTAGCTGGCTTTTCCTTGGTTCGTCTTCTAGCAAATTTAGTATCCGGGTGTACACCACTGCAGAGAGCCATTAGGATAAGTTTCTCGTCGGCATCTTGGACCGCGGCCGCCGCAGCGTTGAATCGGGTCAGATATTGTTGCACTGTCTCTCCGGGTTTCTGCTTGATATTAGATAAGGAATAAGCATCCTTGCGTTGTTCCACATGAATGCGGAACTGGCTGATGAACTTTTCTTTCAACATTTCCCATGAGCTGATGGACCCTTGGGGTAGGTGGCAGAACCAGGAGGTAGCTAAGTCTGCCAAGAAGAGTGGGAAGCATTTACACAACACTCCCTTTGTTGCTCCGCTCATGAGCATATGCTGGGTGTACCTCTGTAAGTGTACGATAGGGTCAGAAATTCCCTTGTAAGGTTCCATCGTTGGCATTTTCCATTCCCGGGGGGTGATGGCAGTTTCGATATTGCGGGTGAAGGGGCTAGTTACCCAAGCACCTATTCCCCGATCCCTTTGCTCCCGTTGGACGCACTCTCTGAACAATTGCGCCATCCTTTCATCAGAACTTGGAGCGGATAGAAATGAGTTTGGTTCTTCTCTGTGAGATTGAGTCCGTCCAGACGACTTGTAGGGATGGTATCGTCTGTCACTCCTAACATTCTCCAAAGGCTGCCTCTGGTCTTCTGGGGGCATGCTGGGGTCAGCCATAGTTGACCCTTGCCTTGATCTTCCCCTGTTGGGTTCTGTTCTCAGCACTTCCTCGGGTCCAACTTCGGACTGGACTCCAGCTCGGCCCCGTCTACTGGTGTTTTCATGGTTAGGTAGCATGACAGGCTCATCTACATCCGACCCTTGCCTGGCACCTCCCCCATTGGGTTCGGTTCCAAGTGTTTCCTCGGGTTGGAATTCGGGCTGAGTCCGGGCTCGGCTCCTACCATGGCTGTTTCCATTGTTAACCTCTTTGAAGAAGAAAGGTCTTTGTCGCCTTCCAGATCCTCCAGATTGGGACTCACCCCATGATTCGGTGTTGCGATTGGATTCTTCAGCATCCCTTAGGCGTGACATGAGTTGGTCTACCAAGGCTTCTTGTTGAGATACGAAGCGGTTAGTTACTTCAGCCACAACCCTGTCCAGATCTGCCCTGGTAATTGGTTGTTCCGCGGCGGGGGCTATTAGGTTTGCCTGATTTTCATCTGGTACTGCTGTTAAAACGGGATGATTTTCTTGATTTGGGGCCACTGGATCTGGGATACTGCTAGTTGCGACGTTCTTTCTTTTGTTAACATCTCTCCTTTGCCTGGAAGTCATGTTGTTGGAGCAAGGAGGGACGCTGTGAGGAAGAAGGTTGAGTAGGAGAGGCTGTAGCTTCTGGCTAGTTCTCAGTGAAAGCACCAAAAATGTTTGCACAAAAAATGAACAAACACCTCCAAGTCGTATGAATGAGATTTTATGTTGTATCTAGTGATTCGGTTGATTTACGCAAATATATAAAATAGATGGACTAAACTGTAAAAGGCACACAGATTTATAGTGGTTCGGCCAGAACGTGCCTACGTCCACTTTATACGTTATTCTCCTTTTTCTTTCAGATTACAAGTACAAGTACAAAGCTTTGTGTACAAGTATATGAAAGTTGTTTGAAAAGTTCATTCCGTGCTTGAGCTCTCAAACTTGTCTACCATTGTTGTACCCCTGCCCCTCTATTTATAGAGTGAGGCTGGGGGCAGGGGTCCTGGATGTATATAGCTGCTGGTGGGCTTGGGCTGAAGCAATCTGGTCTGGCACATCTGGTTCGGCGTTCCTTGGTTCAGCCGGGCTTGGAGAATTTTGGTTCGGCATGGTCAGGTCCGGTAGAGGTTGGATCGGTGGAGTTTGGACCGGTGATGGATGGTTCGGTAGCGAGTGTGGCATGGTTGGTTCGGCAGGTGATGGAGAATGCTCGGTTCGGCCGGGGGAGTTGGACCGGTAGGACTTGGACCGGTGTGGGTGATTCTGTGATGTTGGTCCGGTTCGGTAGGTGGGTTGGCCCCGTGTGGTTCGGCTGTGTTATGGACCGGTGTTGGTGGAGGATAGGGTTTGGTTCTGTAGTGGTTGATTTACTCGATGGATTTGGTTCGGTGAAGGGTGGAAACATATGGGTGAGAACACACCCAATAACTACCCAAACCCTGTTTTTAGTGTACTTCATTTTTCTCCACCACTTTTCTAAAAAATAAATAATTAATGTTGCAATATTTCATTTGGAAAATGAATGCATAGGAATTTAGTGATACATAGGGAAGAAATGTTTAGGAGGACCTTGATGAAATGCCTCTCAACATCAAGTACCTGTAATTGTTTCTTTGACATAGCTAAGAACCCAACACATCTAAGGCTTATTCCAAAATTTGATGAAAAGTCTAATAACCAACCATATGTCTAAAATGCATAATTGAAACAATATAGAACATAGACATAAAACAAAAAAAACTAGTAAAAGTCTACACCTAAATAAACTACATACTATCAAGCTATAGAATCTCCCAAATGAGATTATAAACGATCAATATCTCTTTGACACATAAACTACTATAATAAGAAAGCATTTACTAATAACAACACAAGAGATATGTTTACACAAAAACTGGATCAAAACCTAGAATCATGATGAAAGCACCAGTTCATATTACAAAAAAAGCAGAAAATAAATAAGAACATAAAGAAGTTTTTATATGGTTCGGTGTAATCTCCGGCCTACGTCCACTTCAGTCTTTTTATTAGTCGTTCTCTCTTTAGATTACAACTCGTCTTCTGAAATCTGACCACAATCTAGTGGACGTAAAATTTACAAAGATATTTCTAGAGAGTTTAGAGTCATTTGTACTAAGAGTTTGCTAATCTAAGTCACAGAACAATAGATAGTCGTTTCCTAAATGACTTTAATGGAGGAGAGATTAGAGGTGAAGAAATAGAATGGCCTCTGTAGTAAGAGAACCCTCCATTTCGTTGCAGGTAGCCTTGAATTTATAAAGGAAATAGTTATGGTGGCCCATAAATTCATCTAGGGAAGTGTCTAAATATTGTCCCAAAATAGTGTGTAATGTTGTTGAATCTCTCGAGCTAACACCAAATGTCGTTGTCGAGATGATTATAGTGGGGTTAACTTCTCACCATAGTTCAGATCACATCGATTCTTCTTGCTTCCATCATGCTACTTGATTTTTAGGTGTTCCGTCCTATTTCCATGGATCATTGGTAGTAAAAATCAAGTCGGTATCTACCTCTCTCCAAAATATCTTAATATCAACCTTTTTCTTGAGAGGTCCGTAGTGACTTTTTTCCTTAGTTTGGAATGATTTGTAATTTTACAACACTCTCCTAATTCCGTATGGAGTCGTTCCAAGAAGTTCTAGCGTATACGGAGTTCGCATGAGAGGTCGGGGTTGACATGAGAGGTTTGGGTTGACTTATCCCCTAACAGTATTTGGAGCCCAAATTTCTTGAGCACTCTTAAAATAGGTAGACAATGATTTATATGAAATCTGTATGAGAAATATGAAACCAGGAGAAGTGACCATCGACATGATCATGTTGGTACCAACTTCCCTCCTTTGCAAATTTTAAAGGGAAACTTCTATGCGCTGCTGTTAGTCATAGTTGTTAGGCGTACGAAAGTATCACAATGACTTCACAAAACTTAGTGATGCCATTGCGAGAATTTTACACATTAGAACATCTGCATTGTAATAACATCCTTAAATGTAGCGACAACATTGCTATGTTTATTCTTTAATTTGAATCGCAAAGGCATCGCTGAAGTTTGAAGATGCCATAGCGACACCAATTTAGTAACGTCTTAACAATGCCAAACAATAAAGTGACACCCTATTTTTCGACGCTACCGGCATCGCTACATTTTAAGAGATGCCAAATGCATGTCAGAAAACCACAGATATGTAGAAGTGCATAGAAATTTTGTGCTAATATAATTAAAAGGATTGATAGCATTATGTATATCAGACAAATGCAATTGTTCACTAATACAGCATGGCATAAAAGAGAATGTGCAAAACTGTGATAACCCTTATATTTATCGATTTCTTATTTTAATATTTTATTTAAATATAAACATCGTTCGTCGGATTTTAGTCCGAAAAGCTACATTTTGCAACAGTCAAATTGGGACTCAAGACTGTTGATACGCGAAGATTTTGATCAATGACAATGTGCTTTGACAAACAAGGAAGAAATATATGCAAATGCTAAATGAAGATAGATGAAGACCAAACAAACTTAAAGTATGTTTTTACATGTGTCTTAGTCTAGATATTTTGTCAAATTCTATCCTCAAGAAGCTTGCACGAACACTAGAATTTTTTTTTATAAACTTCATATTTTCGATTAAGTTTTAACTATGCAGGTTTTATGAGTTCAGTCGACTGAACAGGAACAGTCAGTCGACTGAAACTGGAACAAATTTATAGACATGCACAGTTTCAGTCGACTGAATTTGGTCCCTAAAATTTTACTTCATATTTTCAGTTGACTGAATTCCCTGCTCAGTCGACTGAATTTGAACCTGCGAATTTTCTCTGAAAAGACACCTTCTTCCTCCCAAGAGTTGCAACCTTTCATCAATGGAAATGGAAGCATCTCTTGTTTGCAACCTTTGACAACATATGCATCTCTTCTACAAGTATATATACATGATTCTAACATCATTTAATCTACCGAATTCTCTTTCTTTAATCTAACTATTCTCTTGTTCATATTTTCTAGATACTCTCAAAGCATTCACTAATCTATTGCTTGAATCATTATTTTTGTTTATAACATTCTTTTGATTCATAGCAATTCACATTTCCTAAATCTTCACAAACACATTGCATACTCTCGAGGATAAGATTGTAGGAATATTTTACTACATTAGACTCATTAGTGTTGACAAGAACACAACAAGTCAAATATTGTATTTTAGTAATTGAGTTGAAGTCCTCTTCGGTAGTAGAGGCAAGAAATCCCGTTCGGTTGTTCGGGTAAGTTGTAAACCTATTCCTCCGGGTGAAGTGAGGGTGTTAGTTAGTGAAATTCCTAAGTGAAGCTTAGCGACTGGACGTAGGACGAGAGCACTGAACCAGTATAAAATCCTGATGTCTCCTTGCATTTACCTACTTTATCTACCTAGACTATTCTGTTATTCCGTATTACACGATCCTACCGCATAGCCTCCTTTTTCAATTGGTGTCAGAGCAAGGTCGTCCTATAACCATAACACCGTTATTAGACATATTGATAATATGGAAGATAACGCAAGTACAAGCACAACATCTGCCTATAGTTCTACATTTGCGGAAGGACAATCTACCCAAAGACCTCCTCTATTCAATGGACTAAACTATAACTATTGGGCTACAAGGATGAGGATTTATATGCAAGCAACAAGTTTCGAAGCATGGAATGCTACTCAAGCAGAGTTCGTTGTACCCACAACCGATTATCCTACATGGACACAAATTCAAAAAAATGAAGCTAGTGCAAATGCCAAAGCTATGAATATGCTATTTTGCACCCTAGATAGAAATGAATTCAACCGTGTTAGCATATGTACTACTGCATATCAGATATGGGAAACACTCAAAGTCATACATGAAGGCACAAACAAGGTTAAACAAACAAAGATATCCATGCTGAAGAATCAATTCCAAAACTTTAGGATGCGACAAAATGAATCCATCAATGACATGTACTCAAGATTTCAAGGCATTCATCATGCTCTAATCGGACTAGGAGAAAGATACACGGACTTTGACATTATGTCTAAAGTTCTAAATTCACTCACTGACGAATGGGAGAGAAAAGTACTAGCAATCGAGGAAGCAAATGATCTATCAACAATGAAACCAGAAGAATTGATTGGAAATCTCATGTCGTATGAAGTAAGTATGCAAGCTAAAAAGGATCAAGCTCAAGAAAGAAAGAATGTTGCTTTTCATGCGGAAAAGGAAGAATCAGAGTCTGAAGATGAGGATCTAGCATTTATAGCCAAAAATTTAAAGAAATTCTTAAAGTATAGAAAAGGAAACAAAAACGGATTCAAAAAGAATTTCTTGAACAAACCTTCATCCTCAAATATAGAATGCTTCAATTGTCATAAGAAAGGACACATGCAAAAAGATTGTCAAGAACAAATTACGGAAAATCAGAAAAACTTCAACAACAAAAACAAGAAGGATAAATTCAAAAAGAAGGCATTTTCTGTAACATGGGACGATTTAGATTCATCTTCATCCGAAAATGATAGTGATAGCGACAATGAACAGGAAAATGTATGCTTCATGGCTCAAGAATCTGAGGTAAATAATTTAACTTTTGATGACTTAATTGAAGTAAACACTGAACTTTTAAGCACAATAAAATCTCTTAACAAGAAACTCAAAGAAACTCGTGAAAATCAAAACAAAGCTGAATTTGAAAGAGATATGTTAAAAGATGAAAAGAAAATCTTAGAAGAACTTGAAAAAGTTCAAGAATCTCATTCAAATTCGGAAACTCAATTATCACTTTTAAGTCAAGAAATTGAAACTCAAAAAACAAAGAATGATATAATTGCTTCTGAAATCATGAGTTAAAAACTAAGATTAAACAAGTTGAGTTAGAAAATAATAGTCTTCAAGCTAGATTAGATAACATTACTAAAAATGTTTCTAACTTTAACAAAGGAAGAGAAAATTTATCTAAGATTTTAGAAAATTCTCAATCCTCTTCAAGTAAACATGGATTAGGATATAAAAAGGAGTCAAAAATTCCTAAAAAGAAAGATACAAATTTTAAGAGGAATATGGATTCAAAACAACATATATTGCCAAAGAAAACTATTAAAACTAAAGTAGAAAACAAAGTAGTTAAAATTTGGGTACCAAAAACTAACAATGTATTAATAAGAAATAAATATATTAAAACATTTATGAATAATGTTCATCATAATGAAAACTATATTTATAAAAAGGATACTAAACCAAATTGGGTTTGGTTTCCTAAACTCTAACTTTTTAGGACCCTATTAAAAGGTGAGTACCAATAATTTCATATTTATTTTCAGGTCCCACTCAAAAAGAAGAAATGGATATTAGACAGTGGTTGTTCAAAACATATGATCGGAGACAAAGATATGCTTACAAACATCACATACTTTGATGGTGGCTCGGTTAACTTCGGGGACAATTCAAAAGGGCATATCATTGGCAAAGGAGATGTGAACAATTACGGTACATCAAATTTACCTTTTATAACAAATGTTTCATTAGTTGAAAATTTAAAACATAATCTACTTAGCATAAGTCAATTGTGTGACAAAGGTTTTAAAATAACTTTCTCGAATAATAAATGTAGTATTTTTTATCAAAACCAAAATCGTATTTTTGAAGGAAATAGAGAAAGAAATATTTATGTTTTAAATATGAATATTAATCATAATTCAAGTATGCATTTACTTGCCAAAGATAATGATCCTTGGTTATGGCACAAAAGATTTTATCATATAAATTTTAAAACCATTAGAAAACTTTCTAAAAATGAATTAGTAAGAGGTTTACTCAAAATAAACTTTAAAATAAAAAATCTTTGTGTTGATTGTCAAAAAGGAAAATTAACGAAATCATCTTTCAAATCTAAGAAAAATATTTCAACTTTACAACCATTAGAATTACTACATATGGATTTATTCGGACCAACACAAGTTCAATCAATTAATCATAATTGATACGTATTTGTAATAATTGATGATTTTTCAAGATATACATGGACTATTTTTATGAAAAATAAAAGTGACACTTTTGAGCAATTTAAAACATTTATCAAAAGAATTCAAAACACTAAAGATTTGAAAATTAAAAATATTCGAAGCGATCTTGGAGGCGAATTCGAAAATGAAGTTTTTGAAACTTTTTGTAAAAAGAAAGGAATAAATCATAATTTTTCTTTTCCTAGAACTCCTCAACAAAATGGAGTTTAGAAAGAAAGAATAGAACATTACAAGAATGCGCAAGAATATTATTAAATGGATGTTCTCTACCAAAACATTTTTGGGCAGAAGTCATTGCTACTGCATGTTATGTATTAAATAGAATATCAATTAGACCATTAACTAAAAATACTTCTTATGAACTATTTAATAATAAAAAGCCAAATATATCTTATTTTAAAATATTTGGATCAAAATGTTTCATTTTAAATACAAAAGATCAATTAGGAAAATTCGATTCAAAAGCTGATGAAGGAATTTTCGTAGGATACTCAGAACGAAGTAAAGCATATCGAGTTTTTAATAAACGAACAAACTTAATTGAAGAAACTTTGCATATATCTTTTGATGAAAATTTTAATAAAAAATTAAATATAAAAGATGATGAAGAATTAATAAATATAGAAGAAACAAACCTTGAAAATGATAATAAAGAACTAACATCTCCTCCTAGAATATTACGAGATCATCCAACTCAAAATATAATAGGAGAAATAAATTCTCATGTTAGAACAAGAAATCAACTAAATCAAATGGGTCATGTAGCTTTCATTTCATCAATAGAACCGAAAATCCAAAAGAAGCATCAAAAAATGATTATTGGATTATCGCAATGCAAGAAGAATTAAATCAATTTGAACGTAACGATGTTTGGGTATTAGTCCCCCGTCCTAATAATCAATCAGTAATTGGAACAAAATGGATTTACAAAAATAAAGTAGACGAACAAGGTAATATAACAAGGAATAAAGCAAGACTAGTAGCACAAGGGTATAATCAAGAAGAAGGTATTGATTTTGAAGAAACTTTTGCTCCCGTTGCAAGACTTGAAGCAATACGTATTCTAATAGCCTTTGCATGTTTTCACAATTTTAAACTTTATCAAATCGATGTTAAAAGTGCATTTTTAAATGGTTTTATTAAAGAAAATGTATATGTAGAACAACCTCCGTTGTTTATGCATGAAAAATATCCGGATCATGTTTTTAAATTAAAAAAGGCACTATATGGTCTTAAACAAGCACCTCGTGCTTGGTATGAAAGACTTAAAAGTTATTTATTAAACTCGGGATTTAAAATTTGAAAAGTAGATCAAACGATTTTTATTAAAAATACTTCCAAAGATATTCTAATAATTCAAATATACGTAGACGATATTATTTTTGGTTCAACAAATGAAAATTTATGTAAAGAATTTTCAAATATAATGACTAATGAGTTCGAAATGTCTCATATGGGAGAATTATCATATTTTCTTGGACTTCAAATCAAACAATTAACAAATGGAATTTTTATAAACCAAGAAAAATATTGTGCTAATTTAATTAAACGATTCGGTACGGAAAACACTTCTGCTAAACCTACTCCTACGAGTACCACTACACATCTCGATCGAGATGAAAATGGAAAAAGTGTAGATCAAAAATTGTTTAGAAGTATGATAGGTTCCTTACTTTACTTAACCGCTAGTAGACCTGACATAATGATGAGTGTTTGTTTATGTGCACGTTTTCAATCTGATCCTAAAGATTCACACTTAAGAGCAGTAAAACGAATAATGTGATATCTTAACAAAACTAAAGATTTCGGTCTTTTCTATCCAAAGAAATGTCCATTTGAGTTAGTATCATATAGTGATGCTGATTTTAGTGGATCTCGAACAGATAGAAAATGTACAAGTGGTACTAGCCATTTCATTGGAAAATCACTTGTATCTTGGTTTAGTAAGAAACAAAATTGTGTCTCGCTTTCAACATGCGAAGCAGAGTATATATCAGCTGCTTTAGCTTGCACTTAAGTTATATACATGCAACAAAAACTTAAAGATTTTTATATAAATTTAACAAATTCTACAATATACTATGACAATACAAGTACAATAAACTTATCTAAAAATCTGGTTAATCATTCTCGTACAAAACATATAGATATTCGTCACCATTTTCTACGTAACAATATCGAAAAAGGAAATAATTAATTTAGAACATATTTCTACTGAAAATCAAATTGCCGATATATTTGCTAAACCTCTATTAGAAAACTCCTTTATAAAACTTCGACGAGAATTAGGTATAATATCCTTTAAAGATATTAATTAGAAATATATTAGAAATATTCCCACATTTCAGTCGACTAAAATAAAATGTTCAGTCGACAGAATAAGAATTTCAAATATTTTCAGCTATGTTATATGTTACATTATATAATTTATAGACCACACATTTGTAAAACTGAATTATTAAATAAGAAACATACATTTTAACAAAATCCTCTTTACCACTAAATCTCTATGCGGTTAAAAATTCTTATTAAATTATAACCGTTATTTGTTTAGTAAAATTCTATTATAAATAAACTCTTAAAAATGCTTTTATTTTCATCTTGATTTACGAATAAAATCTTAATTCAATATAAAATGTCATCCAACAACTCCTTCTCTACAATCAATATCACCTTGTCCGTTTATAACACTCCAACATCGCCAAAACTTCCCACACCAACACCTGCACATGAGCCAGTTTACAAATGGGAAAATTATCGTACTGGTTTCACTCCAGAATCTAAAAAGGCAAAACGCGGACTCTTCATTTCACCTGACACAAAAAGAAAGATTGATGAAATTCATCACTTTCAACAACAACAGATAGATCTTCAAAAAGAACTATACTTCAAACAAAAAGTTACGGCAAGATGTTTAAGTTTCCTAGAGCAAATTGGTTTACGCTTCTATGGATCAAAGAAGAACGAAGTGGTTGAACCCCTACCTCGCCCTGTTAGCTCACTTGATCCATCTTCATCTTATCATACACCAGTCAATCCTATGAATCCTTGGACGTCTTCTAAAACCCCTCAATATAGTCTGAATTCATGGGATATAAATTACATGAAGAATGAAGGAAACAAGTATCCAAGTCCATCCCCAAAGAAATAATTAAATTTTGAAATATTTGTATGTTGTTACATCAATATTTTGTAACCATTTCTTTAAATAAATTGTTTAATTTCAAAAATTAACTGAAACAACAAAAATACATGTTTTAGTCGACTGAATGCCCCTGCTTAGTCGACTGAAAATTTGACAGAAAACAATATATACAAAATTCAGTCAACTGGAACCATCTGCACAGTCGACTAAAAATTCAACAAAAAATTTCAGCAACAAAATTCAGTCGACTAAATGTACTGCTCAGTCGACTGAATCTATCACAGGAAATTTCGGCCTTTGATTCAGTCGACTGAACAGAACATTCAGTCGACTGAACGCTACTTCCCTGGCAAAATTTCCCCTTTTAACCACCAGATTTTACCCTACCAATTCACTTTACCTCCTACAAACCTTCTTCCCCAAATTAATTTCGAAACCCTAGCTCCCAAATTCCTCAAAATCAAATCAATTCTCACCCAAATGGCACCAAAAAGAGCAAGAGCTTCATCTTCTTCATCCTCCGAGCCAATTGATGCTCAAATAGCACAATGGATTTACGATGGAACCGCTGTCACTCGATGGAACAAGATGAAGAATTCTCGAATTTTCGAGCATTCTTTTGTTGATTTTCAAAGTTTTCAAACCTACAACATCCAAGCATTAACAGATCTGGCAGGTTTAACTTCTCTTTTGGATTTGAAACGAAATGACCATGCCATTAATCATGTAATGGTAAAATTATTTTATGCTAATCTTAATCTTGGACACCAAACTCCAAGAAATCCAAACAATAGTGTTTGGAGTATGGTGTGTGGAAAGAAAGTTTGGTTTTCATTGGATAGAATAGCACACATTTTAGAATCTCCAAATGTCAGGAGAAAGTTAGAGGAGATAGAATTCAATCCACACATTCGTGACATCACCAACCATCGATTCATGGATGATAATATCAACTTTAAGGATTTTAAGTCCACCTCTCTTCGACCTATGGCGAGAATCCTCCATAAAGCCCTAATGAGAACAATTACTCCTCGTACGGGCTCGTACGAAATTGTCTACCCAAATTACTATCGAGCTCTATATGCTATTTTTGGCAATATACAAGTTAATTGGGTACATCTTATTCTTGATGAGTTTCTCACTTTCAACAATGGCAAAATGCGCGCTATTTACTTTGGAGAGTACATCATGCGACTTCTCCTAAATGCCGATATGTCATTACCTGAATCAGAGAATACAGTGGTCCATCAAATTAACCGTCGGACCATAAGCCTAATGCAACTCCCATCTCGACCTCCTCGCATAATATCACTCGCCGAATGGGAAGCAGGGCATCAACAACAACAACAACAACAACAACAACAACCTCCTCAACCTCGCCACGAAGAACATCTCGAGCAAGATGATGAAATTCGTCTTGTTTACCCAAGCTTCACTACCAACCAATCCTTGGGGATATTGTCAAGAAATCAACAAATTCTTGACACTCGTCTTAAAAAGGTAGATCATAAGCTTGATAAAATCAAAGAATTCTTCAACAAGCTTTGGGATGCAATCTCATGCTCAAGCACCACTACTGCGTCAACATCTCGTGGCAAACGTCCGGCACCTATGTTTACATGGACGACATCCGAAGAGCATACAAGTAGCAGGGCTAGTGGAGCTAGTTGTGGCCAAGGAGGAAGAGCACATGGACCACCAACAGGAGGTCCTGTCATACGTGAACCAACTGGAAGAGAAGGTTCATATGACTGGGATAAGGATGAGTAATTTTGTTGTTTTGATGAGTATTTTTAACTTTCTAATGGCTTGTATAAATAGCCATTTTATGCTTGTCTGTCACAACATTTTTATTTCTCTTAATTCATTCTTATGCAAATATTCTCTATGCTTCAGTGATCGTTTTGATAAATTATTACTGCTATTTGTTCTTCCTTTTTGTCGATGACAAAGGAGGAGAAAATCTATGGTACTAACTTTGTTTTGTAGGAAAGATAGTGCATACATTCAGGGGGAGAACATAAGAAAAACGTCTAGAATAAATCAGTATTGTCATCAATCAAAAAGGAGGAGAATGTTGATACGCGAAGATTTTGATCAATGACAATGTGCTTTGACAAACAAGGAAGAAATATATGCAAATGCTAAATGAAGATAGATGAAGACCAAACAAACTTAAAGTATTTTTTTACATGTGTCTTAGTCTAGATATTTTGTTAAATTCTATCCTCAAGAAGCTTGCACGAACACTAGAAATTTTTTTATAAACTTCATGTTTTCCATTAAGTTTTAACTATGCAGGTTTTATGAGTTCAGTCGACTGAACAGGAACAGTCAGTCGACTGAAACTGGAACAAATTTATAGACATGCACAGTTTCAGTCAACTGAATTTGGTCCCGAAAATTTTACTTCATATTTTCAGTTGACTGAATTCCCTGCTCAGTCGACTGAATTTGAACCTGCGAATTTTCTCTGAAAATACACCTTCTTCCTCCCAAGAGTTGCAACCTTTCATCAATGGAAATGGAAGCATCTCTTGTTTGCAACCTTTGACAACATATGCATCTCTTCTACAAGTATATATACATGATTCTAACATCATTTAATCTACCAAATTCTCTTGCTTTAATCTAACTATTCTCTTGTTCATATTTTCTAGATACTCTCAAAGCATTCACGAATCTATTGCTTGAATCATTGTTTTTGTTTATAACATTCTTTTGATTCATAGCAATTCACATTTCCTAAATCTTCACAAACACATTGCATACTCTCGAGGATAAGATTATAGGAATATTGTACTACATTAGACTCATTAGTGTTGACAAGAACACAACAAGTCAAATATTGTATTTTAGTAATTGAGTTGAAGTCCCCTTCAGTAGTTGAGGCAAGAAATCACGTTCGGTTGTTCGGTTAAGTTGTAAACCTATTCCTCCAGGTGAAGTGAGGGTGTTAGTTAGTGAAATTCCTAAGTGACGCTTAGGGACTGGACGTAGGACGAGAGGTCCGAACCAGTATAAAATCTTGGTGTCCCTTGCATTTACATACTTTATCTACCTAGACTATTCCGTTGTTCCATATTACACGATCCTACCGCATAGCCTTCTCTTTCAAAGGCCACTTCCATTGAGTTCAAAACTTCATTTGCGATCTTTTGGAGTATAAGCTTTGATATGTTTGGAGTAAGTCGAATTTTGCTACTTTTTCTATTGGGTTTGGGTTCAGCCCACTAGCTAACTTTATACCCTAACTCAACCCTCCCCTCTCCATTCACTCATCCCCACTCCTCAAACTCAAGCTAAAACTGAAAATGAGGGAAAGGAAGAGGAATTAGAAATTCCAATCCCCAGTTTCTTCTTGCAAACTTGAACTCTTGCTCCAAAATCAAATAGAAGCTATTGGTAAGCATCCTCTTCATCTTCTCTATCTCTTTCTCTCTTCAATCTCAGAAATTCCTAAACCTAAATTTAGGAAATACTTATTTTGATCTTAGATTAAAGCTTGTTGAGTTGAAGTGGAGATTGGTTGGTCTTCTCCTTGCAAATTGAGCTCCTTCTTCTTTGTTTTTTGGTTAAAGGTGAGATTTTTATCTCACATCTATGTATATATCTATTTTTGTTGTTAGGTATGAATTCCTAACACTTATTCATGTGCATTTGCTTTTGGTTTGGATTGTTTTGGTGAATATTCCAATTTTTGGTGTTTTGAAAGCAAATTTATGAAAATCCTTATATGGATATTTGGACATTGATATTCGAGGCGTATCAAAGAGCCTTTAAGGCTGGGTTGTTGCTTGGCATAAATCTTAGTCGGTTGTTGCTCGTCCGATCGCTTTCGATATTCGTTTAGGCCATTTTTGGCCAAGGTTCAAGAAAGGCCTGAGAAACAAGTTTCAGATGTCTAAATGCTCCTTTTCAGACATCTGAATATTATACTTGGAAAATTTCTATTCCCAGATTCAGACGTCTGAATCTATATTTCCAGACATCTGAATTGGTTCGAATTGAACCAGAAAGGAAATAGGCTAAAATTTAGCATTTCCAAACGTTTGAATTTATTGATTCAGACATTTGAATTCTGTTCTAGAAAATATTTTATTTTCCAGATTCAGATGTCTGAATCATACACTTCAGACGTCTGAATCTGCTTGTTTTTGCCTATTTTTGCCTATTTTAGCTTGAGTTTCCAAATTTAATCGATTTGTGTTGATTCACATTTGTGGTTATCATTTATTATCGACTTTGATGACATTTTCTTTGGTATTTTTGGAACATCCACCTTGATGGATTCGGTATCGATTTCTTTGGATTCAATTCACGTCTTCGTATGTGAATTTTGGTGATTGATTATTTCTACAATCATTTTGTGATTTGTCACTTTAAAATATAAAGGTTTTCTATACTAGTAGTAAATACCAAAACTCTTTCATCAAAACGATTTCAACACTATTTTATTACAAAGCTCATTTCTTAAACCGTTTTCTAATCTATTAGTATATACAAACTTTTGCCTCATTCGTATGAGAAATCTAATTAAACGGCTTAGTAAAACAAGTGGTATGAAACGCTTTCATTTACTTCGTCGGTTAATTCTTGGACTTGTTCGATTGAATCTCTTGTGACAATTTTTCTAGTGGAGATCTACAACTTGTTCATAAATATTTAAGTTAAGCTAGTGGTTATGGGACATGAAGCTAAGTCATATATTTACTAGCTTAGTGTAGTTGACACTTTGTTTGATGATTGATGATGATCATTTTATGGTTTAGACTAGCAATGTGCGATGTCTCTTTGTCCACGTGGAGGATTATACCGCATTTTATTGAGTTTCGTCTCATCTCTTTGTGGGCTAGTGACCCATGTACTTTTAATGTGTTTCGATTCATCTGATGTACCGTTTGTACTACATCGATGCCTCGGCTTTTCAACTCATCTGATGTACCATTTGTACTACATCGATGTCTTGGCTTTTCGATTCATCTGATGTACCGTTTGTACTGCGTCGATGTTCGGAATTGTTTTATGTTTCGATTCATCCGATGTACCGTTTGTACTACATCGATGTATCAGCTTTTCGATTCATCTGATGTACCGTTTGTACTACATCGATGTCTCGGCTTTTCGATTCATCTGATGTACCGTTTGTACTGTGTCGATGTTCGAAATTGTTTTATGTTTCGATTCGTCTGATGTACCGTTTGTACTACATCGATGTCTCAGCTTTTCGATTCATCTGATGTACCGTTTGTACTACATCGATGTCTCGTCTTTTTGATTTATCTGATGTACCGTATGTACTACATCGATGTCTCGGATTTTCGATTCGTCTGATGTATCGTTTGTACTACGTCGATGTTCGGAATTGTTTTGTGTTTCGATTCATCTGATGTACCATTTGTACTACATTGATGTCTCAGCTTTTTGATTCATCTGATGTACCATTTGTACTACATCGATGTCCCGACTTTTTGATTCATCTGATGTACCGTTTGTACTGCGTCAATGTTCGGAATTGTTTTGTGTTTCGATTCATCAGATGTACCGTTTGTACTACATCGATGTCTCGACTTTTCGATTCATCTGATGTACCGTTTGTACTACATTGATGTCTCGGCTTTTCGATTCATCTGATGTACCGTTTGTACTGCATCGTTGTTCTGAATTGTTTGTGAAACACGTGTTGGTGAGTTTTCTTGCTCCCGATTTGTGATAGGTCTCCCCCTTTTTGTGATTTCTGGATTTCCATTGATGATTTCTAGAATTTGTGTTTCACCAATTTTCGTGATTTACATTGATAAGTTTTATCAATATTTGTGCATTGGTGAATTTGTGTGTCATTAACTTTTGTGATTGGCATTGATATAATTGTCAATATTTATGGTTTGGTGAATAAGAATAAAGAGTATGACATTCTTTTTGATCTTTGAGAAGATTCTTGTGTATTGATTAATCTCTAGTTGATTTTCAATTACATACTTATTACAGTATGACTTTATGGTTATCACACATTTTTGTCATATCTCTTATTTTATATCATTTCATCTGATATTTATAGCTGGACTGATCCGTTTATTATTTTCTTATTAAATAATACTCGGGTCAGACCAAGATGTTACAGGTGCTTCTGCTTGACTCCTCCTCTGGGATTATTATCCTGACTTTTGGCTAACTACTTAGATAGTAGTTTTTAGTTGTATACATTTGAGTTATAGACTCATAGATGTATACTTATTCTTTTGTGAAGCTCTTGTAACTATCCTTTTGTGATATTATGGATCTTGTTTGACCACTACTCCAATGTACACTTCTAAGTGTTATCTATTCATATCTTTTTCGCCTTTGTGACATGGATATCTGTGACTAATTTGTGTTATACTTATTTCTTTATTTTTTTCCGAAGATATTATAGCCACTGTGTTAACGCTAAAAATGGAACGCAAACACCCCGGTGGATGTAGAGGTTAAGTGAAAGCACCACCCGTGAACACGGGAATTAGAAACAAGTAAGAAAGTCAGGAGAAAGCAGTAAAAGACAACAATTTTATAGTGGTTCGGCTTTAGATTAAGCCTACGTCCACTTTAATCCTCTTTATTACTGAAATCAATTACAACTTTACAACAATCCTCGATTACAATACTGATGAGACAAACAACTAGGACTTCAATGTAGAAGAATTCTTTGAATCCATGTTGATTGTGTTAGATTTCCTCTCGAAGTTAGTTGAGATGCCTTTCGTGTTTGAAGTGTCGAGTGAGTCGAGAATTCAGCAGAGTATCGGTGTTCCAGGAATGAGCCAAAAGATCCCTCGAATGTTGGAGCTAGCGTCGTATTTATAGGAGAGTTCGGCTTTAGGTCGTAGGTCGCCAGCGACCTTGGATAGGTCATAGGTCGCCAGCGACCTAGGGGATGTGGTTTACGACTTAATAAGGTCGTACTGGGTCATCTGAGCGAGTTAGTAGGTAGTAGCGACCTATGGGAGATCGGTCCTGAAGTAGCTTAAGTCGTCCACGACCTAATGAAGCTCCTTTTCAACCAGGGGTTGGCTGTCAGCGACTTAGCACTTAAAGCATAAATGTTATATCGGCTTGCTTAGGTTGCAAGCGACCTAATGAGAGAGTATACATGCGGCTTTGTTCTGGAGCTCGCTAGGTCGCTTCCTTTTTTGGCTCGCTAGGTCGTTGGATACTTAAGTCACTAGGTCGTTGGGTTCTTAAGTCGCTTAGTCGTACATTCTTCAGATAGTTAAACTCATTAGCTCGCTGAGTGGCTTAACTCGTTTAGTACTATAGGTCGCTAGCTCGCTGTTGGCCTTGCATCCATGTTAGGTCGCTTGGGTTGTTAGGTCGTGGTCTTCTGTAAGTTGATAAGTCGCGGTACCCCTTAGGTCATTAACTCGCTTCAGCAGTTAGGTCGCTATTAACTCGTTGATTCACTAGGTCGCTGGACCATCTGCTCCTTTAGGTCGCTGAGCCCTTTCAATCCTCTAGGTCGTTGAGTCGAGTCTAAGTTAACTCGTTGATTCACTAGGTCGCTGGACCATCTGCTCCTTTAGGTCGCTGAGCCCTTTCAATCCTCTAGATCGTTGAGTCGCGTCTAAGTTAACTCGTTCATACTCTAGGTCATTACATCGCTGATTCATGAAAAAGAGGAGTTAACACACTGTGTAGCAGCCATGAGTTTGCATCAGTATGTCAGATTTCCTCTTATGATGAAAAGTTGTATTTTTATCTGGCATATTGGTACTCGCACAAAGCAATTATACAGATGGTCGCTCCTCAACGGCCTTATTCTCCGTGCTAGTTGACGGCATTACCCCGTAGTGTCCTTGTCTAGCATGGGTATAGAGGTGGGGCGTCACAGCTTGGTATCAGAGCCAAACTTCGGAACAATGTAGAATAATTTAACAAGGATCATCATCCTAAGTCCATCTTAGGAGTCGTTCCTTAGGATTTAATTTGAGTCTTCGTACCGTATTATCCTATTTTCTTTGCGATGCCTTGTTTTATCAATATGGTTTGTTGGATATTCATTCTGAGAATAACTTTTTCTTCTTCTTTCTTTCTTTTTTAAAGAAGAGAAATGGTTAGACCTGGCCGTCCCAGCGTTGGTCAATCTAGTGCCACTCCCCGGGATGGAGTATTTATGTCTGCACAACAACTTCTTGATCTTGTAAAGAATGCTCAGTCTGCCGGACCCATTCCAGAGCCTACTCACCCAAAATCCAGTTTTGCACGTTTGTGCAGAGATTATACCGACTTGGGTGGAAGGCCATTCAAGGGATCCAAGAGTATTATAGAAATTCAAGCTTGGCTCAATCGTGCGATCGCATCTTATCTCGCATGAACCTTGTTGATCTACATCGAGTCCAAGTGGCTTCTAGCATGCTCCAAGAAAGAGCATTAGATTGGTATGAGCTTCTTATTTCTGAAATTATTGAAGCGGATCTTACTTGGGAGCGATTCTAGGAAAGATTCGAATCAAAGTTCGTGCTGGAAGCTGAAAAAGTTACTTTGGCCCATCGTTTTATTGACCTTGTTCAAGGTGAATCTTCTGTGGCAGAATATGTCGCATCTTTTAAATCTCTTTCTAAATACGGGGTTGAATACATTAATACCCCATTGAAGAAAAATCAGAGATTCCTCTATGGCTTTAATAATAATTTCAAAACGCCTTTGCTTCTGAAACTAGAAGTTTCTTTTGATCAGCTTATTGATATCGCTCTTCGACTTGAAGAGGCCGATAATGAGGGTGATGTTGAAGTTGTGGGTGCCCAACAGAACTTCAACAATAACATGAAGAGGCCTATCAAATTCAAAGGCCCCACTCCCAACAAGAAAGGAAAGCAACGAACTCCGGTAGCAAAAACTTCTACCTCTAGTCGAGGACAATGCTACAATAGTAGTTCCACAGACCATTATGCTAATAGGTGTCTGAGACCTCTCTTTTGTCGTTATTGCAAAGGTTCGGGTCATCTTTTATCTACATGTCCCAAACTTCCAAGAAAGAGGGAGGGAAGGCTTAATGTTGTGCAAATGCCTAGTAACACTTATCTTGGTCAAGGTACTTTTTATTCTATCCTTGATGACATTGTTTTATTTCGTGACCTTTTTATTTGAGTTCTTTTTTATATGGGTTCATCTCATTATTTTTATATCAAAAGAACTTGTTGATTCCTTTTCTTTAAAATAATTTGGGCATAATGACTTCTTTGAGAATCGCGAATCCGGTTGGTGGATCTGCAACACTCAATTTGCTTTGTTTGGATGTCGAGATTATTTTATGTGATTTTTCTTTCCGAGCCGATTTGCATGTTATGCGTTACTTAGGCTTCGGAATTGATTTGTGTGAAAGGATTGGCTTAAGCATTATGAAGCCCATATCCTATTTTCTGAGTGGACTATTCATCCTTGACATTTTCAATCTATTGTGCAGATTTCTATTTTTCTAAATGATTTCAATTCCAATTTGATGACATCATTTTATTCTTTAAGCCCACATGTTGAGGAAAGTGTTATTTCTCTCATTTGGGTAGTTGTGAAATTCCGGTATTTTCGAGATTGTTTTAGGATTATCACCTAAGCAATCTTTTGAGTGGTGTTAAGGTCTTTTCAGCTCGACCTTGCCACTGGTTCTCATTTGCTCCGAGTTGCAGAAGTTAGAATTTCACTTACTGCATTCCGCACTCGTTATGATTCTTAGGAATGGCTTGTTATGTTATTCAGTTTGTCCAGCTTATTTCATCCATGTTATGAATCAAGTATTCTACGAATATCTAGATGAGACCATTCTTGTATTTATTGATTTTGGATGAAAATAGCAATTTAAAATAAATTGCAAATCTTTTTCATAAGATTTATTTATAAGTATAATTAGATTTTGTTCTTGAAATGAACAAAGAATATTCGTAAAGATTTTAAGAGATATTTCTATCATATAGAAGATGATTTTGTGATTGTATTGCCCATTTAGTGTTTTAAGAATTTTGTTCGATGCGCTTGATGAACGTTATCGATAGGAATTTCCTAAACGTGTTGATGAGACAATCAAACACGGTAAATTTCACTTTGAATAAGTAAAATTTTCTAGAAAAATGATTACATGAGTTAATTGTAATTTTGAAAGTTTAGCTTTTCGGAAAAGAATATAGAACTCTTTCTTTTCCAATACTCTTATTCTTGTGATTCCCGAAGGGAACCAAAATTTTATTGTTTATACCGATGCTAGTCGTATTGGTTTGGATGTCGTTCTCTTGCAGAAGAGAACGTGCTATCACTTGTGCTTATAAATCATTAAAGACTATCGAGACTAGATATGCCACTCACGATCTAGTGCTCGCGCCTATTGTTTTTGCCTTTAGAGTTTGGCATCATCATTTTTAGGGAGAAATTTGTTCTCCACTTTGATCATAAATCTATGAAATATTTATTTACTCATAAGAAACTAAATTTGTGTCAACCCCGTTGGCTCAAATTCCTTGTATCTTATGATCTTTTTACCAAGTTCATCGGACGTTTCAATGTACTTTGTTTTGTTGAGCTTCGTCTCATTTCTTTTATGGACTAGTGTCTGATGTTCTTTTATGGTGTTCGGTTCATCGAATGTACCGTTATTGTACTACATCGATGTTCCGTCTTACCTTGAACAATGGATGTACCGTTATTATACTACATCGTTGTTCCGGTTTATCGGTTCATTAAACGTACCGTTTTGTACTACGTCGGTGTTCCGAAATTATTCGAGCTTTGGTTTCTCGGGCGTACCATTATTGTATTAAGTCGTTGTACCGGCACATTCTTCTGCTATTCAAGACGTTTTCTCACGTCTTTCAACTACGGAAATGCTTTTGGGATTTCGATTTTTATCCTTGAGCCCGGTGTTATTGTAGAAATTGAAGTTTCACCTATTTTGACCTTTGAGCAACATTCTATTTGCATCATTTCTTCGAAGGTTGAGCGCCTTCGAAATAAAGATGTACTTCATGTGAAAGTTCAATGGTTCTCAAATCTCAAGGATAGATCTTGAGAATCCAGAGAATTCATCGAGCGAACACGTTCGGACTTACTCTTTCGTGCTCTTTATGGTGAACTTCTTATTTCAAATTTTCTTTTGTGTTGATATGCTTTTATGGTTATTACTATTTATTTTCTTCTTAAGTATTACGAGGATGCAATTTCTTTAAGGAGGGGAGTCGGTGACAACCCGCATGTTTATCGATTTCCTATTTTAATATTTTATTTAAGTATAAACATCGTTCGTCGGATTTTAGTCCAAAAAGCTACTTTTTGTAAACAGTCAAATTCGGTCTCAATATCACTTCCATTGAGTTCAAAACGTCATTTGCAATCTTTTTAAGTATAAGCTTCGATATGTTTGGAGTAAGTCGAATTTTGCTGCTTTTTCTATTGGGTTTTGGGTTTGGGTTCAGCCCACTAGCTAACTTAATACCCTAACTCAGCCCTCTCCTCTCCATTCATCATCCCCGCTCCTCAAACTCAAGCATAAACTGAAAATGGGGGAAAGGAAGAGGGATTAGAAATTCCAAGCCCTAGTTTCTTCTTGCAAACTTGAATTCTTGCTCCAAAATCAAATAGAAGCTATTGGTAAGCCTCCTCTTCATCTTCTCTATCTCTTTCTCTCTTCAATCTCAGAAATTCCTATACCTAAATTTAGGAAATACTTGTTTTGATCTTAGATTGAAGCTTGTTGAGTTAAAGTGGAGATTGGTTGGTCTTCTCCTTGCAAATTGAGCTCGTTCTTCTTTGTTTTTGGGTTAAAGATGAGATTTTTATCTCACATCTATGTCTGTATCTGTTCTTGTTGTTAGGTATGAATTCCTAACACTTATTCATGTGCATTTGCTTTTGGTTTGGATTGCTTTGGTGAATGTTCCAATTTTTGGTGTTTTGAAAGCAATTTTATGAAAATCCTTATATGGATATTTGGACATGGATATTCAAGGCGTATCAAAGAGCCTTTAAGGCTGGGTTGTCGCTTGGCATAAATTCTTAGTCGGTTGTTGCTCGTCTGATCGCTTTCGATATTCGTTTTGGCCATTTTTGGCCAAGGTTCAAGAAAGGCCTGAGAAACAGGTTTCAGACGTCTAAATGCTTTTTTCCAGACGTCTGAATATTATACTGGAAAAATTTCTATTCCTAGATTCAGACGTCTGAATCTATATTTCCAGACGTCTGAATTGGTTCGAATTGAACCAGAAAGGAAATAGGCTAAAATTTAGCATTTCCAAACGTCTGAATTTATTGATTCAAACATCTGAATTCTGTTCTGGAAAATATTTTATTTTCCAAATTCAGACGCCTGAATCATACACTTCAGACGTCTGAATCTGCTTGTTTTTGCCTATTTTGCCTATTTTAGCTTGAGTTTCCAAATTTAATTGATTTGTGTTGATTCACATTTGTGGTTATCGTTTATTATCGACTTTGATGACATCTTCTTTGGGATTTTTGGAACAACCACCTTGATGGATTCGGTATCTATTTCATTGGATTCAATTCACGTCTTCGTATGTGAATTTTGGTGATTGATTGTTTCTACAATCATTTTTGTGATTTGTCACTTTAAAATATAAAGGTTTTCTATACAAGTAGTAAATACCAAAACTCTTTCATCAAAATAATTTCAACACTATTTTATTACAAATCTCATTTCTTAAACCGTTTTCCAATCTATTAGTATATACAAACCTTTACCTCATTCGTATGAGAAATCTAATTAAACGGCTTAGTAAAACAAGTGGTATGAAACGCTTGCATTTACTTCGTCGGTTAATTCTTAAACTTGTTCGATTGAATCTCTTGTGACAATGTTTCGAGTGGAGATCCACAATTTGTTCGTAAATATTTAAGTTAAGCTAGTGGTTATGGGACATGAAGCTAAACTCATATATTTACTAGCTTAGTGTAGTTGACACTTTTTTGATGATCGATGATGATCATTTTATGGTTTAGACTAGCAATGTGCGATGTCTCTTTGTCCACGTGGAGGATTATACCTCATTTTATTGAGCTTCGTCTCATCCCTTTGTGGGCTAGCGACCCATGTACTTTTAATGTGTTTCGATTCATCTGATGTACCGTTTGTACTACATCGATGTCTCGGCTTTTCGATTCATCTGATGTACCGTTTGTACTACATCGATGCCTCGGCTTTTCGATTCATCTGATGTACCGTTCGTACTACATCGATGTCTCGGCTTTTCGATTCATCGGATGTACCATTTGTACTGCGTCGATGTTCAGAATTGTTTTGTGTTACGATTCATCTAATGTACCGTTTGTAATACATCGATGTCTCGGCTTTTCGATTCATCTGATGTACTGTTTATGCTACATCGATGTCTCGGCTTTTCGATTTATCTGATGTATCGTTTGTACTACATCGACGTCTCGGCTTTTTGATTCATCTGATGTACCGTATGTACTGCGTCGATGTTAGAAATTTTTTTGTGTTTCGACTCATCTGATGTACCGTTTTTACTACATCGATGTCTCGGCTTTTCGATTCATCTGATGTACCGTTTGTACCAAATCGATGTCTCGGCTTTTCGATCCATCTGATGTACGGTTTGTACTGCGTCGATGTTCGGAATTGTTTTGTGTTTCGATTCATCTGATGACCGTTTATACTACATCGATGTCTCGGCTTTTCGATTCATCTGATGTACCGTTTGTACTACATCGATGTCTCGCTTTTCGATTCATATGATGTACCGTTTGTACTACATCGTTGTTTCGAATTATCTGTGATACCCGTGTTGGTGAGTTTTCATGCTAACGATTTGTGACAGGCCTCCCCCTTTTTGTGATTTCTGGATTTCCACTGATTATTTCTAGAATTTGTGTTTCACCGATTTTCGTGATTTACATTGATAAGTTTTATCAATATTTGTGCATTGGTAAATTTTTGTGTCATTAACTTTTGTGATTGGCATTGATATAATTGTCAATATTTATGGTTTGGTGAATAAAAAAAAGAGTATGACATTCTTTTTGATCTTTGAGAAGATTCTTGTGATACTGATTAATCTCTAGTTGACTTTTAATTACATACTTATTACAGTATGACTTTATGGTTATCATACATTTTTGTCATATCTCTTATTTTATATCATTTCATCTGATATTTATAGTTAGACTGATCCGTTTATTATTTTCTTATTAAATAATACTCGGGTTAGACCGAGATGTTACAGGTGCTTTTGCTTGACTCCTCGTTTGGGATTATTATCCTGACTTTTGGCTAACTACTTAGATGGTAGTTTTTGGTTGTATCATTTGAGATATATACTCATTGATGTACACTTATTCTTTTGTGAAGCTCTTGTAACTATCCTTTTGTGATATTGTGGATCTTGTTTGACCACTACTCTGATGTACACTTTTAAGTGTTATCTATTCATATCTTTTTCCGCCTTTGTGATATGGATATCTGTGACTGATTTATGTTATACTTATTTCTTATTTGTTTCCGAAGATATTATAGCCACTGTGTAGCAGCCTTGAGTTTGCATCGGTATGTCGGATTTCCTCTTGTGATGAAAAGTTGTATTTTTATCTGGCATATCAGCACTCGCACAAAGCAATTATACAGATGGTCTCTCCTCAACAGCCTTATTCTACACGCTAGTTGACGGCATTACCCCGTAGTGTCCTTGGCTAGCATGGGTATAGAGGTGGGGTGTCACAAAAACCATAACAAGGTGCAGAGTGAATATTATTCAATACAACTTTAATGCAATTGTTCAAATTTTGTAATAATGTCATAGGAAGACGTTGGATTAAAATAGCATATACATTAGATATATCATTCATAGAGCTATTCTAAACCAAAATTTAGTCAGTATCTAACCTATAATATAGTGAAGTAATTAGCCCTTATCACATCCACGGTAATAATATCATGAGATAAAATTGTGACTTGCTATACAATTTAATATTGCATAAATTAGAATAATCAAGAATTACTCAACTATACTGACACATAATCAATTTAATTTGGAAATCTAGTTTTAGATTTTATGCGAACCATGTTTTAACTGGAAGGAGAGGGTAGGGGTAACAATGTTTGATATTTATTTTCTGCAGGTTTGAGCTTTATTATGTTTTAATTAGAACCTAGGAGGTGAAATTACAGTGAATTTTAAATTTAATTCGCAAAATTATAGTAAAAGGAAAGCACGAACAACAATGTTTCAATTATATAAATATAGGATAGAATAGATAGATATGAACGAGAGTGAATGAAACAATTTTTTTATTGTTACTTCAGGAAAGTTTCAGATCTAGTTGCTAACTAAATTCTACAATTATACATAAAATACTAAATATAAATTAAGTATTTTATTAAATGTAAACAGAATTTAAAATTTGGATAAATTGAAGATTATGTTGAATTTATGGAAATAGTAAGCACAATTTAAAATTTGGATAAATTAAAGATTATGCTATATTTATTGTAATAGATATACACCTAGTTATGCAACTAGGTCAATGCTTTTTCTACTAATTTTTCATGAATCCTTAGGCAGTGACCATATGTTGGCATATCAGTTGTTGATAAACCAATATTATGTAAATGTGCCTATTTTTAAGATAATGATCTATTTTTCAGCCATTGCTTGTCAATTTATCAATTGAAAAGATGCTAGATGTCAGATTTCAATAGTTCAATGCTGGAAGCATCAGCTTCATTATTAACTTGACTTGACTTTTCCTTAGTGACATCAAACTTGTCTTCAGCAGCTTTACTTCCTTCACTAGCTCAAGTACCCTTAGTCTTTTCTCCATGGTCATTAATTTCTCCATAATTTTTTCTAGTCTTCTGGTCCTAGTAATACTAAATATTTGAAGACAATTATTGAAAATAACCATAAGTGAAACTCGCTTAGGGGGATGAATATGCGAAAGCTTCCAGCGTAGCAATATTGTCGAAATTATTAGGGTTTAGATGTGTAAAGGTTAAGTATGAGATTATTTTTGATTTTATTAGGTCAAAATTATATTATGAAATTCTAACAAAAAAAGGATGGAGGGGGATGATATTTTTATAAACTCAAAAATTAAGAGAAGAAGAAAGGAAAGCTCAATTTGTTAACGAAAAGTTTCTATACCATGTTTTCAAATTAAAAAGGCGCTTTATGCTCTAAAAAAACTATTCGTGCTTGGTATGCTAGATTCAAAAGCCGTTTCTTAATTCTAGTTTTCAAATTTGGAAAATCGACTCCATATTATTTATCAAAACGGAAAATGATGACATTTTAATCATTCAAATTTACGTTGATGATATAATATTTAGATCTACAATGAAATTTGTGTAACGGTTTTGCAACTACTATGAAGAATGAATTTGAAATGTCTAAGAGAGAGAATTAATTTTCTTTTTGGGAGTATAAATTAATGAATTAGAAAATGAAATTTTCATTTATCAGAGGAATATTGTAGAGAATTATTAAAATGTTTTAGAATGGATAGAACTTCAGTTTATCAACTTCAATAAGTATTATTTACATCTAGACAAATATGAGAATGGTAAGGTTTTTTTTTACCAAAAACAGTATAGAAGTATGATAGGCTCCTTACTTTGTTTAATAGCTAGTAAACATGTCATCGCGTTGAGTGTTGGTTTGTGCGGTCAATTTGAAGAACAAACCAAGAATCACTTCGAGCCGTGAAATGAATTTTGCGATATTTTACCAACACTAAAGTTTACGAACTCTTTCATCAGAAAGACAACTCTTTCGAATTAGTTTAATATAGTTTTTCCAATTTTGGAGGTTGCAAGATATAACGATCTACCTTTATTACACCAAAAGATAAAACTTAGTACATCCTTAGTATCATGTGCCAATCATTTCATTGTCCAAAAGGCAGGTCATTTAGGGTGAAGAATGAAAAGATAGAACACAATCTCATAAAACGTGACAAGTAATACATAATGTGAACAAGTCTTTACAAAAGAAATCATCTTTATTATACACAACATTAGAGTACACTAACCTATTAGCAGCAAAGACAATTATAACAGCCTGTCGGTACAATTGTTGACAAATATAGACAAGAATAAGACAAGAAAAAAGTGGAAGAATATAATATACATTAATACGTCTACGAGAATTCAACTCACCGCCTGAAAGCTCCAAAGTATCAAGGTAAATATGGAAAATATGCTCAAGCTGACCCAAGCATTATAGGAAAATAATGCCCGGGTCAGTTTGGAAAACGCAGCGTGAAACTCAAATAACAAAGAACGTTATTATAACTTGTAAAACACTTTTAAAAACAAATGTATCTCTTAAGATCATGGTGCACACAATCATGGACGAGTTTTTATCATGCGATAACCAAAATATTTTTATTGAAAATCCAGTGATATTATGATAATATCTAGAATACAAATACATATTAGTCATAGCTGAAATTGTAACATTATTAGATTTCGGTATAATATGTATAAAGTCAAGTTAGCGTGGCGCTTATTGGAGTGGATTTCAACAATGTCAAGGTAAGGGTCCACTATCCGTAAAGTACACCCTAGATAAAGGGTACTAGAGGCCAGGCACTGAACTTGGTCCACTCTCGCCAACAAAAAATGGGCCTACCGCTAAACTTGGATAGTATAGAATATGTCATCACTTTGGTTGTTCCTAACCTTTATCAAGATCTCTCAAGCATAACCAAATCCATAATACGATAATCAAGAAAGGTGATGACACACCCTAATAGGAGTGGCCCACATAGAACTATTGCATCTACCCAGTTTTAGCCATATTTCGGGTTGTGAGGCTTGATGCAATGCTTTTACCTTTTTATCGCAAACCATCTTGGAATGCTAATACTGCCCTCGAGGTAGGATAGAAATCCCAACATTCATCCATAAAAGTTCATTTTGGGTCTGAACGAAACCAAGGCACTACCTCCATTACATCCATTTTGAAATCACCCTCTGGATTAGTAGTAAGTAGCCCCTGCACTTCAAAAGATCAATACTCGGTTCCATATTATTCAAGATGTCTTAAATTTGAAATGCTCGAGTTGGATTGAAGTGATTTTCAAATAGTTTATACTTTTCTCATCCAGGTCTCGTAAAAACAGCATACGATAGTTCCGGTAAACTCAACCCTAGTTCTTTCTGAAATAATTAAACAATATATAGGAGCAGGGATCACCCATAACCGTTTAAGGGGACAGATCTCCCTATCACTTGTCCTAGGAGAACAAAACGAGATATATACGCATAGTACAGCATCATCGAAGATGACTTTGCCATATAACTCACGTGTTTCTCCTTTATATTTCCGAAACTATATTTTGGTCCAGGTTCGATAGGCAGTTATTTAACTGTTAAATAAACAAATAAGCGGTTATTTAGAGGTTAAATTACCCATAGCAACCACTAAGCCTCGAACTAAATCTTTCAATCATTTAAATCTCTTTTCAAAAGTGTTTATTAAAAACATTCATGTACTTATCTCATGTGACATTGGTGTATTCACAAAACATTTTTGAAAGATTTCTCATTTCCCAATCATATCAAAGGATCAAAATAAAATGTTGTTTAAATTAGATATGAAGATAACCTTAGACAATATTCCTTCGGTGTTAAGTGTGGAGTGAATATTCGTACCACCAGAATTAAGGTAAGTTAAAGGAAATCCAATCTTAATTCTTTTATAATTTTCCTTCTATAAATCCACTTTATCAATCACTTTTATTTACAATCTCCTTTACTTAAATTCCAAACCTATTTACAAAACTCTTCATAAATCGACAAGCTAAACTTAAAAAAAATTCTTTTATAAGTATCAAAACCATTTATATGTTTCTTTTTAAATCTCACAAATCATTTATAAAACTTCCTTTATAAATATCCAAAAACTAATTATAAGAATTCTAATAAATATTCCTTATTTAAAATAAAACTCCTTTGATAAAGTCATTTAATAAAGTCCTTTTGGTAGACGAAATGATTATTTAATACGCCTTTACTAAAATCATTGCTTAACATGAAAACACTATTAAAAGAATGATTGACCTTAAAAATCAGAAAAAAGCTTAGTGATCACAATGGTTCTCGTTTAACCGAGTTTATTTTTCAAGTTATAACACAGGTATTTACATAACAAGAAGTTATGTACAAGGGAATTAGCCGAAAACAAACAAATCAACCATTTAATAATATGTCTAAGTTAATATAATAGCAGAATGAGTTTTTATTTTACTAAACACATGCCCAAGTGAATATAATTGTAGAATGGGTTTTTATTCTACTTAAATAGATGCCCACATAATCTACATGGGAAGTTATGGTAGAACTATGATTTATTCTACCAAACAGATGTCCAATTTAACTTAATTAGCAAAACCGTGTTTTATTCCGCTAAATAGATATCATTGGATTTCATATTCAATTGGAATTACTTAGGGGTAGTCGTAAAAGAAATCTCTTGGATTTAAAATCTTTCTTCAAAAGAAATTTTCTTCCTAAAAACAAAACCATTCTTTGAATTAAAGTGGTTTAAAACTTTTATATAAAAATTAAATAACATTTAAACATTTATTTTAATAACAATTAAACCTTTAATTAATAATTAAACAAAAATTGACTATTAAATAAATAATTAAATAATAACTATCCCATAAATAAATAAATAAATATTCGTTACTCTTTAAATAAACGATTAAACAATAATATATCTCTAATTAATTATTAAATAATACTTTAAACATTTAAATAATAACTGAATATTGATTAATCTCGATTAATTAATTAATTAATCTTTAAATAAAAATTAAACCTGTATTTAAAATACTTAAGTCATAATTAAGTTTTAAATTAAATCTTTACTTAAATTTAGCTTGGCTGGAAGTAAACTAATAATTATGTAACATCCCACCTTTTCGCACGATTTAAACAGACACACATGCCGATTTAAACCATACGGAAGGGCGGATTGTTATGGGGTAAATAAGAAAAACAGAGAAGAAATAAACAAAATAGAATCTCACAGCGGAAGGATAAAATATAATAATAAAATATACAGTTTATAAAAATGTTTACAAACATTTATATAATACATATCAGAGTTACACATACCAATAACAATGCAGCGGAACAGTGTGTAGTGCACTAGTATAAATAATAATAGTAATACTACAAATCTTCGTCTTCGTCCTCCAGAGCTAAAACTTCAAATCCTGAAACGCTCGGAATGACCCGAGCAAATTGAAAAGACAAAACACTCGAGTCAGAACTAAAAGATCTTATGTGAGTTAAATTAACAGAAATAAATATGAGTGCAGTAACTCAAGAGATGCTCGGGATTTACATCTTCTAAGGATCCGTTAAACTATTTACTATGTAGTATATTGCGCTATTATAATAGTGTCTATTTGTAAAATAAACTTACTTTTTAATTGCGTTAAGGGGTTACCCATATAGCCCTTAACACAGAATATATTCCCATAGTCTATACAGTACCGTAATCTCCCCCGTACTAGGCGTCGTCAGAGGGCACTCCATAGGTATGGTACAAAACAAAACTCGTAGTAAAGGCTCGGTATGGTAGGTGACACGGCACAACTAGGCAATGCCAGGGTAGATATACCAATTGCTATCCGGGCTGGTGGAAACGCGTAGCCGCGGTTACCGCCCACCTCGAACAAACTCCCCCAAAATCAAAAATAGAAGTGGCCACTGAATCAATCCAAAGTCAAAGTATAATATCGAAGAGGAGCGTCCGATCAGAGGTATGACCTCATTGGCCCGAGAATCACTCCTGTTTAAGCCACCTTATGCCAACTCACGGGAGTCGGGTCCACGTATTTACCTTACAGGAAACGTCGCCACCACCTACTTCATTCTGGAATCTCCACCGCGTACACGGTTAGTCAAAGTGGTTTTCGGTATCGACAGAGAGTATGTCCATATCCGATCCCGGTCTCTTTGCCAACCCATCGTTATTATAACACCGCGGTCATTTAAAATAGTTTATACTTTAAAACCAGAATAAAAATTCCATTTCAAAACTATGAATACGATACCATCTTAAAACCCAAAACGATATGATATCATTTTATCCAAATATATTTCTTTTCCAAAATCATACTGCTTTAAAATTTAAAATATCTGGAAACCAAATATTTGACTTATACTTACAAAGCATAATATTTCGAAATTCAAAATTTTAAAACCATAACTTCTAAAACTTGAATGGTTTGGATATTCAACGAATGTAAAATAAATGGTTTAACTTTAAATTTACTTTGTAAAGAAAAATAATTTCCATGGCTTTTCAAATATATTTCTTTATTTAAAGTTTAAACCATAATTTAAATATCACTTCAAGTTCCAAAAACCCCTTCAATTTCTATATATATATATATATATATATATATCCATTTGGAGTATTAATATTTCAAAACTAAAGTTGGATTTTCTTCTTTCAACAATTAATATTCTATTATTTAGTCTTGAATATTCATATAAATTCCATAAATAAAACTCCAATTTCTAGCAATTAAATATTTCTCAAATTTACTTTATTATAGAATTTTCATTTTAAATTTATCTTGGAAAATCCAGTTATAAATATCATACCTTAATATTTCCAAACTTAAACATATAAGATAAATTTCCAAATTCCATTTTCTCAATTTTTCATTTTTATTCAACGGGTTTATACACAACTTAATTTTCAAATTTTTAACTTCATATGTATATATATCGAAGAATAATATTTTATAAAATATCAAAATCAAATTTTTTTTATAAACCGTATCCCATCCAAACCATAGAAATCACTTTAAAATAATTTATATATAGACCACGGTGTTTGTATATAATTTTCTATCCTATGGTCAAGTGATACGGATATTTATCATTTCAATCCGCAATTTAAAAATAAAATTTTGCGGTTGTATATCATTTCAAACCACAATCCCGAATGAAACGAAAAATGCATGATAACTTGCATTTTATACAATATAATTATAGCATTCATTCATCTAAATATCAATCATCAATCATCAATTGCAATCATCATCCAATTTTAAACAATCATTGATACATAGCATATGAATTATACAGGAATTAACAACAGATTATTAACTAACAGTTTCTATTCCAAAATAAATTTAATGACTGTTAACTAGCAGTTTATGTGCAAAAATAAATTATACCTATCAAATTTTATGCAATAAATAAACTAAATTAACAGTTAAGTTAAATAAATGCGATTTAACAGATATGCTGAATAAAACACGCCAACAGTCATAAATAAGTTTCTACTCATATTTAAAATAAATTTAACAAACATAAAACTTTTAGAAGTTGTGAGTGGGTTAAAACACTCACCTTTTGAATTTAAATCGAATTTAAATCCGATTTAAACCCAAAAATTCGACGGTCTCCGAATTGGTCCAAACTAGTTCCAAACTGTCCAGAATTTAATTACGATCCTAACAAAAAAAGTTTCGCGTGAATCCGAGGTCGTATGAAAAAGTTATGCGATTTAAACGATTTGAAAATCAAAATAAATTATAAAACAAAACAAACCTTAATTAAATACTCGCCACGTCACTATCGTCTTCCACGCGCTTTGGCTACAGGAGCACGCGAATATGTTTCCAGACCGAACCCAAAACGGAAAACGAACACCACCAGTAGATTGCGTATTCTGAGAACTCCAACATATAATTTTTCTGAAATTTTTAGAGGAGTTTGAATTTTGACTTTTATTTGGATTGAAACTGGATCTAGAAATTGTCCGTTGCCATTGAAGAAGAGAAGAAGTTGAAGAAGAGACTATACAGAGGAATGAAGATGGAGGATAGGGCTTCACCGCCTATTTATAGATAGATCGCAAAAGAATAGGTGTGCACGAATTTTAACGTGCAAATGGAGGTGGTCCCAAAAGATAAATAATATTAATTACACACGTTATGGATTTAGAAAATAAATAAATTCCATATCATTTACATTTTATTTTAAACGTATTTACAAATATAAATCTAGACGTTTCGTTTACGTTTCAAAATATATCCACAATTTTATTAATTTACAAATTGATCTAAACAAATTTAGATGTAAATTAAAAGCTGATAAGTCTATCCATTGGAGTGTTAATTTCTCCACTTCCTTATATTTAGAATGGAAACGTTCACTTTATTTCCTCAACATTTTTTTATTTTCCTTAAAATGCTTATTTGTTACTTGCAATTCATAATGTAAACATTCTTATATTCTAAAATGATCAACTTATGCAATATTAAATCAATTCTTATATTTCCAAATAATGTACATTCATAATGAAAACATTCTTACATAAATTTTATTAATTGCACTTTGTTTCTTTTCCTTTTTCAATTGAAAGATTTTAACAAATTTATTTCCAATTAATTTTAATCTTCCACTTCAAAACAGACCCTAATTGATGAAATCAATTAAATAAATACGTGAACATTGTAATCCTTATTTATAGTCAAGCAAACATGTTTATAAAATTACAGTTTTCAACAAGCATTAAATTACATACTAAATAAATCTTTTTCTCTATTCAATTAAATAATCAAATGTTTATTCCATCTAAAAATTTTAAGTAGAAGGATTCCATGTTGGGTTCAAAATCTATTATTTTAATGTCCTTGAATTTTAGTTTAATCTCTATAAACGAAATATTTAAACGTTAATTTCATTTATTTTGCAATACTTAATTAAACCAAAATATCGTTTTCTAAACTTAAATCTATGCTCCCATTGATTCATTCAATTTGCACTTATTATGTATTATTTTAACAACTCATTTATAACTTTGAATCTATTCCCCAAATTTCACATTTCTATCGTTATATACATTTGAATTCCATCCTATTTAATATTTCAAATATTACGTCATTATCATTAATGAAATAAATATATTGTTAATTATTGCAATTGATTTTCCGTTATAACTTAATATACTAAATAGGTGGTAAATCTTAAATACTTGTTCTCATTAACGATTTATTTCTACTTACAAATTAATGCAATTATTACCTATTTCCATCTTTATCTCCAATTAACGTAAAATGTTATATTCAAATTCCATAAATTTCAATAGATTCAAATTATCATATCTATGAAGAACATTTACGCTATTATCCATTTATTACCTTAACTTATTCAACGTAACATTTAATTTATATTTAATGCAATGATTTCCAAATCAATTGAATTGAATTAAATATATATGTATCACTCATAATAATTTGTGGTCACAACTTTTGATCACCATTAATAAGTTTATTATTTACAATCAAATAATCTTCATTCTATATATATATACGAATTAACTAATTCAATATTTCCATTTCGTTTTCCTATCCTAAATTTATTACTAAGTGTATTTACTCCATTCCAACAAGTTGGAATTCCATTTTTACTATACAATCATTTCCCTATTCACTTTTATTACTAACCCATCATCATTGCATTTATTGTCTTTTATTGATTTAATCAATTTACCCCAGATTCCCTTAAACTCATACTAACGAAACATTCAATTCTATTTATCTCATAAACTCCATTTCATAAATCTACCTGCAATTTCTACCTAGAAATAAGGTTACATTTCCGTTGAAAATACATTTACATCTTATGTTACTACATTAATAGTTAGTAACGTTTATATCATCAACCATCACTTATGAATAATTAGCGTTTCCTGTTTATTTTGTTACATTCACTTATATTCATTTATGAATAAATTGGTGTTCCCTTTAACCTATTAATTACTAACTTTAATTATTGCAATTCATTTATCTAACATAAATTTTGAATCTATTTCCAAATTTTCATATTTCAATTAATTAACACCTTACAATAGTTTACAAATAAAAGGGATTGTACTAATTGCATTATTTATTTTCTTGCATTACTTTATTACCTCCGTTTATATTCAATTTCCGTAAATCAATTTTTTATTCCATTGACAAATTCAATACTTGCAACAATTTCCACTATTACTATTAATTGCAATATATAATTTAATCTGCAAATTTTAATTACCTTTGATACATCAAATTTTCAATATTTTCTTTCATATAAATTAATAAGATTTTTATTTCTTTCTAAATTTTAAAATAAATCCTATTAATTTAATTCATTTCAAACATCGAATTTACACGGGTCGTTACAAATTACACCCTTAATCAAAATAATAATTAAATAGTAATTATCCTGTCTAAATTATTAAACAATAATTAATTAACTCCTAATTACGAATCAAATAATAATTAACTTTAATTAATTAACAAATGATGATTAACTTAATTGATTAACACCTAAGTATAAACAACCTTAACTAACTAATGATTAAGTATTGATTACCTTGATTAGTCAATTAATTAAAAATAATTAAACAAGTAAATAATTAATTTATAATTACTTAACTAAAGTTAGAAATCACTTTCAAAAATATTTTAAGTTAAAATAAGTTTAGATTAGAAAAATAATTAGTTCTTTCGAACTACACCTATAGCGACTATCGTTATACCCCGCAATTTCAAAATTTGAAATTTCTTTACTAACTTTTAAAACTTTAAATTTTTGAAACCTATCACTTTGAAAACTAAATGGAAAGATTTTTGAAACACCAAACAACGTTTTAAACTTGAAATATTTGGAAGTTATAATCAAATTTCAAACTTTTCATGTCGGTTTTAAAAATTAGTAAGCGCTAACTTTATTATTGTGAACTACATGTACCAAAAACCATACCCAACATTTCAACACGACATCATGTTGTATTTATACTCATAAGCAAGATACTAACTTTAATTTCGTTACCTTACTTCCCATTTTCCAAATGTTAACTAACATCACATAATCACACTAATACACAACCTTGTAATCACATATCCAAGCATATATATACACAACTAGTGCACAATATCATTGCACATCCAAGCATCATATAATTCAAGTAATATACTTCATATTTTACATTTAGTTACTTAAGTTAAAAAGATAGAACTATTCTCACCATAAAGCTTCCAAACTCTTAGTAATTTAGGGTATGACCTAGCACTTCAATTCTAAAGAAAAAAGATGGAGTCTTGATGGTATTAAAGACTAAGGTGGCTCAGCCTCAAAAGAAAATGGTAGTGAATTTTATTTTTAGTAAGGTGGAGGGACTTTGGCTTATCATCAAGCTATCAAACACCAACTCGAAATGGATCATATTCCAACTGATTTTTGGATAAGCAACTCTTGAAATTTTAAAACTTATCAGATATAAAGCTATTGGAAATTCTCTTGTCTACAATTTCAATAAAAGAACCACTCAATTTGAATCACTTTTGTAGGAGATATGGTAAAAATAAGAAGAGGTATTTTCGGACTTGAAAATTTAGGTTCGAAAATGCATGGAAATGAGATTGGAACATGGTTAAGCTCAACATTTGAAGAAGTGGTACACATGAAATTTATAGCCACAAGAATTCTACATGCTTTTAAAAAAGAAAATCTCCATTTGGATCAGATATGAGAAAGATATGATAGAAAGAAGAGGAGGCAAAAATAAAGAAATGAAAGGAGTATTTATAAGCAAGAAACAATTCAAATTACCTTAATATCCTTTGTCCTTTACCCTCCACCTCCTCTTGCCACATCACCATGCCACCTCACCATCATGTACCTCAGCCCAAAAGCTTGTCCCCCTTCCTCTTGCTTAGCCAACATGAAATTATTGCATGTGTTTTTATGTTTTCTTATGTTTCCTAAAGCATCTTTCATTTTTAAACAACTTTTTATTTTATATTCCATAACATGTCACATTTTATATTCTTGAAAATAAGTGTAAACATGTACACATATTATCTACATATGTTAACTTATGTATAAATTAGTATATTTACATTAGAAATTCATAGCACTTCCAACAACTTTTAGCCAATGAAAAGTCGAAAAAACGAATTCTGTTCGCATTTTCGACTTTTCTTCGAACTATATATTTTTGTAAAAAAATTCGAAAAATCTATTTCACTATCATTATTTACTATTTTAGGAGAGTTTTATTTTAGTTATAAAATTTACTATTTGAATATTAAAAATTAACATAATATTCCATAATCAGAGCGGTGAAATTATGGGTCATTACACTCTCCCTCACTTAAAAGAATTTCGACCTCGAAATTTTACCACAGCCCAAAATCCAAAAATACTTAAAACCATTAAATAGTCCAAATGATTACATAGATCGTTCCAATGAAAAATCTAATTGGATCGCTCGCTCAAATGCATAGCTTTTATTCTATACTAGTATCGCTAACTTGATTCCCTAGTGCCGACTCTAATCGGCTTCTCAAGTAGAAAAATATGCTCTCCTTACATAGCCACATACTATGATAGAAAACTTTAGTTCTAAAATTAAGAACCCTCACCAAGGTTTTAAAAAATTGATCGATGGATCTTTATTCGGAATAGCTTACAATACCTCAAGTCATGTACTTGAATTTTGGCTTTAGAACTATCTAGAAAAAAAATGATCTACATACAACCTTTGTACTTATCTTATTGGTTCTTACCATCCAACTTGCTTCTACCCTTCCCAAAATGAATATGAAAACATTTCATAACAATTTTTGCTTAGGTTTAAATATTTCTTTGAATAATACAACTTACTTATGAAATCTTTTCATAAAATCATTTTAATTTATTAATTTGTGTAATACTCTTCTACATCCTAAGAGTTTATACAAAACATCTAATTTTACACCTTATTCGTCTATTCTGTTCACATGTAGGCCCAAATTAACTTAGGCCTTTAAAATTCAGCCAACCAATCCAACCTCTTTACCCAATTGGTTCGGTAAGCAGCTAAGATGACTAGGATGCTGGTATCCAATATCCATTTTAGTGTCTACTTTTTCTTAATCAACTCTTAGGTGAAAACGTTTATTAGCTAGCCCAATAACATCAAATAAATTTTGACTTCCAAGATGTTAAAACCCAAAAGGCACTATTTAATGAAACCAAGTTTATAAAATATTCTTATTAATTCAATTTTAACCTCATTTATCAAACCATTCAAGTTTATTAAATATTCTTATTAATTCAATTTTAATCTCATTTATCAAACCAAGTTTATTCTGTTATTTACAGTTATTTACATATATTTTAAGTTGAAATTTAGCCTGTAACTGTAAGTTTCTTTTTATAGAGATTTAATCATTTTTTATGAGAATAAAATATTAAAAAGAAAATAATTTGCAAATATGGATTAAGAATAGAAAAACATTAAATCTACAGAAATCAGATGTAAAAGGAGAAAACTAAAATAAAAATAGAGATGCACTGAAATAGGCATATTTAAGATATCTACAAGCATGATTATAAAAAGTGGTTATAACTAAAATAGAAAATTAGAAGAGTACAGTTGCAAGAATAATTATAACATAGGTTACAATTAGAAAGAAATAATAGAAGGGACATATTTTAAAACATAGATCTTGGATTAAGTTAATAAGCAAGTGTAGCAGAAATAACAGAAGTGACTTATTTTAAAACTTAGATCTTGGATTAAGTTCATAAGAAAATATAGCAAAAATAATAGAAGGGGCTTATTTTAGAACTTGTATCTTGGATTAAGTTAATAAGTAAATATAATAATAGTAGCCTATACCAGCTAAGGCTGTCAATGGATGCAAATAGATGCGGATATGGCTGTATCGGCATCCGCACCCGCATCCGAATATTTAAATCTACATCCGAATCCGCATCCGATATCCGTGTATATCTGAAAATTAACATCCATACCCACATCCGCGGATATTTTTTGGATATTCGAAAATATCCGCATCCGAAAATAAAAGGCGAATATTTTCGGATATTCAAAAATATTTGAATTATCCACATCCGAAATTGAATAAGATTTTAATTATACTAATATTTTTAAACTAAAACTGTGATGCCCCACACTGAGACCCATATTAACAAAGAGTATTACGAGGTTATACCGTCTGATAATGCGAAGAATAGTGCTGGATAGGAGAGACCATCTATAGCATTGTCTTAACTATCTACTGAATACGTCGGTAAGTGCTATCTTTTTTTTTCTCAAGTTGATCGACATATCCAATAAATATTTAATACAAAGCTATAATGGATAACATATCTACAAGAACAAAACATAACAATTCAAATGTAAATAATCATCACAGAATAGCAGAAATGCATACATATGCATAAGTACAGATACAATCACTAGTACAATCCAAAATGATACATTAAAGTGGTATGATGACCAAAACCCAAACATGGGCCAAAAGAATATACGCCAAAGTGCCAACAAAAAGGACTACACAAAAAGCTATAACAAAAAGAGCTAGTAGAATAGTCCATGTAGAATCAGAATAAGCTAAGTCCAAATGTACCTAACCTGCAACACTTCGGTCTGACCCGAGTATAAAATACACGGGTCAGTCTAGCTAAACAAATCAATAAAAGGTGATAGCATAATAATAGAGCATAAGAGCACAGTGATCTTCTACTTAAATAAGAAGAAACAATTAGAAAGCTAACCACAGACATATGGAGGATACGCATCATGTATGGCATATATGGTTACACAAGGTGATAGAACATTGTTGCTTCAATAAGCATAAAACACAAAGGAGACAAAAAATCTCATGAATCACTAAAATGTAGCATGCCTCAAATCATCGGCAACTCAAAATATACAAAGGATATAAATATCCCAATTCAAGCCAAAAGGGCAAACAAAAATGCCAAATGAAGGCGTCACAAGTTTCGACAAGGTAATCGCTATGTATCGAGTGGTTCGAAGGACCGACTCTGAAAGGCGATACCCTAGGAAAATATAAATATCAATGAAACAAAAGATGCACATGCTCAGCACTGTATAAACAAGGATCCACAAGCCCGAAGGCGACAAACCCAAGCATCTCCCGAGTGGTGACAAAGGACCAACTCCAAAAGCAATACTATAAGGCAACAAACCCGAAGGCAACAAACCCGAAGGCACAAACCCGAAGACAATAAACCCAAAGGCAATAAACCCGAAGGCACAAACCCGAAGGCAACAGACCGTAGTGGCGAAGGTCCGGAGGCCCAGTACTGGACACCACTAATGGGTAATATGTGTCACCGACTCTCGGGAAGGAACCCCAAAAGTGTTAACATGTGTCCCATGCCACCTATTCGCACTAAACGGTTTTATAACCGCTAGTAAATTTCACACTCAAAGCAGTAAAAGGTTAACCTCATATCATCGGTAAACTAGACCCGTAGGCTGAAACGATCAAACGAATAGATTAGGAATTATCTAAAAAGATAAACGCACGTGTTCATAGCATGCATTTTGTCCAATCATTAAATTCTCCTCCCTCATCGCTCGAAGTGAAAATTATGTGTTATATATACAAATTAAGTTGAAGAAAACGAGTTTTGGAAACGCTTCGAAATTGCTTTAGAAATTGCATTTGAAATTCTCTTACTATGGAGTATATAATTTTTGTACTAAAAATAATAATAATATATAATAATAATAATAATTTCAAAAGCCCATTTATTTGAAAAAAAAATAAAACACATTATAAAAACCCGTGTATGAAATACAGAAAGAAATATCAAGAGAACATCGAAATAAAGAAAATTACACCAAGTATTATCCGTTTAAAATAAGCTGCGACTCAATATTCGACTGCATGTTAGAACAAGTTAACACTGTCAAAATGACTTAAAATTCTTCGGAAATGTATTTTAACATTCCTATTTCAATCTGTAAAATGAATCATTCAAATTCGATTTGAAACTAAGAATCTGCGTCATTTCAAAGTTGGACTAAAAACAAGGTTAAATCGTTAAATTCCAGTAGATTGCGGGTTCAAGTTCGACAGCAGTTTCAAAATAGCAGACGAATCCAGATTGTTATGAAATTTTGTAGGAATGTAATTCAACACTTCTTATTCAATTTGCAAAATGAATCTCTCAAATCTCATTTGAAACAAAGAATCTGCATCCTTTCAAATTTGGACTAAAACAAGGTTAAATCGCTGAATTCCAGCATGCTGCGGGTTCAAGTTCGACAGCAGTTTCGAAGTAGCACACGAACCCATATTGTCATGAAATTTTGCAGGAATGTAACTAAACACCGTACTTCAATGTGCAAAAATAATGAACCATATCCGATTCGAAATGAATGGGTTATGCTATCTCAAACATGGACTCAGGAAATGTTTGCAATAGTTCAAAAAACTAAAAATGTACAGGCCTAAAACCATCTTGGGTTCAACTTCCACGCATGAAACTAAGGACCAAATTACCTTGAATCGAGCTAAAAATTTATATGCATATATGAAAATAATATCAATATACAACATATATCCACATAACAACTACATGTGCCAATATAGTAAATGCAACTAAAGCAACAAATGCAACCATCAAATCAATAAAATTTTACTTCTCATTAATATTCATTGAATTGGTTTTCCAATTGATTCATTAACATTGGAATTTTACTAACGTTCATTCTCAATTCAATTTTAATTAGTTTGCATTCACTAATTTTTATTCAAGTTCATTTTCTTCCAAGTTGGATTCAATTTCTTTAGCTTCCAATTTCATTAATTCACTTTCGTTAACACTTAATGAATTTGTATACAATCAATTAACAATCAAACAACAACCAATGTATTTACAACACAACCAAATTATTTAATTTACATTCAATTTGGTTCAACACATTTAATTCCAATTGGATCATATTAAATTGACTTTCATTCAATTTATTCAATTTCTAATAACATTAGCTTTCAATGCATTAACACTTATATTCATTGTTTCATATCAATTATTTACATTTAATTGATTAACATTTAATCCATTAGTTTAATTCAATTGCTAATTCCTATAACAATATAAAGTTAAATTTCATTCATATAACTCAAGTTCAAATTCTTAATGACTTCATTTCATTAATTCACTTATTAATTTACTTTGACACCAAAAATCAACTTCATTCAACATCACTTAAGTTATATTCCATTTCAAACATCTTATCAAATCCAAATCAAATCCAAATTTTCCAAACAACTTTCTTTTAAACAATTTGGCAGCAATCCCTCTTTTGGAAACCCGAAAATGAACACCGATGATGTCATGATCATCCTCGGAATTATTTTCCAGCGACCAAAAAGAGTTTAGAGCTTTAATTTCTCCAAAATAATTTTCCCAAAATATCAAATCCTTTCAAAACACTTCTTTGGAATTTTATTTTCAGATTATAAATCACATTTATACATCTTTTACTTATATAATTTCACTTCTTGTATATAAGATTATTTCACAATTGTAAATCACATAAATTATAGTTCCATACTTATAATTCATTTGCTTATACAATTATTCTTTAAAAATTGTTGTTTTTATTCAACAACCAAACAATCAATTCATATACACTTTAATAATTCTGAAAAATTATTTCCTTTATATATAAAATATAATCAAGGTAAAATTATTTCATTTACCCTATTAAAACAATACTGTTCGAATTGTTCTATTCAAGTGTTTAGAGATCCCTATCAACAACGTTAATTACTCGTGTTGACCAAAATCCATATACCACTCAACAAACCAATCATCACAATATAAAACAATTTATATTCACTAACAAATACGCGCTCGTATCTATTATTACACTCAAACTCATTCTAGAGTACTACTGACTCTATCTATAATGAGTAATACCCAACAGAGCTAAGGTTGTCGCTTAACCATAAGCTCTGATACCAAATGTAACGTTTGCGATTTTTCGTTGCCGAAAAACCGAAATGTTAGGGTTAAAGAAGACGAAAAAGATAGAAGAAGAGAGAAAAAGGTAGAACAGAACAGAAAGAAAACAACAGAACAACATCAGAATCTCACAATCGCAGCGGAACAACATATAATAGATAAATGAATAATCTTTAAACAAAGAACTATATCAGTTATTACATTACATTTCATTACATCAGAGTGTACAACAACAAATAACAACAAACAGCGGAAAGGAAATACTATATACTAGTAATACGCCATGCCATCCAGCTTGCCTCCAGCAACTCTTGATTCCAGAATATCCTGATAAACCTTACTTCTGACTGCCCGTGTGGAAATTGGTGGGCACCCAGAGTTTAGGAAGGAAAACAATAAACTCCGAGTCAGTCATGTGACTGGTGTGAGAACTAAAACAGTTTATCTTTAAAACAAAGAACAGGATAATTTTAAAATAGATTCGCAATGCTTTTTAGAAAATGAGACTACTATAAGGCCTCCCGCACACACACACAATGCAAACGCAGAATCGGAGGAGATTTCTCCTTATGATAGTCAAAGATGCTTGGTACGCATTAAAAAGAAACATTTGATATTATTACTAGTGCATAGTGTAGGCAAAATTCATTTCGAAAATAAAGATATAAATCTTAGCCAGCATAGGCATTTCGCACTTATGCCTACTATAGCTACCATCCAAACAGTGGGGCGCCACCATAAGTGAATGATAGGTTCTACAATTAAAACCGTACAAGATCGTATTGTTTCTTTGGATTTCCAACAAATGGTCAGGCCAAGGAACTTCCCATTGCCACATGGAAACGCCACTAGAATGACGTCCAGAGAACCAAATCGGATCTCTGCCAACACAAGGCCGGGTTACCCCTAACTGGGTAACTACTGACACGAATATGTCATCCCCCGATCGTAACCGATCTATTCGAGGATCCTCGATTTCCAACAACCACATAAGAATAATAATGCAGTAACCACATAGGCTAAGTATCTGGGCTCCATTCCATTATACCACCTCTATCCAGAAGGAATGACATACACTAAAGGGGCGCTACCCCCTAATAACCTTGCCGCATCCTTCCTGTTTTGACCATTTTCGGGGTGTGAGGTCCGACGTAGCCTCGTCCACAAAGCCACACTTTATACAAAAGTTGTGCTTTGGGTCAACAAATGATCAAAGAAATGATCACAAAGATAAATGATCAAACAAATGATCATATCAAAAATGATCAAACAATGACCATCTCACAGCAACACTCAGCATGCCACACTACCAAATTGGGAATATATCACTAGTAACCATCAACTACATAACCTCTGAGCTCATACGTCTCAGAGAAGGGTGTTAAATTAAGAGAATAAATTCTCCGCCACCAACAGAAATATATTTGAAAGAAATCAGCTTTATATCTCAACTTGTAATGTCAGACATACAATCCATACAAGTATGTTCCGGGCTCGAACAGAACCGAAGGCACTTACAAAGAAGTCCTTGCATTCCGGATAATTTCTAATCACGTCCGAACTTCCCGTCACTAAGGGTGATAAAACCTCTATATCGGAGATCAGCCGATGCAGAGTAACTCAATGGTAATCCTTCCATTTTCAAAAATATCCGGTCTTCAACACCGGTCATCAAATGCAATCCATTACGACGTATCACATATTCGGAATGAGTTATACGACCCCAAGGTCCTTTCCCGGCTAACCCGAATAGTGAGCGCTTATTCAAAAATAAGTGTGGCATTCAAATTCAAGCAAATCACAACAAATACCTATTTAAAGGTAAATATTGATAGTCGGATTATTTAACTATCAATAGGCATGCTCAACATCACCAAATTCCAAATAATTTCCTAAATAATTTATTTTCCAATATATCTTTACTAGATATATAATTTCCACACTTCAATCATTTGAAAACAATTTTCAAATCACTTTTCACCTTTATCTCCTTTGCAACAAATTTCAATCATTTTCCTTACGCGAAAATACTTTCCTTTCAAAATGGTTCATTTAAACCAATTAAATAAATCCATAACGATTTACTTTATATTTACGTTCCAAATCCGTAAATTTATTCCCACGGTTCAAAAATAAATCAACATTTATTTTTAAACAAATTTCCCTTTCTTTTATAATTTTCCTAGTGAATTTACAATTCCAAAATATCCATGAATATATGATTCCCAAATCGATTTTTAATATTCATTTTTAATTTGTCTTTAAAAGATAAAGTCTCAAAATATTCAGTTCATATTGGAAAACATTTCCATACTTATTAAATAATAAGTAATTTACAAATCCATTCATTTTCAATACTTGGGAAATATTCAATATACTTAAATTGAAAATTAAGTATATATTTCATTCTTTAAGAAATCATTCTCTTAAACACATTTGTTTGGGCCAAAACGAATGTTGCGTAAAACATCGTTACGACGACCCAAAATCACTAGTATAGGGATTCAAAATTAAAATAGATATATAAATCTCAATACTATACAAAATATTCCCTTTCGGAAACCATTTACTATAACAACAGTGTTATAGTCCACCATTTCCTTCTATTTCTCGAAAACGTCTATTTTAACAATGAATGTTGAAATCTATGTTTTCGATGTTTACACCTTTTAAAACATCATTAAAACGATTAACTTCAATTTAAAATATTCATTTTCCCAAGCATATACATTTTATTTGATAATATATTCACTGTCCAAAATCATGAATATACTTCCTTAACCAATTTCAACATTCAATTTATCAAATTCCATTGATTTCGAATTTATAAACAATGTCTATAAATTCCATTTCTATATTTTATAACTACTTCGTTTTAGAAATCTCCTTTATTAACCAATTCTATTTATATTCCATTTACATGTCGAAATCCGTTTTATAAGTAAATTACTTATAATTCATTTATTCACAAATCCATTCTTTTATATCGACGATAATTAATAAATCAAAAATTCTTATTTACTTATGAATTTAGGTTCAAACTTTATTTTAACACTTATAAAAGCTCGTTTTATAATTTCTATATTTTAATTTATAAACATCAATTTTTATACAACTTTTATATAAATTGTTTATAATAATTCAAAAATCCCAATTTAAACTATTTTATAAATTTATTAACTACTTATCTCAAAAATCACCTTTTGGTTATGTTTCACAAAAATCTTAATTTTTTATAACGTAAAAATTTATGACGTTTTAATTATTTAAAATGAATCAATTCAAAAATTTAATAAAACGTATACGTTCAAAAATTACTTTAAAAATTCTTTTAAAAACTAAATCATTATTTTAAACTTTAAAAATGGATCCGATGATGCAACAGCACCAAATAGTCAATCACGACATCCAAATATCATATATCAATATGATAATCAACAAATATCACAATATCTGTAAATAAATCAATACAGTTGAGGAATCCAGTTGGATCCCTCCAACCTGTTTCCCTGCATCCAAAGATGTTAGCACAATACCAATTCCGTTCCAGTACGGAATTATCGCGGTATATGGGATTTATAAAATATTATCCGCTTAATAGACGGCGAATAGGGTCTCATCCGCTATACAATGCGGGAAATCAATTCTAATATATACATATGCCAATATATATATATATATATATATATATATATATACTGCTATATATAGATCTATCCTATTATATCTAATATTACAACCAAACAGCAATCAATAACTGCAATCATCATTCAACATACATTCAACCAAATTTTAAATCCAACTATTTAAAATATAAGTCGAAACCAATTCGATTGAGTGAGAAGTTCTCACCTTGATTTCAATTACCTTCCAGCCTTTTATTTCGAATAAAATCAAACGCGCGTTTAATTTTATCCAAAAGTTTCGCTTGCTCCAATCAACTCCAATCCAATTCCATAGCGTAGTATTCGTCCATACGAACCCAATGCAACTGGTTTCGCGCGTTTTCGACCTCGTATGAAAAGGTTATACGAATTTTTAATATGAAAATTTACAACATTTATTTTATTTTCTAAACCTAAATCATCCAGGCCGTCCCCTTTCTTCTCCTTCCACCAGGTAACGCACGAGAAAATGAACCCAACCCTCATTATCTAGGGTTAAGAATTGTAGCCACCACACTCGATTAGAACGAGATCAAGGACCACCAACCTGCAGCTCTACGTCGCCTTCACCCACGGCTGCCACCATACGAAGCTCGGCTCCATCTCGAACTTGGAAACCGTGCATGAGACGGCCACGAACGCGGCCCTATATCCTCCCCATCGAGCCTCCATTTTCGATCATGACCGTATAGATTCGTAGAGCTCTCCTCCCTCTATAATATCCTAGTTGAAAGCATTAGCTAATTGTTTATATTTTGGGAGAGATTAAGAAAGAACGTTGGGTGTTTTCTGGCCTTTGAAGTTGAAGATGGCGGCCGGCCCTGAAACCCTAGCCTTATTATTTTTTTTGTGAATAAAGGCCCTATTTATAGAATTTTCTCAAATACTATTCATTTTGGATTTTTCAAACTCTGATTTACGTGGGGTAACCAGCGTTCCTAAGGCTTACCCCGCGTTCCGAACACAATGGAACGTGTTTCGGGAGCTAATTTGATCATCTGTGCGAGTTACGGAAATAAACGTTCGATTTAAAATTAAATCGGTAAATCAAATTTCTAGGCGTTTTAGCTTGCACCGGACAAACGGTAAATCCGATTGACACGAAATTTGAAACCATACAATAATATCACATTACGGATCCGATGAAACTGGTTTCGTCGAAATCCGAGACTTTTTGAAAAATGACTATTTTAACTCGACAAATTAATATTAAAACAATTTCGATGCGTTTCGAGCTGCCACGATCAAACGATAACTTCAATTGCTACGAAAATTGAAATCCGATAATAACAAATTATTACGAATCCAATGGAACTGGTTTCGTCCAATTCTGAGACTGTTCGAAAATTGGCTATTTTTCAGTCGATAATTAAATATTAAAATATTCAATTTTCACAATTTAACTTTTAATTCGATTTTAAATGTTCTATAACATTGCTATAACTCCAATATGATAAAATAAAATTTTACAAATCATTTTCAATCATATTAAACCCAAATTTCAATTATTTCTGTAATTTCAATTATTAAATTATCGATTTAATTGTCAAATTAAATCTAATATTCGAAAAATAAATTATTCGACTTTTAAATTCCACTTATTAATAATTAAAATTAATTAAATATTCAAATTTAAATTATCAAAAATTCTGGGTCGTTACAAACTTCCCTCCTTGAAAGAATTTCGTCCTCGAAATTACCAAGTAAGAAAAAGTTATAGAATTCATTAACTTTCCAAAATCCATAGTTAAACTTCTTACAATAACTTACTAAGTTTCCAACTCATACTTAGTTATATTTTCAAAACCAACTATATCGTTTAACTTTCAACTTCAAACCAAATTTTTAGTTTTCACAAAATTTTCCCAATTTTCTCAAAATTTTCTAGCACCCTAAATTTTCGGAAAAATTCGCCATAGTCTCCTTTGCGCGGCTCGATCTAAAAAAAAATGACAGTATATATATCACAAATATACATCTCATCAAGTGATGAGGCATCCCGCAGGGAAAAAAGTGTAAAAGTTCGGTATGTAATCCGAGATATGTACCTTATTTTTTTTATTAGCGAGCATATACGGCTAATATAGCGCGAAAGCGAGCTCCAAATGCGAAGCAAGCGCAATCCGCACCTTCTAAACACTCAACAACAACATGAGAAACATGCATATATGAAAATAATATCAATATACAACATATATCCACATAACAACTACATGTGCCAATATAGTAAATGCAACTAAAGCAACAAATGCAGCCATCAAATCAATAAAATTTTACTTCTCATTAATATTCATTGAATTGGTTTTCCAATTGATTCATTAACATTGGAATTTTACTAACGTTCATTCTCAATTCAATTTTAATTAGTTTGCATTCACTAATTTTTATTCAAGTTCATTTTCTTCCAAGTTGGATTCAATTTCTTTAGCTTCAAATTTCATTAATTCACTTTCATTAACACTTAATGAATTTATATACAATCAATTAACAATCAAATAACAACCAATGTATTTTCAACACAACCAAATTATTTAATTTACATTCAATTTGGTTCAACACATTTAATTCCAATTGGATCATATTAAATTGACTTTCATTCAATTTCTAATAACATTAGCTTTCAATGAATTAACACTTATATTCATTGTTTCATATCAATTATTTACATTTAATTGATTAACATTTAATCCATTGGTTCAATTCAATTGCTAATTCCTTTAACAATATAAAGTTGAATTTCATTCATATAACTCAAGTTCAAATTCTTAATGACTCATTTCATAAATTCACTTATTAATTTACTTTAACACCAAAAATCAACTTCATTCAACATCACTTAAGTTATATTCCATTTCAAACATCTTATCAAATCCAAATCAAATCCAAATTTTCCAAACAACTTTCATTTAAACAATTTGGCAGCAATCCCTCATTTGGAAACCCGAAAATGAACACCGATGATGTCATAATCATCCTCGGAATTATTTTCCAGCGACCAAAAAGAGTTTAGAGCTTTAATTTCTCCAAAATCATTTTCCTAAAATATCAAATCCTTTCAAAACACTTCTCTAAAATTTTATTTTCAGATTATAAATCACATTTATACATCTTTTACTTATATAATTTCACTTCTTGTATATAAGATTATTTCACAATTGTAAATCACATTAATTATAGTTCCATACTTATAATTCATTTGCTTATACAATTATTCTTTAAAAATTGTTGTTTTTATTCAACAACCAAACAATCAATTCATGTACACTTTAATAATTCTGAAAAATTATTTCCTTTATATATAAAATATAATCAAGGTAAAATTATTTCATTTACCCTATTAAAATAATACTGTGTCGAATTGTTCTATTCAAGTGTTTAGAGATCCCTATCAACAACGTTAATTACTCGTGTTGACCAAAATCCATATACCACTCAACAAACCAATCATCACAATATAAAACAATTTATATTCACTAACAAATACGCGCTCGTATCTATTATTACACTCAAACTCATTCTAGAGTACTACTGACTCTATCTATAATGAGTAATACCCAACAGAGCTAAGGTTGTCGCTTAACCATAAGCTCTGATACCAAATGTAACGTTTGCGATTTTTCGTTGCCGAAAAACCGAAATGTTAGGGTTAAAGAAGACGAAAAAGATAGAAGAAGAGAGAAAAAGGTAGAACAGAACAGAAAGAAAACAACAGAACAACATTAGAATCTCACAATCGCAGCGGAACAACATATAATAGATAAATGAATAATCTTTAAACAAAGAACTATATCAGTTATTACATTACATTACATTTCATTTCATTACATCAGAGTGTACAACAACAAACAACAACAAACAGCGGAATAGAAATACTGTATACTAGTAATACGCCATGCCATCCAGCTTGCCTCCAGCAACTCCTGAATTCCAGAATATCCTGATAAACCTTACTCCTGACTGCCCGCGTGGAAATTGGTGGGCACCCAGAGTTTAGGAAGGAAAACAATAAACTCCGAGTCAGTCATGTGACTGGTATGAGAACTAAAACAGTTTATCTCTAAAACAAAGAACAGGATAATTTTAAAATAGATTCGCAATGCTTTTTAGAAAATGAGACTACCATAAGGCCTCCCGCACGCACACACAATGCAAACGCAGAATTGGAGGAGATTTCTCCTTATGATAGTCAAAGATGCTTGGTACGCATTAAAAAGAAACATTTGATATTATTACTAGTGCATAGTGTAGGCAAAATTCATTTCGAAAATAAAGATATAAATCTTAGCCAGCATAGGCATTTCGCACTTATGCCTACTATAGCTACCATCCAAACAGTGGGGCGCCACCATAAGTGAATGATAGGTTCTACGACTAAAACCGTACAAGATCGTATTGTTTCTTTGGATTTCCAACAAATGGTCAGGCCAAGAAACTTCCCATTGCCACATGGAAACACTTCTGGAATGACGTCCCGAGAACCAAACCGGATCTCTGCCAACACAAGGCCGGGTTACCCCTAACTGGGTAACTACTGACACGAATATGCCATTCCCCGATCGTAACCGATCTATCCGAGGATCCTCGATTTCCAACAACCACATAAGAATAATAATGCAGTAACCACATAGGCTAAGTATATGGGCTCCATTCCATGATACCACCTCTATCCAGAAGGAATGACATACACTAAAGGTGCGCTACCCCCTAATAACCTTGCCGTATCCTTCCTGTTTTGACCATTTTCGGGGTGTGAGGTCCGACGAAGTCTCGTCCATAAAGCCACACTTTATACAAAAGCTGTGCTTTGGGTCAATAAATGATCAAAGAAATGATCACAAAGATAAATGATCAAACAAATGATCATATCACAAATGATCAAACAATGATCATCTCACAGCAACACTCGCCATGCCACACTACCAAATTGGAATATATCACTAGTAACCATCAACTACATAACCTCTGAGCTCGTACGTCTCAGAGAAGGGTGTTAAGCTAAGAGAATAAATTCTCCGCCACCAACAGAAATATATTTGAAAGAAATCAACTTTATATCTCAACTTGTAATGTCAGACATACAATCCATACAAGTATGTTCCGGGCTGGAACAGAACCGAAGGCACTTAAAAAGAAGTCCATGCATTCCGGAGAATTTCTAATCACGTCCGGACTTCCCGTCACTAAGGGTGATAAAACCTCTATATCGGAGATCAGCCGATGCAGAGTAACTCAACGGTAATCCTTCCGTTTTCAAAAATATCCGGTCTTCAACACCGGTCATCAAATGCAATCCATTACGACGTATCACATATTTGGAATGGGTTATACGACCCCAAGGTCCTTTCCCGGCTAACCCGAATAGTGAGCGCTTATTCAAAAATAAGTGTGGCATTCAAATTCAAGCAAATCACAACAAATACCTATTTAAAGGTAAATATTGATAGTCGGATTATTTAACTATCAATAGGCATGCTCAACATCACCAAATTCCAAATAATTTCCCAAATTATTTATTTTCCAAAATATCTTTACTAGATATATAATTTCCACACTTCAATCATTTGAAAACAATTTTCAAATCACTTTTCACCTTTATCTCCTTTGAAAACTAATTTCAATCATTTTCCTTACGCGGAAATACTTTCCTTTAAAAATGGTTCATTTAAACCAATTAAATAAATCCATAACGATTTACTTTATATTTACGTTCCAAATCCGTAAATTTATTCCCACAGTTCAAAAATAAATCAACGTTTATTTTTAAAAAAAATTCCCTTTCTTTTATAAATCCCCTAGTGAATTTATAATTCCAAAATATCCATGAATATACGATTCCCAAATTGATTTTTAATATTCATTTTTAATTTGTCTTTAAAAGATAAAGTCTCAAAATATTCAGTTCATATTGGAAAACATTTCCATACTTATTAAATAATAAGTAATTTACAAATCCATTCATTTTCAACACTTGGGAAATATTCAATATACTTAAATTGAAAATTAAGTATATATTTCATTCTTTAAGAAATCATTCTCTTAAACACATTTGTTTGGGCCAAAACGAATGTTGCGTAAAACATCGTTACGACGACCCAAACTCACTAGTATAGGGATTCAAAATTAAAATAGATATATAAATCCCAATACTATACAAAATATTTCCTTTCGGAAACCATTTACTATAACAACAGTGTTATAGTCCACCATTTCCTTCTATTTCTCGAAAACATCTATTTCAACAATGAATGTTGAAATCTATGTTTTCGATGTTTACACCTTTTAAAACATCGTTAAAACGATTAACTTCAATTTAAAATATTCATTTTCCCAAGCATATACATTTTATTTGATAATATATTCACTGTCCAAAATCGTGAATATACTTCCTTAACCAATTTCAACATTCAATTTATCAAATTCCATTGATTTCGAATTTATAAACAATGTCTATAAATTCCATTTCTATATTCTATAACTACTTCGTTTTGGAAATCTCCTTTATTAACCAATTCTATTTATATTCCATTTACATGTCGAAATCCGGTTTCTAAGTAAATTACTTATAATTCATTTATTCACAAATCCATTCTTTTATATCGACAATAATTTATAAATCAAAAATTCTTATTTACTTATGAATTTAGGTTCAAACTTTATTTTAACACTTATAAAAGCTCGTTTTATAATTTCTATATTTTAATTTATAAACATCAATTTTTATACAACTTTTATATAAATTGTTTATAATAATTCAAAAATCCCAATTTAAACTATTTTATAAATTTATTAACTACATATCTCAGAAATCACCTTTTGGTTATCTTTCACAAAAATCTTAATTTTTTATAACATAAAAATTATAACGTTTTAATTATTTAAAATGAATCAATTCAAAATTTTAATAAAACATATACTTTCAAAAATTACTTTAAAAATTCTTTTAAAAACAAAATCATTATTTTAAACTTTAAAAATGGATCTGATGATGCAACAGCACCAAATAGTCAATCACGAAATCCAAATATCATATATTAATATGATAATCAACAAATATCACAATATTTGTAAATAAATCAATACAGTTGAGGAATCCAGTTGGATCCCTCCAACCTGTTTCCCTGCATCCAAAGATGTTAGCACAATACCAATTCCGTACCAGTACGGAATTATCGCGGTATATGGGATTTATAAAATATTATCCGCTTAATAGACGGCGCAATAGGGTCTCATCTGCTATACAATGCGGGAAATCAATTCCAATATATACATATGCCAATATATATATATATATATATATTGTGCTATATATAGATATATCCTATTATATCTAATATTACAAACAAACAGCAATCAATAACTGCAATCATCATTCAACATACATTCAAGCAAATTTTAAATCCAACTATTTAAAATATGGATCGAAACCGATTCGATTGAGTGAGAAGTTCTCACCTTGATTTCAATTTCGTTCCAGCCTTTTATTTCGAATAAAATTAAACGCACGTTTAATTTTACCCAAAATTTTCGCTTTCTCCAATCAAGTCCAATCTAATTCCATAGCGTAGTATTCGTCCATACGAACCCAACGTAACTGATTTCGCACGTTTTCAACCTCGTATGAAAAAGTTATACTTTTTTAAAGTTATATGAATTTTTAATATGAAAATTTACAACATTTATTTTATTTTCTAAACCTAAATCATCCAGGCTGTCCCCTTCCTTCTCCTTCCTCCAGGTAAAGCACGAGAAAATGAACCCAACCCTCATTATCTAGGGTTAAGAATTGTAGCCACCACACTCGATTAGAACGAGATCAAGGACCACCAACCTGTAGCTCTACGTCGCCTTCACCCACGGCTGCCACCATACGAAGCTCGGCTCCATCTCGAGCTTGGAAACCGTGCACGAGACGGCCACGAACGCGGCCCTATCTCCTCCCCATCGAGCCTCCATTTTCGATCATGACCGTATAGATTCGTAGAGCTCTCCTCCCTCTATGATATCCTAGTTGAAAGCATTAGCTAATTGTTTATATTTTGGGAGAGATTAAGGAAGAACGTTGGGTGTTTTCTGGCCTTTGAAGTTGAAGATGGCGGCCGGCCCTGAAACCCTAGCCTTATTATTATTTTTGTGAATAAAGGCCCTATTTATAGAATTTTCTCAAATACTATTCATTTTGGATTTTTCAAACTCTGATTTACGTGCGGTGACCAGCGTTCCTAAGGCTTACCCCGCGTTCCGAACACAATGGAACGTGTTTCGGGAGCTAATTCGATCATCTGTGCGAGTTACGGCAATAAACGTTCGATTTAAAATTAAATCAGTAAATCAAATTTCTAGGCGTTTTAGCTTGCACCGGACAAACGGTAAATCCGATTGACACGAAATTTGAAACCATACAATAATATCACATTACGGATCCGATGAAACTGGTTTCGTCGAAATCCGAGACTTTTTGAAAAATGACTATTTTAACTCGACAAATTAATATTAAAATACTTTCGATGCGTTTCGAGCTGCCACGATCAAACGATAACTCCAATTGCTACGAAAATTGAAATCTGATAATAACAAACTATTACGGATCCAACGGAACTAGTTGTATCCAATTCTGAGACTGTTCGAAAATTGGCTATTTTTCAGTCGATAATTGAATATTAAAATATTCAATTTTCACAATTTAACTTTTAATTTGATTTTAAAAGTTCTATAACATTGCTATAACTCCAATATGATAAAATAAAATTTTACAAATCATTTTCAATCATATTAAACCCAAATTTCAATTATTTCTGTAATTTCAATTATTAAATTATCGATTTAATTGTCAAATTAAATCTAATATTCGAAAAATAAATTATTCGACTTTTAAATTCCACTTGTTAATAATTAAAATTAATTAAATATTCAAATTTAAATTATCAAAAATTCTGGGTCGTTACAAGGAGGGTAGAAAGAAGGAGCAAGGCTAATTTCAGAAAAGAGATAATGGTTTTGGACCCAATATCCAACCCAATAAGCAATGCTAAACACTTGGCCAAATTTTCTAGTTTTCTCAACCATTTTTCTACGTTTTAAAATGCTTTACTCTACCAAATTTGTAATACAATTTTGTAAAATGAACATATCATAAAATAAATTATGTTACACTATAAATTAGAATATTTTCTACATTTTAAACCACTACAATTTTAGGAACAACATTTTATTATTTGTTTCAAACAAAATTTCCATAAACACTAAAAATAGTTTTTTTTCTCAAATTCATTGTTTATTCAAATAAACCATGAATTTTAGCAACTTGTCACTCCAAATTATTGTTATTGACCCTAATTTAATTAAAATCACATTTTAATTTATTAACAAGTAATCACAAAACTATGGGTTGCTACAAACTCCCCCTTAAGAAAATTGCGTCCGCACAATTTCTATAAGGGAAGTTATCTATAACATCTATTTCATCACAACAAGATTAAAATCAAAAGATAGGATTATAGATATTCACCCTCAATAGAGGATGAAAGGATCAGCACAATTTTGCTCGGCAAATCCTATGGTTTTTGCAAGTACAATACTTAGGGTTTGCGAACCATAGAATTTCATAAGCGGAACATTCTTATTTCGAAGGTGTTTAATCTTTGAAATAACTACACGAATAGAATTCAGCACAATACACAAGTCGATGAGACTCATGACCATGCAACATAAGAGAATTAACAATCATGATTAAATCTCGAAGATACAAAAATTGGGTACCTAGAACATATCATGAATACCCAAAACTGAATAGAAAACGATGCATGAAAGCATCGAACCAAGGTGTTCGGTAATAGTAGATGGTCCTATATAACTAGGAGTGCTGAAATGCACTCAATCCTTTAAAGGAGTGACACAAATAAGCACAATCATCAATAGAGGATTCAACAAAACATAGATGGTATTTGTAACGCCCCACTCCGAGACCCATATTAGCAAAGAGTATGATAAGGTAATACTGTCTGCTAATACGGAGAATAGAGTTGTATAGGAGCGACCATTCATAGTCTTGTCTTAACTATTACCGAATACGTCGATAAATGTGGCATATTTTTTTTCAGGTGTCGACTTATCCAATAGATATTTAATACAAAACTATAATGGCTATAAGATCTAACAGGACAAAATATAACAACTCAAATGTAAAACACATCACAGAACAGTAGATCATCACATACATAAACACATATACAGATACATCACAGGGTATACAAAATGGTACATGTCAAGTGGTGTAGCAACCACAATTTACAGGCGAGTCAAAAGAATATACATATCAGAGTTACAACAAAAAAAAGGCTACAAAAAAAGATATAAAAAAAGGAGCAAGCAGGATAGTCTATGCGAAAGCAGAATAGGCTAAGTCCAAATGTACCTAACCTGAAACACCTCGGTCTGACCCGAGTATAAAATACACGGGTCAGTCTAGCTAAACAAATCAGTTAGATAAGCTAAATAATGAACATGCAAGGTCATAAAGTACCACAAATATCTCTAAAAGAGATAACTCAATCATCTACAAAAGATGAATCATAACAAGCCTCATATCATCGGCAACTCAATAAACAAAGGATATGAATATCCCAAATCTAGCCAAAAAGGCAAATAACAAATACCAATAAAGGTAACACAAGTTTCCATAAGATAATCGCTATGTATCCAGTGGTTCAAAAGACCTACTACGAAAGGCAATACTCTAGGGAAATATAAATATAAATGAAACAAAAGATGCACGTGCTCGGTACTGTATAAACAAGGATCCACAAGCCCGAAGGCGACAAACCCAAGTATCTATCGAGCGGTGACGAAGGACCAACTCCAAAAGCGATACTATAGGGAAACAAACCCGAAGGCAACAAACCCTAGTATCTCTCGAGCGGTGACGATGGACCAACTCCAAAAGCGATACTATAGGGCAACGAACCCGAAGGCAACAAACCCGAAGGCACAAACCCGAAGGCAACAAACCGTAGTGGCGAAGGTCCGGAGGCCCAGTACTCGACACCACTAACTGGCAATATGTGTCACAAACTCTCGGAAAGGAACCCGAAAAGTGTTAACGTGTGTCGCATACCACACATTCTCACTAAACGGTTTACTAACCGTTAGTCAATTCCACAATCAAAGCAATACAAAGTTTACCTCATCTCATCGGTAAACCAGACCCAAAGGTCAAAACGATCAAACGAATAGATTAGGAATTAACTGAAAAGATAAAGCACGTGTTCATAGCACGCGTTTTATCCAATCATTTAATTCTCCTCCCTCTTCGCTCGAAGTGCAAAATTGTGTGTTTTATATAGAAATTAAGTTGAAGAAAACGAGTTTTAGGAACGCTTCAAAATCGCTTTAGAAATTGCATTTGAAATTCTCCTATTATGGAGTAATTAATATAATACTTAAAAATAATATTAAATTATAATTTCAAAAGTCAATTTACTTGAAAAACACTTTGTAATGCTTTATAAAACCCGTGTACGGAATTTAGAGAAAAATCTCAAAGAAATCGGAAAATATCAGAAAAAGCCAGAAATTATTCAAGTATAAAAAACGGTGACAACATGCTGCGAACCCAAGTTCGACAACAGGTTTGGACCTGCAAACAGAGTCCAAATGAAATGGTATTTAGTAGAAATATAGTTCAATATTCCTACTTCAATCTCTAAAAAGAATTATTTAAATCCGATTTGAAACGAAGAATCTGCGTCGTTTCAAAGTCGTACCAAAACAAGGTTTAAAACACTGAATTAACAAGCTGCGAGTACAAGTTCGACAGCAGTTTAGAAATAGCAAACCAATCCAGATTTTTATGAAACTTTATAGGAATGTAAATCAACATTCCTAATTCAATTTGCAAAAAGAATCATGCAAATCCGATCTGAAACCAATGAGTTATGCTGTCACAAACATGTACTCAGACCATGTTTGCAACAGTTCAAAAACCAAATAAATGTGCAGGCCTAAAACCCTCCTGGACTCAACTTTCAGTCATAAAATAGCGAATCAAATTGCATCATATTAAGCTCAAAATTAGTACACATGTATTATAAAACTTTATCTCTTAAACAAAAAAGAATGATACAATTTTGATAAAATTTGAGAGAAGTTATGATCTCTCAAAATTGAACCCAGACAGTGTTTCACTGTTGAACTCTGGGCAAAAACATGGTCCAGGTCCAAGTTCGACAGCGGATTTGTATAAGCTATCTATGTCAAAATGACCTGTAATTTGGTATTAACAAAGTAGAGAACTTCATCTTGCAAGAAAAAAAAGAATCGTGCAATTTGAGAAAGAAACGAAAGAGATATGATGTCTCAAACATGGACTCAGTCCATGTTTGCATCAACACGGAAAACAAAATGTGCATAGAATATTTGCAGGTTGTGCATTGATTTTGCATTGACGATTTGAACACTCAAATGACCATATTATTCAACCAAACTTTGCAGAAATGAAGTTTAACGTATAAACTTGACTCGGAAAAAGATCCGGCAGTATATCGTTGCCAGAGATGAAAGTTATGGATAGCCAAAATTGGCACTTTAGGCCAGAAACGAAAATAGACTACAATGAATAAACTTTTACATATGCAGCAAATTCAAGCAATTTCACAAGCAATTTAGCTAATATTTGTGAGATATTGTTCTCACCTTGCTGATTTGCCTAAATACCCGGATTTAAGCAAAATGATTGGAGCTTGAGTTAGATTTTGGCTTTCAAGAACCTATGGAAAGAAGAACAATACATGCAAGCAAAAATATACAATTAATTAGAAAATCACTCTCACAAATCAGAAATTTCAATGAAATTGTGGTGTTTGGAGTTAGATGACCTTTGTATTAACAATCTAGGTTGCAAAAGATTGTAATTTGTTGAATTGATATGAAGAAATTTGGGGTTTTTATTTTGAAGAAGGTGGGTTTTGTTTACTGGTTGAAAGAAGAAGAAGATGAGAGAAAAGAACGTACTTCTCTTTTTCTCATTTCTCAAACCAGATTTAGCACTAATGGGCCTAATGGGTTCCAAAAATTCAAAGAAAATAAATGGCCAAGTTTATTATTCACACCTATATTATAAAGGCTTCATATTTACAATAATTACACAACAAAAATGCATTTTCTTTCAAACTTTCACACAACAAAGTATGTAATTTTACATACTTAAGAAATAACATATTTTATACTATATAAAAAGGTTATAAAACATTTTTATTATTAAAATCCCTTATTTTACAATAATAAACAATTTTCACCTAATAAATGTAAAAGTCTACATTTTTAACTTCTAAAATTCAACAAAAATATTTTTCTTGCTTAGAAAAATATAACTAACCATTCTAAACTCAAATTTATAATTAAAACTCATTTTTAAACAAAAATAAATGTAAAAGTCTCCTTTGCACGAAGAGCCCTTTACAATTTATAAATATTAATTATAGATGTACATCAACCAAAAGGTGGGAAAACAATATATATATATATATATATATATATATATATAATTCTTAACAAATAAACACTTAGCAATTCATACCTTTCATTTTTTAGCATTTAAAATGCGAGCATGCTTACTTTATACTTACTATTTTTTCTAATTAATCATTCAAATATCCTCTTGCACCTGCACTTAACTTATTGAAACATAATATCATGCACTTATAAACATATGAAGCATTAAAATCATAGTTTAATTAAGACAACAACTCAAAACTTCAAATTTCCAAGTCCAGGCCTGCTACAAAGAGTCAGGCTTTTGACGTAGTAAAACACATAATCTGAAAATACTCATAAATAAAAGTTATTCTACGCAATCCAAGCTTTCCAGTGATATAAAGGTCATTAAAATCGGATTTACGTTTTGAAAGTTATGCCCAATTTACTTTCAGGTTTAAATTCAGAAATTATAAAAGAGGATAGAGATGTCCATCAGTTTTCAAACTCATTTTTGAGCAACCAAACTGCAAAATTTTCAAAAATTGATACAAAAATGATTTCTAGCTTATTTAAGGCACTCTCTTTTGCAAAAAGAATGGACTCATTTGGATTTGTAAATCATAAGTTACCGCTGTTTTAAACGGTACTTTTCAATCAAAATTTTCCGACACATGACCTTTTATTGTCAAAATTTCAAACCATTATTAAATCCATACTACATAATTTTAGATCAAAAATTTTTTCTCTAAAACATTTATTACATGATCCTTTTCTTCGGAAAGCCAAGACATCCAGAATTACACTATAGTACATACAACAAACTTTCAAAATGGTTTACAAAGAAAACTTTTTTCCAATTGAAAAATAAGTCTTTAAAAGAAGGTTCATATTTTAATTAAGATAATTAATTTGTTATATTAGTAAGAAACAATTATTTATCCAAACTAGACTTTGGAATTACATATTGATTTTTTTTAAATTGCTTTCATAATTAAAAATCTTATCTTGCTGCTCTATTTATTATTATTTTTAGCTTTTCACAAAAATTTGCATTTTATAATAAATGAATCTTTTATATTCAATTTTCTCTTAACCTACAAGGCTAAACATTTATTTTATTATCACTTAGAACAAGCCAAGGTTGATACTTAATTCAAACTTGTTTTCAATTGAACTTCACAAATACATAATTAACAAGTTTTTAACACTATTTAAATTCATAGCCAAGCTTACTCTAATGGTTTTACTCCTTATTAAATTTCATTCTAATTCAAAAGCACCAAATTATCATTTTCTGAAATTTTCCCAAGGGCATAATTAATTTCACTTGTTATTACTCAAATGATTAAATGTTTAAACTAGTCTTCATAACTATCCTTTTACTTTTTACTAAACCTCATTCCAATTAATATTTTGGTTTTATAAACAATTCATTTTCTTAATTTGAATACTTTGTTTTATTAATCACTATCACATGATAGTTTCATCCAATTAAGGTATTTCCTGAATTAAAATTATTTGCCATATAAATGAATTACCATAAGGTAATATTTTCCAGAATACTTTACCCAAAAGCTTACTTAAACATTTTAAATTTTCCATGTATGTAAACTTTCACAAACATGTAATACAACCAATAATGAAGACAATTTATTTAAATGAAACCATATTCAAATTTTCCAATTATTATAAAATGATAACATCTAACTAATACATTTATAGTGAATGACATTATCAAGGACTAAAAAGTTGACCAAGATCAAAATTGCCTCTCCATTGCCCACTATGTCATGCTATTTTCATAAGTCCTTAAGTATATATGAAATACTTATCTTAAATGGCAATTTAGAATTTTCAAAATCTTTGAAATATCTATATATTTTTGCATTCAACATCCATACTAGTAAATATTCTTTATTTCCACTTCAAAAGCATGTATCACATCGCCCTGTAAGCATTTAGGAATCCCTATCGATAGTGCTGATTAGATGCATCGACCAGAATTCTTAAAATACTTATTAGCCAATTGGCACAAGAAATTATAAAACCTGTTTTGATTTCTTAAGGAATCTTAAACTTGGTCATAACAATGTTTATTTTCAAAACATAAAACATTTTCTAATAATACAACCATACAATCAATTCATAAAACAATCAAGTTATATACATAAGTATATCTCTTGTTAGAAAGATTTTCCATTCACATGGATGCTTCCTTTCCCAAAAATTCTTTTAGTAACTTTACTTCTTTTAAATGCATCCATGAAATTCTTAAACATTAATTTTTTATTTCATTTTAACCTTTGGTTAAATACCACTTATGAATTAAATTTCATTTTCAAAGTTTAGTCTTCCTAATAATTCTTGCGATAGCTACAACTTGAAGACACCACAAGTTCTTATCATTTGCTTTGAGTAGGTTTCAACTCCCAATTATATTACCTACTTAATATTATTTCAACAATTACTATGCTAACACACATTCAATCAATTATGAACCAGACAAGCATTTACTAAAACAAGGCATTAAATGTACCCAGCGAAAACGGTCATACCATTTCCGCTGCGCAACTCTAATCACTAAGGATCAAAACACATCATTTAAATTAAGCCATCTAAGGTCTAATTTCTACTATTTTTAAAAAATAGTGATATTTAAAACCCTTATAATGTTTTCAAACTTATTATCCATTCTAAGGAAATGAAAAGGCTAAAGGCACGATTAAGGAATACAGTAGTGGGAAATATGTTATCACTTGTATTATACTTGGATAAACTGTAATATGTGTTTCTGTGCTGTGTTTATCATATTTTGTTCTGAGCTCAGCTCTGATACTAAGCTGTGATGCCCCACTCTAAGACTCATATTAACAAAGAGTATTACGAGGTAGTATCATCTGCTAATGTGGAGAATAGTGCTGGATAGGAGCGGCCATCTATAGCCTTGTCTTAACTATCTACTGAATACGTCGGAAGTGCTAACTATTTTTTTCTTAAGTGGATCGACATATCCAATAAATATTTAATACAAACCTATAATGGCTAACGGAACTATCAGAACAAAACATAATAATTCAAATGTAAATAATCATCACAGAATAGTAGAAATGCATACATATGCATAAGTACAGATACAATCACTAGTACAATCCAAAATGATACGTCAAAGAGGTTTGACGACCACAACCCAAACATGGGTCAAAAGAATATACATCAGAGTGCCAACAAAAAGGACTACACAAAAAGCTATAACAAAAAGAGCTAGCAGAATAGTCCATGCAGAAGCAGAATATGCTAAGTCCAAATGTACCTAACCTGAAACACCTCGCTCTGACCCGAGTATAAAATACACCAGTCAGTCTAGCTAACCAAATTAGTAAAAGGTGATAGCAGAATAATGGAGCATAAGATCACAGTGATGTTCTTCTTAAACAAGAAGAAACAATAAGAAAGCTAACCATAGACATATGGAGGATATGCATCACGTATGGCATATATGGTTACACTAGGTGATAGAACATTATTGCTTTAATAAACATAAAACACAAAGGAGACGAAAAATCTCATGAATCACTAAAATGTAGCATGCCTCATATCATTGGCTACTCAAAATATACAAAGGATATAAATATCCCAAATCAACCCAAAAAGGCAAACAAAATTGACATTGAAGGCATCACAAGTTTCCACAAGGTAATCGCTATGTATCGAGTGGTTCAAAGCAATGACTCCGAAAGGCGATACTCTAGGGAAATATAAATATCAATGAAACAAATGATGCATGTGCTTGGTACTGTATAAACAAGGATCCACAAGCCCGAAGGCGACAAACCTAAGTATCTCTCAAGCGGTGACGAAGGACCAACTCCAAAAGCAATACTACATGGCAATAAATCCGAAGGCAACAAACCCGAAGGCACAAAATCGGAGGCAATAAACCCAAAGGCACAAACCCAAAGGCAATACTCCATAGTGGGGAAGGTCCGGAGCCCCAATACTGGACACCACTAACTGGTAATATGTGTCACAAACTCTCGGAAAGGAACCCGAAAAGTGTTAACGTGTGTCCCATACCACCCGTTCACACTAAACGGTTTACTAACCACTAGTAAATTTCATCCTCAAAGCAGTAAAAGATTCACCTCATATCATCAGTAAACTAGACCCGTAGGCCAAAACGATCAAATGAATTGATTAGGAATTAACTGAAAAGATACACGCACGTGTTCATAGCACGCGTTTTATCTAATCATTTAATTCTCCATTCTCTTCGCTCGAAGTGAAAAATTGTATGTTTTATATAGAAATTAAGTTGAAGAAAATGAGTTTTAGGAACGGTTCGAAATCGCTTTAGAAATTGCCTTTGAAATTCTCTTACTATAGAGTATATAATTTTTGTACTAAAAAAATAATAATATATAATAAAAATTTCCAAAGTTCATTTATTTGAAAAACATTTTTGAAACACATTATAAAAACCCGTGTATGAAATCCAGAAAGAAATATCAAGAGAACATCGAAATAACGGAAATTACACCAAGTATTATCCGTTTAAAACAAGCTGCGACACAATATTCAACAGCATATGTGAACAAGTTGACAGTGTCAAAAGGATTCAAAATTCTACAGAAATGTAGCTAAACATTCCAATTTCAATCTGCAAAAATAATCATTCAAATTCGATTTGAAACGAAGAATCTGCGTCATTTCAAAGTTGTACTAAAAGCAAGGTTAAATCCTCGAATTCCAACAGGCTATGGGTTCAAGTTCGACGGCAGTTTGGAAGTAGAAAATGAACCTAGATTGTTATGAAATTTTGTAGGAATGTAACGCAACACTACTACTTCAATATGCAAAAAGAATCACTCAAATCCGTTTTGAAATGAAGAATCTGCGTTGTTTCAGATTTGGACTAAAACAAGTTTAAATCGTTGAATTCCAGCGGGCTGCGCGTTCAAGTTCGACAGCTGTTTCGAAATAGCAAAAGAACCCAGATTGTTATGAGATTTTGCAGAAATGTAATTCAAATCTCCTACTTCAATCTGCAAAAAGAATCACACAAACTTGATTAGAAAGGAATGAGTTATGCTGTTTCAAATATGGGCTCATGGCGTGTTTACAACAGTTCAAAAAACCAAAAATGTACAGGCCTGAAACCATCTTGGGTTCAACTTCAAGGCATGAAACAGAGGAACAAATTACCTTGGATCGAGTTGAAAATTTGTATGCATATACTAGAAAACTTCATCTTTTAAAAAATATCATTGAATTCCGGTAAGAAATGAATAAGTTATGATGTCTCAAACATGGACTCAGACCATGTTTACAGCAACTCAGAAGACATCTATAAGCAAAAATTTGTGCTTGAGTTGATTTTGCAGCAAAGTTTTGGAAACTCAAATGACAATATTTTCCAATCAAAGTTTGTAGCAACAAATTTCAACATGCGAACTACCAAATGTCAGAAATCCAGCAGCATTTCATTGCCAGAATCAAAAGATATAAACATGCAAAGAGAAACCCAAACTAGATTTGCAGAAAGAAAACTAACAACAAAAAAATGATTACAAAAGCTCAAATTTCAATTTTTGAAGCTTTGCTTCAGCTAGAAATTGTGAGTTTATCACTCACCTTAGGATTTATTGGCAGCAAACAAGTAGATTTAACAAGTAAAGTAAGGAGCTTTGGTCTTGGATTTGGAGAAGAAACCATTATTTGGGTTTTAGAGCTTTCTAGGTTAGAAGAGGAGGATGGATAGGGTAGAAAGAATGAGCAAGGCTAATTTCAGAAATGAGATAATGGGTTTGGACCCAATATCCAACCCAATAAGCAATGTTAAACACTTAGCCGAATTTTCTAGTTTTCTCAACCATTTTTCTATGTTTTAAAATGCTTTACTCTACCAAATTTGTACATACAATTTTGTAAAATGAACATATCATAAAATTAATTATGTTACACTATAAATTAGAATATTTTCTACATTTCAAACCATTAAAATTTTATAAACAAATTTTATTATTTGTTTCAAACAAAATTTCCATAAACACCAAAAATTTGTTTATTCAAATAAACAATGAATTTGAGTAATTTGTCACTCCAAATTATTATTATTAACCCTAATTTAACTAAAATCACATTTTAACTTATTAACAGGTAATCACAAAACCGCGGGTTGTTGCAAAAACAATTACATTCTCAAATGACAATGCACACACTATAATACAAATCAGTTTTTCAAAGTGGAACAATTCATTTCTAAGTATATTTTAAGTTCGTCATAAATAATAAACCAATAATAATAACAATTTTTATTATAATTAATTTTGGATCGGACGGATGTTCTTCGAATATGGATATGCCCATATCTGCATCCGATTTTCTTTTAGATTTCGGATATCTGCATCCACTTTTTGGATATCGGATAATATCTGTTTTTTTGGATACAGATCCGGACAGATTAGTTTACAGTGGCACAACAGAGATAGGAACAGCCGATCAATGGGTAGGATTAAGATTTCGACGTAATCATGATAGCAGTTGAGATAGGATTAGGATTTCATCCTAATCACAGTAGTTTAAGACAAAATAAACAATCAAAGCAAACAATCAAAGAAAACAGTCAAACAGAATCAGAAACAGTATTTTATTCGATTTTTTTCTCTTAGGTATCTTCCTTTCATGTAGAACTATTACTTAATTTATTATCTTTATCTTGCCTAGAAATGCTAGTAATTACTTTCACAAACCAGACTTATTGTCTGGCCCACTCCTCTATCTTTCCTTTTCCCCAGTAGGCCAGTAGAGTTGAGGACAGTTGATTCAGGTTGCTTGGAGAATCATTTCCAAAGTTTCCTCATTTCATATGTACTCTTCTGCTTTTCATCTTTTTCATTTGGCTTATGATGGATTGGCACTTGTGAGAGGGATTATTTTTATTGTTATCTTTATACTCTGATTTTGTGAGATTGAGATGTATTTTCGCGAGACATGAGACGCTTTGAGTTTTTGAGATATGTTATGTTTTTATGACTTATTTTGGGATTAAGTTTAATTTAGAATGATAAATTATAACTTAAATGTTTTCGCTGTTTTTACTTATTTGTCCTATGAATCTTAGTCTCTGTGATGCTTTGTACCTATAACGCGCCACATTCTTTGGCGTTACTTTTTAGGAATACTGAGGGGTGTGGGGGCGTTTCACCTAAAGCTGTAGATTGGTTTGGGTTTTGGTCATTAAGTGGAGTGGGAGGTTTAGATCTTGTTGAAAGCTTGGAGGCTCATTCTTCTTGAGTTTAGGATGGAAATCTTAAGCTTTGGTAGATCTGAAATAGGTTTTGGCCTTGTCGAAAGTCGTGGGTATAACTTCTTTGGGTTTAAATCTATAATTCCTGGCTTTGATGTTCAAAGGATGGACTTCGACCTTGTCGAAGGGTTTAGATCATAGAGTAGATAGCTTCGAATGGGCTATAGAAGATTTTAAAGCTTGAAAAGGTATTGACTATGTCGATAGGAACCTTTCAATGGAGGTCAAACCTAAAACATAGAGGTGAATCCAATAAAAGTTTAATAAAATAGTAAAGTAATCGAAAGTTCTTAGGACTTCCCTTTTTTCCATCTAAGGAATCTCTATTTCTTTAAGTTCCCAAATCAACAATCTTGAAATTTGGGTTACAATGCTTTATTTAAGATAATACAAGTTTAGAATGAGAGAAAATAGATCCTTAAAAAGTGACCCCTTGGATCGTATTTATAGATGCGGCTTGGAACCTTTCGACCGGATCGAAAGTTGAATATAGAGTGACCTAAGCAAGCTGTCATCTTGGTCGAATGGTATGGTGGTGCTACCCTTCTTTGATTATCTTGTAAGAACTTCCGACTCTGTCGACAGCCTTTAATCATTGGTTTCAATGATGTTGTTTTCGCCCATATACTTTTGTTGATCTGATGCGGAACATTTCCTAAACGACACTGGTTTCGACTAATTCGACAGGCTTACTATAGTGCTCGAAGAGTTTGCTCCATATAATAATTACTTCCTAGCCATTTGAATGATGGTGAAACCATTGGTTTCAAATTCTTTGGCGTATATTCAAGGAGCTATTCTTAATTGTCTTCGGAAGGTGGTTTCAACTTAATCAAAAGGTCTTTAGTTAATCGAAGGGTCACCGATGAAGGTGGAAGAGTGAATTCAACCACCTTTTATTCTTCGAAAGGTGAGGACTTTCTGAACAAAGATTGGAGAAACCTTCCACCACCACCTAAAGGTCCCGAGGTTTACAAATTTTGATGGCAGTATACCTTTGACACCTTCGAATGGTTAGACAGGAGCTCATCTCTCTTGCTCCTTGTTTAAAGAGGTCTCGACTTTATCAAAAGGTGAACATTTGGAGTAACAACTATTAAAATAAATAAACAATAGGGAAACTATTTCTTATTACTAAAAAATCATCTCATGAATACCATTCTTAAGTAATAATTTAGCGCATGAATAGTATGTATAGTACAAATATTAGCTTACTAATTCAGGCATCTTGATCAAAAAAGCCACGATTTACTTATGTTTTATGACCTATGAGATCAATAGCATGATCTAATAATCTTTGTTGTTTCCTTTTAATTCCTTGGACTTTATATTGTATGCTTCAATATTAGTGGCCATGTTTAGCTCATTATTCACAATGATATAACCAGAACTAGCAACTGGACATAGTTTATTCTCCATGCATGTGTGCATTTGTCTTTTGTGTACCCGCAAGTTTCTAAAATTTATTAAAAAGGTATTATTGCTTTATTGTTAATTTTAACATCTGTAAATATATTGGAACTATAAGTATTGTACTATGTCTACATAGAATAGGTTCTTTTAAAAGTAGTGGTTTCGTAAGTCCATAATTACAACAACAAAATAAAACATATCTAACAGTTTTTGTATCCCTATATATCAAGTTAATTTTAGTTGTGCTTATGGTGACTGTATCTTTTTTCCTTTGGTTAACACATTAGAAGACAACACATATGGTCTTCCATTTTTTGCATTCATAGTCTATAAAAATTTCATTGACATCCTATTCTGAAGAATTTGATAGCAAAATAATATGATTTCATATTTAGAAATACATTTTTCTATTATTATCTATTTTATATCCATGTGTATTGGTTCAAATTATTTGATCTCGTTCAAAGAGAATTAGTAATTGATGAATCAAAACTAGGTCAGAGATAACATATTTGAAAATTACACTTGCAAAAAACACCTAACTACCAATCCAATACATACAATTCATAACAAATACACATCACATTAACTAAAAATGAGTATTTATACTGTATATGAAAGAAAAAAATTGACTTATCTAAATAATATTGGGACTATATTCAAAGATGAGTGTGATTTTTTAGGGAATGATTGATAGTATGAGAGAGGATGATATTAAACACGATTAGAGAATTTTGCGTGAAGAATATTTGAATTTTTTCTACAGAAAAATTTGGGAAGACAATATGAAGAATAACGTTTTTGTGTCCATACAATGAACTTGTATGGTTTTCTTGGTTTTCATATTCATTTTATTGGTTCTAATTTAGGACAAAACTAAAATAGAAATTTTCAACTTTATTAATACAAAGCTCATTATCAATATTACGTATTTTTGGATGTTCTATATAATAGTAACTTTTACTATTTTGTAAAACTAAAAATTGGAGAAGAAAAAATTGAACTTAAAATATCAAACAGAGCTTAAGGTTTTCATCCAAAAATCTTGATACAACTATCAGTCCTCAATATGATTGATTGTTAATTTCAGTCTAAACATAATGTTACGTTATACATCGATTATTATCTAACTAATATCATTTAAAATAACATTATAAAGTTGATCTAAATACAACCAATTTACATAAAGGTATATATGTCATAGTTTGTAGCTTTTAAGTAAAAATGATTTTATTGAAATCCAAATACATTATGAGATTGACAAAGAGATGTCTCCATTTTATTTTTATACATGAGGAGAAAATGATGAATTTATAACTAAGGACATAATGATCAATCTTAGCGGCCAAGGTCAGCGAGGACATTATGGATAGGGGCAAGAGAAGGACCATGGTGCTTGGGGCGACGGTGAGGAGTTGGAGCTGGCGCATGGTGTTTGTGGTGATGGTGAGGAGCTGGAACATGAGCACGGTGTTTGTGCCGATGGTGTGGTGTTGGAGCATGACCGCGTTGCTTGTGGCGATGGAGGTGGCTGTGGGGAGAGGAAGCAAAAGCGTGGTGTTGGTAAAGAACATGATGTTGGCTTTGGGGAGCAGGAGCATGGGTAGGGTGCTTGTGGTGGTGATGGGGAGATGGGGCATGACCATGGTGCTTGTGGTGGTGGTGATGGTGAGGAGCAGGAGCATGAGGATGGAAACGATCAGGATCATGTTTAATCATATACTCCATTGTTTCTTTCTCTGTATCTTCCATCAAAGCTTCCATTGCAGACTGAATGTTTGTCTTATGGTCTTGTGACATTTCATTCTCACCGATTTCCATTGACAAAATTTCAATATCAGAATTACCTAATATTGTTTTTTCATTTGTTATTGTCATGACGATAACTACAAAAAAGAAACTTTTTAGAAGATCCATTTTTTATTTGATATTCTGCAATGCAATTGTGAGTGAGATTCCCTATGGTATTTATACAGTTGATTTGGTATTTGATAGGATTAAGTGGGGAAGGAAATCTAATAGTAAAATTTATTCCCTATTAATTAAGCAGGTGGGAATTCATTATGGGGATTAATCTACTACAGTTGGTACATTAATTGTATTATACATGTATATATAAAGATATATTAGATATAATTTGCAACAATATTTTCCCATATGTTTTATATAAATAACTTCCAATTATTTTTAATGTACATTCATAATATTATAATAGCTATTATTTTAATTATTTATTGGACGAATCTAGAGAAATTAATAGGTTATGGTTCACGTATTAGCATATTCGTTGTTTAAAACTAACTAGAAATATGAATGGGAAAAATGTAAGCAGAAATAATTCAATACTAATTGACATTTTATTTAAAATATACTTAACTATGATGTTTTTCTATAATCGGCTATTTTTTATTTGTTGAAGCCAGTGTTTCTTTTCATAATAAATCACCGTGACTATTCAAAAACATTTATTTTGATATTTTCATTCTTTCGAATAATGCTAAATTATTATTATGTAAGTTTAAGTTAGACATATCAATTTTTATAACAGGTTTTGTGCTTTTTCATGAAATTTTTATTGTCAATTTTGTGTCAAAAATAATAATTTGATTATTACTGTATAAGAAAAGTATTTTTATACCATAAAAGTAGAAAAGTGATTTATTTTAGATAAGATTTTTCTTAGTCTATGAAGAATAATTTTCCATAAAGGGAATCTAACATAGGGCCTTATTGAATAAATATTTTTTTCAATATTAAATTAGGTTCATATTCTTATTAATCCTTTTAAAATCCCTATCGTCCAAAAATTTATTTCCATTTGCATTCTATGATGTAGTAACAGCTACTAGAAACACATGATAAGTCACAATTTTATTATCTTTATAAATATTGATATTACATATTGTAAAAATTCGATTTCATAGTAGTCGTTTTTTGAAACATGATAATATTTGCCAAAATCTTGATCGACGGTTTGTTATTATTTTCTAAATATATGATTCACATTTTTTTAGATTGTATGCTATTTGATGTTTATAAAATAATTACTGGAATATATTTCATCTATTTTAAGAAGAAAATTAAACTTCTTTCATGTTACTAAGGACAATAAGCTTAATCTAATTAATAACAGAAATTAAATTCCATTATTCTAAGGATAGATAACAAAGCTTTCTTTCTCCAAAATTGTTGTTTTATAATCAAAAACTCTTCTTTTCTAGGAATGAAGTTAGCCAACTGTCCTTCAAATGGAATTCTTTACAACCATATAACTTTTTGTATATATGAATTATAGTAAAATTTCATTCACCCTATGAGATTATATATGCATGGTTAGTTGTGCACATATGTACGTAGGTAAGCACATGTGGATAGAAATAATGGGAATAATGTGTACGTTCGCTAATTTTTGTTAGTTGGTGACAGTTAATGCAACCATAGTAGTCCGATGGTTTCTGTTGATCAAAAGGGTTCTATCAAGACATTAATAAACCATGTGCGAACCAAATATAGTAACCAAAAACCTTAAATTGTGAATAGTATATGCATTCTGAAATGCAATTTAGAGATAGTTAATCCAAACCAACCTACCAACTTTCGTTATCAATCCCCCCTACAAAACCCTATTTTTAGGTCACTTCATTTTTCTCCACCACTTTTCTAAAAAATATGTAACGACCTGATTTTTCGACGCCCGAAAATAGACATCAATACGTCCACTGTATCAAATGCCGAGCAATCGGATGCCGAAAGATAGATTCATTAGGGTAAAAGAAGAAGGAGGTGGAAGAAGAGAAAACAAAAACAACAAAAGAATCTTACCGTTACAGTGGAATAAAATACAATAGATAATAACTTATCTTTACAAAAAAGAAACTATATCTGTTATACATGACATCATCAGAGTACATCAAGGATCAAAACAATTACTGGACAATTAAATTAGCTTGTCCTCACAAAAGCTGACTACACAGCTTTCACCGCACAGCGGAATATAAATCTACTGAAATACGCTACGTCATCCAGCTCGTCTCTTGAGCTCCACAGCAGTCCATCCAGAATCTGTACTCTACAATACTCGGTCTGACCCGAGCATTATAGTTAAATAACACCCGAGTCAGTCTGGAAAACCAGCGCGAGAAAACGCACTCAATTGGATTACTAACGTTTTCAAATCCTTTTTGAAATCAAAGGTATCTCGTAAGACCACGCCACAAATAAACATGTCGGGTTTTTACCTTATGATAACCAAAACATTTCTTATCAAATCCTCCGATATTATAGTAGTGTCTATATACAAATACTTATTCAAGTAGTCAAAACTGTTACATTCATTAAATTCAAGCATAATAGGTATACAGACAAGTCTGAAGGCACTTATTGGAGATTGGATTTCCATCAATGGCAGGGCTACCGGCGTACCGCCCGTCATAGTACGTGGTCTGAATCACCGTACGGAGGATCTTGATCCTCGGCATCATAAGACTAGAGCTACCCCTTATTGGATAGTCCAAATAAGTTCAACCCACGATTGGGATCAGCAACCTCCCACACGGACGAAATACAGGGACATCTAGGCAGGGGTGACCATACCTTAATTGGTTGCTAGCCACTTAGCCTTGTGTGCACCTCCCATGTTTCAGCCATTCCCGATTGATGAGGCTTGAGGCTATGCGTTATCTTTTTAGCACACATTCACTTAGAATGTTCATCGTCTTCCTAACGATGTTCTGAAAGCATTCGTCCGTACAAGTCTGTTCCGGGTTAGAGCAGAACTGAAGGCACTAATACTACTACATCCATTTTGGAATCAACCTTAAGATTAGTAGCAATTAGCCCTTGCACTTCACTGCTCCATCTTTGACTCCAAGCTCTTGTCTTCCTCATGAAAACGTTCAAACCGAATCGAAGTGGTTTTTGGAATATTAATCCTGATCCCAGTCTCTTCCAAACAATCAGCGCATTGTCCAATATTGATAGTCGGTTATTTGACTATTAAATAACATTCACAAACAACCATCAGACATTAATAAATTTCCAAATTATTTATTTCCAAATGTCTTCGCAAGATATTTTCCCACTTCAACATTTGAAAACAGTTTCAAATCACCTTTCTCTTGAAGATTAAATTTCCCCACATATTGTTAATTTCCATTGAAAATCACCATGTCCAGATACTTTAGATTTTAAAATAACTTACAAAACTTTAGTCTAAAAATATACTTTAAAACATTTAAATTTAAATTGTATAAACACTTTATTTAAAAAATCTATACATTAAAAATAAAACTACTTAAAAGACTTTATTGAAATTACTAGTTATGAAATTTAATAATAACTTTTCGTGTAAAACTCAGGCAAACAAATTTTAAAATAAAAGTTATGAAATTCTATACAAGTTTTTCAAATAAAAACATTCTCCAAACTATCTTTAAAATAAAACTATTTTATAAAATATATATACTAATAATTATCTTTTTAAACCATAATATCAATTAACCTTTTAAAATAATTACTACTATAACTAATTAAATAAAATAATTACTTTTAAAATTTTAAATAATCTAAATAATATTTTCAAAAACATTCTTTTAAGACATCCTTAAAAAAATTAACTTATACTTAAAAATCCGCTTTGAAAACGTACTTGGCTTTTCTGGAAACACACTTTCTTTCACGCCTTTAAAAACAAACTACTGTTTATTTTTAAACAAATTACGCATTTCTTTATAAATTCCCACCATGAATTTAGACTTCAAAATATCCACTAAAATCTTATTTCACTTTATAAACCCAGTTTATAAATTCCATTGTCTTGCCCTTCTTTCAAAACACAGTTTCAAACACTAAATCAATTTCCAAGTCGATTTCTAAAATTTACTACATTTTAAAATAAATTCCTTTACTTACTCAATTTTATTTCAAAAACTATTAATTTTAGATTTGACTTCTTTATTATGATTTAAAATCTTATTAAAAACTGAAAATACCAATATTATATTTATTTCAAAATTGTTCTTTTATTTCCTTATAAACCATTTAAATTCTGAATTTAAAATAAACCTTTTATTTCTTTAACTAATATCACTTAAGTTTAAAAAAATACATTTATTCCCATTTTTCCAAAAATATCCCCTACTTGGAATTATTTATTAGTATTTTTTTAAAAAAAATCAACCTTTATCCTTTTCCAATTCAATATTTAATTTATCCAAATTCTCTATAATTATTTTACTTAAAAATTCACTCCTTTATTTTCCTTCAAAAATCTCATCTATATATTTTTGATAACTCAGTATATCCAAAAGTTATTCCCCCATAGCATCCAATATTTTTAATTTCCAATATATTCTATCTAAAATTAACAAATAATCATATCACAAAATATTAAAACAATCTAAATATTTTGAGGAATCCAATTGGATCCCTCCAACCTGTGTCCCTACATCAATGGATGTTAGCACAATATAAAATACCAATTTCACTTCGAGGTGGAATATCGCGGTGTATAGGGTCATCTGCTATTATGCGGAGCGCATAGGGTCTCATCCGCTATATAATGCGAGAAATATATCATTCCAATATATATCATATATACTACTATATACATACTACCACATTCAGATCATTCTAGAAATCAATCAATAATTGAAATTTTACTATTAAAATTTAAACGGAATCCAAATGAGTGAGGTTAACTCACCTTTTCTTTTATTTGCTTTTTTTCCTTCTTTGATTTGTCGAACATCCATATTTTAAAATTCCTAAAATCTAAGCTGACTTCGAAAATCCCAAAGCAAATTTACGAATTCAATTGACAACGAGATACTAAATTATTCCCATTAGGACTAACCTAAAATTCAAACTTTTAAATTGCATATTTATAAACAACCAACCTAATCTATTTATATGTATATATTACATATTCTTTTTTCTGAAATCACATATATTTACAAAATGATTTATATATAGTCCAAAAATCAAATTCTTGATGTAAGTTTCCCAAATCAACATTTCAATTTTTGTTTTCAAAAATCTTTTCCAAAATTACCTATATTTCTATAGTTAACTAATTTTCATATTTATAGTAAAATAATTTTAGGTTAGTTTATACCTCCTACACAGATCGAGAATGCATACAGCTAAAACCCTCTCGCTCGATCGACATCTTCCCGATACCCCTCCGCCGCCACCAGTTCGCCTACGGCATCCCTTAGAACCCATCAAATGCAATCACGTGGCACCTCCACAATTACCGCCCAGACTCAAGAACCCAGCAAAATTTAGTGTCTCGATTGTGACTATGAACTTACTCCAGTAGCACAAGATCGTGCTAACAATTTTTTAGCTTTCTTCCGAACATCCTAATCGATATCTCCTTGCTGTTGTGCCAATCGACCGTGCTTGTGAGCTCCACTTCAAATTGAACAAGATGCCATCACGATACTCGCACGTTCAAGCAAGCGAACCTCCTTCGTCTTCTATTTGTAGATCGCAATCGCGCTCTCCCTTTTTTTCGAAAATGGTTTGAACTTTCTATTGAGATTTTGTTTTAAAAATAAAAGCAAAGCTCGGTTTTTCTCTTTTTTTAAGAAATGTTAGGCCGTTCAATACTTTTAGAAATAAAATGACGCATGCAATACCAACGAACACATGTTAGAAAGGCAAGACACGTGTCCCTTTGAGACGAAGGCTAAAAAGTTCTGATATGATATATAATATAATATATTAAATTCAAATTCAAATTCAAATTATTTGGATTAACGTAGCTCACAATCTCGATCTCCAATTGAGGCATGCTACTAGGCGTTTATAATGTTAAACCCCTATTCCAAACGCAATGGAAAATGTTTCGAGTCCTAGTTCGATCGTATGGAGAAGATAGCTTTTTGGACCCAGTAATATTGAATTTTCGATATTGATTTCGGCGCATTTACCTACCGTACGGCCAAATGATCGCTCCAAACACTACGAAAACTAAAATCCGATAATATTACATTATTACGGATCAAATGGAACTGGTTTCGTCGAATTCCGAGACTGTGCCTTGGAAGGCTATTTTTAAATATCGATTTAAACAATATATTTTCAAACTGAACAAAACAGTTTTAAATTCAACTTTTAAAAGTTCTATTATCTCCAGTATTATCAATATAAATTTTATAAGCCTTTAAGTTATTTTTAACGGGATTGAAATCCCAGAATTCATATTTTACATGAGTTTCAATTGTTTAATTCAGTGGTTTATTTGTCAACCAAATAGTGATATTTGAAATTCAAGTTAAACTAACTTTCAAATATTTCAAATTAATTAAATATTTAAATTTCAAATATCCAAAAAATTTGGGTCGTCACATTCGTCCCCTTTAAAAGAATTTCATCCCCGATATTACTAGTTAGGAAGAATGGTCCAATACCCGTTAACTTATCTTTCCCAAACAACTAGTTTTTAACGACTTCCCCAAACCAAACAATTTTTAACAATACCCAAGCCATCTTTTTAATAAAGGCATTACCACCCTTATTAACTTTCCAAACTTCTTCCATAGGTTCCAACCAATATTACTTACCCAACCATTCAAATTTAAATTTAAAACCAAATTTTAAATTATCAAAATCTTCTTAAATTTCCTAACTCCCTAAATTTTTGAAAAATTTCGCTTGCATCTCCTTTGTGCGCGGCTTGCTCGGTACAACTACAAAATGCCTCTATGGGCCCCCAAATTTTAAAAGAAAACAAAATGCCAAGTGGCTAGACCAGAAAATCATCAAATTTCATATAGAACTTTAAACACATGCCTCTTTGTTGGACAATTCAAAAAATTTCTTCGAAAATCAAAACATCCATTTATCCTTTGCCTTTAGATATATGTATATCCTACTAAGCAATAATATCCAATTAAAGATTTCAAAATCGTTTTATACATTTCATTACAATAGTTTCCATATCTATTTCATTCAAGTCCGTACAATGTACATATACCATCCGTACGCAATATCAAATTCGATCGCTCGCTTGATCAAACGATTTCACTTTCGAACTAGTATCGTCCACCCGACTTCCTATTGCGGACTCAGATTTGGTTTCTTGATCGGAAATCGTCATTCTCCTCGTATAGCCACACACTACAATGGAGAATTTCCAAATTCAATCAAAAATCCATATCCAGGGTTCGCTGTCAAAAATCGAGTGAAAAATCTCAACTCGGATCGATATAACTATCTCGAAATTCTATGCTCGAATCCTCATCAAACCACTATGCAAATAAAATAATATACGTACATCCTACGTATTTATCTCAATTGATTATTAGCTTTATTAATTCTCTTTTATTCATATTCATTTTGATTTCTATTCATTTATTTACAATTATCCTTTTACACACCCTTATTAAATCTTCATTTATTAACTTAGAATATTTTCCAATACCAAATTTTTACTTGGTATATTGTTAATTCCAATTTTACTTAGGAATTTACCATCCATTTCTTAAGTTGAAGATAAAAATTTACGCTTAAATATTTATTCCTACTTCATTACTAAAATTATATATCCATTTCTATTCAACTTTGCACTTTCAATTCCATTTGAATTCAGTTTACCCTCCAATTTTTAAATATTGAACTCTATTCATCTTATCTCAACCCATATTTAATTAATCCATTCCTTAATTAATCGACTTACCAATTTATTCATATCTCAAATGCTACTATTCCCAAACTTTTACTAATTTTAGTCCACTTAGAACTAATTTTTCAATTTCGCTTTACTATGTATAATTTAAACAAAATAATATCCCAATATTCAATTTTGATTCATTTGCTTACCATTTAAATCAATCGGTTATATTGTAATTTCAATATTTTACTTTCTTTACTCCAACTAGACTTATTTTCCATTTCCTTTATTTGGAACAATTTAAATTTAATTCAAATTTTAAATTTCACTTCCATTTAGTTACAAATTAAATTAATTTATTCATTCACAAATTTATTTCCATTTTAATAAATTTAATTTCAATGACCATTTTTCTAAGCCTACTTTGATTCATTTCCTCAAAGCTCTCGTCTAATTAACTTAATTTAATTAAATCTAAATTCAATTCAAATTTTAAACTTCTATTTCATTTACTTCATTTAATTAGTATGTCTATCACTTTACTTTATTTTCATGCTGACTTTAGCATAATTCCTTATTCCAGTTTAATTTTATCCCAACAAGTTTCAAATTTTATAAGTTATCAAACCCATTTGTATTTCCATAACATTTTAAATAAGATTCCAGAGTCTTTTAAACAATTTCTCAATATTCCCAAAATCATCTTTGAAATCAATTATATCCAAAATCCTTCGGTAAATTCAATTATCTCTTTTAATTTCAAAACCAACCCCAGTTTTGCAAACAATATCAATTCAAAATCTCCACGCAGCAATTCCTCCATTGGAAACTCAAATGAGCATCGATGATGCTACAGTTATCACCGAAGTTATTTTCCAGTGACCGAAGTGAGTTCAATGCTTTTATCCATTCAAAAACATTTTCCAATATTTTGAAATTCCAAATCTCACCCGATTTCATATCGAATTCAAAAATATTTCCAAAATAATATCACCATTATTCCTTCAAAACCTTTGAAAACTCATTTTCAAGCCCAAAAGGAATTTAATTTTCAAATTCCAAATCCTTTCAACTCATATTCGCACATTACTCTGAAATTTTATCTTATTTTAATTAAATCACACTATAATACACATTTATAAATTTCATTTGTTAAATGAATATATCTCCTAATCTTTGGTTATACCATTATTTCCTTATTTTAATTACCATAACAACAATGATTAATAATTTAATATTATCACTTCCGAACAACCAAGCAACCATATATAACTATAATAATTTTCGAAAATTTATTTCTTTTATATACAAAAATAATTTGGGTAAAATTATTTCATTTACCTTATTTTATAACAATACTATGTCGGTTTATCTTGTTTAAGAGTTTAGAAACCCCTACCGATAAAATGGCATCCCATATATCGACCAGAATTCACAAACACTCAACCAATAAGTCAACACCATATAAAAACAATTATTATAATCACTAACAAATATGCGCTCATATTTTTTATTACACTCAAACTCGTTCTAGAGTACTTACGGACTATATTCCTAATGAGTAATTCTCACCAGAGCTAAGGTTCTCGCTTAACCTTCAGCTCTGATACCAATCTGTAACGACCTGATTTTTCTACCCTCGGAAATTGACATCAATACGTCCACTGGATCAAATGCCGAGCAATCGAATGCCGGAAGACCGAATCATTAGGGTAAAAGAAGAAGAAGGTAGAAGAAGAGAAAACAAAAACAACAACAAAATTTTACCATCGTAGCGGAATAAAATATAATAGATAATAACTGATCTTTACACAAAAGAAGCTATATCTGTTAAGCATTACATCATCAGAGAACATCAAGGATCAAAACAATTACTGGACAGTTAAATTAGCTTGTCCTCTCAAAAGTTGACTACACGGCTTTCAGTGCACAGCATAATATAAATCTATGGAAATACGCCTCGTCATCCAGCTCGTCTCTTGAGCTCTACAGCTGTCCATCCAGAATCTGTACTCTATAATACTCGGTCTGACCCGTGCATTATAGTTAAATAACACCCAAGTCAGTCTGGAAAACCAACATGAGAAAATACACTCAATTGAATTATTAAAGTTTTCAAAATCCTTTTTAAAATTGAAGGTATTTCGTAAGACCAAGCCATAAATAAACATGTCTGGTTTTTACCTTACGACAACCAAAACATTTCTTATCAAATACTCTGATATTATAGTTGTATCTATATACAAATACTTATTCAAATAGCCGAAATTTTTACATTCATTAAATTCTAGCATAATAGGTATACAAACAAGTCCGAAGGCACTTATTGGATATTGGACTTTCATCGATGGCAAGGCTATTGGGGTACCGCCCGTCACAGTACGTGGTCTAGATCACAATACCAAGGATCCACCCTAATCTCCTGCATCACAAGACCGAAGCTACCCCTTACTGGATAGTCCGAATAAGTTCACCCTGCGGTTGGGATCAACAACCGCCTATACAGCCGAAATAAAGGGACATCTAGATAGGGGTGACCTTACCCTAATTGGTTGCTAGCCACTTATCCCTGTATGTACCTCCCGTGTTTTAGCTATTCCCGATTGATGTGGCTCGAGGCTATGCATTACCTTTTTAGCACACATTCACCTAGAATGCTCATTGTCCTCCTAACGATGTTGTGAAAGCATTCGTCCATACAAGTCCGTTCTGGGTTCGAACGGAACCGAAGGCACTATTCCTACTACATCCATTTTGGAATCACCCTCAGGATTAGTAGCGATTAGCCCTTGCACTTCACTGCTCCATCTTCAACTCCAAGCTCTTGTCTTCCTAATGAAAACGTTCAAACAGAATCGAAGTGGTTTTCGTAAAATTAATTATGATCCCTGTCTCTTCGAAACGATCAGCGCATTGTCCAATATTGATAGTCGGCTTTTTAACTATCAAATAACATTCACAAACAACCATCAGACATTAATAAATTTCCAAATTACTTATTTTCAAAATGTCTTCGCAAGATATTTTCCTACTTCAACCTTTGAAAACAGTTTCAAATCACCTTTCTCTTGTGGAATAAATTTCCCCACATATTGTTAATTTCCACTGAAAATTACAAGTCCAAATACTTTAGATTTTAAAATAATTTAAAACACTTTAGTCTAAAAATATACTTTAAAACATTTAAATTAAAATTACTTAAACACTTTATTCAAAAAAAATACTTTAAAAATAAAAACTACATAAAAGTCTTTATAGAAATTATTAGTTATGAAATTTTATAATAACTTTACATGTAAAACTTAAGCCAAACAAAATTTGAAGTAAAAGTTACGAAATTCTATACAAGTTCAAATAAAAGCTTTAACCAAACTATCTTTAAAATAAAACTACTTTATAAAATATAAATATTAATAATTATCTTTTTAAACCATAATACCAATTAACCTTTTAAAATAGTTACTACCATAACTAATAAAATAAAATATTTACTTTTAAAATTTTAAACAATCTAAATAATAATTTTCAAAAACATTCTTTTAAAACAACCTTAAAATTTTTAACTTATACATAAAAATCTACTTTGAAAACGTACTTGGCTTTTTCGGGAAATATACTTTCTTTCACGCCTTTAAAAATAAACCACTATTTATTTTTAAACAAATTACCCATTCCTTTATAAATTTCCACCGTGAATTTATACATCCAAATATCCACTAATATCTTATTTCACTTTATAAACCCAGTTTATAAATTCCATAGTCTCACCCTTCTTTCAAAACACAATTTCAAACACTAAATCAATTTCCAAATCGTTTTCCAAAATTTACTCCATTTTAAAAATAAATTCCTTTACTTACTCAATTTTATTTCAAAACCTATTAATTTCAGATTGAACTTCTTTATTATGATTTAAAATCTTGTTAAAACTGAAAATACCAATTTCATATTTATTTCAAAATTCTTCTTTTATTTCCTCCTAAACCATTAAATTCTGAATTTAAAATAAACCTTTTATTTCTTTAATTAATATCACTTAAGTTTTGAAAAAAATCATTTATTCCCATTTTTTCAAAAATCTCCTTTCCCATACTTAGAATTTATTTACTAGTACTGAAAAAAAATTCAACCTTTATCCTTTTCCAATCACTCTTTAATTTATCCAAATTCTCTATAATTATTTTACTTAAAAATTCCCTCCTTTATTTTCCTTCAAAAATCCCATCTATATATTTTTGATAACTCAGTATATCCAAAAGTTATTCGATCAAACCATGGCATCCAATATTTTCAATTTCCAATATATTCTATCTCTAATTAACAAATAATCATATCACAGAATATTAAAACATAAAAATTTTGAGGAATCCAGTTGGATCCCTCCAGCCTGTTTCTCTGCATCCACAAGTGTTAACACAAAATAAAATACCAATTCCACTTCGGGGTGGAATATCGTGGTATATGGGGTCATCCGCTATTATGCGGGGCGCATAGGGTCTCATCCGCTATATAATGTGGGAAATCAATCACTCCAATATATACTATATATACTACTATATATATACTACCACATTCAGACCATTCAAGCAATCAACTAATAATAGAAATTTTACCATTAAAGTTTAAACGGAATCCAAATGAGTGACATTAACTCACCTTTGCTTTTATTTGCCTTTTTTCTTCTTTGATTTGTCGAACACCCATATTTTAAAATTCCTAAAATCCAAGCTGACTTCGAAAATCCCAAAGCAAATCTACGAATTTAATTGACAACGAGATAACTAAATTAATCCCATTAAGACTAACTTAAAATTTAAACTTTTAAATTTCTTGTTTACAGATAACCAACCTAATCTATTTATATGTATATATTGTACATTCTTTTTTTTGAAATCACATATATTTATAAAATGATTTATATATACTCCAAAAATGAAATTCTTGATATAATTTACCCAAATCATTATTTCAATTTCTGTTTTCAAAAATCTTTTCCAAAATTACCTATATTTCTATATTTAACTAATTTTTAGATTTAAATTTTAGGTTAGTTTATACCTCCTACCCAAATCGAGAATGCAAACGGCTAAAACCCTCTCGCTCGATCGGCATCTACCCAATGTCCCTCTACCGCCACTAGTTTGCCTACGGCATCCCTTAGAACCCATTAAATGGAATCACGCGGCACTTCCACAATTACTGCCTTGACTCGAGAACCCAGCGAAAATTCGCGTCTCGACTTTGACTATGATCTTACTCTAGTAGCACGAGATCGTGCTAACAATTTTTGAGCTCTCTTCCAAATATCCTAATCGATATCTCCTTGTTTCCGTACCAATCGACCGTGCTTGCGAGCTCCACTTCGAATTGAATAAGATGCCATCACGATACTCGCGCGTTCGAGCAAGCAAATCTCATATGTCTTAGATCTGTTGATAGCAATCTCCATCTCCCTTTTTTTCAAAAATAATTTGAACTTTCTATTGAGATTTTGTTTTAAAGATAAAAGAAAAGCTTGGTTTTTTCCTTTTTTAAGAAATGCTAGGTTGTTCAATACTTTTAGAAAGAAAATGACATGTACAATACCAACGAACACGTATTTAAAGGCAGGACACGTGTCCCTTTGAGATGAAGGCTAAAAAGTTATGATATGATATATAATATAATATATTAAATTCAAATTCAAATTATTTTGATTAACATAGCTCATAATCTCGATCTCCAATTAAGGCATGCCGCTAGGCGTTTAGAATATTAAACCCCTATTCTGAACGTAATGGAAAAGGTTTCGAGTTCTAATTCGATTGTATGGAGAAGATAGCTTTTTGGACCCAGTTATATATTGAATTTTCGTTATTGATTTCAGCGCATTTATCTACCATATGGCCAATCAATCGCTCCAAACACTACAAAAATTGAAATTCGACAATAATACATTATTATGGATCCAATGGAACTGGTTTCATCGAATTTCGAGACTGCTTCGGAAGGCTATTTTTGAATATCGATTTATACAGTATATTTTCAAACTGAACAAAACATTTTTAAATTCAACATTTAAAAGTTCTATTATCTCCAGTGTTATTAATATAAATTTTATAAGCCTTCAAATTATTTTTAAAGGACTCAAAATCCCAGAATTCATATTTTACCCGAGTTTCAATTGTTTAATTCAGTAGTTTATTTGTCAACCAAATAGTGATATTTGAAATTTAAGTTAAACTAACATTCAGTTATTTAAAATTGATTAAATATTTCAATTTCAAATATCCAAAAATTCTAGGTCGTCACAAAGTAAATAATTAATTGCGATATTTCATTTGGAAAACAAATGCAAAGGAATTTAGGGAAGCAATAGAGAAGAAATGTTTAGGAGGACCATGATGAAATGCCTCTCAACATCAGGTACCTATAAATGTTTCTTTAACATTACTAAGAACCCAACACATCAAAGTCCTATTACAAAATTTTATGAAAAGTCTAATAATCAACCATATGTCCAATAATGCATAAATGAAACATTATAGAATATAGATATAAAACAAGAAAAAACTAGTAAAATTCGACGCCTAAATAAACTACATATTATCAAGCTATAGATTCTCTGAAATGTGGTTACAAACGAGTCAATATCCTTCTGATAAATAAACTACTATAATAAGAAAGTTTTCACTAATAACATCACAAGCGATGTGTTAAGACGAAAACTAGAACAAAACCTAGAATCAAGATGAAAGCACCAGTTTAGATTGAATAAACAAAAAAAGTAGAAAATAAATAAGAACAAAAAGAAGTTTTTATAGTGGTTATGTGTAATCTCCGGTCCACTTCAATCTTTTTATTAGTCCTTCCCTCCATGGATTACAATTATTCCTCACAAATCTGACAATAATATAGTAGATGTAAGATTTACCAAGATATATCTAGAGAGTTTTAGAGTCACTTGTACTAAAGTTTGCTAATCTAAGTCATAGAACAACAGATAGTTGTTTCCTAAATTACTTTAATAGAGGAGAGATTAGAAGTAAAGGAGTAGAATGGTCACTGTAGTAAGAGTATCCTCCATTTGGTTGCAAGTAGGCTTGTATTTATAGAGGAAATTGTCATGGTGGCTCGAAAATCCTTCTTGGGCAGTGTCTAAATATCGTCCCTCGAAATATTGTGCAATGTTGTAGAATCTCGCGAGCGAACACCAAATGTCAGCGTTGATACTGTCATAGCGGGGCTAACTTCTCACCATAGTTCGAATCACATTAATTCTTCTTGCTTCCATCATGCTACATGATTTTTAGGCGTTCCGTCCTATTTCTATGGAACATTAGTGGTCAAAATTAAGTCGGTGCCTACCTCTCTCCAAAATATCTTGACATGAACCTTTTTTCTTGATAGATCGGTAGTGACCTTTTTCCTTGGCTTGGAATGATTTGTAATTTTAGAGAACTCTTCTAATTCCATATGGAGTCGTTCTAAGAAGTCTCGGCATATACGGAGTTTTCCTAAGAGGTCGGGGTTGACATGAGAGGTCTGGGTTGACTTATCCCCTTATTGTATTTGGAGCCCAAATTTCTTGAGCACTCTTAAAATAGGTTGACAATGATTCCTATGAAATTTGTATGAGAAATACGAAACTAGGAGAAGTCACCATCGAAATGATCATGCCGGTACTTAGTTTTTCCTTTGCAAATTTTAAAATGAAACTTCTATGTGCTGTCGGTAGTCATGGTGGTTAGGTGATACGAAAGTGTCACAATGACATCACAAAATTTAGTGATGCCATTGCGACAAATTTCAAAGTTTAGAACATCTTCTTTGCAATGGCATCTTTAAATTTAGCGATAACATTGCTATGTCTGATCTTTATTATGAATCGCAAATGCATTGCTAAAATTTAACAATGCCATAGCTACGCCAATTTAATAACGTCTTAACAATGCCAAACAATTAAGTGACACCCTTTTTTTGGGGCTTCTGACATCGCTAAATTTTAAGTGATGCCAAATGTATGTCAGAAAACCACAGATATGTAGTAGTGCTTAGAAATTTTGCGGTAATATAATTAAATGGATTGATAGCATTATGTATATCAAACAAATGCAATTGTTCAATATTATCACATGGTATAAAATAGAATGTACAAAACCATAACAAGGTTTAGAGTAAATATTGTTCAATGCAACTTTAATCCAATTGTTCGAATTTTGTAACAATGGCTTAGGAAGACGTTGGATCAAAATAGCGTTATGAAAATAGTAGCATTTTACGAAAGCTTTATCAATGGATCTATGTCATCCAAATCACAAAGTGATAACTTGGATTGAAAACAAGACGAATTTGAAATCAAAACACAATAACATAAAATATTCCACCCACCCACCCACTTTATTGATTCACCAAAATTTTGTCCATAATTATTAGAACAAAGCCAAAGTAAACAAAATACCATTGAATCAATAACCAAATTGAGAAAGGAAGCAAATATCTATATGGCTAAAATTGTTGAAGAAAAAGAACAAAGATGGAGCAGAGAAAATTAGGAAATAGATTTTCCACCATACTTTTACCCTTTCTTCTAATCTCTATTTGTATAATCAATTACTTAATGCCTAAGTTAAAATTAGATGGCCAAAAATAATTTGAATGGCCAATTAGAGAGAGAAATAAACATACTCAAATATGCCTATTAATTAGAGAAAACAAAATCTTCTCTTTCTTTCTTTTTATTTTCCTCTATTTGTGATTTTGTATCACCAGAATTTAACACTCTACCTTGATACGAAATCACATATCTCCAACATATCAAACATGCCATATCTATATCTATCACAAATCCTCATATCTCAACCACACTAAATTACAAACCTCAACCACCATCTGCACGTGATGCATCTCCCACATGAGGTGCACCACACAAATCCGGTCTTAAAAACGTTTGTAATACCACAAAGATCTTCGTCTTGTCTTTATGGATTTTGCAATTCAACACCCTTCTGTCACTCGATCTGAGCTCATTACCTGATCACTATCGATCCCTCGAGCATCATCAACATGAAGACCCTTGTCTAAATATGATCCTCAATGCTAGAATCATAAGCAGTGACCATATTAACCTCCCCACCTTGTTGTGGACTAGGTCATTCAAACGTCGCTCGTTTTCCATTGTCGACTACAGAACCAACCAAGATATAAAGGTTTCCTTCTCCCAATACTCGTCTCATCCTTATACGACTACCTTTTTTAGTCTAAAAACTCCATCTTGAGTCTCATAAGTGCAAAAACGGCGATGCAAATGACCGAGAGAAATAAGATTATGCGAACAAGTGGGTACATGTCTCACTCCTGAGACTTCTCTAACCACGCCATCATGCAAACGAAATCAGATAGATCCAATACCACAAATCGATAGCTCTTCTCCATTGGCTATCTTAATTATGCTGACACTCTTCTCATAAGAAGAAATAATTCATATCTCTAAACTGGCTCCCAAATCCATCTTCCAAGGCTTATTTTCACTAAAGAGGACATCACAAGAAGCATCACTAGCGGTACCTTCAGCAAAACATGCATGTGCATCACTTCTAGTATCACCACACACATCCTTTTTCTGATCTCTTTTATAAGTATAACACTTGCTACGTATGTGACCTTTCTTATTACAATAATGACAAGTGATAACACCTTTACCATGAGCTCTCTTCTTCTTCCAAATTATACCTTTATTCGAGTCCCTTGCCACCATAGCCTCACGTTGAATTGATTTCATACCGGACCCTTTTCTTCTAAGCTTCTCATTCAAAAGACTGCTTCGAATAGTTTCCAGAGAGACAGTTCCATTAGCATTGGCATTACTCAATGAAATAATCAATGTTTCCCAACTTTCTTAAAGCGAACTCATAAATAAAAGAGCCTGTAACTCATCATAAAAATTGACCTTCATATTTTCCAATTGATTATTACATCTTGAAATTCATTCAAATGCTCTGCAACAGACTTCACTTCATCTAATCTCAGTTGTACCAACTTTCGAACCAGAAAAGCCTTACTAGTAGCACTCTTTGACTCATACAAAGATACCAACTTGTGCCACAAAGCCTTCGCGGATTCAAAACTAGCCGCATGATGGAAAACTGAATCATCAAGATACTAGTGAATCAAAGAAATCGCCTTCTTATCCATCTTCTTCTATTTTCCCTCATCTACAACAGAGGGCTTCTTTCCATCTCCATTAATAGGATAATGAAGATCATTGAGGTACAGAACATCCTCCATCTTAGGCTTCCAAATACCCCAACTTTTCCCATCCAATATAGCCATCTTTGAAAATGAAATCACATCCGACATCAATAATTTTTCAAACCAAAATTACTCTAAGCTTTGCAATGATATATGCTCTGATACAAAACTATTATGAAAATAGAAGCAATTTGTGGAAGCTTTTATCAATGGATCTTTTTCACCCAAATCAAAAAGAGATAACTTGGATGGAAAATAAGATGGAATTGAAATCAAATGCAATAACACAAAATATTCCACCCAACCACCCACTTTATTGATTCACCAAAATTTTGTTTACAATTAATAGAACAAAGATAAAGTAAACAAAATACCACTGAATCAATAACCAAATTGAGAAAGGGAGAAAATATCTATATGGCTAAAATTGTTGGAGAAAAAGAACAAAGTTGAAGAAGAGAAAATTAGCAAAAAGATTTTCCACCACACTTTTACCCTATTTTCTAGTCTCTATTTATATAATCAATTACTTAACGCCCAAGTTAATATTAAATGGCAAAAAATAATTTGATTAGCCAATCAGAGAGAGAAATAAACATACTCAAATATGCCTATTAATTAGAGGAAACAAAATCTGCTCTTTGTTTCTTTTGCATATTTATTTCCCTCTATTTGTGATTTTGTATCACCAAAATTTAACAAATAGTATATATATTAGATACATCATTTATAATGCCAGTCTAAACCAAAATTTCAGTCGCTACCTAACCTATATATAGTGAAGTAATTAGCAATTATCACATCCACGGTAATAATATCATGAGAGAAAATTATGACTTGCTAAATATTGCATAAGTTAGAATAATCAAGAATTACTCAACTATACTGACAAATAATCAATTTAATTTAGAAATCTAGTTTTAGTTTTTATAGGAACCACATGTTTTAACTGAATGGTTTTGGATAAGTGAAAAGGGGAAGAGGGTAGGGTTAACAGCGTTCGATATTTATATCTACAAGTTTGAGCTTTATTATGTTTTAATAGAGCCTAAGAGGTGAAATTAACGTGAATTTTAAATTTAAGTCGCAAAATTGCAGTAAAAAGAAAGCATGAACAACAATGTTCCAATTATATAACTATGGGATAGAGTAGAGAGGTATGAAGCAGAGTGAATGAAGCAAACTTTTTTTGTATTGTTACTTCAGGAAAGTTTCAAATCTAATTGCTAACTAAATTCTACAATTATACATAAAATATTAAATATAAACTAAGTCTTTTATTAAATGCAAACACAATTTAAAATTTGGATAAATTGAAGATTATGTTGAATTTATGGCAATAGTAAGCACAATTTAAAATTTGGATAAATTGAAGATTATGCTCTATTTATAGTAATAGATATACGCCTATTTATGCAACTAGGTCACTGCTTTTTCTACTTGTTTTTCATGAATCCTTTGGCAATGATCATATGTTGGCATATCCGTTGTTGCTAAACCTACATTATGTAAATGTACCTATTTTTAAGGCAATAATCTATTTTTCAGTCATTACTTGTCAATTTGTCGATTGAAAAGATGATGATCTCAGATTTCAGTAGTTCAGTGCTAGAAGCATTAGCTTCATTATTATCTTGACTTGACTTTTCCTTAGTGACATCAAACTTGTCTTCAGCAGCCTTACTTCCTTCACTAGAACAAGCACCCTAAGTCTTTTCTCCATGGTCGTTAATTTCTCCATCACTTTATTTCTAGTCTTGTGGTCCTAGTAATACTAAATATTTGAAGATAATTATCAAAAATCACTAAAAGGGAAATTCACTTAGTGGGATGAATATGCGAAAGCTTCCAGCGTAGCAATATTGTCGAAATTATTAGGGTTTGGATGCATAAAGGTTAAATCCGAGATTGTTTACGATTTTTATTAGGTCAAATTATACTTTGACATTCTAATAGAAAAATAGGGAGGAGGAGGATGATATTTTTAGAAATTCAAAAATTAAGAGAAGTAGAAAGGAAAGCTCAATTTGTTAATAAAAAGTATCCAAACCATGTTTTCAAAAGTAAAAAAGCGCTTTGTGGCCTAAAAAAACCACCCATGCTTGGTACGATAGATTCAAAATCCATTTCTTAATTCTAGTTTTAAAATTGGGAAAATCGACTCCATATTATTTATCAAAATGGAAAATGATGACATTTTAATCATTCAAAATTACCTTGATGATATAATACTTGGATCTATAATGATAATTTGTGTAACGGTCTTGCAACTTCTATTAAAAATGACTTGAAATGTCTCGATGAGAGAATTAATTTTCTCTTTGGGAGTATAAATTAATGAATTAGAAAATGAAATATTCATTTATCAAGAGGAATATTATAGGGAATTATTAAAAAGTTTTAGAATGGATAACACTTCAAGGTTACCAACTCCAGTAAGTATTATTTACATCTAGACAAATAGAATTAACAGAAACGGAAAGAGAGGGATTCGAACCCTCGGTAAACAAAAAGTAAGGTTTTTGACCAAAAATAGTATAGAAGTATGATAGGCTCTTTACTTTGTTTAACAGCTTGGAGACATGACATCGTGTTGTGTACTAGTTTGTGTGCTCAATTTGAAGAACAAACCAAGAATAACTTCTTCGAGCCGTGAAACGAATTTCGTGATACTTTACCAACATTAAAGTTTATGGACTCTTTCATCAAAAAGACAAATCTTTCGAATTAGTTTAATACAGCTTTGCCAATTTTGGAGGTTGCAAGATATAACGATCTTCCTTTCTTGCACCAAAAGATGACTGCAACGGCCCGCAAATACGTACCCCTTGAGTCAATACTATTCTACATCAATTAACTCAAGTGGAACATAAATACGAACCATTAGGGTTAAAGAAGAAGAGATAGAAGAAGAAGAAAACTAAACAATATCAGAATCTCACAGTCGCAGCGGAATAAAATATAATAGTAAATAATAGATCTTTACACAAAATAAAACTATATCTGTTTATACATCATATCATCAGAGTATCTCATACAAACAACATTTACCAGTCAAACAATTCCACATTATCATAGCAGCAGATAAATATACAAATACGGATAATACGTCTCGGACTCCAGCTCCATTCCTGCTCCATAACGTCTTGTCATGAACATATAATACTCAGTCTGACACGAGCATTATAATGAAATAACACCCGAATCAGTCTGGAATACCAGCTGATAATAATGCATCCAAATTGATTATTAAAGTTTCAAAAATACTTTGAAAACAAACGCATCTCATAAGACTACGCCACAAATAAACATGTCGGGTTTTTACCTTACGATAGCTAAAACACTTTTTATAAAAATCCTCTGATATTATAATATGGTCTATATACAAATACTTATAAAATAGCCGAAATTGTTACATTATTAAATTCCAGCTACAAGCCACGGTGTGAGTAATACAAACAAATCTCGTAAAAGGCTCGTAGGGAGAATGGGTTTCCAACAATGACTAGGCACTGGGGTACCACCTTTCATAGTACCAGGTCTAGATCAGTGTACCGAGGACCATGCCCGATCCCCTGCAACACAAGGCCTGGACTACCCCTTACTGGATAGTCCCGAGTAAGATCACCCCACGGTTGGGATCAGCAACCGCACCACTAAGCTGGAAAAAAGGGACATCTAGACAGGAATGACCTTACCCGAAAATGGGTGATGCCCACCAAGCCTTGCATATCCCCTGATTTTCAGTCATTCCCAATTGATGAGGCTTGAGGCTAAGCGTTACCTTTTAGAACGTTTCACTTAGAATGCCCATCGCCCACCTGACGAAGTTCCGAAAGCATTCGTCCATACAAGTCCGTCCCGGGTTCGAACGGAATCGAAGGCACTACTCCTACTACATCCATTTTGGAAATATCCTCAAGATTAGTAGCGACTAGCCCTTGCACTTCACAGATCCATCTTCGACTCCAAACACTTTTTCCCACGAAACGTACAAACCGGATCGAATTGGTTTTCGAGAAATAAATCTCGATCCCGGTCTCTTCGAAACGATCAACGCATTTGTCCAATATTGATAGTCGGTGATTTAACTATCAATTAACATTCACAAACATCCATCACACAATAAATAATTGCCCACATTATTTATTTCCTCAAAAATATCTTAACGAGACATAATTCTGATTTCAAGATCCCTTTAAAACACTTTTCAAACCCAATTTTCTCATGGAATAGATTCTCAAATCTTTATTTCCTCTGAAACATCCAAGTACCCATATTTAAGATTAAAGATAATTTAAATACTTTATTTTTGAAAATATATTAAAACATTTATATTAACACTACTATATACTTAATTTAAAATATATATATATATACTTTTAAAAATATCTCAAATAAAATTGCTTAATAAAATATAAACTATTATCTTTAAAATAAAATTTAGTCATACTAAATTTAAAATAAAGTTATGAAACTCTATATAATTTCTAAACAATACTTTGATTGATTAACTTTAAAATAGAACCATTTTATAAAGTATAAATAATAATAATATTCTTTAAAACATAATTCTAATTATTCTTTGAAAATAATTACTACTATAACTACTTTGATATATATTTACCTTTAAATTTCTTACAACTTAAATAATTTTCTTGAAACCATTCTTTAATATAACTTCAAACTCTAATATTTCAAAAGTCTATTTTAAAAAGTACTTGGCTTTTAGGGAAATACACCTCCATCTTAGAATAACCAAAGAATTCCTTTTATCAATCCAACACGTTTTATCCCAATTCCATTTTACGTTCATCCCGTAAAATCCTTTCCATACTTTAAAAATAGCTCCTTTTATTTTTAAAGACGTTGCTATTTCCTGGAAATCACTTTCAAACATACGTTTAAAATATTTAAAATAAGCTCTAGAAATTATTTAATTGAAAATAATACTTAAGGAAATATATAGGGGCTTCCTAAGTATTTTAAATAAAATTTAACTTTAAAAATAAGGTTATTAAATCAAATATTCATATTAAAATTTCCTTTGAAAACTTAATATTACTTTACTTCTTTTAAAAATAATTAAATACCATAATACTTAATCAAATATTTGCTTTTACTAAAAAAACATTTTAAAATAATATTTCTTCCTAAAAATATTCTAAACAAATTTAAACTACAAATTTATAATTTGAAAGCTTTCTTAAAACAAAACAAAATTTCTAGGAGTAAGCACACTCCTCATTCTTTAAAATAAATCTCGCTATTATTTTCAACAATTCACATTTCCCTTTGAAATCAAATTTCAAACACCTGAAAATTTTCAACCCATTCCTTCGATTTAATCTATTTTAAAATTCTTTACTTAAGAATTTCTTTTACATTCTTTAAACCCGATTCATCTATTTAAAATTTAAAATTTCAGGTTGTATTCACCCAATCATAGCACAACACAATTTAAATTTCAATTTAGTTCATCACAGCATATAAATAAAACGCAGCACGTCAAGATCTAAACAAATTATCACAGAATATAAATTAAATTCTATTTGTGAGGGATCCAGTTGAATCCCTCCAACCTATTTTTCCTGCATCCATAGATATTAGCACAACAATATATATCGATTCAATCATATTAAACCAATCAAGCAATCATTTAAATATTGACTATTTAAATTAATTAATATTCCAGATGTGAGTGAGTTAAACTCACTTTGTGTTTTTGGCGAGCGTTCAAATTTAAATTAAATCGAATGACGTTCGATTTAACCTAAAGTTTTACTTGCTCGGAACGATTCCAGAACTGCTCCAATGCGTAGTACGCATCTCTGCGATTCCGACGTCGCCAGTTTCGTCTGAATCTGACAATGTGTGCATTAGATACGAATTTTCAAAGTTTTGTATATAAAATTTAAAACAAATTTCCTTTTTAATAAACCTTAACAGATCATGGCCGTACGTTCCAAATCAAGGCCGCCCCCTTTCTTCCTCTCGAACACGTTCTACAGGACAAAGCAGAACCCATCACACGACTAAAAACCCTAATTGCTTCTCCCACATCGCTCGCCGATAGATCGATCAGAGGCTACCACGCTGAAGAGCATTGCGAGCTCCATCTTCCGCTCAAGCCACTTCGAACTCGGTCGCCCCAAGCACCCTAGAAACGAGGACGAATGCGCGAATATCGCGGCCTCTAATCCCCTCCAAACGACGACGACACTCAAGATCCACCGTTGGATAGGTTGACGTCGAGGTGTTCTTGGCTTTCCAGTTGGAAGCATCTTCTAAAACTCGATGGATTGATCGCAAATTGAACGAAAAGGGGAAATATTTCGGCCATTAGAGTTAAATAAGTGGCGGCTCTGAAAAAATTAGGGTTAGGGTTCGTTATGCGTATATATACACGTTTAGTTATATTATTTTAACAATAAAACCAATTTTAACAAGCTTTTACAAACGAACTCCAAACAACGCATGCCGACAGGCGTTTCTAAGTTTTTACTTACGTTTCGAACACAATGGAACATGTTTCGGAAGCTAATTCGATGGTATGTGCGAGTTACGGAAATATATGATCAATTTTAAATTAAATCGATTAAAGTATTTTATATGCATTTAAAGCTGCCAGGGTCAAACAACAACTCTGATTTCTACGAAAATTGAAATCCGAAATTAACTAACTATTACGGATCCGATGGAACTGGTTTCGTCGAATTCTAAGATTGTGCCCCGGAAGGCTATTTTATCTCGTCGATTATTTCGAGCGACTTTCAAAATCGTCGAAATCACTTGAACTTCACTTTTTAAAATTTTATTAACTCAATTATAATTCATATAGAATTTATAATCACATTAAAAATCATTCTGATTCAGTTTAAATCAAAAAGTTGATTATTTGCATTATTACATTATTAAATTCCATTATTAAATTAATATAAAATTGCAAATTCAATCTATCGACTATTAATTCCATCCAATGGTCCAATATTAGTATTTAAATTAAAATAAACTTAAATAAATTTTTAAAAACCATTTTTATATTTATTTACACTCAGATTCACCAATTACCCGAATTCTAATATTAAATTATTATTCAAATTTCAATTAAAATCCCGTATTTGAAATTTAACCAATTTTATTGATTTGACCAAATTCTTTTATTTCAAAATTCAAATTATAACACATATTCAATATTTAAAATGAATTAAATGTTCAAATCTAGCGACCCTAAATTCCTGGTCGTTACATTCCTCCCCCCTTATAAAAATTTCGTCCCTGAAATTTGCTAAGGTAGAAAGAATGTTCCAAACTTAATACCAAAACTTACTTAGTGAAATCTCAATTTCACTTTGCTCAAATTCTTTAGTTACTAATCGAAACTACTAGTTTCGATTTCTATCCCAAAATCCTTTTTATTTTCAATTGTTATTTGAAATCAACTTTGTCGTTAAAGAAACATTTCAAATTTTCCAAAAATTTTCTAACTCCCAAAATTTCCGAAAAATTTTGGCAGAGTCTCCCCTGTACGGAGGAGCTTTTGGAATTTCACAATAGATATAAATATGCATACATCGACCCACACAGTCGGAAAAACCAAAAACAGTTCATATTTCCTATTTTTATTGCGTAGGCGCACCTTTATTAGCATTTTTAAAGCAAGCAACTAAATAGTATCGCATATACGCACTCCAACTCTACCCATTGCCTCCCATACCTGTACTTACTTAAACAAACACATCAGTTTCCAATAGTATGAGCATTTATCAACATTCTTTTCATAAAAAAAGCCCAAACACATCAATTACAAAGTTTAAACAAGCAAACTTCATAATTATACATGTTAACTTCTTTTATAAGCAATTTCACAATTTCAACATCATTTTAAATCCTATTTACAAACCTAAACTTCATTTTATCTCACTCAAACAATTTATATTCAAGTTCACTACATACCATTCATATTTATTATATCCAATTCATTTCCACTTCAATATGATTAACATATGCCTAAGTTACATCTCCTTACTTCAATTCAATTCCAAATTGATTCACAACCAAATTTTACCTTCAATTTAAAGTATTTACATTTCTTTTATGCTCCATTTCCATTCTTATGCAAAACCACTTAATAAAATTTCAATTCATCTCAATTGATTCAATAACCCATTTCAATTTGTTTCTTTAAGCCAATTAAATTTTTGTTTACAACAAAACGACCAATTTCTATGCAAATTTAAAGTTATCTAAGCAAATTACCATCACTTAAGCTTATAACCATTTAAAATTAATTCCAGTTCAAATTCATATTAATTTACTCCTTTCGGAAATATTCCCAACCCGAATATTCTTATTTCCTTGCAATTTTAATTCAATTTCTTATTGTCACTTCAAGTTCATCATCCAACTAAAGTTTATATTAATATCATCCCATTCTTTATTATTTACAACTCATACACCTTTATTTCATCACAATAATTAACTAAAATCCTTTCTCTTGCATTTCAATGTTTATTACCTAAACAAATTTCATTCAAGATCATTATAAGCTCAACCACAACTATTTTCTAATTGCTTAAGTTCTTTTAATTTCACAATATTTCCATTTCTTCTTATATCAATTTTATTTTTATTTTCATTTGATTCTCATTCAACCAAATTCCAATTCATTTACAAATTTTAATTCAATTTGTTTATTTATTCAATCCGTTTTAGATTTATTTTATTAGCAAAGAAACCACTTTAAATTATTTCACTCATTTGAATTTATTTACAATTGAAACCATTACCATTATAATCTAATTCCATTATTCATTCACACTCTCAACTTTTATTGCCAAAATTAAATCCCATACTAGAACTGGGTTTTTATTTTTCCCTTCAAAATTTTCTTAACAATCCACCAAAATTTCATCCATGCCAATACAAATTCCATTGAATTTAGTTTACACTAAATTCATTTTCAAGCTTCTTTTTATTTAATTTAGCTTATGCTAAATTCATTCTCGAACAATTTCTTTGAATTTAGTTGAGTTAAAGTTTTATTCATACAATATCCTTTCAACTTAATTAAATTCTCCTTCAATTCAATTCTGCATGGTTCATAATCCAAGCATTCTTATTCCATTTCAATTATTAAATCAATCCTCCATATACAAGTTCAAAATTTATTTTACTAACTTAACTTCATTCACATCTCTTATACTTTACATTTTCTTCACCTTATCTTACTTTACATCTCATTTAGGATTAAATTTGAATTCCCCATGCCATTCAACTATTTCCCATTTGTGATTATAATTCCATTTCCTATTTATAAGTTCACCAAATTATCTACTTCAAAGTTTATATTGCTCATTTTAATTCATTTATATCTTATAATCATCAATTTCAAATTTTATATATATGTGTGTATCACTACATTCTTAAAGATACAAATTTTCCTTCCAATTTAATCCTTTGCAAATTTTAAATCCACAATTTCATATTATAAGTATAATACTTAATAGTTTGTGGGTATAATTCATTACACCATGACCCACAAATACAAAGCCATTTTATATTTAAATTTAATTCAAATTAATTTAATTCTAAGTTTAATTTATTTAACTTATCCCAAGTTAAATTCAAATTTTCTATTTACTTCCGTATATTCAAGTCAAAATTTAATTCCAAGATTAAGATTTTCATTTTTTTCCTTATTAATATCAACTTCACTTAATAAGTTCAATAGTTGATCCAATTTAGCCTTCACATTATTTAAATAGAATTTTCCAGAATTCAATTGCCCGGTTTTTATTTCAAAACCATCTTAAAATAATAATCTACTCATACCTACTTGGTACATCAAATCAAACTTCCAGATTTATTTAAAACAATCTGTTTTCACCAAAGCAATTTCCTTTTTGAAACTTCTAAAATCACTTGTATCTCAAACAAGTCCAACAAATATCATAATCACTCACATGGTAGCAATCCATCACTTTAGAAACTCGAAAATGAATTCTAATGATGTGGCCGGCATCATCAGGATTATTTTCCAGCGACTGAAGTGAGTTCAGTGCTTCCTTACTTCCCTACATTCATTTCAAAACAGTTTCCATTCAAAAATACTTCCCAAAATAATATTCAAATATTGCCTTCAAACACCTTTAGACAACATTCCCAAACATTTCCAAGATTTTAAATTTCCAAACTTCTGTTTCTAATACATTTAAAATCCTTTCCAAAACTTCTGGGATTTAAATTCTGGTTTAGTTTAAATTAGTTATTCTCTTTTGTATAATTTATACTCATGGAATTTATTTGGTTATAACCATTTCAAAATTTAGATTAAATTTTAGATTCTTATTTAATTATAGTATTAACAACCAACCAACCAAATATATATAATAATAATTTCAGAAAATTATTTCTTTCATATCAAAATATAATTTTGGGTAAAATTATTTCATTTACCCACTTTAAAATCTATACTATGTCAGTTTATCTTGTCTAAGAATTTAGAAACCCCTATCGATACGGTTGTACTTCCCGTACCGACCAGAATTCATAAACACTCAACTGATAAGTCAAAACAGTATAAAAACAATTTTATATTCACTAACAAGTACGCTCTCATGTCTATTAATACACTCAACTCATTATAGAGTACTATTGACTCTGTTTAATGAGTAATTTCCCCACCAAAGCCTAGGTTGTCGCCAACCTAAGTTCTGATACCAAGTGTAACAGCCGGCAAATCTGTACCCCTTGAGTCAACACTATTCTACATCAATTAACTCTAGTGGAACAGAAATACGAACCATTAGGGTTAAAGAAGAAGAGATAGAAGAAGAAGAAAACTAACAATATCAGAATCTCACAGTCGCAACGAAGTAAAATATAATAGTAAATAATAGATCTTTACACAAAATAAAACTATATCTGTTTATACATCATATCATCAGAGTATCTCATACAAACAACATTTACCAGTCAAACAATTCCACATTATCATAGCAGCAGATAAATATACAAATACGGATAATACGTCTCGGACTCCAGCTCCATTCCTGCTCCATAGCATCCTGTCCTGAACATATAATACTCGGTCTGACCCGAGCATTATAATGAAATAACACCCGAGTCAGTTTGGAATACCAGCTGATAATAATGCATCCAAACTGATCGTTAAAGTTTCAAAAATCCTTTGAAAACAAAAGCATCTCGTAAGACCACGCCACAAATAAGCGTGTCGGGTTTTTACCTTACGACAGCTAAAACACTTTTTATAGAAATCCTCTGATATTATAATATGGTCTATATACAAATACTTATAAAATAGCCGAAATTGTTACATTATTAAATTCCAGCTACTAGCCACGGTGTGGGTAATACAAACAAAACTCGTAAAAGGCTCGTAGGGAGAATGGGTTTCCAACAATGACTAGGCACTGGGGTACCATCTGTCACAGTACCTGGTCTAGATCAGTGTACCGAGGACCACGCTCGATCCCCTGCAACACAAGGCCCGGACTACCCCTTACTGGATAGTCCCAAGTAAGATCATCCTGTGGTTGGGATCAACAACCGCACCACTAAGCCGAAATAAAAGGGACATCTAGACAGGAATGACCTTACCCGGGAATGGGTGCTACCCACCAAGCCTTGGTGCATATCTCTTGATTTTCAGTCATTCCCGGTTGATGAGGCTTGAGGCTAAGCGTTACCTTTTAGAACGTTTCACTTGGAATGCCCATTGCCCACCTAACGATGTTCCGAAAGCATTCGTCCATACAAGTCTGTCCCGGGTTCGAACGGAATCGAAGGCACTACTCCTATTATATCCATTATGGAAATATCCTCAGGATTAGTAGCAACAACCCTTGCACTTCACTTCTCCATCTTCGACTCTGAACACGTTTTCCCACGAAACGTACAAATCGGATCGAAGTGGTTTTCGAGAAATAAATCTCGATCCTGATCTCTTCGAAACGATCAACGCATTTGTCCAATATTGATAGTTGGTGATTTAACTATTAATTAACATTCACAAATATCCATCACACAATAAATAATTGCCCGCATTATTTATTTCCTCAAAAATATCTTTACAAGATATAATTCTAATTTCAAAATCCCTTTGAAACGCTTTTCAAACCCAATTTTCTCATGGAATAGATTCTCAAATCTTTGTTTCCTCTGAAACATCCAAGTACCCATATTTAAGGTTTAAAAATAATTTAAATACTTTATTTTTGAAAATATATTAAAACATTTATATTAACACTAATATATACTTAATTTAAAATATATATATACTTTTAAAAATATCTCAAATAAAATTGCTTAATAAAATATAAACTATTATCTTTAAAATTAAGTTTAGTCATACTAAATTTAAAATAAAGTTATGAAACTCTATATAATTTCTAAACAATACTTTTATTGATTACCTTTAAAATAGAACCATTTTATAAAGTATAAATAATAATAATATTCTTTAAAACATAATTCTAATTATTCTTTGAAAATAATTACTACTATAACTACTTTGATATATATTTACCTTTAAAATTCTTACAACTTAAATAATTTTCTTGAAACCATTCGTTAATATAACTTCGAACTCTAATATTTCAAAAATCTATTTTAAAAACGTACTTGGCTTTTAGGGAAATACACCTCTATTTTAGAATAACCAAAGAATTCCTTTTATCAATCCAACATGTTTTATCCCAATTCCATTTTACGTTCATCCCGTAAAATCCTTTCCATACTTTAAAAATAGCTCCTTTTATTTTTAAAGACGTTGCTATTTCCTGGAAATCACTTTCAAACATACGTTTAAAATATTTAAAATAAGCTCTAGAAATTATTTAATTGAAAATAATACTTAAGGAAATATATAGGGGCTTCCTAAGTATTTTAAATAATCTTTGACTTTAAAAATAAGGTTATTAAATCAAATATTCATATTAAAATTTCCTTTGAAAACTTAATATTACTTTACTTCTTTTAAAAATAATTAAATACCATAATACTTAATCAAATATTTGCTTTTACTAAATAAACATTTTAGAATAATATTTCTTCCTAAAAATATTCTAAACATATTTAAACTGCAAATTTATAATTTGAAAGCTTTATTAAAACAAAACAAAATTTCTAGGAGAAAGCACACTTCTCATTCTTTAAAATAAATCTCGCTATTATTTTTAACAATTCACATTTCCCTTTGAAATCAAATTTCAAACACCTGAAAATTTTCAACCCATTCCTTCGATTTAATCTCTTTTAAAATTCTCTACATGAGAATTTCTTTTATATTCTTTAAACCCGATTCATCTATTTAAATTTTAAAATTTCAGGTTGTATTCACCCAATCACAGCACAACACAATTTCAATTTCAATTTAATTCATCACAGCATATAAATAAAACGCAGCACATCAAGATCTAAACAAATTATCACAGAATATAAATTAATTTCTATTAGTGAGGGATCCAGTTGGATCCCTTCAACCTGTTTTCCCTGCATCCACAGATATTAGCACAACAATATATATCGATTCAATCATATTCAACCAATTAAGCAATCATTTAAATATTGACTATTTAAATTAACTAATATTCCGGATGTGAGTGAGTTATACTCACTTTGTGTTTTTGGCGAGCGTACAAATTTATTAAATCAAATGACGTTCGATTTAACCTAAATTTTTACTTGCTTGGAACGATTCCAGAACTGCTCCAATGCGTAGTACGCGTCTCTACGATTCCGGCGTCGCCAGTTTCGTCTGAATCTGACAACGTGTGCATTAGATATGAATTTTCAAAGTTTTGTATATAAAATTTAAAACAAATTTCCTTTTTAATAAACCTTAACAGATCATGGCCGTACGTTCCAAATCAAGGCCACCCCCTTTCTTCCTCTCGAACACGTTCTACAGGACAAAGTCGAACCCATCACGCGACTAAAAACCCTAATTGTTTCTCCCACATCGCTCGCCGATAGATCGATCAGAGGCTACCACGCTGAAGAGCATTGCGAGCTCCATCTTCGGCTCAAGCCACTTCGAACTCGGTCGCCCCAAGCACCCTAGAAACGAGCACAAACGCACGAACATCGCAGCCTCTAATCCTCTCCAAACGACGACGACGCTCAAGATCCACCGTTGGATAGGTTGACGTCGAGGTGTTCTTCGACTTTCCAATTGGAACATCTTCTAAAACTCGATGGATCGATCGCAAATTGAAGGCAAAGGGGAAAGATTTTTGGCCATTGGAGTTAAATAAGTGGCAGCTCTGAAAAAATTAGGGTTAGGGTTCGTTATGCGTATATATATACGTTTAGTTATATTATTTTAATAATAAAACCAATTTTAACAAGCTTTTACAAACGAACTCCAAACAACGCGTGCCAACAGGTGTTTCTAAGGTTTTACCTACGTTTCGAACAGAATGGAAGTGTTTCGGAAGCTAATTCGATCATATGCGCGAGTTACGGAAATAGACGATCAATTTTAAATTAAATCGATTAAAGTATTTTCTATGCGTTTTAAGCTGCCGGGGTCAAAGGACAACTCCGATTGCTACGAAAATTGAAATCCGATAATAACTAACTATTACGGATCCAATGGAACTAGTTTCGTCGAATTCCGAGACTGTCCCCCGAACGGCTATTTTATCTCGTCGATTATTTCGAGCGACTTTCAAAATCGTCGAAATCACTTGAACTTCACTTTTTAAAATTTTATTAACTCTATTATAATTCATATAGAATTTATAATCACATTAAAAATCATTCTGATTCAGTTTAAGTTAAAATTTGATTATTTTCATTATTATATTATTAAATTCCATTATTAAATTAATATAAAATTCCAAATTCAATCTATCGACTATTAATTCCATCCAATGGTCAAATATTAGTATTTAAATTAAAATAAACTTAAATAAATTTTTAGAAACCATTTTTATATTTATTTACACTCAGATTCACCAATTACCCCAATTCTAATATTAAATTATTATTCAAATTTTCAATTAAAATCCCGTATTTGAAATTTAACCGATTTTATTAATTTAACCAAATTCTTTTATTTCAAAATTCAAATTATAACACATATTCAACATTTAAAATGAATTAAATGTTCAAATCTAGCGACCCTAAATTCCGGGTCGTTACAATGACATTTAAAACATCCTCAGTATTCATATGCCAATCATTTTATTGTCCAAAAGAAAGGTAATTTGGGGTGAAGAAAGAAAAGATAGAACATAATCTCATAAAACATGTCGAGTAATACACAACATGAGCAAGTCTTTACAAAAGAAATCATCTTTATTATACACAACATTAGAGTACACTAACCTATTAGCAGCCTAGACAGTTATAACAACATGTCCTTACAATTGTTGACAAGAACAAGATATGACAAAACAGCGGAAGAATATAAGGTACATTAATACGTTTGGGAAAATCCAGCTCGCTACCTGAAAGCTCCAAATAATCCAGCTAAATTTGGAAAATATGCTCGGGCTGACCCATGCATTATAGAAAAACAATGCCTGGGTTAGTTTGGTAAAACTAGCATGAGAAACTCAAATCACAAAGAACTTTATTATAACTTGTCAAACACTTCTAAAATCAAAGTTATCTCGTAAGACCACACTACACACTAATATGGACGATTTTTTACTTTACGATGACCAAAATATTTTTATAGAAAATCCGGTGATATTGTGATAATGTCTAGAATACAAATACATATTAATCATAGCCGAAATTATTACATTATTAAATTTCATCATAATATGTATAAAGTCAAGTTCGCTTGGTGCTTATTAGAGTGGATTTCAATAATGGCAAGGTATGGGACTACAATCCTTATAGTACAACCTAAATAAAATGTCCAAGAGGTTAGACCCTACCACTGAACTTGGATAGTATAGAATATGTGATCACTCTGCTTATTCCCAACCTTTGTCGGGAGCTCTCATGCATGACCAACCCTAGTTCTTTTTGAAATTATCAAACAATACATATGAACAGGGATCACCCCTAACCGTTTAAGGGGACAGATCTCCCTATCACTTGTCTTAGGAGAACAAAACAAGATATATACACATAGTACAGCATCATCGAAGATGACTTTGCTATATAACTCACGTGTTTCTCCTAGATATTTACGAAATTATATTTTGGCCCAGGTTTGATAGTCGGTTATTTAACTATTAATTAAAAAAATAAGCAGTAATTTAGTGGTTTAATTACCTATAACAACCACTAAGCCTCGAAATAAATCGTTCATTCATTTAATTCTCTTTTCAAAAGTGTTTATTAAAATCATTCATCTACTTATCTCGGTGACATAAGTATATTCATAAAATATTTTTGAAAGATTTCACATATCCAAATCATATCAAAGGATCAAAATAAAATGTTGTTTAAATTAGAGATAAAGATAACCTCAGACAATATTCCTTCGGTGCTAAGTGTGGAACAAATGTCCGTACCATCAGAATTAAGGTCAGTTAAAGGAAATCAGATCTCACTTCTTTTAAAATTTTCTTCTATAAATCCACTTTATCAATCTCTTTATTTACTGATCCCCTTTATTTAAATTCCAAACCAATTTACAAAACTCTTTATAAATCACCAAGTTAAACTTAAAAAAATTCTTTTATAAATATCAAAACCATTTATTTGTCTCTTTTTAAATCTCACAAATCGTTTATTAATCTTCCTTTATGAATATCCAAAAAATAATTTATAAAAATTCTTAAAAATATTCCTTATTTAAGGCAAAACTACTTTGGTAAAGTCATTTAATAAAGTCCTTTTGATAGATGAAATGATTATTTAATACACCTTTACTAAAATCATTGCTTAAGTTGAAAACATTATTAAAAGAATGATTGACCGTAAAAATTAGAAAGAAGCTTAGTGATCACAGTGGTTCTCGTTTAGCTAAGTTTTCTTTGCAAGTTATAACATGGGTATTTACATAACAAGCAGTTATGTATAAGAGAATTAGCCGGAAACAAACAAATCAACATATTAGTGTTAACCCCGTTCCAGCCTACGAGTTAAGAGGCCCACGAGTTAAAGGAGTCAACGAGTTAAGGCCTGGGATGGGCCACGACTTAAGGTGTTTAACGACTCAGGAAGCCTCACGACTCAACGAGTCACCGACTCAACAAGTTAACGACCTAAAGCTCAAAGCGACTTAAAGGGTTACGACTCAACGACCCAAGGAGAGATTGTACGACTTAAGGAACCTTACGAGTTAAGAAACCTTACGACTTAAAGAATTTTACGGGTTAAGGAGGGCTTGCGAGTTAAGACATTAACGACCTGAGGAATGTCACGACTTATGGAGGTCTACGACTTAAGAGGACTGCGACATAAAGGTGATACGACCTAAGTCTTCAGAGACAAGTTATCATGCTATAATGAGATAACTCGTTGACGACATACGGCTTATGATGAGTCATGTACGACTCGTACTAACATCAAAGAAAGTTGAACTAGTTAACTCGTGAACGACTCAAGACTTGTGCTATATTCAGAGGATTGAAGGCGCTCTGGTACGAAGCTAGGGTTCAAGCTGTGGAGTCGTCCATGGCCCAACCTGACTCGGCTACGAGTTAACGATGAGTCGGGTACGACTCACGACTCAAGACCGAAAACTCCTATAAATACATGACCACTTCCAACATTTGGGGGACTTTTTTGGCTCATTCATTTCAAGCGTCGTTACTCTGCTGCATTCCGAACTACTCCAACACTTAAAGCTTTTGAGATACAAAGAAAAGCCTCAAAGAACTCCACGAAGAAATCATGCATGTCCAACATGAGTTCGAAGATTTTGATCGACATTGGAGTTTAGGCTACTTGTTCTAAGTCACTTGTAACTCGAAGTGTGTTGTAATCAAAGTGTAATTGCATCGACTTGTAATCAAATCGTCAATAAAGATATTCAAAGTGGACGTAGGCTCTCTCTTGAGCCGAACCACTATAAAATTGCTGTTGTTTACTGCTTTTTCTGTGATTTTCTGCTCATACTCTGCTCCCGAATCATTGGGTGGTGCTTTCACAACTTCACTTCATACACCGGGGTGTTAGCGTTCAAATTTTAGCGTTAACATTTTTGGTGCTTTCACTGAGAATTGAACTCCACGAAAGTTTGTTGAAGTAACCTCTTTGAAGACTAGAAGTTTATCCGAAATCATGGCTTCGGGTAGAAAGAGTAGATCTGTAAGATCTGGAAATGCTCAAGAGGGAACCTCCGCTTCCCCTGTATCGAATCAAGCAACTCTAGCTGTCGGAGTTACAAAGGCAGAGCTGGATGCTGCAATCTTAGGGCTGAACCAGCAGATAAATGCCCAAAATGCACAATTCGAGGCTCAGAATGCCCAAAATGCCCTAATTCTGAATAGGTTGAACGATCTGCTTGGGGCAAACCGTCAACCGGCAGGTAATGAAAGGAACTTTGCTGGCAACATTCATGATGCTGAAGAAAGGAATGCTCCTGAAAGGGCTGCTAGCCCTTTTGAACAAACACTTCCTGAGGTTGGTGGATCTAGAACTCGATATGATGAGGAGTATCTTTCTGGGATGGTCCGACAAATCATGAAAGAGAGTATGCAGAGGGTTGAAGACGAGAAAGAATGGGGTTTTGCCCCAAGTAAAACTCCATTTGCTGAGAAAATCTTAAAGGCTGAATTCCCAAGGAAGTTTGTCCCTCCAACCATTCCAGCTTACAAAGGAACAAGTGATCCGAACGAATTCTTGTATAAGTATGATTGGCACATGACAGGTGCCAGGGCTTTTGATGAAATAAAGTGCCGATATTTTCCTGTATACCTGGAAGTTGTAGCTCTGCTTTGGTTCACCAAGCTGCCAGTCCGATCTATCGATCAGTTTTCTGACTTAACCCAGAAATTCAAGGAGCAGTTCAGACTATACGCTTCAAAAGCCAAAGATATTATGTCGTTGTCAAGTTTAGAACAGAATCCGGGTGAAACTATCAGATCTTTCTTGAATCGCTTTAATATAGCGCTGGCCGAGGTAGACAATGCAGAACCACGGATGATCTTGACCTATCTGATGAGGGCCATCGACAAGTCGAGCAAATTTGGAAAATGGCTTAACATGAAGGAACCAAATTCCCTTGAAAAATTCTACAAGAAAGCAGATGAGTTCATACGCCTGGAAAGCCGTCCTGTACCGGTAAAGGCAGTGTTAGAAAAAGCTGAAGATAACATTGCTGCTCCACGCAAGAGTGAATCTGCTGGACAGAAAAGGGAAAATAACGATGGAAAGAAACAGAAAAATCTGAAGAGGCCTTGTTCCTTCAAACCATCGGAATATACTCCTTTATCAGATACACCAGAGCATATATACCTTGCCACTAAAGATTCTGTTGAATATCCTAAACCTCCTGTTCTAAGAACCGGGAGGAAAGCTGTGCAAAGTGGGAAATTCTGTCGCTTTCATAATCAACCTGGTCATGATACCGACGAATGCCGCCAATTGAAAAATCTGATTGAAGAGTTGCTAAGGGAAAACAAGCTGCAGCAATTTGTGAAAAAGAATAGCAACAATCCTGCTTCGTCTAGTCAGGGGCAGCAAGCTCCTGCTCATCAGCCTAGGATAGGTGAGAAGGCAGCAGGGCATGAATCTGGAAGGCCCATTATCAATGTCATTACAGGAGGACCTCACCCAGCAGGCAGAAGCTGGGGTGAGATGGAAAGGTATACCCGAGCTTTGAAATACGTACCGACCGAAGAAGATGTATTCGTTTTGGAAGGTGCTATGCCCCTGAAGCAGCAAAGAACCTTCAATGATGATATTGTGTTCAGAGCCAGGGATTCCGCAGGTATTGAAGCTCCTACCTTGGATCCCTTAGTCATCTCGGCTGGTATCGGGCCAGCTATGGTCAGAAGAGTTCTCATTGATTGTGGCGCATCCTGCAATATCCTCTTCAAGAAAACATTCGACCAGATGAAGATCCCTATGGCTGATGTGCAAGCCTCATCGCAGAAAATCGCTGGCTTCACTGGGGAGCCAAAACAGCCGATAGGAACCGTTGATTTGTTTGTGGAACTTGGAGAAAGAGAGAGAAAAGTGGTCCGCAAGCAAACTTTTGTGATTGTCGACGAATTTTCTGCTTACAATGCTTTCCTTGGCCGTCCAACTCTCACAGCATTCAAAGTTGTTCTAGCCCCATGGTGCCTCACCATTAAATTTCCCACAGATAATGGAGTGGGAGTTATAAAAGGGGATCAAAATGCGGGGCGGGAATGTTATCTAACAGAGCTACGAGAAACCAGAAAAAGAGAAATGGGAAAGGATGCGGCAGCCCCAGTCCGCATCAAAGAACCAGCCTTGTAGCAATTACAGGGCGGACCCTGCACTGGCGAGCACAGCGGAGCAAGGAAAGAAATGGATCCTAGAAAAGTCAGTGCAGGGGAGAATAGAGTGGTACCAGTGGAAACGACAATACCAGTACCTGTTGACCCAAAGGACCCAAACAAGGTGTTGAATGTGGGTTCACAACTTAATGTGTCAATTCAGAATATCTTAATATCTTTTTTAAAGGCAAATTTGGATGTTTTTGCTTGGACTCATGCCGATATGTGCGGAATATCCCCAGAAGTTGCAGTACACGCTCTAAATATTGATCCAAAATTTACACCTGTAAAGCAGAAAAGGAGAACTCAAGGTCCAGAAAGGTCAGCAGCATTAAAAGAAGAAGTTGATCGGCTCATGGAGAATAATTTTATTAAAGAATCTACCTATCCGAATTGGGTTTCAAATCCAGTGCTGGTTAAGAAAGCCAACGGAAAATGGAGAGCATGCATCGATTTTTCAGATCTAAACAAGGCATGCCCCAAAGACTGCTTCCCATTACCCAGAATCGATCAACTGGTAGACGGAACAGCGGGACACGAATTGTTATCTTTCATGGATGCTTACTTCGGATACAACCAGATCATGATGCATGAGCCAGATCAGGAGGACACAAGCTTTATCACTGACATTGGTCTTTACTGCTTCAGAGTTATGCCCTTCGGGTTGAAGAATGCAGGGGCAACATACCAAAGACTTGTTAATGCTATGTTCAAACCGCAATTAGGCAAGACTATGGAAGTCTACGTCGATGACATGTTAGTAAAGTCTAAGAAAGCAGTGGATCACATAGAACACTTAGCAGACATGTTCGCGGTCCTCCGAAAATACGGAATGAAGCTCAATCCTTTGAAATGTTCATTTGGAGTGGAATCCGGCAAATTTTTAGGTTTCATCGTGAACGCTAGGGGCATTGAGGCTAGTCCAGCTCAAATTACCGCCTTAAAGGAAGTCAAAGCTCCTAGAACAAAGAAGGAATTGCAAAGTCTCAATGGAAAAGTCGCCGCCTTGAGTCGGTTCATTTCCAAAGCCACAGATAAATGCATCCCATTCTTTGATGCCCTAAAGAAAGGAAAGAAAAACTTCGATTGGACTCCCGAATGCCAAAAAGCCTTTGATGAATTGATTCGCCATCTGGAAACGCCTCCAATACTTTCTAGGCCTGGCGATGGCGAGGACTTCTTATATACTTGGCAGTATCATCTCATGCTTTAAGTGCAGCGCTGATACGAGAAGACAAGAGGATTCAACATCCAGTTTATTATATCAGCAAAAGACTCACTGGGGTAGAGATGAATTACTCTAAGTTAGAAAAACTCGCCTATTGCCTGCTAATTGCATCTAGGAAGTTAAGGCAATATTTTCAAGCTCATCCGATCAGAGTCTGATCAACCTTTAAAGCAAGTCCTGTTTCGCCCTGAGACTTCGGGTCGTCTTCTAAAGTGGAATATTGAACTCAGTCAATATGACATCACTTATCATCCCCGAAAAGCAATCAATGGACAAGCTTTAGCAGATTTCATCGCAGAATTCACAGATAAGGGTAACAGTGAGGAGGAAACGATCGACGATTCCCCAATCCAATGGAAGTTATATGTCGATGGCGCAAGAAACGACTACTGTTCTGGAGCCGGAGTTGTACTTGAGACCCCTGAAGGTCGATCATTATGCTATGCACTAAGATTGGAATTTCCTTCAACAAATAATGAAGCAGAATACGAAGCCCTTATCGCTGGCTTAAGGATTGCTAAAGAATTAAACATCCGAGCGTTACAGATCTTCAGTGATTCTCAGCTTATTGTATACCAAGTCAAAAAGGAATTCCAAGCGAAAGGGGGGAATCTGCCCGCCTACTTGTCAAAGGCTTGGGAACTCCTGGGTGATTTCGATCATTACATGATAAGTCACATTCCTCGAGAAGAAAACATGAAAGCAGATTCTCTCGCAAAGTATTCTAGCACAGGCGAAGCTCAATTTCTGGGGTTAACCCCAGTAGAGATCCTGTCGACCCCAAGCATTGATGAGATGGATATTGATTGGATCATGAGCATGTCTCAAGAGCAAGAATCATGGATGACTCCAATAACAGAATATCTGCTCAATGGATCTTTACCGGAAAGTTCAAAAGAACGAAAGAAGCTACTGAGGAAAGCCTCTCGCTATATAGTCCAGGATGGCCAGTTATACAGACGGGGATTCTCAATGCCGTTACTTCGATGTGTATCCAGGGAAGAGTCCGAAACAATCCTAGCTGAGGTGCATGGGGGAGAATGTGGTGATCATTTAGGTGGTCAAACTTTAGCAAAAAAGATTCTCCGATACGGATATTTTTGGCCAGAAATTAATCGAGATGCAGCAGATTATTCCTGAAAATGTGACAGATGCCAAAGATTCGCCAAGATTCCTAGAGCTCCTTCCACTGAACTCACGCAGATGATCAGTCCATGGCCGTTTGCAATATGGGGGATAGACCTTGTAGGACCATTACCAACTGCCAAATCTGGAATTAAATATGCCATTGTTGCTGTAGATTATTTTACTAAGTGGGCAGAAGCTGAACCACTGGCTACTATCACCTCAAAGAAGATGATAAGTTTTGTGACTAAAAACATCATTTGCAGATACGGTGTGCCTCAAAAAATAATTACAGACAATGATACTCAGTTTGAAAGTGAAGAATTCCAAGATTTTTGCAAACGGTTCAAAATCCGAAAGAGCTTCTCGGCAGTAGCCCATCCGCAAGCAAACGGGCAAGTGGAAGCAGTAAATAAAATTATCAAGTCAACCATCAAGAAGCAACTTGAAAGAGCAAAAGGTGGTTGGGTCGATAAGCTACCGCTGGCACTATGGGCATACAGAACTACCCACAAAACTGCGACTGGGCATACTCCGTTTTCATTGGCATACAGATCAGAGGCAATGATTCCGGTAGAAACAGAGGTCCCTTCACATAGAAGAATCCATTTCAATCAAGCGGAGAATGAGAAACTACAGCTTGAGGCACTAGATCTCCTTGATGAAAAAAGAGAAGAGGCTGAGCTCAGAATCGCATCTCATCAGCAAAGGATAGCCAGACATTTCAATTCCAAAGTTCGCCAACGCAGCTTTGAAATTGGAGATCTAGTCCTAAAGAGAATTATGACAGCAACAGGTGTGTTTGGGCCAAATTGGGAAGGACCATATGTCATAGGTCAAAAGATTCTGGACGGCACATTCAAACTCACTACTGTCGAAGGAGATCAAATTCCAAGAGCTTGGAACAGCAATCACTTGCGTCCATACTTTACTTGATAGCTTTGTTGAAATATTATAAAAAGAATTATGAATGTATGATTCCTGTAATTGAAAGCGATTGTAAAACTGATGCAAGTGAATAATGAAAGACTATAAAGTGGATGTAGGCCCAAATTCTTGACCGAACCACTATAAATCTTGTGTTCCTTATTATTATTACATGTTTGCTTTATTTTCGATATGAAAAGTACATTAAATGTATTACTGAAATATCGATTTAAATTTTTGCAGGCAATGAAAACAAAACTTGCACATTACAAGACCAAGTGATTCTTGTTATCATTCAACAAACAAATTCCAAGTCGCAAAATTCCCAAGCTTAAATCCTAGATAAGAAGCACTTCAATTGAACGGTCAATGATTTCGCCGAAAACGGGCTTTAGCTAATAAATTGAGAAGTTTGAACAAACAAACATCCAATTAAGAAGCTTATGTCCGTTCTCGTGAACTGGCCTAGCAATGAAGTACACTTCTTTGGATTAAACAGGCTACTTGTAAGGGAAGGGAGTGCAAGCAAAAAAAAAATAGAGAATCACTAGAAAGGCATAAGCAAGTGGACAAGGAACAACTAAAGTCCTCTTCGGAGGCACAACTCTTCGGAGGATAAAGACCTCAAACGAAGCATATGCCGTAAAAAAGAAAGTTCTCTACTCAACCAAAAAAGATTGGAGGAGTCATGACCCTCCAACCATGAGAGAGTAACTTCCAGGCAATCTTCGGAGGCACATTTCACCAGGAGTTGAAGTGTAACAGCCTCTCTTCGGAATTTCACTTCACCAGAGTTGAAATGTAAAACAAAATAAAAGCCCTCTTCGGAGGCCCATTTCACCAGGAGTTGAAGTGTAACAGCCACTCTTCGGAATTTCACTTCACCAGAGTTGAAATGTAAAACAAAATAAAGCCCTCTTCGGAGGCCCATTTCACCAGGAGTTGAAGTGTTACAACCGCTCTTCGGAATTTCACTTCACCAGAGTTGAAATGTAAAACAAAAGAAGGACCTCTTCGGAAGCCCACGTTTCACCGAGATTGAAATAAAACTTCCAAGTGTTGAAACGTGAAAAGGCTTCCTTCAAAGGCACAACTCTTTGGAGGTACACGTTTCACCGAGATTGAAATAAAACTTCCAAGTGCTGAAACGTGAAAAAATCCCTCCTCAGAGGTACAACTTTCTATGTAAAAAAAAAACCTCCTCCAGGAGACACAATCAAGAAGAAAGACCTCTTCGGAAGCCCACATTTCACCGAGATTGAAATAAAACTTCCAAGTGTTGAAACATGAAAAGGGTTCCTTCAAAGGCACAACTCTTTGGAGGTACACGTTTCACCGAGATTGAAATAAAACTTCCAAGTGCTGAAACGTGAAAAAAATCCCTCCTCAGAGGTACAACTTTCTATGTAAAAAAAAAATCCTCATCAAGGGCACACTTTAACTTTCAAAGGAAGTGTGATTTACCTATTCTGGAAAATAACCTTCCTCAAAAAAAAACAAGAGTTAAAGTACCCTTCAGAGGCCCGCTTTACCTCATAGAAGAATTCACTTGGTAAAACGTGTACATAAGCAAAAGAAAAGTGATTTCTTCGAAGAACAAAGTGTAAAAACTTATATGAAGGGAGTTGTACTCTACGAAGAATTTCTTCAAGAATGAGATAATTATTCTTCAAAAAATAAGAGTGCAAGTCCCCTCGAAGTATAAAATATTGCAGCAAGCTTATGGTATGGGGGCAACATGCTATAGTTATATACAATATGGTATAGCCACATCGGCAAAAGTAATGCTCAAACAACATGCCATAAGCCCACTGCAATATCATATAAATAAACTTGTACAAAAATGAATAATAAATGCATTCTCAAATTCAAACATGAGTCTGTACAAATAAAGGATCATTTTATTCAATTGTATTGCAGATACAAGTTTCAAAATAAAAAGCAGGGGCCGGTACCCGCACAGTTCTCGACCAGTACATACAAAAGACAAGAAGCTAAAAGTTGAAATCTTCATTTCTTCTTGCCACCCTTAGACCCTTTGCCCGGCCGAATGGTTAGTTTTTCAGGACGGTCCGAAGGCATAAGGGAAGAAGGAGAGGGAGGTGCAACTGGTGCAATTTCCAGTTCCTCTTCTGTAGCAATGATTTTCTTCCCCCTCCTCTTCGATGTTCCGTGCTTCTTTCTCCTCTTCGAAGAAGACTCACTCCCTGGAGTAACAAGAGCAGACAAAATTACGTCATCAGAAGGAGTCCGCTCCGGAGAGATCTCGCCTCCTTCAAGTCCCTCGTCTTTCTGCTCTTGCGAAGCGATAGGGTCATCTAAGCCATGAAGAGCCTCAATTTGCTCCTCTTGTGACCCGAGCTATGAAGCAGAAGGAGGAGCCACCTGAAGAGATGGAGGAGGGATAACCGGAGGAGGCGAAGTTTGCACAACACTTGGTGTCTCAACTGCAGAAGAAGAGAAATTAAAAATATTAGTATCTCCCCAAAAGAAGGGAGATATGGGTTCGTCGAGATTCAAGAAGTAGTCGAGAAGCTCATCAAACTTTTGAGGAGCAAGCAGGCAATCCACCTGAATTGGACCAATGTCAAAATTACCTGAAGATATTTGCTTCGTTAGTTCAATCTCATAATTTTGAGCTCCAATATCCTCCAAAGCCTCATCATCAGTAGGGGTAATTACCCCGGTTCTTGTAGGAGGCGGGGAATGAGCACTGGAACCTGTGATGTCAACTTCAGGAGAAACTAAAGGACGTTCGGAGGTAGTAGGTGGTAATTCTTTTTCAGAACATTCCTCTTCCGCCATCCCAGTCCGCACTCTGGCGAGTTGCTCTTTTCCCTTCGCAAGAGCAGCGCGAGTTTCCTCATCTAGGTAGCGCGCCTCAAGCTCTTCCTCGGTATACCCGGCGCCTTTGAACATGTCGAGAGCAGCTTCCCACACTTCAGCCAAAGTGATTTCGTATTTAGGACCGAGAAAAGAGAGACTGCCATGCCCTAAGACGCTGTGCAAGTAAAAGTCGAATAAAGTTGAACTGACGTTGGCTTCCATGGCTTGAATAGATTCTTCAGCTGCAGCTTTGCCGGCCATGGCCTCATCTCGTTCTTTTTCGGTTTTAGCAAGCTGAGCTTTTAATGCTTCAATCTCCATGTCTTGGGCGCTCATTTTACTTCGCAACTGAGCAGCATCAGTGCGGTAATTCTCTACAACCTCTTCTAGCCTCTCAACTTTAGCTTCGGCATCTCTTTGGCCAGCATGTTCATCCCGCACTTGTTTTTGTAGTACCTCTTCTCTTTGAGTATAAGTGTTAGAAGAGGTGGCAAGATCGTCTTTAAGCTGCTTGACTTCAGCTTCAAGTTTCTCGTTATACTCAGTTATGTTTTTCATCTCAATGTTGTGCTGGTCAAGAATCTTCTGCCATTCCGACTTATCGTTCTCCATGGTTAGCATCACCTCGATATTGGCTCGATTGACCCTTTGGAGTTCATCAACGAGTTTTTGCCATCCAGACATTCTTTCAATATCGAGTCTAACGGCATCAAGATTTTGGTACATGGCTTCCTTATCAATGGAAACTAAATCAAGATCGAAGCGAACTCCCTTTAAACACCAATTCGGGAACCGGCTCTGTAGGGTTGGTGGGCCCCTTTCGACACGATATGAAGGCCTATTAAGAAGTGTTTGAATAGCGCTTCCTTCAAGAGCAGGGGATTTGGAAGGAATGTCGATAGAGATGGGAGCGTCAAACTTTTCAGATATTGCAGATGCATGTTTCTCACTAGGCTTGGCCCGCTTGCTCGGGTCCTCAACAATGTGGCTCTTCCCCCGACCATCATGTGTCTTACGTTTGTGGGAGTCATCGCCTCTTGAAGAAGATTCATGTCGCACATCTACCCTCTCGTGACGTTCTTCATATTCTCTCCTCTCTCTAGCTTTTCGAGCAGCTCTCTGCTCGTCGGTTTCTCTGGGCCAGTAAGGTAGCGTCCGTAATCATAGTTGCCACGCCCTCCGTAGCGCTGAAAGTCTTTATAGTAAGAGCCACTACCGCTACGCCCCATTGAAGGATCTAAAAGGCAAAAAGACAAGTCTTAAAAGCCTTTAGAAAAAAGAAGTCAAACACAAACAAGTGCTGAAAAATCCTAAGTGTTGTGTAATGTGTAAACTACACGCATCAAGTTACAGACCACTCTGTGGAGTAGAGGAGGTGATAACTTGGGTAGGAGGAGTTGGCATTTGTTGTAGAGAAGATGTCGCCTCGATTACAGAAGAGATAGTTTTGGAAACATCATCTTTAAAAAGTTCTTGTGAAGTCACAATTAGGTCACTCAACCCCTCAAAAACATCATCACCGTCATGCTTTTTGGGACTTGCTTTCTCAACTCCTTCGTCAGCAGATCTCCCGGAAGATCGTGGAGGTTCTTCCTCTTCGATAACTGGGGCAAGTGTCAAATTGCTAGACGGCCCCGCAACATCAGTGAGAGTGGGGCACTTCACCAGTAGAGTTTCAGTGGAGGGATCTTTTGGCATAAGCTTTTCAGCCTTCGCTGGAGAATCGGGAACTTCACAAAGCTGAGTGGAACGAGAAGGGTGAAGGAGTCCAAATTGATGTAAAAATTCATCATTTAACAAAAAATTTATACTCCTCTCTTCTGCCGCCACAGCATTCAGTCTTTCAAAAATTTGCTTATAGCATGGGTCTCTAGAGGGAGGAGGAAGTGCTAGAACAAAAAGAAAAAAAGAGAAGCGAAGTTAGCATCTAGCAACTCAGATTTCAAAAAGCTCAAGAATGGAGAAATAAAAACAGGAAATCTTACTTCCTACTCTCCAGATGGCATAAAACCCTGGAGGACAGCGAACGAAGAAATACTGATTTAAAAATCCATGAGCGCTATCAGGAAGATCAGTAATGAGTTTGCGGTTTCGAGCACTCCTTATAACTACGATAGAGGGATGATCTTTAATTTTTGTGAATGAGCAGAGGTAGCAGATTTCCCCAAAGCTCGGTAATCGGTCCAAAACTCTCCTAAATAGCACACATAACCCCATCAGAATGGCATGACCGTTGGGGTGCAATTGGAATGGAGAGATAGATAACCGAAGCAGGAACTGCTGAAGGAAGTCATTAAAAGGTGGGATGGCACCGCTCAAGCACATTTGGCGATTGACAGCGACAAAGCCAAGAGGGGGCCTATCTGCAGTATCATTTGGCCCCGGCAGTAAGGCATCAGCTTCGGCAATGCCAAACTGGATGCGCAATTGGTTAAACACCCGCTGATTCAGAGTTGTGGAAGTTCTCTCCGGTGGGTTATCCACTGGGTTAGCTATTGGGAAGACATCTTCAGCCTGGCCCATCGTTTCTTCTTGTTGAGAAGTCATTCGACACAAGCAACTGGATGTTCAAATGCGAAGGTGCACGTTTCCTAAAAGTGTGAAGTGTTGTGCAGAACTAATGAAAATAACAAGTAAATATAACTGGAATTAAACTGGTCGACGATTGATCGACTACGGTAATTTTAGAACTTGTTAATTTAAAGTTCAAGCATAATATTAGTGCAGGCTGGTCAGTTTCAATTGACTATTTCAGTGTTGCTTTAATATTTTACTTGAAATCGATAGCACTTCGTTCACACGATTTGTTTAAGTTAATTATCTGTTATTAACTAATCTGTCATTTGATATGGGCGGTCGATGGCAGTATATTCGTCCCAATTTTCTGTGAATGTTGTATTGAACAGATTGTTAGCCTGCAAGTCAAAATAACCTGTGAATGAATGCAATAAAATTTGACAGTTCAAAGTTTATGCAATGGTTCAAAGTTCGAACAGAATTCACGCAAGTCCTAACTCGTCAACGGCTAAAAAAAATTTTCCTACGGGTTAAGATAGATCGCTGATTCTATGGCTAGCTAGTCCACGACCTAAGTATTAGGAAGCAAGTTAAGTCAGGTCACTTCGATTTTGAGTCGTTGGTGTTTTGAGTCGGCAGTGCCCTAAGTCGTAAGTCGTAGAAAAAGGAAAAACCTCTAGTTCAAAGTAATAATAAAATCTCCAAGTCTTATCTCGGCCACGACTCAAGGCTTAAGTCATGAAGCATGTTGGGTCGGATCATGGTTAAATCGCAAAGGTTGCTGGATCATACAAAAATGGCCGAGTCATACCTAAGGCAGTATTCGACTCTATCTGGCCAACTCATCACCTAACTCCTAACCAGTTTACCTTCTAACTTTTAACCCATAAACCATTTCACTCCTAACCCGTTAATCTTCCAACCTTTAACCCATTAACCCAATAAACTCTCAATCAACAACCCTAGTCTTATCACGCCACTAAATCACCTCAAGACGCAAATCATCAGATCAGACAACCTTACAACGATTGATGGTTAGAGTGACCAAACTTGCAAGGCTCAAGGGAGTAAATTGGAGGTAAGGACGGAGCGCATAGGTTAATGATGATCGACAATCGGAAGGGAAGCAAGATTGCTTACGTAATGTGGTGTCAGAGATGATCAGAGGAGAATCAAGTTGGAATCGCCTGTGAGAACTTGGAGATGCGTTAATGGCGGATGCGGTTTAGAGGATAGGTAATGAGAAGTGGGAGATAGGAGGAACGAGTCAAGCGTTTTATATCTGGAAGAGCTGGAACTCGAATCGGCACACCCGAGTTATGATAAGTCGAAGCACACGACTTACGACTTAAGCGTGTGCTTCGAGGGGCAAATGTTAACCCTGTTCCAGCCTACGAGTTAAGAGGCCCACGAGTTAAAGGAGTCAACGAGTCAAGGCCTGGGATGGGCCACGACTTAAGGTGTTTAACGACTCAGGAAGCCTCACGACTCAACGAGTCACCGACTCAACAAGTTAACGACCTAAAGCTCAAAGCGACTTAAAGGGTTACGACTCAACGACCCAAGGAGAGATTGTACGACTTAAGGAACCTTACGAGTTAAGAAACCTTACGACTTAAAGAATTTTACGGGTTAAGGAAGGCTTGCGAGTTAAGACATTAACGACCTGAGGAATGTCACGACTTATGGAGGTCTACGACTTAAGAGGACTGCGACATAAAGGTGATACGACCTAAGTCTTCAAAGACAAGTTCAATATCATGCTATAATGAGATAACTCGTTGACGACATACGGCTTATGATGAGTCGTGTACGGCTCATACTAACATCAAAGAAAGTTGAACTGGTTAACTCGTGAACGACTCAAGACTTGTGCTATATTCAGAGGATTGAAGGCGCTCTGGTACGAAGCTAGGGTTCAACCTGTTGAGTCGTCCATGGCCCAACCTGACTCGGCTACGAGTTAACGATGAGTCGGGTACGACTCACGACTCAAGACCGAAAACTCCTATAAATACATGACCACTTCCAACATTTGGGGAACTTTTTTGGCTCATTCATTTCAAGCGCCGTTACTCTGCTGCATTCCGAACTACTCCAACACTTAAAGCTTTTGAGATACAAAGAAAAGCCTCAAAGAACTCCACGAAGAAATCATGCATGTCCAACATGAGTTCGAAGATTTTGATCGACATTGGAGTTTAGGATACTTGTTCTAAGTCACTTGTAACTCGAAGTGTGTTGTAATCAAAGTGTAATTGCATCGACATGTAATCAAATCGTCAATAAAGATATTCAAAGTGGACGTAGGCTCTCTCTTGAGCCGAACCACTATAAAATTGCTGTTGTTTACTGCTTTTTCTGTGATTTTCTGCTCATACTCTGCTCCCAAATCATTAGGTGGTGCTTTCACAACTTCACTTCATACACCGGGGTGTTAGCGTTCAAATTTTAGCGTTAACAATTAGTAAGATGTCCAAGTTAATATAATAGCAGAATCATTTTTTATTCTGCTACACACATGCCCAAGTGAATATAATTGTAGAATGGGTTTTTATTCTACTTATATGGATGCCCACATAATCTACATAGGAAGTTATGATAGAACTATGATTTGTTCTACCAAACAGATGTCCAATTTAACTTAATTAGCAGAGCAGGGTTTTATTTTGCTAAATAGATGTCATTTGGTTTCATATTCAATTAGGATCAGTTAGGGGTAATAGACAAAGAAATCTCTTGGATTTAAAAACTTCCTTTAAAAGAAATTTTCTTTTGGAAAACAAAATTGATCTTTAGAATTAAAATGGTTTAAAATATTTGAAAACTAAAAGGAAATTTTTCTCTAACCCCAAACAACATTTTTAACTTGAAATATTTGGACGTTAAAAACCAAATTTCAAACCTTTCATGTTGGTTTTAAAAATTAGTAAGCGCTAGCTTTATTATTGTGAAATACGTGTACCAAAAACCATACCTAACATTTCAACATGACATCATGTCGTATTTATACTCATAAGCAAGATGCTAACTTTAATTTCATTAACTAACTTTCCATTTTCCAAATGTTAACTAACATCACATAATCACACCAATACACATCCATGTCATCACATATCCAAGCATATACATGCACAGCTAATGCACAATATCATTATACATCCAAGCATCATATAATTCAAGTAATATACTTCAATTTACAGTTTGTTACTTAAGTAAAAAAGAAAGAACTTTTCCCACCATAAAGCTTCCAAACTCTTAGTAATTTAGGGTATGACCTAGCACTTCAAAGAAAAAAGATGGAATCTTGATGGCATTAAAGACTAAGGTGGCTCAGCCTTGAAAGAAAATGGAAGCGAATTTTATTTTTAGTAAGGTGGAGGGACTTTGGCTTATCAACGAACTCTCAAAAATCAACTCGAAAATGGATCATATTCCAACTCATTTTTGGATAAGTTACTCTTGAAATTTCAAAAGTTTGTCAGATATAAAGCTATTGGAAATTCTCTTCTCTACAATTTCAAAAAACAACCACTAAATTTGAATCACTTTTTTGGGAGATATGGTAAAATAATAAGAGGTATTTTTGGACATGAAAATTTAGGTCCAAAAATTCACTGCAAGGAAATGAGATTGGGACATGGTTAAGCTCAACATTTGAAGAAGTGGTACACATGAAATTTGTAGCTATTGGAATTCTACATGGTTTTAAAAAAGAAAATCTCCATTTGGATTAGATATAAGAAAGACATGGCAGAAAGAAGATGAGGAAAAAAATAAAGAAATGAAAGGGGTATTTATAAGAAAGAAACAATTCAAATTACCTTAATACCCTTGGTCCTTTACCCTCCACCTCCTCTTACCACATCACCATGCCACCTCACTGTCATGTACCTTAGCCTAGAAGCTTGTCCCCTTCCTCTTGCTTAGCCAACATGAAATTACTACATGTGTATTTATGTTTTCTTATGTTTCCTAAAGCATCTTTCATTATTAAACATCTTTTTGTTTTATATTTCATAAACTCTCACAATTTATATTTATTTAATTAAGTATAAACATGTACACATATTTTCTAAATATGATAACTTATGTACAAATTAGTATATTTACATTAAAAATTTCATAACGCTTCCAATAACTTTAGTCGATGAAAAGTCGAAAATTTGAAAAACGAATTTCGTTCGCATTTTCGAATTTTCTTTAAACTATATATTTTTGTAAAAAAATTCAAAAAAATATTTCACCATCATTATTTACCATTTTAGAAGATTTTTATTTTAACTATAAAATCTATTATTTGAAAATTAAAAATTAACTTAATATTCCCAAATCAGAGCGGTGAAATTTTGGGTCATTACACTCTCCCCCACATAAAAGAATTTCAACCTTGAAATTTCACCATAGCCCTAAATCTAAAAACACTTAAAACTACTAAATAGTCCATATGATTTACATAGATATTTCTATGCAAAACCTAAGTAGATCACTCGCTCAAATGCATAGCTTTAATTCTGAACTAGTATCGCGCACTCAATTCCCCAATGCCGACTCTAATCGGGCTTCTCAATTAGAAACATATGTTCTCCTCACATAACCATAGAAAACATTGGTTCTAAATTAAGAACCCTCACCAAGGTTTGTCGTAAAGAATCATTTGATGGATCTTTATTTGGAATTATGTCCAATACCTCAAGTCATGTACTCGAATCTTGGATTTAGAACTATCTGAGGAAAAAAATGATCTACATATAACCTATGTACTTATCTTATTGGTTCTTACTACCCAACTAGCTTTAGCCCTGCCTAAAATATATATGAAAACATTTCATAACAACTTTAGCTTAGGTTTAAATATTTCTTTAAATGATACAACTAACTTATGAAACCTTTCCATAAAATAATTTTAATTTATTAATATTTATAATATCATTCTACATCCTAAGAGTATATAAAAACATCTAATTTTTAGCTTTATTCATCTATTCTATTCAGATGTAGGCCCAAAATAACATAGGCCTTAAAATTTAGTCGACCAATCCAACCTCTTTACCTAATTGGTCTGGTAAGCAGCTAAGAAGATCAGGATGCTGGTATCCAAATTCCGTCCTAGTGTCTACTTTTTCTTAAACAACTCTTAGGTGAAAATTTTATTAGCTAGCCCAAAAACATCAAATAAATTTTAACTTCCAAGATGTTAAAACCCAAAAGACGCTATTTAGTGAAACCAAGTTTATTAAATATTCTTATAAATTAAATTTTAACCTCATTTATCAAACCAATCTTACATCAAAGTACTTCTATATTTTGGTAACTAAAGAGCCAAATACCCAGCCTTATTTCAAAAACTTTTTGAAATGATACTTTATATTTAACCCTTAGAAAATACACATATAGCCCGAGTAACACCAAAATGATATCAGTGAGCTAGGTACTACAGAATAGTATCACAAGTCTTCTTTACCAAGAAGGGTAATACTCAAGAGAAGTATTTACCATCCAAACTTATCTCCTGTCCAATTTTAGTCACTTTCGAGTCACTCAAACTAGCTCGTAATAAAAATATTTCTTCGTTTTGAAACAATACTATACATATTGCTAACTAAATAGATTTCAACAAAAGAATTATCATCCACTTTCTTTAAATTCATTTGGACTCGAACATGTTTCGATTGCAAGATGAGAAATAGAATAATTTACTAAGTGCGCTGTTACATCTGCCTAAGCAAACATTCGATTATCACTTAAAAGATTATTTGGATCATCACAAAACATATCGAGACTCATTTCCCAAACCGTCCTAAGATAAATCTTACTCTTGAATTCCCTTTATTTAAGAATATTTATTCCTCAAAGTATTTTTAAGTAAAATTACTACTATGTTCCAAAATCTTGTAAACCATTTTCCAAAAGCAATGAGATTTAAATTCTTTGAAAATTCATCTTATTTTAAAAATATATTTTAAAATTCTAAGTTATAAAATCAACTGAAATATTTCTTTTTAATAAACACCTCATATTAAATCCAATTTAACCTTACATTATCAACAGATGCCTTATAGTCAACTTGTGAATCTTAATTCACAAGTTATTCGTTTCAATGTTCCTACAAATTCTATCTGCCCAACCTAGATTTCAAAAAGGAAGATTCTAGATAGATTAGCAAATAATAGTCAATGCTCAAAACTGGATGAGCATGACTAAGCAAACCCTAAATAATAATAATAAAATAATATTAACTCCTAACAACAATCACATCATATATAACCATACTTCATTTTTGATAATTATTTCTTTATATATAAAAAATATTTCTACGTTAAGTTGTTTCGTTTACCAATTTAAAACAATAATATGTCGATTTGCCTGGTTTAAGTGCTTAGAAACCCATATCGACACCGTGGTGTCCCACATCTCGACGGGAATTCATAAACCACTCAACTAATAAATCAGCACACTATAAAACATTTTATAGCAGTAACAAAACAAACTCAAACTCATTCAAGGGTCTCACTTACCCTATCTCAAATGAGTTAACCCTATCGAAGCCTAGGTTTTCGCTCAACCTAAGCTCTGATACCATGTTGTAATGATCCGCCTTTCTTACACCAAAAGCCGACAGTTAATACATCCTCGGCATTTAAGTGATGATCATTTAAGTGTCCGAAAGGCAGGTCATTTGGGGTGAAGAAAGAAAAGACGGAACAAAATCTTAAAAAAATGTGACGAGTGATATATAATATGAAAAAGTCTTTACAAAAAGAAATCATCATTTTTATACACAACATCAGAGTACATGAACCTATCATCAGCTTGGACAGTTATAATAGCCTATCCTTTCAATTTCTGACTAGTACGAAAAAGAACAAAGTAGAATAAAATATCAAAAAAAAATATGATACGTGAATACGTCAACGAGAATCCTGCTTATCAAACTGAAAGCTCCAAAGAATCCTGCTAAATCTGGAAAATATGCTCGGGCTGACCCAACAATTATAGAAAAACGACGCCATGGTCAGTTTGATAAAACTAGCGTGAGAAACTAAAATCACAAGGAACTTAATTATAACTTGTAAAACACTTTTAAAATCAAAGGCATCTCGTAAGCCCATGATGTGCATTAACACAGATGGGTTTTTACCTTACGATAACCAAAGCATTTGTATGTGAAAATCTAGTGATATTATTATAATGTCCATGGTTTCAGATAAATATCAAAATAGCTAAAATTGTTGCCATATTAAATGCATACTAGGTTCTAAAATTAAAACCATAAAGGTGCATATTAGAGAATGGATTGCATACTATAGAAAGGTTAAGGGACTACCTTCAGATGGTGCACCCTTAGAAAATGCACCGGAGTCTGGTTAGAACACCATGTATCCTACTACGTAGAGCCGGCTGCCCCTTTAACATGGAGAACCGGATTACCCCATCCCGTTTGACAGTGAGACCTTATACTACCATGATGTTTGCGCACAAAAAACTCGAATATGACAATCTAGAATGGGATGGTGGCTCTTGGTGGTAGTTTACCACTTAGCTCTGCTGCTTACCCTGTTTTTGCCATTTTTCCCAGTTATGAGACTTGAGACTACACTTTACCTTCTTTCATACCAATAAACCATCTTGGAATGCTAACACTGCCTCTAGGTAGAGATACAATGCCAGCATTCATCCATGCATGTTGTTTCGGGATCGAACAAGCATTCCACATTGCTATCTTCCATTTTGGAATCATCCTCGGGAAAAATAGTATAACTCCACAACTTACTTTAATATGATTTAACATCGTTCATTATTAGTTTGGAGTTCTTTGGATAAATCTAGAGATTATGTCTCCAATACTAACTAATAATTTCTAGCTAACTCAATTCTGGTTCTTTTAAAAATATGCACTAAGCAATCGAGTCCTTACCGGGGAACTCGAATATACTCGACATACCTCCCGAGTTAATACGGGTCCATATTTGATAGTCAGTTACTTAACTGTCAAATAAACAAACAACTTCTGTTTGATATTTATTTACCAATAGCAACCACTAAGCCTTAAAACGTATCTTTATTTCATAAATCTACTTTCAAAACGTTTGTCTAAATTATTCATATACTTATCTCTCTGACATAAGTATATTTAAAAAATATTTGTGAATAACTTCTTACTTCAATTCATGTTAAAAAGGATTAAACAAATGTTGTTTAAATTGAAAGTAAGAACAACTTTAAAAACTCTTTCCTGGGTGTTAAATGTGGAATGAATTTTCCATACCACCATTTTAAAAGGTCAGTTTAGATAAACCTAGATCTCAATTTCTTTTTATATTTCTTTCGATAAATCCTTTTTAAACAAATCTATTTCATTCATGAAATCAATTTTTATTTTTAAATCAAATCCAGTTCAAAATACTTTCCAAAACTTCCAAATTCATTTATAAAACCCTTTTATAAATATTCAAAACCAATTATATAAATTCCTTCATAAATATCCAAACTTTTTATATTAATTTCATACAAATATCCAAATCTTTTTATAAACTACCTTTATGAATATCCAAAATATTTCTAAAAATTATTTTATAAATACCCCAAAATCATCTATAAAACTTCTTTATACCTTTCCTGTTTAAAGCAACTTTTTAAATAACCTTAAATCAGATTAGCTTTCTTTAATAAGGAAAGTCATTTTATAAATCTCCTTTATTTATGAATTCTTCTTTTCTTAACAACTCAAATCCATTTACCCAAAAACACCTTATAAATTCCCAAATTCCTTCATAAAGTAAAAATTTCTTTTTATAAACACACAAATCATTGAGAAAACTATTTGTAAACTTCTTTTTATAATTTTGAAAACCATTTCCATTAGTTAAGCATCTTCAACGAAACCATTAATCAAATCATCCTTTCAATACCTTGTTTAAAATTGAATAACTTTGAACCATTTAAAATAAAATGAAATATTTATCATTACAAAATAAAACGGAGGCTTAGCGATCACAATGGTACATTTACTCTATTTTTATTTATCCAGTTCACATGGGTATCAAATAATAATAAGTATGTAATGGATCAACACATGACAATCAATAAACTTAAGTAAATGTCCAAGTTAATTATAATAGCAGAGTGGTTTATTAGTCTTCCTAATCATATGGGGTTACTTAAGGGTAAGTGACATAGAAATCCTTTAATTTAAAATAAATTTGGAAAGAAAATAGTTTTTAAAAAGGGTAATTTCACTAGAAGGACAAACTTTGCAGTCCAATTAGTTTCTAGGACACACATCCATAGAAATTAATTTCAAGGCCAAAATCAGCAGAATAATTACTTTTAAGGACAAAGTCAGCGGTCTGATAACTTTCAAGGACATAATTTCATAGCTTTTTATGCCTTAGAAACTAGTTATTTTTTCATTTTGTCCTTAAAAGTAATTATTTCAATTGTGTTTCCTAGAAACTAATTACACTTGCTAAAGAGACCGTTATGGCTAATTTTCACTTTTAAAAAAACCTGATTACTTAAACTCAAAGTGATTTTAAAACAATTAAAATCTTATTAATTTGAATCATATCCTTGTTAAATAGTAATTAAACTCTAATTAAAAGTAATTAAACTTTAAATAAACGTTATTAAAACATAATCAACTTTAATGAAGGATTAATTAAACAAAACCCCTTTTAAAATAACAATTAATTAACAATTATCTTAAATAATTAATTAGATAATAATTAATTTTCCATGAATTAATCATTTAATAATATTTAACTTTAATTAGGTAAAAAATCATGATTAACTTAATTGATTAACATTTAAGTTTCAAAACCATTATTAACAAATGATAAAGTACTAATTACCTTTATTAATTTATTAAAAAATTAAATAATCGTTAAATAAATAAATAACTGAATAATTGAATAATTCTTCTCTAATTACTAAATTAAAGCTAGATAATATTTTCTAAAAAGATTTTAAGTTAAAACAATTATGGATTAGAAAATAGTTAGATTATATGAACTGCGCGTATAGCGACCATCGCTATATAGACCCGTAATTTTCAAAACTTGAAATTTTATTTTATAACTTTTAAAACTTCAACTTTGAACTCTTCTCTTCTTTAAGGCATGAAAATAAACTTTTTTGAAAACTTTCCACTTTGAAATAAAAGTCAAACTTTCGACAAAAAATGGATTTCTACGTCGCTTTTGATTAGTGAATTGCTACCTTTGTGTCATAAACACACATACAAAAAATTCATTATAAATTTACCCGGGGGTGCGGAGCAGTGGAAAGGAGGCTTGGGTTCTGGTAAAAAGACCTAAGTTCGATTCCTGCCATGCACTTCTCTATCCTACATAAATTTACCCGGGGGTATGGGGGCTTGGATCAGCGGACGGCTTTACTATACCCTCCTCAGGAGTTTACCAGCCCGCCGGGTTCTCCTGGGTTTAATAAAAAATTCAACATCCCAATATAATATCATATCATAACATTATAGCACCATCACAAACAAAGTATTTCTTTACATTGCTAACTTTTCCAATATTCAAATTAGAATCCTTATCACCTACTCATACTTTGGCATAAATAATTAATACCAAATCAACATACATTCATGCATACAAAAACATATAACATTACCATACTCAAGTAATAATTTAACTCATAAATTTTATAGCTTTAAAAGCTAGTAACTTGAGTTTTAAAACATGAACTTTACTTACCAAAACTCTTACTAAATTAACCGAATTTGCACTAACTTCTCGAACTATACAAGAACCAAGCTTCACTTTACCATGATCCAAAGTGAGGTGTCAGGGTGTTATTTAGATGTAAGGTGATGTAAAGAAGTTCTAACATTGATTTTACGAATATATAAACTAGTTTCCAAAAAAGAATTGAATTTTTGGAGCCATGAACGGATGCAGGAATTTATCAAGAAGAGAATGGAAATAAAAATGATTTTGGAAATTTAGAAAGTGAAGATAAGCGTAAGGGCAGTGATACTTACAAGCATGGGAAAGTAATAAAATCAATAAAGTGACCGTAAATAAAATAATACACACATGCATGCACCCATACCTCTCCTCTCCCTCTTATACACGTTAACCCCCATCCAAGCCTTGAATTATGCTAGAGCATCCATGTGTGTACTAAAGATATGGAGGAGATTTGTATATGTATAAGTATGTTTTTACGTATATATATGCATTTTATAGCATAATTTTCCATATCCATTTTTTTGCTTAAATAAATATGTATTGGTATGTAAATAGGAGTGCTTTATTATTATTAACCATATCATACATTTTTTTTTTTTTTGAAATGGTACTTTATATACAACAAATCATTGTGACAACATATCACATGTCAAAACGTTCGAATCACGCTAGGCAAGTTTCAAACTTGTGACATCTCACACCAAAGCCAAATCACTTAACCACTAGGACAATGGTGCTTGTCAACCCTATCATACATAGATATGTATGCATGATGCACCAAGTGTGTGTAATGTTCCCGTCAACATTCGGGTGTCAAAAAGTCAAAATTTCGGAAAACGTTCTTTCGGTCACATTTTCTATTTTTATTTGAACTATCTATATTGGTAAAAAATTGAAAACTATTTTCTCATCATTATTAAAGTAAAATAGCTTTATTTGCTAATAAAAATATATTGATTATATAAAATTTATCTAAATAATTTATTTCAAAGTGGCAAAATCCTAGGTCGTTGTAAATCTATTTTACCATCATTTATCATTACTTAAAAGATTTATATTTTTATTATAAAACCTATTATTTGAATATTTAAAATTTATTAAATATTCGCAAACCAAGACAGTAAAATTCTGGGTCATTACAATCTACCTAGGATAGATAAGGCATATCTTACTTGTACGTGTAGTCGAGACGACTATGTAAGAGACATAACATTTGTTGGAAGGCAATCAACAAAAAGTAGTGTTAGGTATAAAGTGTGTAATTTATCAGTCATTAGAACCTTCAATAGTACAAAATATGTTTGTTGCATCGTCTCATTTGATTTGGTTGTATTAACAACCGAAGCAAATATTATCATTTGCTTTATTTCATCCTTAACAACAGAAGCAACTGGCACATGCAAAGCATTAGAAGATGCAAAAATGCAATTTACTTTGATTGTTGGTTACAACTGAAGCAAATGCATCAACGCAAATTAGGTTATTTGCTTCTGTTGTGTTAACAAATGACGTAAATAGTATCAATTACTTCGGTTGCTAGTACAATCGAAGTAATTGATTGTAGTTCCCCTTTAAAACATTTCACGCATAAGTGCTCAAAGCCATACCCATTTCAATCACCAACCAAAAATTTCACTAAGGAAAAAATAAAAATTCGCTAATGAAAAAATAAATAAAAACGTAGATTTAACAACTTGTTTTGTAACTACTAATTATTATTGATAATCAATAAAAATTTTCAAAGTGTAATAATTTATTATAGTGAATTGTTAATAATTGGTAATTATAGTTAACATTTATCAATTACATATAATAATTAATAATTAGTATTAAATAATTACTATTAAATGATTAATAATTTAATTTAATTTTTAATTTTTAATAATAAATGTTTAAAATTTATTATTTAATTAATTAAGAAGTAATATTCAGTATTTAATTATTAATTTTTAATTATTTATATTTATATAATAATTAAGATTAATATTTAATAATTGATAATAAAATCTAATAATCATGAAGTGATATTTAGTTTTTAATAATTAATTTTAGATAATTATTAATTAATAATGAGTATTAAAGAATTAATAATTAATGATAATCGGTAATTAAGACAAATATTTGATAATTCATAATTAATAAGCAATATTAGTAATTAAGAGGTAACACTTAGTATTTAATATTTTATAATTAAGATCAATAATTGTATTTAATATTTAATATTTAAAAAAATCTGAAATTGTTCGAAATAAATTAAAAAATACCTATGATACAAAAGGATACTTTCACGCATAATTATTATTTATATCATTTAGTAATTATACTTGATAGCTATATTTAATATTTAAAAAAGTAATAATTAATAAATATTAATATATAACCATAAAAAATAATTAATTTTTATAGCTTAATTGCTTTTAATTTTAGTTTTTGATCTACATATAAATATTATTATTATTTAATACTAAATTGCAAAAATAATTAATAATTCATATTTTTTAGTTAATAATTGATAAACAACATTAAATCCGTAGAAAGATGATTAATGATTAACAATTAATATTTAATAATATTCACTTGAAATCTAGTTGCAAATATGAGCTTTATGTAAAATAAAAACAAGGTAGAAATTAAGGACCTGTTTGGTATGTGGTTTTCAGTTTTGGATTTCTGTGTAATAGAATCCATTGAATTTTCAAAAACAAACCGTCCAAAAAATTGTTTTTACGTATAAAACTAGAATCGATTTTTTTTTTTTTTTTTGGCTGTTTCATTTTATCCGCTTTTTCCCCTCATCCGCGTCATCTACTTCTTTATGTATCATCCTTCTATTTCACGCCTTCTTAAGTACATACTGAAAATGCAAAACTCGAAATTTCAGATCCTTGATATCCAAGCTATTGCTGGACTTTCAGGCCTAAAAATTTGATTTCCCTGACAAACCGTTCACTTAATTATTCTATACTCTAAATTACCCCAGTATCTTCCCTCTTCCTTTGCAAACTAACAATCCCTGAACTAATAACCATCTTACTCTCTACTACTGCCTCTTTCGTCTCCACTTCTCTGCTTCATGATCTTTGATTTACTGGGTTCCATAACTCTACAACACAGTTTAAGTTTGTGAGGAGTAAGAACGTGCTGCTGACCATATAGTCGGATAGGATAGACAAGGCGGAGCTGCAGAGGGCGATGGAAAGGCGGGAGAATGCTAGAGGCGGAAGTGAGGGGGAGTTGCTGTCTGGAGATGGAGGAGGCCACGAACATAGTGTACAGGTGGAGCAGGGTGGCGAACGGGTCCATTGTGCTGGTGGAGATTAGGGTTGCGAGGAGCGGGACGTTCGAGGAGCTGATGGATTACGCGATTTCCTGAGGTGCACGTGCCATCAAAAATTGCTTTCTTTCCACTATTTTGCATTTCCTTTTTTATCCTTTTTTTGTTTTTTTCGGTCTTGCTAAAATGGACCCATGGATACAGTAATTTCAATATGTGTCATGATAGAGAATGAAAACATCAAAGTCTAATATCTCTTAGATGGTGATCCCTGCTACAGTAACCGATTACTGAAATAAAATATGTGAGATTCTTAATTTGATAAATCAATAATTGTGAAAACCATTACATCCAAGAGCACAATCCATTAAAGCAATCTTAAAAATAGAAAACTAAAAAAAAACTACCCATGATATCCAAGATTTGATGTCGAAACATTTGAATACACAATCTAGAAGTCTTACCACTATAATTTGTGGTGTTTGACTTCGTAGAAACTATGTAGGTAGAAAATATTTTTGTAAGTCGGTTCATTTATCTTGCCAACTATTTGAATATAAGTCGATGTTGTAATTGATAAAATAGTTGAGGTATCTTGGACAGGAGAAATCAGTGATGGAAAGATGTTCGGTAAGCATTGTTATCTTACTTGATAGTAACATCTTCAGTTTTGTTTATTTAGCTTTAAATATAAACCCTATAGCCAAATGTGCATGGCATCCAAAACCAATTGCACTACTCATACGGGTTGCCTTTAAACCTTAAAATAATGTTTTTATCTCCTGATGATGCAGTGATACCGGTTTCAGATATTATAAGAGTCCGAACAGGTGAGTCAGCCTTCCTCTTTATTATGAATTTTTTACCATAAATCTACATGTTTCTTACTTCAATACAGCCATATAGGAAAATCAAGCTGCTTTATTTCATTATATATATTCATAAAGAAATATGTATGATCTACACATTTTTTGTGTTATAGGTGAATGGGGCGCAGAGGCTAAAGGAAAGGCTGGATACCAAGTAGATATGATTTCCACATCCTGTAACTACCAGTAGAATTATGATCGTTGCTGTTATCTCAACTATGAATCAACCTTCTGTCAAAAACTGAGTAATGCAGCCAGTAAATCCATATATCCATAAGGACTGGAAAAGGCTTTTCCTACCTGTCAAATTTAGGTTGAGTGATTAGAATTTAGATTTTATGGTTCATTATGTCAAGCTTATATTAGGTTTTTTAGACAAATTTGTTAATGAACTTATTTGTCTTATTTTTAGGGGTTGAACATTTGCTAAGAGACATGAAGGGCATAACCGTAAGCACGCTTGCAACTGAGGTATTTATCAAGTAACTATATTTTAATTTTAAAGTTTAATTATTAGCATTGTATAGAGTTTTGGAACTGTGAACATCCCCTCGCTTAATAGGTTATTGGGAAATTTGCAGCATTCACGGGAATGCGTCAACGACGTCTGTAATGATGTAAAGACATTAGCAGCTTACTTCAACACATTTTTATAGCATCGTTTCTATCTAAACATATCGCCTTAATTCGTACATTTTATATGCTGATTTGACGCTTCATATTTTAGGGGTATCCTTAGTCTATCTTGGTTGATCAAAAAATATTAGTTAAACTTAAGCTTTATATGCTCACTTTGAACAATGAAACTATTTTTCATTCATATAATTGTTGTTTTGTTTGATGTATTTTCTCTTAGTGTTAGTAATAAATCATGATAGTTTTACTAGTATAACCGCACAACGGTAAAAAACCGACCGTTTAATCGTTTAATTTTAAAAAAAAAATTGATTATAGTTTTTTATTAATTTCAATTATAAAGACATAATGATAATATGTTTTGATAAAATATCTTTACAATGGCAGAAAAAAAGAAATAAAGATATTAAAAAAACTATAGGGTAGAAAACGATTGTTTCTCTAACAATTATGTGTGTTACTAAATTCGTAGCATTTTGCCTTGAAAGCTTCAACTCCAGATTTCCATAGCATATCTTTTCTGGCTTCTCTCCAGAATAATGATAATCTGACTCTAGGCTAGCCGTGTGGAAAATTATGGGCACGCAAAGTTTAGAAAGGGAACAATAAACTCCAAGTCAGTCATGAGACTGACGTGAGATCTTAAAAACAGTTATTCTTTAACAAAAGAAAACAAAAGGGGAATAAAAGAAATTCGCAATGCTTTTTGAAAAATGAAACTACCATAAAGCCTCCCGCATACACACAATGCAATCGCACACTTGGGGGAGATTTCTCCTTATGATAGTCAAACATGCTTGATACACAAAATTCTTTTAATATTATTATTAGTGCATAGTGGAAAACATTTGCAAGTATAATATTAATTTTAGCTAGCATTCGTACCATTATAGTATGTCTACTATAGCTATAATATTAGATGACAGGTTCTATAATTAAAACCGTACTATGCTTGATACTTATCCTTGAACATGAAATATTTTTCAGAATAATAAACAAGAAACATACTATCAATAACAACTTTCCCAATTCATCAAAACCCAAGAACAAGCATACACGCCATCTTTATGTAAAAGTTTTACACAATAATAGATACATGATATGCAAAGCTATTTAACTTGTATGTAAGCCTGTGGCTGAAATGAATCATGTAACTATGTTGTGTCAAAAGTATTTATATATAGGATGAGAATATTACCATCATTTCAATAAATGCGTGTGTGTTTTTTAATATATACATTAATAAATAAATCCTAAAACTGCAAAAGGCTTGCACTAATATCATATAGAAGAATTTGTAATATAGGAAAAACGAATTTTGATCCAACTGAGCTCCAAATAAAGTAATGTACTATTCTCCTTCAACTAGAATTTAATACAAACCAATACTTCAACGGTACACAAACATTTACAACATTCCCCGTGTGATTGCATAAAACTAATACTTGCACTACTAGTCATACACAACGAATAAATTGCTGACACTTAATAAAATAAATACAAACAAGTGCATAAATGATCATGGGTAAGCACAGTATATGTAAACCACATATTTCTCCAAAAATGTCAAAAAAATGATTGATCATCGTTCATACTCATACATATCCAAGAACAATCACATATTAGCAACATAAATCATAAGAGGATGTTTTTTATATACAAGCAGAAGTAGAGAAAAAAGTATCTCATTATCTAAATGCTAAATGATTTCCTAGCTCCAAAGCATAAGAACATGACCGGTCAACAAAGCCGCAACAAACATGACACCTGATCACACAAAATCAAAATATTTAAAATAAATCTGACAGTTTGAATGTCGTGCTCCACTCACTAATATACAAAATATATGATTGCAACTCACTAATATACAAAATATATGATTGCAACTAATGACAGATGAGTGCATCATGCAGCGAACTAATGCATTTATAACTTCCAGCGCTTACAGTTTGGTCAGTCACATACTGAAGCGAGAAAATGAAAATTAATGGATGTATATCTTCATACAATATAGTTTTTAGAAAACAAGACAGACAAGGTAGTAGTAACAGCATACTAGCATAGTAAGATGAAACTCCAAGTTCGAGACTCTTGCTCCAAAGCTTTAATTCCAAGCCTGGTTGTAAAAGCTCGTCGTCACTATAATAAAAAGAAATAGGTGGAACTTAAAATCAGGATGCTATTAAAAGGCAAGCTTGTCCATCAAACTTTGAATTATAACAACTATTGCTGGATAGACTTGTGTATTACTACGTATTATTTTAGGTATGTACATTAGAGGACATGCTTGTGTATTAGTCTTTGAATTAAACTGAATTTACAGCAAACATAATTATTGCTAACTTAGAATCACACCGAATTTAGAGATGATTAGCTAACATAAGTATAGCTAATGGACTAGTCTAACTGAATTTATATTATAACGGGTAAAGCTTGTGATTCAAAGTCATAACTTGAATTAAATTAAACTTACAGTGAAATAATGAAATAAAATAGCTATAACGGCTAATGCATTTGTCTAGCTAAATTTATAGTTACAACTAAAATTAAACTTGGCTGCTAACATAGTTATAACTTAGTTTGCTAACACAGTGATAGCTTGATTCAAAGTTATATTACAGAAGCTATAATTTAGTTTGATAACACAGTTATAGCTTTATTCAAAGTTATATTACAGAGCTATAACTTACATTAAACGAAATTCAAAGTTATATCTTCAAGTTATGTAGCTGTAACTCGAACTAAACTAATTTACAGTAACAAACATGGTTATTATAGTCCTATAGCAACTATAATTAGCACAAAGAATATTAATAGGTTTAGTTCTATAAAAATACACATACTTGCAATGATAAGCAACACACTAAGATTTAATACTTTTGGTTCTATAAAAATGCAAATAATTGCAATGATAAGTACAACATACCAAGATCTTTAGGTGTTCTTTTTAATTTTTGAACATGACAGTAAGATCCATAGTTTGAATAATATGATGCACGGTAATTTTGCACCCACGTGAATCAAAATGAATCGCTTTTCTAAACATCAAAAGGCAAATGAATATAGAAGAGATGAATACGATGCCTTTAGCAGTTAGCTTGACTATATTGCTGGCAACAATCGAATAATCTAATTTAAACACCTAAAATTGTATAATATCGAACTTGTCAGACAACTATTATCTACTATAGCTCTAAATTTCAAAATATGTTAAATCACCTAATTCATACCAAACTAACAATTAATCGATACAAAAATTTGTTAGATTTCAATTTTACAAGCAGATACTTTTATCAACCGATAAACAAATTCTTGCAACAAATTGTTCACATCATAGAATCTTATATTTAATTTGACATATATTTATATTAATCATCATTACGACACCATCGAGATCAAACTATCAGCAGTTGCACTGGTGTTAGTCATAACCTGATATTTTATTTCACATAGGTTGATGTGTGCAATTTAACTCCTTTTTGTTCCTCCACTTTAGGTGGGTAACGACTGTTCGTGCCCAGGTATGTCTATTTTTGCTTGTGACTTATCTTATATTTATGAAAATTTGCTAGAATGAAGGAGTTTCAGAAATTCAAATTTGAGAAGTCGCAAGACTTGAGGTAATATTTTACAGATGTTGATAATAGGGATGCTGCTATATTTGTTTGTTGTATCCAAAAATTGATATACACACCATAATGATCTACGTCTTCACCCCCTTAATCCACTACACCAACACATAATGAATTCATAATCATCCCCGCAATCCACTGCATCAACACATAATGAATTAATAATCAACATATACCATATGTTAACCATCATATTAGCAATATACAATTCAAGAGGCTTTGTTTGAACAATGATAAAAAAAGGTGAAAAGAAAAATTACTTCTAGATGTCTTCATAATAAGCTCTCTTCTTCTCCCTGATTGAAATCAAGTTTTATCCCAAATTATACTTAGAAAAATAAAAAATCCACATAATCGAAATTAAGCATCGCATCAGTTCTAATTTACGGGGATGCCCCACCTTGTGTATAAATATGAAAGACGGAACATTAGTCCCGTTAGAAATATTTGCCATTAGATTTGTGAGCAAGAAAAAACGAAAGATTTTACCTGGTTCGTTTTTTTGGTACTTTTCATCCAGAGTTTTGGAAGATTCAAAGATTGAAAATTGATTATGAATACATGATAATTCTAGGGTTTTGGAGAACTCAGCAAAAGCTCTTTTGTTATTTTTTAGAACAAAATTTAGGTGCGAGGATAAAATGGTTATCATCTTCTTTGGTTTAAACCAAATTATAGGATTACTTTCCGTATTTAAAATTTTAGCATCACGATGGACATTTACAATTATTAGACAACAATTCCATTCTACGCACCAATACATAATTTCATACAGTTTCATACCGTAATTTTGTTAAAAACATATTAGTCTTTATTATATATATGTCAGCGTGAGCTCATTGTGTTCGGGTAAATTAAGTAGTAGATATGTGTTAATAAAAGCTCAAGACATATTTGGAATAATCTTGACAACCAAAATTTGCCAACAAGAGGGATTTTCACTCGAAGGTCTTTTTTCGGAGGTCTTTTTTTCGAAGGATAATAAAATTTAAAAAACGCTTTTAAAAAATTAGTTTTAATAACAATTTACAGAAAAAATATATAAAATTATCATTTTCAGTTATATAGAAATAATAATGGATGATTTTGTCATTTTTATATATGATTTACAAAAATAAATGAATTTATCATTTTTCAATAAATTGTCTCTGAAACTAATTATTCGTGCTGTCGTTAAAACTTATTTTCAAACAAAGATAAAAGCAACAATTTAAGTTATATCTATGCTAGTCAGAAGATTAGCTATAGCTTATAGCACAAATGCGTGATAGTACACATTCTTACACGTCTACGTAAAGGTGTGTCTATTAATGTTATATATGCTTATATTTTCCAAATGGGAATGGATACAACGAAACATGTACAAATCAAGTACTTCATGAAAAAACTACTTATTTTAATATTTCTCTTGCCTCAAGTACACGTTTTCGCGGTTTAATGAATTGATGTCAAAGCCAAAACAACAGCGAAATAAAATTATTGTCGGACTGAAAAAAATGGCAAACACATGGAACTTAAAAAAAATGAAAAGAACTGTTAGTGCATACCTAGAACATTAATGTTTTCCACAATGTAAAGGATGTTGTCTTCGTTGATTTCTCCTTTCTTCTCAGCATCCAGTAGTTGTCAACTGCACACTTTAGGCCTGCATTGTCGGTTGGCTTTGTGCTTGATAACTTCCTAAAGTTTCAAGCATTATATACAAATCAGTCTAACAAGAAGATTCAGGATTTTCGTTACATTATTTTATGGTGTCGTATATATCTATTTTATACGATCAACAGTGATATCCAATGCAGATGAATGAATTTATGAAACAAGTATTAATAATAAAACGAGTATAGAAATTGACATACTTCCTCTCCTCAAGAAAGTAATCCTTGAACAACTGAATCCTCCTCTCCTTAACCTCCTTAAAAATCTTCAAGTAACCCCTCAAAAAGGGTCTCAAAATAGGAATAAAATCACCATAATTGTACTCAAAACTCTGCGCCAACCTACTCCTCTTTCCATTCAAAGCTTGCAACTTCAAAAACAAAGGATCGTTCTCACTCTCAAATCTTCTATCGAACATAATCCTATACATGTTATTATACATCATCAACTGCAATCTCTTCCTCAACACTATCCCTTCAGTCGCTGCGTTTGCATCCTTCTTCACGTCCTCCACACTCTCTCTGCCTCATCTTCCCATTCATACCTAATCCAATAGCACACATCAAATCAACAGTCATTGTGACAGTTTCGTTTAACTAACCTAAACTCGAATATAAGTTACCTGTACTGATTGACTACTTTGTTGGTGAAGAAAGGAACAATCATAATCCGTCTCATCTTCCTCCAGTGCTCACCGTAAACAGTGAAAACCATATCCTGCCCTTTTCCAGTGAATATATCAAAAACAACATTTCGAGTCCGGGATCCGAACTCCACACCTTGAGTGTGCAAAACATCTCTGGCGAGATCAGGGGAGGAGACAACAACGAGATTTCTCTGCCCCATCCGAAGAAGGACAATGTCTGCGAACTTTTTGGCGAAATTAGGGAAGAAGCGTCGAAACAAGCAAAATGAAGTAGAGGCACGATTGCAAGAAATCAGGGAAGAAGCAGCGAGGGAGAAAATTTTGGGAACGCAAAAAGCAACAGGAGCGAAGAGGAGAAATTTTGACTGAGGAGTAGGATATGGAAAACAAAAGAGAAACAGGAGGAGTATCATTTTGGCTTTAGAAAAATTGATTTTGGCTAGTAGAAGTAAGCAAACCTCCCTAACGGTCGGTTTGGTTAATTGTTTGGCATTAAGAAAAAGTATTTTTTTTATTTATATGCTGTTTTTCTTCAGTCCTATATTATCAACAGAAAATCATAATAGTTTTATTAATTGTGTCCTAAAAGCATTTTTTTTAAATACCTCGTATTTGATTATCTATGTAGGTTTTGTCTTATCTGCTATATTTTTTCTTATTTCTTATTTGCCCTTATACTATTATCTCGGTTTTTATTAAATTATAAGAGGCTATCCTTTTATTCGCATTTATCTTTTTTTCGAAATATTTTTTTAGTTGGATTTTAATTAGTAGTTTTATACGTTCCAACGGGAATTTTCTAGAGTTAGCATTTGGAATATCGACAACAAAATATTACTATTGTTATCAGCAATTATTATTATTATTAAATTTAAGTCATGAATAATTTGGGTCACCGTTATACTCATTAATAATGGATTCCAACTTAAATCAAAAGGTAATTACAACTGTTATCGATGATTGTTCGGTTGGAATCCATCCGAGTATATTGGAGATCAGAATTGTTCTTGATTTTAATTTAATGATTGTAGTTGTAAACATTGTAGATAACATTTATTTTAACCTTTATATATTTTCTTCATTTTCATATATATGTATGTATGTATGTATTAAAATAAAGAAAATATATATCACATGGCATGTACATATTATTTTTATTAGAGAATTTGCAGCCATAAGGCTAATCTTAGAACTTGAGTAGTTATGTTGTGACTTGTAACTCATGATTATTGGATATAGAAGAAAATTCTGTTGTGATTCGCTTATTATAGTTATCAACCACTGAACCATGGTATGAGGCACGAGCATATTATGCTGGGCAGAAATCTTTCTTTTATTGGATTGATGTTTGACGCACTACAACAAAACTAGCTATTAGTTGCATTGACGGTAGCGTTTTAAGGTTATATGCAACCATTGACATTTTAAAATATAAAAATTAAGAAATAAATGCAACCAAATAATTCCCACCAATAATTCAGTGAAATTTTTCTGAAATTTTATATAGCTGCTCGTATATCTTTTAACCCTTGTCATTTTTGTTATCCGCCTCTCAAAAGAAGGATGAAACCCACAACCCCTCCACCCCTCACACCCTAACCTCACCCCTCAACAAAATCTTCTTCTAGTTTACTCTTTAATCATCCTATATCAATCATCAATACATTCCTCATCTTCATCTTCCAAAATCGGCTCGTCTCTACCTTCGCCCTAAATCGATTAACGAAGAGAGAGAAAATTATAATTTCATGCATTGGAAAAAGTTAGCGCTGCTATGGAGGACATCAACAAAGTAATGGGGAAGATGCGCGGAGGAGAAAGCATGCGTGCAGGCGGCTGAGTGATGGGATGGTTTCACGGTGCGGCTTGGCTGATGAATTGGTGCTGGCGACTTCGGCATAGCAACTTGGCGCGAGCCGAACAATGATTAGCAGTTCAGATTAGTTTATCGCAAAGATACAACTATTAGTTTATCGCAAGAAACAAAACAGGATAAGAAAAGGAAGAAACAGTGGTTCAATGATTGTGTTTATCGCAAGAAACAATGGCTATATCATAATTTTTGTACACTTCTAGACTTAGGTCTTCCACTAGCTAGAAATATGAATAGTTATGCAGGACAGATACCAAACCCTGCATTTTCTTAGAAGACTTCAGGAACAGGTTGCCAAATATAATCTAAAAATGATATCTTTTTTGTCATTTAAGTAATTGTAATGTTTTTCAATGTATGCCGCTGAACTAGGATTTGATAACATGGACAACATCTATGCCTCACTTGAAGCTTTTGCAAGAGTGACAAAGCTTGAGGATTGCACCTACTTGAGTATTTGGTTGGAAGCTGTCACCAACTCGAGGTAACTTGTAGCCATTTTTTGTGAAGCTTTGTGCATGTGTTATACAATCTGCGTACAATATCGTATCTTTGTTTGTTTAACATTATCTAGGTATTTTTGGCTTAATGTCACTGTCGTTGAGTTTTGGATCTGTAACGACCCGCCTTTTTGGACAGTTTAAACCGACGATCAAATACACATGTCGATTCCAAACCATTCAAAAGGGCAGATGGTTATTGGGGTAAATAAGAAAAGAACAGAAAGAGAAATAAAGGAAAAGAAACAGCACAGAATCTCGCAGCGGAACGATAAAATATAATAGTCAAATAAACAGTTCATGAAGCTGTTTACTATACTTTGATCATTATTTATACAACATTTATCAGAGTTATACATATACAACAGAACAATTAAAATAATGCAACAGATAGCATGATGCAAGGGTAATAATAGTAATGGTATACCAAATCTTCGTCTTCATCCTCCAGAATAGATCTTCAAAAATCTGAAAAACTCAAGACTGACCTGAGCATAATGAAAAGACAAAACACTCGGGTCAGGACTAAAATATCCTTATGAAAGTTAAATCAATCGTAAATAAATATGAGTGTAACGGCGTCAGAGATGTTTACGGGGTTTGACATCTCATATCCAGTGTCAACGTGCATGCAATAACTCAAGAGATGTTACGGGATTTTCCATCTCTTAAGGATCCGTTAAACCATCTACTATGTAGTAATGTACGCTAAGTAGATAATGCCTATCAATAATATAAAGTATCAAAATAGCGTTAAGGCGTTACCATAATCCCCCTTAACACATTTTTATAATGCCATAGTCTATACAGCACCGTAAGCCCCACCGTAAACTGGTGGTTATCAGAGGGTACCCTATAGGTATAACACAAAACATAACGTAGTGGTCGCGAATAGGATAATCAGTATGACAAGGTACATGAGGCGATACCAACTAGGATACTAGTAGTTGTGTGATCCGGACTGATGTTGAGCATAGCCAGCAGCTATCCCAACACCGTGAAACAACACTCCCAAATCAAGGGGTGCACCCAAATCGAATCACAAATGTAATAGATATGGTATCGAAGAAGTGTGTCCGCTAGAGATGGCGAACCTCAATGGCCCGGCGCGGCTCCTGTTTTAGTCATGTCAGGGGTCATCCAATATCGTTCTCTTTCTTCAGTCAACGCGTTCACCAAACCATCCACTTCATTCTGGATCAACACTCCGTGTATACAAGTTATTAAAGTGGTTTTCGATATCGACAGAGAGTATGTCCATATCTGATCCCGGTCTCTTTAATAACTACGTATTATTACACCGTTGGCTCTTTTATATTTCAAATCGATTCATAATTGATATCAAAATATCATATTCGCTTCAAAATCAAGTCCAATTCAAATATCATCGTATCTATTCAAATGTAGATTCCGTTTCAAAATCAATTTTCGCATCAATATCTCATTTCGATTTCAAAATCACTTCGAATTTCAATTTAGGTTGCAACTTCATTTAATCCAATTCGTATTCAAATTCAAGATTTAAACATAAATATTTCACCTTATTAACCAGCTTGAAATTTTTAGAAAATAATTTAAGTAGTTTAAAAGTAGTTTTAAATAATTAAAATAGTAAAAGATATTTAAAATCTAAAATGGATTTAAAATAGATAAATTAGTTTAAAATAATTTAAATTGGGTTAAGTAGATTTAAAATAAATTAAAATAGTTTAAGTATTCAAAAGTGGTTTATATAACTGAGTAATTTGGAAAACAAAATAAAACAGCTTCAAAACCAAACCATTTCAATTATAACTTCCCAATTCAAATCAATTTCAATTTCCATTCTACCGATTCAACTTCGATTTCAATTCAAATCAATGTCAACTTTGACTTCAAATTAATTCAATTTTACATTCACCTTCAATTTATTCAATTTCAATTTATATCGATTTTTAGCTTGATTTTTCAAAATATCAATTTTTAACACTTAACAAAATTATCCTTCAATATTCAAATTTCAAGCTCAATTTCAAAATATCATTTTAAATCGCTTTTACTTAGTAATACTCAAAGCTCGAATTAAGGTTAAATCTTAAAACAAATCAATTTTCGAAATTAAACCATATCCCGATTTTTAAATTCCAAAGTCTCCACTTTAATTATTTAACAATTTCTTTTAACCAAAATTTATTTCAACATTCCAAACTCAATTTTCGATAAATTCGATTTCTATAAATTGATTTCTATTTATAACTTTTAAATCAAAACATTTAAATAAATTTCAAATCGACGATTTTAAAATTATTAATTTAGCCAATTCGGTGTCCGTATATAATTTTCTATCCTATGGCCAAGTGATTATTTATTTCAATTAAATGTCAGAAATGAATATATATCACTTAAATCGAATCATAGTTTCATATGTATGCATAGCAGGACATATATAAGCAAATAAACATCCAAACATTTAAATATCAACCAATAACATCCATCCAAATACATCATCCAATAGACAATACAATTCATGGCAATTTCATGGTTATCAATGTCAAGTAATCTAATCGCAATTCAATTTCAATTTCAATTTAACTGTCAATTTGAATTTTCAACGGTTAATTCAAATGACAATCTATATGACAATTAAATTTTTATCAAACAACGACAAATAAAATCATAACACTTCATAATGTCAAATTTAACTAGCATAAAGATATTCAGTACGTTGTGAGCGTTATAAAACACTCACCTTGATTTTTACGATTTTAAATCAAATCGAACGACGTTCGATTTAACTCAAAATTTTCTCTAGCTCCAGTTGATTCCAATCCAGTTGCATTGCGTTGCAATCGTGGATCGGTGTTAAGAATTGTTATTATCTATGATGAGTTTATTTCTTGTTGTTTTCATTGATGTAGATTGCTTGCGAAACATGGATAATAAAAGGTGATCCAAAGGAAGTACTGTATAGTGAGGTAAAGAGGGTTCATCCTGATCTTCTGGTTGTGGGTAGCTGTGACCTTGGCCTTTTCATAGGCATTAACCTTATTATAATACGTTCTAAGAGTTCTGACCTACCTTCGATTTTGGTAAAGGAAAATTGTTTTGTATAGCCTTTTCCGAAAAATTTAGATCGACTATCAACATTGTATAAGCAACTTTTTGCTCACACACTCTATTAAGAGTGCTTTAGTCTTTCATGTCAAATATTCAATCAGATTTATGTTCAAGACTTGTTGCCACATTCATCAAAAATCAAAATTTTCTTTTTAAGTAAACGGTTTTTAATACGTATAAACTGGTATATGAATAATTACCTTATTGCATTATTGTTATGCTTAATGATGAGGAAGATGTTGACATAAGTTCAAGAGACATATTAAGTTGCATCCACTATTACATTTGTGTATTTGATTGATCCAAGCTGTGCTAGGGGACATCCTAAAAAAATAAGAAGTTAGAAAATGAATCAATTTGTTTTTAATATTCATTCATAAACCAAGGTAGTGTTTAGTTTGTTATTTTTAGTTTGGCTTTCGTCCATATAATAATACACGCGACACATTTAAAATGACCAATTTAGAAAACAAAATTAATGTACAAAATAGGAAAAAACGTTTTCTTATTTTCCATGTTTTGGGAAATAACACAAGCATGTGAAACAATCCATTCTTCCATCGTCCCTCTATCCCCTTCGTCCTCTCAGCCATCTTTCTTGTATCCCTTTCGTCGTTTCTTCATTCTTCTCATATCTGAGATGCATATTGAAAACCGAAAACATAAAATTCATTTTTAAACAAAATACTACCTAAGTTTCCGAGCATCTCTATATAAATTACTTAGCATTGGCCAAAAACTACATCCATGGGCATGTATACCTTTGTGATTGTTTGACTATATTGCGTTGGTGGAATAATCCTTTCGACTTTTAAAATTTTGTCACTTACAACTTCTACATTTATGATTCCTCACCAGGCCATGCACTTTTCAAAGTCAATTTTTCCTGTTGTGGACGTTAACTAATTTGTTTTTATCCCAATACAAATTTCTTACAAATGGTTTTAGCATATTCTTTTAGTAACATTACCATTATTGTTCACTTTATAGATTTTTACCGTGTTTCTGATAATGGTAGTTTTTGGCATCAAAATTGGCCACCAACACCCAATTATACGTGAAAGCACCAATATCCAGTCGTATATTATAGAAAGTATATGGTGTAGAGAATACAATATGAAGAATAATCAAATTAGAATGAAATCAAGTAAAGAGGACAAGATATATAGTGGTTCGGCTAACTCTGGCCTACGTCCACTTCGAAACAATCCTTTTTATTATACTAAAATTTTATTACAGTTACAATCCAAGATTCTAGAATACAAATGGTAGATTAACTTCTAGGTAGAAGATGAAGAGAGACAAAATGAAAATCCTTTTTCTTGAGCCAAGCTTGCTGTATTTATAGGTGAAACTTTAGCTACAGGGCCTTCTTACCAACATGGGGCCACCATAACAATCGTCAAACCCAACTCGACCAAAAATAATGATCGACCTAGCACTACCGATTATTATCCCTTCTCTTAACATTGTTGATCCCTCCTTGTCGTTAATTTAAGAATACCGACCCATTTGATATGCCGTACCATCTCCTTCAATTAAGTCGCTGAGCACACCGATCCCTCATTTAATAATGCCGATCCATCCTTGACAACACATGCCGATCCATCCTCAATGAAACATGTCGATCCATCCAGAATGTCGGCCCCTCCATCATCCCAAGCTTCTGAAGTACGCCGATCCATTTAAGCTAAAGTATACCGACCCCTTCGCATTGAAGTATATCGAGTCCTCCTATCCCATAATACCATGCCGATCGTTGTCCCTTTTCACATGCCGACCAAAGCTACGCCTTCCATCAAGCCCTACCGACCCAAGCTATGCCGACACCTAGCCTTCCTCCTAGCCCTTCCCACCCGGGCTATGCTAATCCCTTCATATTGAAACATGCCGAACCCTTCAACATAACTTCCCAACCTAATCAAATATGCCGATCCAAACTATGTTGCTTCTTGTCTTGCCAATCCATACTATATCAAATCATCTCAGGTCGATCCTTCTTTATTCAAGCCAAGATTCATAATTCAAGCGGTCTTCATTGTTTATCTACCTATTATGTTTAGTTCAGGATTCATATTGTTATCCATGTCTGATTATCCATCCATCTATTTGAACAAAATCCATGATATTCCAGCCTCGATAATCGTGAAGTCTATTGGGTTAAATTCGCCTACGTACTGCCTTTGCGAAGGGTGGGTTAGCACTTTGCCTTCGAAAACATGTCTTGCGATAGGAATGCGTGTTTTCAATTACCATATGTCCAAAATCCGCAATCCATTGATCGTTATATTATCCAATCTAGAATCCAATCCGTTGTCAATCCATTTCCTTGATCTCTCCGGGTTGTTAGCGAAATCATGACTATTTTGAGTCAATATCCAATTCAGAATCCATTCCAAATCCAGTAACCGAATCCTCGATCTCTACGGATCGTTTTATCCAAGTCTAGGACCTCTCCAGGTCCATATACAAATCCTTAAAACTCGCCAGGTCATTTAATCAAAATCTGGGACCTCTTCGGGTCCATATCCAGATCCTTAAACCTCTCCGGGTCCGTATCCAAATCCGATACCTCTCCGGGTCTGTATCCAAATCCGGGACCTCTCCGGGTCCATATAGAAATCTGGGCATCCTCGGGTGGCTTTATTGTACTCCGGTCTCGACTCTCTAGTCGAGGGCTTATCCATCGTTGTCCTTCTCCGGCCTTGACTTTTCGGTTGAGGACTTAATTCATAGGGTATCCTACTCTGGCCCCATTTTCCAGTCGAGCACTTAATCCGCGAGTATCGTTCTTCAGCCTCGACTCTCCGGTTGAGAGCTTAATCCATGGGTTTTCTACTCTGGCCTCGATCCCTAGTAGAGGACTTAATCCATGGCATATCCTACTCCGGCCTTGATCCCTATTAAGGACTTGTCCATGTTCGAGTCCATCCTGTCGCTTTCCGGCGAAGGGACCCGTAACTCGCGGTTATTACCCCGTCTCTCTGGTCGAGGCTGTAACCCTAACCGTAACCTATGTTATTTATTTAATTAATCCAAATCTAATCATTCCAGAGTATAGTTGGTAAAATATAAAATAAAAACCCATACAACCAAGAAAACTAAATAGCCATAGTGCCAGAAAAACAATAGTTTGCAGTAAATAGATAAAATAAAATTTCATAAACCGAGCACCATGATTCATTGTCATCTTAGAGCATGCCTAGGGATCATCCTCGATCCTGCACATGTGTAAGTGACTTAGTCGTTTTACAACGGGGTTATTACTTATTCCATCCCATAAGTCCAGTCAGCTAATAATAAGCTGACAATGATGCCTTGATCCAATGCCATCTTCGTTTTAGGTTGGCGGTGGCTGCTCTTGTTCCACTACCACATCTTGATTCCTTATATATTGTTGCAAATGACCATTCATCGCATGTTCCTCAATGATACCCTTCAAATGCCTGTACTTATTTATATTGTACCCATCTAGCTCATGGAATATGCAATGTTTTCATGATGCCCACTTGTATTGGGAGGGTTCCCTTTTTGCCGACTTTCAATACTAGAGGCGCCCTCGAGTATCCAAATAATTTTTTTCCAGATTTTTAGTTAAATCATTGTAAAAAGAGAATTTTGGTTCTCTCCATTGCCTTTTTGACATATTATTGTCGCCATTCATTCTTCGGTTTATTTACTCATGTGTCGTCTTGTCGTAGGACCCTTTCTTCTTCATAGTATAACTCTACTAAATCCATGGTGCCTCTCGTGCTAGTGAATCCTTGAACTCCATGCCATCAGCAATGCCATATACAACTGCCATCAAAACCATGGATGGATCTGGACGATCCATCGATACCACTACAGCATTAAACCGTGTTAGGAAACTTCTCAGGGACTCTCTGATCCTCTCTTTCAGTGTTGCAAAACTCATTACAATTTTGGGTCTTCAAATGTGAACTCTGAACTGCCTTCTAAAATTTCGATCAATTCTGTCCACATGGGAGCCGCTTTTCAGTTGTCTGGACCATAGTGTTGCTATATACGTCAAATAAAAAACGAAGCACCATGCCATGACCTTCTTTGATGCCCCTGGTACATCCATATGCCTTACATACCTTTTTAGATGAACAGCAGGATCCGTTCTTTCATCATATGTCTCCACAATTGGTAGTTTGAATTTCGATGGATTCATAGCTTGCCTAATCGTAGGAGCAAAGGGGCTCATATTCACATTTTTCAAATATCTATTTACCAGTCTTCCTCTCTTGGCCTATCTGATTATTTCCGCCAACCTGTCATTTTGATCAAGTGGCAGTCTTTGTCCATTGTCTCCAACCTCCCCCCCTCTCGAGTCCACGAGGGAATTATGAAATATTCTCTTTTGGATGAGCATCCATATCACGACCAATGCCAAACTGTACAGCACCACCTGTTATCCTGCCTGCAGTGGAGCTAATATGACCCGGAGGCATGCCCCTGAGTGTGGAATGATCGGCACTGCTTTGGCCAATCGTTCCTGGTTGGCCAAGGGCTGATCCCCGTTGCTCCACTCCATTCCATATCCTGGTTGTTCCATTTCCTTGGTTCTGATTCTGGACTTCCTCTGCATCTACTACTCTAACTCTGTAATCCATATTTCCAGTATTCCCTACAACTTCATTCCCTAGATTTTGCACTCCAGCTTGTCCAATTTGTCAGAGTGGTTCTACATCATTTCCTCCTGTCTCTTTAGAATTCTTTTCCGTATAGCATCCATCATCATTTCCATATCGTCTCTGGTAATGTATATCAATGTCTAATTAGCTCCTAAAGAAGCCTCCTGACTTCCTTTATGATGACTCCTCTATGTTCTTTGCCTCCTTATTGATTGCCTAGCCATTGCTTCCTAAATCCAAGTTCCCAAGCTTTCAAATCCAAGATCCTAACTCCCAAATCCCAGAGTGCAAGCTATCTCAGTGAAAGCACTAAAATGATGGCGTTAAAATTGGCTACTTACACTTAGTTATGCGTGAAAGCACTAATATCCAATCGCAAATCACAGAAAGTGTAGGATGTACAGAACATAATATGAAGAATAATCAAACTAAAATGAAAGCAAGTAAAGAGGACAAGATTTATAGTGGTTCAGCTAACTCCAGCCTACGTCCACTACAGAACAATCCTTTTATTATACTGAAATTTGATTACAATTACAATCCAAGATTCTAGAATAAAAATGGTCGAGTAACCTCTAGGTAGAATATGAACAGAGATAGAATGAAGATCTCATTTCTTGAGCCAATCATGTTGTATTTATAGCTGAAACTTCGACTACAGGGCCTTCTCACCTACATGGGTCCACCATAACGATAGTCAAGCCCAACTCAACCATAAATAACGATCGGCCTAGCACTACCAATCGTTATCTCTTCTCTTAACTTAATATCGATCCCCTTTGTCGTTAATTGAAGAATTCCACCCATCTGATATATCGAACCATCTCCTTCCAATTATACTGACCCCTCTTATATGACCTGAGCACACCGATCCCTGGTCATTTAATAGTGTCGATCCATCCTCGACGAACCATGTCGATCCATCCTCAATGAAACTTGCCGACCTATCCAGAATGCCGACCCTCCCATCTTTCCAAGCGTTTGAAGTACGTCGATCCCTTTACACTGAAGTATAGTGACCCTTTTGCATTGATGTATATCGAGCTCTCCTATCCTATAATACTATGCCGACCGTTATCCCTTCTCATATGCCGACCAAAGCTACGCCTTCCTATAAGCCCTGCCGACCAAAGCTATGCCGACCCCTAGCCTTCGTCCTAGCCCTACTGACCCGAGCTATGTTGATCCCTTCTTTTTGAAACATGCCAAACCCTTAAACATAACTTCCCAACCCAATCAAATATGCCAATCCAAACTATATTGCTTATTGTCTTGTGAATCCATATTATATCAAGTCATCTTATGTCGATACTTCTTTATTCAAGCCAAAATTCACAATTCAAGCATCTTTATTATTTTCTACCTATTATGTTTGATCTGGGATTCATATTATTATCCATAATTGATTATCCATCCTTCCATTTGAACTAAATTCATGATATTCTAGCCTCGATAATCATGAAGTCTATTGGATTAAATCCGCTTGTGTACTACCTTGCCAAAAGGCTGGTTAACCGGCAGTAATATTATTAGGATAGAGGCGAAAAAGTATTGGTCATAAACTTATAACGTTGTGGAGGTCTACCATAATAATAATTATTCTTGGGAGATTTTTGTATAAGTTCCCGTTGTTGATTATTCTACTTGTCTAAAGATACATAAGCTTTTCGAAGAAATGATTAGTTGCAACAATCAATTGGTATTATATTTAATCGTCATCTATATTATAATATATTTTTAGTATAGTTGTGTAAACTTCTTAATGTACTGTTATGAGTTTTATGTGAATGTGATTATCTTGTTTAGAATATTTTGAATCGAATTGTTCGTATATCTTATTTTGTTATATGATTATTATTTTTGGTTGTTTGAATGTGATAATTATAAGAGTGGTTGTTGTTTTCATATCAAAATATGCTAATTGTTACCGCGTAACATATGTTGAGAACAAAATGAAGTGGAATCTGAATGAGCTGTCATAGCAAGAGAAAGCTATATAAAAAATCTACAACTTTTTGCAGCTTTAGTAACCGCTATCAAAATATATATGTCGCACTATACCAAAATAGGCAAATCCTAACATTTATAACAAATAATTTCAGTAACTCTTTTTAAACTAATGGACTGTGAAGAATGGAGCGGTCAAATTTGTAACACTTATAAGTGTTATAAACATACGTATTACTAACACTTATAAGGGTTGGTACCAAAATATACGGTAACGCTTATAAGTGTTGGTACAAAAATATACGGTAACACTTATAAGTGTTGGAAAATGATTATTTAGTAACACATATATATGTTGTTACAAATAAATTGCTTTGCTTAACATTTAGGTTTATAACATAGATAAGCGTTATTATCCAAAATAATGGTAATACTTATATGCATTACTAATTGAAATTATGTCTTTACCCTATTTTATGCACAATTAATATTTAATTCTTAAAACAAATGAATATAATATCTCATAAATGATGATGTCCATATCACATATATAATGCATTATATCAATTCAATATGAAGTCTAAAATGCTTCCATATTTCAAATGCAACAATATCATATTTAGATAATACTATAATATGTGCTAAAAACTTTCCAATTTCAAAATATCACAATATCATATCCAAATTACGAAAAAACGATTTCATATCCAATTTTAAATATCCAATATAATATGAGCTATTGATAAACAGAATTTTAGATATTGCGAAGACGAAACACGAGCCATATCACAAAGCCTTTCGTCCAAAGCTTGTAATTCCCATTATGAGGACCATCGTCAATTGGTGCTTCCGGTTCTCAAACTTCCGTTATCCAAACAACTTACTCAACATTTGGAACTCTTTCTGAAATGACACATAGTTTGTGTTCCAATATAAGCCTTTGCTACATTCTTCTTCATATCTTGTGATAGTAGCATCATAAATTTTTTAGCTCTTGTAGATGATCCAACATCATTTGACGGAATAAACGAAGTAGCAACTCTACTATTCGAAGGAGATTTATCCATGTTAGAAGCGGTTTCCGTCATAGGCATCACATTACCACCATGAAGATTATGTTGTAACCCCGGTACCAGTTAGGAAAGATGAAGCAAATGATTTAAGAGTCTTATTGATTTGGCTGGACACTTGATTCGCCACTTGACTTGCAACTTGATTTGCTACTTGATTTTGTAATTCCGATGACCATTGACGGAATTTTTTCTCTTTATTCTTATTGGCAATTGCTTTTGAAGCTTGCATCAATTTTACTTGTTTTGCAAAGGAAGCGGAGCTAATTGCACGACAATAGTTTTTCTTTCTATCGGAGCCAAAAACTTTAGAGATGGGATCATTGTCAAGGTCATATGTGTTTGCTTCCTTGTTGCGACCACTTTCCAACTTATGTTTTTCTTCCTCTTCCTCCATAAGTACCTACATTCAATATGTCAAATAAGAATTCAAACATCAAAATTACTATTAATTGAGACTTAGCTTTGATTGTATAAAAATATACAATAGTAATGCACTTCCAGTTTAACTATTCATGTATGTGTAGGTTAAGTATAGATTGGTTTACTCAATTATAATTAGGTCTAAAATATAATCTAAGGTATCAGTGCATTATTAGATCCAATTATTGCCCATGCCAGGCTATTGACTATGGACCAAAAGCATATATATCTTGGATTTTCATGCTACAGGAGTAAACCGTGTTAAAGGTGGGATGAACTTTAATTACAGCTACTGCCTCCACCAAAATTGCAGCTGTCTTGGCCAAGTCAAAAAGAAAAACTAGCTTGATCATAACCTACAATCATGTAAATCAGATATGAATAGTATTGGCAAATAACTGAAGCTAATTTCAAAATTACCATATCTCTACACTTATTGCTTTCATTGCTTCAACTTAAAGCCATATTTTTTGCAATGAATATCAAGAATAAAATTCAATTATATACTAAATAATTACATCTTAATTGCTTTATGAATCTAAACATCACTAGTATTTTACCGTGGAGAACTTTGTATGCCACAAATGGACCCTTCACCTTGGAAATATGTTTCACCGGCAAACGCATAGAGCTTAAGTGAATATATCAAACATTATAGAAGTTAGGGTAACAAATTGACATGGAGCTAATAGAGAAGGAGGAATTTGAAGAATAGGTGATACGAGAAAGACATGGGCAGAGAATAAAGAAGAGAATTTACAAACGAGATGGACACTTTTGCCACTGGCATATTGTACAACAAATAGCAAAATGAGTAACAAGAAGATTCCTCCATCAATGCTTTGTCTCTAGTTATAATCGTTTCTTTTTAAACCATAGGATGGTACTAATTTTATCCTATTAATATATTAATAATATCCACTATATATACAAACAACCAAATTACAAACTACTAATCAGCCAAGACAACATATAAACACTGACGAGACAACAGAAAATACAAAACAACAATAGCAACAGCCCTCGCTACATACATAATATGAAAAACAACACCAAACATTTACCGGTAGGAAAAAACCAACCAAGCATAACATCAAAGTGACACAATAAAAATATTAGTATATTTATTCATCAATGTATATGTATGAAGTAGTTAGGGAGGTAGCTTCAATTTTCCGCAATGTGTATACTTTTCTAGCATTTGGTTTGTTACCCATTGTCTTGTTTTGATGGGGCCCAAGAAATTGGATTCCCATACTCAATGTATATTATGCTTTTCATTACTTAACTTACTTCTCTTGGTTCAAGTCATTGAATTAAAGTTCGTGAGTCCCTTTAATATGTGGCCTAAAAATCTTGTATTTGTTTTTTTACTTTTTTTTATTGTTATATATAAGAGGTATGATTTTGATTTGGTTGATTTAATTATATCCAAATAAACTTTACATGCCATATGTGTCATGGTTTTGATATCCAGATTGAATGAATGATGGAAGTTTCGCTTGTTTTAAATTAAGAGAAAAAAAAGATAATATATGATGAATGTCTAATTTTTCAAATTTTTACATGAATTGTGTCAGAACATGAAGACTATGAGCCAAAGTTGACCAGTACATGTTCCTATATTCGTAATGCTACTCAGGTACCAGAGGTAACTGGAATCAGGGAGGCCTAACTGAAATCATCTATAGGCAAAAAGCCTTTTGTGTGTGTATGCCCTTTTCTGTGTTCGTAAGCTTTAGCATCTCCAACTAATTTTATGCAGCATATTTCATGTTAAATAATGCGCTTTTTCCAAGAAGAGGCTTCCACTTAAACAAAACCTCCAAATCTTAATGGCCGTTATTAGTTTATATATGGTTTCAAGTTCCAAAAAAATTGCATTTGTTTCATTTGCATCATGAAACAATTATCTTCATGAAAACTACATATGCCACGATGCATGTTACACTTTTTTTTCCAGTTCAAAATTGTATTCCATGTGAAATAACATATATTACGTATTAAATTTTTGCAACCAAACAAGCGGCAAATTAACGTCAACATAAAGCGAGTTTCTTGCAACACAAAAAGTTTATTGATAAAGCACTAAAGCATAAATGTCACCATATTCGATAATACTCTTTTACAAATTTTATTTAAAGAACAATAAAAAAGTCTAAACCCACGAAGTAAGAAAAGAAATACGGAAAAAATAAACATTACCATATTATTACAGACATCTACTTTATAATGTAATATAATGCGAGTGATTATGACAATGTGCATGAAATATCTTTATAAGTAAAGATACATTATCACATTATTATCAGTCAATCGGTTATCATTTTTGAGTAAAATCAGTATATTAATCAGTATGGGAATGGTAAATTTACCTTTTTTTATAGTAAATCATTGATCACATTTTTTCAAAACCAACGACAAAAGGAAAATTTACCATTTTCTATAGTAAATCATTAATAAAAATTTTCAAAACCAACGGTAACGATAAATTTACTATTTTCTATGGTAAATCATTAATAACATTTTTTTCGAAACAAATGACAGCGGTAAATTTACCAGTCAATTTATACCACATGTATATTCATGCAGTATGCTTTATTATAGACAGTTTGAACTAAGCGAATGTCGATGATACAAGCAAGTCTGTCTGTACCAGACGTACTTGACAACGACATCCTGGTTTGTCATCAGCAAAGATGTTTTTTTTCGAAACACCATTCTGTACTCAAACTAGGGTACTAGTGAAACTCACGTCTTTAGTCAGTGTGGTGTTGTTTGATACCCCCGTCGTGGGAATTTAGAAGCTAGTGCAAAAGGAAAATCTTCGGCTGCACATAGCCCTGTTAGGATGAGAAGATGGGCTGCACAATGCCTTAGGATGCATATGTTTATGATAAGGAAGGTAACATTTTGAAAGGGACACTAAGGGTCTCTTCAGTAGATTATTTTACTCCGCCACCACCTCTCACACGGCATCGGACGTGTCTGATGTGACGGAAACGGTAACGGTGCAAATGTGAAAACTTCAAAATTCTACGTTGGAGAGTTAGTGTTAATTATTAAAATTTATTCATAAATTTCTAAAATTAATAACTTTTGCAAATAAAGTCCGTTTGAGGTGCATTTTTTACATTATGATCGTATAAAAGTACTCTACATTATTGAGTTGGTTTGAATTGAATACGCATAATTTTTAATTTTACCATTCAGATTTTTGGCTCAAATACCATGCTCATAGCCAAACGTTTCCCGTTCAACCAACTTGCTTGTTCAAATATTCCGCACAAATTACCAGTTCAAATATGTTGTTACTGCTCATCGAGAACAACCCTTGATAAGATTCGTAAAAGAGAAATACGTTTTTGGGTTACGAAAGGACATTAGGAAAGGGAACGGATGTAAGTGCAGAAGAGAAAATGTTGGTTTATGTTTGTTAATTTTTCACTTAGTTTGAAACATTTCCTATATAGTTTGTTTGTTTATTTTGTACATTAAGTTTCATTATTTTATTTTTAGGTATACGTTTCTTTATTTCGTAAGCTAACATGTCCATTGTAGCCATAGTTAAATTGAATATGTGAGTATAATAGTTAGATGTATTGTTTATCAATGAACGTTAAATCAAATTATGTCAACACTGCAACACTTTTTTTTGAGTTTACGACAAAAGATGTAAAAGGACTTCGAATTTATGTTGCCCGACGAACAACGACATTGGATAGAATATATTTAAATTATTATTCCAACATAGGAGTCATTAGAGGGACGTCAACTTTAGGTAAAAGTTATTGTTATTTTAGATATTCCTAAAACTATTATGTAGATAAAAGTTATCCTTTTTTATATCTAAAATAATTATGTTGCTACCAAAAAAAATTAACGTCCCTCCAACTAGGGTTGAGCGTTCGGTCGGTTCTGTCCATTTTGAGGTAAAAAATGTCAAACAGAACTGAAACCAAAAAAATTAAAATCGAACCGATCCGAACCGAATTAATTTTGGTTAATTCGGTCGGCAACCGATTTAACCGAACTAAAAAAGTAAATAAGAGAATTTACCATATGTTATCATTCAAACAATTGATTTAGTCAATGAAAAACCTAAATTTATGTTTATATAGACTAATTTGAGTATTTATTTTAAGTTTAAAAGAAAAACTAACCCATTTTTAATAGCTAAAGTTTGTTTTTTATTACCAAACCAATTGTTAAGAGTATTATAATTCCATGAATTTGGACAATATAATAAAAGTTCAGTTAATTCGGTTAAACCAATAACCAAAATAAAATTATTTTACAAACCGAATTCAAACTGATATAATTTTATAACCGTACTGAACCGACCGAAATGGACCGGTTTAGTCGGCTAATTCGTTTCTAACCGAACATTGCTCACCCCTACCTCCCACCCCTCAAAAAAGTCAAATATAGTTACATAATTAACCTTTTCAATGATATAGTTTTAATGATTTAAGATTAAAACGACAAAACTGTACGGTTTTTATTAGCCTTTCTGACATATCATCGTCCTTCTAGGATTTTCTTTCTAATCAAGTCCTACCGAATTTATTTTTTTGATAATTATCAATATGACCATTGTTTTCTATTATTATTATTATTTTGATGCATCTTTATTTAAAATTTTACAATGATAATTCTTCCGTATGTCGTTGTTATTTTTATTATTCGTTAACGAAATTGTTTTAAAACAGGTTAAAATATTAAATCTTTTGATTTGAATCCTTTTATAATTTAACTTCCATATCAGTATTATTTCAAGTTTGGTTGTTTAGAAACTACCAATCCAACCTCTCAAAACAACGTTTCGAAAGGGTACGTGAGGAATTTGGATTTGTCAAGAAATAAAACATAATTAGTAAATTTTTTGATTTACAAATTGACACTATGAAAAAATATGATTAGTAAGGGTTGGTTGTATAAACTTACAACAACATATCTTATGTTGTAACAATCCCACAGCTATACTCATATTATTAAAAGAACATTACAAATAATGTCATTTAATACCACGAAAAATATGGCTGGTTAAGAACGATCGAATGTGATTATATCTTTGGACTAATACTGACACGTCATTATTACCATTTTGAGGATCTGAACTGAATATTTGACTTGTACAGTATAAATACAGAGTAATAAACACATCAATTTAAAATATTCAGAACAATATATAATATAAATAAATCAGAATCAGAATCAGATTACACCGGAATAATATACATCATATACATAATAAAATGTAAGTCTACAATATTAATGCTAGACCCACATAATATATACATTGCATCAAAATACTGTATCAAGTACATAGTGATTACCAATTAATGTACATGACATACCCTCCTAAATGTCAATATATACAATAATGAAGTAAACTAAAACAGCTAAAATAGTCTATTCCAGTACTGGCACAAATCCAAAAGTCAACGAGTCCCTTTACTTGTAGAGTCTCAGCACTGAAAAGATTATGTAGTCATTCTAGCACAAATTCAAAAGTCACCGAGTCTCTATACCTGTAGAGTGTCGGCACCGAAAAGATTGTGGTAGTGAACTTGTCCTCCCGACGAAACTGCATGATAATGTGTTAGCCATCTCGTCCTTCCGACGATACGACCTGGAGAGAGTCTAAAATCTTAATATATTTCCTATTTCAAAATTTCTATTCAATGTTTTTAATATGGGTAATATTTAATTGTAAAACCTTTTTGAACCTTCTATTTTAAGTGTGTGTATATATATAATTAATTTCACTTTTAAGTACTTTATATTTTTTTTAAACATTTTATTTGAATTTTAATATATTGTCTAAAACGAATTTATTAACTAATTCGGTATTATTATAACAAATTCCATTAAATAGACTTTAATTGAATAATAATTAAATTTCAAAATAATAATTATCGAAATCGAATCCAAACACTTCTATTTAAGTAAACTAGTTTAATATTACATCTTTAGAACAAGGTTGTTACAAATATGATCAATCATGGTGCATGTCTGAAGCCTCCTCTCAACTTTTCCAAGAGTTGCATTGATTGGTACTAATCCATATGGATTGTTACATATCCGATTGGCTAAACACTTAGCCATTTTTCTAAAGCTTCTTGACTTGTGCACCTTCATATCTCGATCATTCTTTCTCGTGCTTGCCTCGAAGTCACTTCTGCGTTTTCTACCATCTTCCTCGATGTAACATATCCCCTTAGCTGCCTCGCACGCAACTTCGACCCCCTTCATAAATTACACAGCTGGTACCGCATGGATCGATATCATCCATGTAACTTGGTTAAATATTTGACTAAATAATTTCTACCCAGCTTTTAAAGACCCGATTCTTCGACTTCCGAAAATCGACATAAATACGTCCACTGTATCAACTGCCGAGCAATCGAATGCCGAAAAACCGAATTCTTAGGGTTAAAAAGAAGAGGTAGAAGAAAAAGATAGAAGAAGTAAGAAAACAGAATAGAAACAATATCAGAATCTCACATATCGCAGCGGAACAACATATAATAGATAAATGAATAATCTTTAAAACAAAGAACTATATCAGTTAATACATTACATCATCAAAGTGTACAACAACAATATACAACACAACTGGACAATGGACAGTTGTACAAACGTGTCCTTACAAGTAAATTTATAGCGGAAAGATAATATCATATACAAGTAATACGTCTCGTCATCCAGCTCGCCACTGAGCTCTATAGTACTCCTGAATCCAGAATGACCTGATAACCTGGCTCTAAACTGCCCGTGTGGAAAATTATGGGCACCCAGAGTTTAGCAAGAGAACGATAAACTCCAGGTCAGTCATGGGACTGGTGTGAGAACTCAAAACAGTTATTTATCTTTTAAAACTACAACAACAACAAGGGAAGTGGAGAAATATCCGCAATGCTTTTGGAAAATGAAACTACCATAAGGCCTCCCCGCACACACACAATGCAAACGCAGAATTGGAGGAGATTTCTCCTTATGATAGTCAAAGATGCTTACTACGCAAAACAAATCATTTTTGATATTATTATTAGTGCATAGTGATGAAAACATTTCGAAAGTATAATATAAATCTTAGCCAGCATAGGTACCATTATATTATGCCTGATATAGCTACCTCCTGAGGAGGCAGGTTATACAATTGAAATCGTAAAGCGCTCGTATTGTTTCTTCGGATTTCCAACAAATGGTCAGGCTAAGGAACTTCCTACTGCCACATGGGTACGCCTTTGGTGGGACGTCTCGAGAACTTAACCAGCTCTCTGCCAACACAAGGCCGGGTTACCTTTGTAACTAGGTAACTACTACACGAATATGCCACCCCCGGTCCTTTGGGACCTTTATCCGAGGGCCCTCGATCACAAAGCAACAACCACACAGAAAATGAGATTGGAGCAACCACATAGGTTAAGCATCAGGGCTCCATATCTGACACCACACTTTTCCAAAAGGAAATGACATACCCTAAAGGGCGCGACCCTCATAACCTTGCCGCATATACCTGTTTCGACCTTTTCCGGGGTGTGAGATCTGACGAAGTCTCGTCCACAAAGCTACTCTTTTTCACAAAGTCACGCTTTGATCAACAAATGATCAATAAATAATCATCACATAGCAACACTTAGCATGACACATTACCAAATTGGGAATATATCACTGATAACCTTCAACTACAAAACATCTGAGCTCGTACGTCTGAGAGAAGGGTGTTAACTAAGAGAATAATTCTCCGTCACCAACAAAAATGTATTTGAAAGAAATCTGCTTTATACCTCAAAATGTAATGTCAGATACGTAACCATACAAGTCTGTTCCGGGCTCGAACAAAACCGAAGGCACTTCAAAAGAAGCCCTTACAATCCGGGTATTCACTATCCCGATCGAATTTTCCATCACAAAGGAAATCTCCATACCGTAGCTAATGGTGCAGAGACAATCGATGGGTCATCCTATCATTTTCACAAATACCCGGTCTTCAACACCGATCTTTAATGCTATCCATTACGTCGTATCACTATTAGGAATGGGTAAATCGAATAACGAGCGCAATAATTTAAAAATAAGTGTAGCATTCAATTTCAACCAATTCACAACAAATAGCCATTTAAGGGTCAATATTGATAGTCGGTTATTTAACTATCAAACAATATTCACAACATAACCCGATTTCAAATAATTTCTCAAATTATTTATTTTCAAAAATATCTTTACAAGATATAATTTTCACACTTCAACCATTTGAAAACAGATTTCAATTCACTTTTCCCCTTTACAAATTTCATTTCAAAATGGTTCATTTAAACCAATCAAATAAATCCTTACCGATTTACTAAATTTACGTTCCAAATCCGTAAATTTATTTCCATACTTTTAAAAATAAAATCAATGTTTGTTTTAAAACAAATTTCCCTTATAAATTTCCATTGTGAATTTACATTTCCAAATATTCACCTTTTATACGACTTTTCAAATCGATTTCAATTATTCACTTTCAATTTATCTTTAAAAGATAAAATCTCAAAGCATTCACTTCATATTGGAAAATATTTCCATAATTATTCAATAATAAGTAATTCACAAATTCATTTAATTTCAACATTTGAAAAATATTCAATATACTTAAATCCCAATTAAGTATATATTTTATTCTTTGAGGAAAACTTCTCTTAAACACATTTATTTGAGTCAAAACGAATATTGCGTAAAACATCGTTACGAGAACCCAAAATCACTAGTATAGGGATTTGAAATTTAAGCTAGATATATAAACCCCAATACTATACAAAACTTTTCCTTTCGGAAATCATTTACTATAACAACAGTGTTATAGTCCACCATTTCCTTCTATTTCTCGGAAACGTCTATTTCAACAATGAATATTGTGATCTATGGTTTCGATACTTAATACATTTTAAAACATTTTTGAATCGTTTTAATTCTACTTAAATATCACTTTTCCAAAATATTTCTTAAATATATTATTCACCATCCAAAATCGTGAATATACTTCGTTATCCAAATTCAATTTCTACATAATTTTATTTATAGGATTATTCACTATCCAAAATCGTGAATATATTTCTTAAATAAGCTATAATAATTAACTTATCAAAATAGGTCGATTTTGGATTTATAAAACAACGTTTATAAATTCCATTTATACTTTATAACAACTTCAACTTATAAAAGCACTTTATTAACAAATTCTGTCCATATCTCATTTACACGCAAAAATCCAATTTATAAGTTAATTACTTATAAATCTTTTATTTTAAAAAATCTATTCATTTTATAACTTCACAATTTATAAATCTATAGATTTCATCCACTTATGAAATCCATTTATACTTCATTTTAATACTTATAAAAACTCATTTTATAATTCCAATATTTTAATTTATAAATATCAATTTTATAAATCTTTTATATAAATCATTTATAAAAATTCAAAAATCCCAATTTAAAACATTTTATAAATAAATCAACTACTTATTTCAAAAATCACATTTCGGTTATATTTCACAAAAATTATAATTTTTATAAGATAAAAATTTCAACGTTTATTCATTAAAATGAATCAATTCCAAAATTAAATTTTATTATGAATTCTCAACTTAAATTTTCAAAAATCGAATTTTATTTATTTTCGGCATCTAACGATACCAAAAATATATTCGACTAAATTTTAGCCTTTAACGATTTCAATCACAAAGATAATCACACAGATTATAAATAGATCAACACACAACATGGAAACCAATTCAATCATTTGAGGAATCCAGTTGGATCCCTCCAACATGTTTCCCTGCATCCAAATATGTTAGCACAATACCAATTCCGTTTCGAGACGGAATATCGCGGTATATGGGATTTATAAAATACTATCCCTATTATGCGGCGCAATAGGGTCTCATCCGTTATATAATGCAGGAAAATCAACTCCAAATACATATATAATACCAATTCCATACAAGTTGGAATTATCGCGGTATATGTTTTTAATAAATAACCTCCGCTTAATATACGGCGTATAGGGTCTATTTCAATACAACAGATAATAACTATCATCCAATCACACAATCAAGCAATTTTAAATTTACCTATTTAAAATTTAAATCGAAACAATTCGATTGGGTGAGAAGTTCTCACCTTGAGTTTCTGATAACAGTTATAGCGTTTGTTTCGAATAAAATTAAACATGCGTTTAATTTTACCCGAAATTTTCACTGGCTCCAAACGACTCCAAACCAGCTCCATTGCGTAGTGCTCAACAAAGCGAATCCAACGCAATTCATTTCGTAATTTTCCGACCTCGTATCAAAAAGTTATGAATTTTTTAAAGTTTGTACGAATTTATATAATATAAGTATACAAATCTATTTTATTTTTAACCTCAAATTTATCTGGGCCGTTGATCTTGAAAACCATAGATCTAGGCCGGTCGTTCTATTTCTTCTTCCTTCGTTCAAATATGTGCAATCGAACACAACGAGCCGCCACCCTCTTCAAATTTCCACGACTACCCAGTCGATCTGACGACGATCGATTGCTTCCATTCAAATGGCCATCATGAGGCGCTCCAAACGCCCAGAACCTTGTCGAGCTCGGTCAGGCCGTGCTCTGGAAAACCGAGCACGAGATGCGCGACTTTGAATGCAAATTCCCATCGATCCACTCCGTATTTTTCGATCATCACCGTTGGATAGCGAGATCTCGACATGCTCTTCAAGATTGTAGTTGGGAGATTTTCGAATTTTTTGATGGATTGGGAGAGATCGTGGGAAGAAACTTGATCATTTTCGGCCATTGAAACAGTGGGAGGCGGCGGCTCCTGAAACCCTAGGGTTTTGTTTTCTTGTTTGCAAAATGGAGAATGTTGTGGACTTATATAGAAAATTCTACGAAACACTATTCACTCAAAATTTTCTGAACTCCAAATGAAACGTGCCCACTGGCGTTTCTAGGGTTTACCCCGCGTTCCGGACACAATGGAATATGTTTCCGAAGCTAATTCGATCATCTATGCGAGTTACGGCAATAAACGATCAAATTTAAATTAAATCAATTAAACCAATTTCTATGCGTTTTGGCTTGCCCCGGACAAATCGTAAATCCGATTGACACGCAATTTGAAATCTTACAATAATATAACATTACGGATCCGATGAAACTGGTTTCGTCGAAATTCGAGACTGTTTGAAAAATGGCTATTTTCACTAGTCGATTAAATATTAAAATATTCAATTTTCACAAATTAACTTTCAATTCAATTTTAAAAGATCACAAACATTGTTCCAACTCCAATATGATTTAATATAACTTTATAAATCATTTTTAATCACATTAAACCCAATTTTCAATTATTCTGTAATTTCAAATATTAAATTGCCGATTTAATTATCCAATTAAATCTAAATATTCGGAAAATAAATTATTCGACTTACAAAATTTACTTGTTGATATTTAAAATCAAATTAAATATCTGAATTTCAAATGACAGAAATTCTGGGTCGTTACAAAGCTCCTTGACGTTACATCTTCTTTTCGTCTCTTGGAACTGCATGCAATCTCCTTTGCATCATTCTGACCCCAATTACTCTAATGTCGATCAATCGAAGTTGCTATATTGCTATGGGTCTTCCATCTTTTGTGTAATCGAATTAGAGTGAAAACACGTTACTATTCCATCTAATCGAATACCTTTCCCTATAGAACAATCCAAACCCGACCAATTCGCTTTAATAAGCGTTTTCATCCGGTACAAATATGCAATCCAAATTTTCAAACAACAAAACAAGCATCATATCATTGAAACAATCAATATAGCATCAAATTTCTATCTTAATATTCATATAATCAATTAAGACATAGAATTACATGTTAAAATTCATTTATGATTCGTTTTAAATCCAAATCAATTACAAAATCATACTTATACTTCAAAATGGATCCAAAATGTGTGAAACATATAGTAACATAAAATAGAGGTTGTAAAATGATAAATCGCTCACCTATCAATATAAAGTCGATGTAAATAAATCAAATCAAAGCAAATCCGAAATGAATAGCTATATATCTGAAACTCCTAGCCCAAAAATGGTATTTGATAATCTCTTGCCAATCCACTTGCTAATCTATCGTTGATTCCTTGATTTAACTCAATTTAGTACAAAGTAGTGAGTGGAGATATGCTTAATGGAGGATTATATATGTTTTCACATAGAAGAAAAGTGATTGGGACTGTTCTCTAATGTTTTAGTCGGCACAAAATGTTGAAATCATTAAGTAGGCCTAATTATGGACTTAGCTAATTGTCATTAAATCTGTCTAACTTAAAACCGTGATATCTCCTAAATCACTTGGTCAAAAATTCATTATAACCACTCTACGGAAAGACAAATCATCAAATTTTTACGAACCCAATCCGACTTTTATTAAAATTTATAGTCATTTCAAGTTTTTATGGTCAAAACCGTGCACAACTAATTATGAAGGTCAAAAAATTTAAAACACGATACTACCCAGAGTTTTAGTCTAATATAAGGTCATTTAGTTATGAAAACAATATTTTTATGATCCGTCAATATATAAAAATGTGGGTCGTAACATGCGAGAAGGAATCGTATTCGAGATGTTGAGTGTTTGCAATGAATTCGAGTGTCCGGGAGCGGATTTTGGCATAGAGGAGTGCATCGGAATTGATCAAAGGCAACTTGAAAGTAGACATAATTAATCATGGGCACACTATCATTCGAATATATCTAGTCTAGAGATGTATTTAGGATATATGGTCTAGAGATATACAATTCCACGGCTATTCAGTTTACCTAGCCCAGAGATGTATCTAGGATATCTAGTTTGGAGATATAAAATTCTGTGGCTACACGATTGTGGAATAGTCCACCATTGAATTTTGTCACCTAAAAAAAATTGGTATATATATGAGCATGTTACAGATCTATTACAACAAGAAGTAAACACCTTTGGTTAAATTTATTTACTTAATATTAACTAGTTTGGTACTTATATGGGAAAAAAACCTCATTTCATGCTTTAGTGACTTTCTCGTAATGTATCGCGATACATATGGGCATATTAGTGAAGTTTCTCAATCCAGACATTATGCCTCAAAGTTTATCTTTTCCTTTAAATTTCCGAGTATGTTGAGATTACATGATTAGCCTTGATGTTTCGGAGCTGACTAATGACGAGCATGAGGCTTAGGAAGCATCTACTATTTATTATTTCCGCTGCATTAGTAGTTTATATGTACCAATATTATGAGACAAGCTGTTATAATTGTCAATAGCTGAAATAGTACTTATGTAGTTGACGTTGCAACTCTAAGAATTTTACTTTAGAAGTGATCATATATGCTATTTGTTTTTGACTACGTTATATTATATTTCATCGATACAATGTAAGCATGGTTTTGTTGTTCAAAGTTCCGTTGTTTTAGTTTTGCCCAATAATCATGCATTCAGATGCTTAAGTATCGGAACATGTGCACTAAATGATGATATTAGGTGTTGACCTTGAATACCAAAACTTATGGTTTAATGTTTTATCATCTGTTACAATTGTTTCTCATTGTTGTAGCGTAGTTCAGATTCGAATACACTATTGGAGCCAAAAATTTCTATCGGAATAGCAAGTTAATAAAAATGGATTACCCGAGCTTTAGTTTGAGACATGTCTTGTACCGTTTGTTTATTTATTTTTTACATTAAGTTTGGTTGTTTATTTTTTGCACTGAGTTTCTTTTATTTCATTTTCTTTGGTAAGTTAACGTCTCCATTGCAGCAATAGTTAAATTGAACAGGCGAGCATAATAGCTGGACGTATCGTTTATGAATGCACGTTAACACGTATTATATCAGCATTAAACTACCATTTTTTGAGTTTACAACAAAGGTGTGAAAGGACTAAGGATTTATGTTACCTAACAAAAAATCACATTTGGCTGAACTTTAAGGGCGTTGCTATCAACTATCAAGCAAGTTTCGTTGTAAGATGCTGTTTCGCAATTTATTCAAGGACAAATTTTGGAAGGAGGCTAATTTTTGAAACAATTTCACGATTGGTACTCGTTTTGAAATTTATTATCAAACAACGCTGATTTCAACCCAGTCAGTAGTCAATTCAGCGGTCAACTCAGCAGTTTTATAACTGCCAGGATAAAACGCAACTATGAGTTGCGCTATTATTTTTATAAAACTTTTCTCGAGACGCAACTATAAGTTGTGCCCCTATTTTATTTCAATTTTTCTCCGGACGCAGCTAAGAGCTGCGCTCCTTTAGGTTTTACAATTCTTTTTGTGCGTAACTCTTAGTTGCGCCACCGGAAAAAATTAAAAAATAGGGGCGCGTCTATGAGTTGCATTCGAAAAAAAACGTAATTCATAGTTGTGCTTTATCGAGACAGTTATAAAATGACAAAGTTGGCTGTTGGTTGGACAAAACAAGCTTTGTTTGGTAATAAGTTTCAAAACCAGCTCATATCGCGAAATAGTTTTGAAAAACTGGCCTACTTTGGAAATTAGTCCTTTATTTAACAAGCATCTTAGTTGGACTCGCTATTATTTAATATGTGTTAATTTAATAACCAAACTTTTGAAGTTCACGTGAAATTTGCATGACAATTTGTTTATACTTCATACATTTTTGTGCATGTTTACACCTTTTCACGTATAACTAAGTAGGAGCAATTCAGACGTTCGTAGGCTGCTAGCACTTGTGTTGGATACCAAGCCATGCATCTCTGATTTTGTGTGTTTTTTTCAAAAGAGTCGATCATTACTAAACTCCCAGGAAGTACGAATCGTCCCTCGATGCATATTTAGGATAAACCAACCGATATCAAAGACGAACAATATTGTGTTTGTTCAGAGTCAGTCAATGATATTTCTATTATCCGTCCGTTTTTTTGGCTTTTGACGACTAGTTCAAAAATTGTCCGAGCTAATATCGTATTTGGCCCGTTTAGATGCGAATCTCGGAAACTGAACATCGGCATCCCTGTAGTCAGATCATTTTACACATTGTAAAATTTTGTGTGCATCAATCCCGACATTAGTTTTAACAACCAGCTAAAGTTTTAACTTTTTTACGCACAAAAAATTTCCAAAGGTGTAAATCGGTTGCGTCGTAGGAATTGTGTTTTGTTTCTTTTCCGTAGGAAATTCAAAAGAAAACAGACTAAATGAGACGTGCATTTTCTGAATGAATCTGACAATGAATGAACAATAAAATAAATCATTGGATGAATTAAACATAATTTCGCATGTCATTTTTTGTCCTAACTCATATTTTAAATAAAAGCCAAACGACCATGAATAAATATTTTTCCATCTCTGACTCAAGCTGATATCGAACATAATATGATTTTTTGGAACATGTACCGATGAATGACCGATTCTCTCAGAAAAGAGCACAAAATCAACCTACATACAAAAATACAAAAAGCTTAGATGCATGGATTAGTACACAATATAAGTGCTAGCAGCCTTCGTTGAATATTTAAATTACTTCTACTTGGTTATTCATGAAAAGGTATAAACGTATGAAGTATAACCCAATAGGCATGCAAATCATACGTGAACTTCAAAATTTTGATTATTAAATTAACATATATTAAATAATAGCTGATGCAACTTTGACTAAAATGGTAAATTGTGAAAGAAAGAAGCCTATTTTAAAAGTGTACCATTAAAAAGACTCCAAATTTAGATAAAAATAATATTTATATTTTTTCCATATTTTTAAAATAGGAAAATAGGCGCAAAAACAAACTTAGAAAAAAAATTAGGTTTAAAAACGACAAGTTTGTGTTTTAGACTGAAGAAAAATGTTAATTATAACTAGCATTTTACACTGTAAAACTGAATATAATAACAGATATAACTAGCATGTTGTATGGTATAAAAGTTGAATATAATGCTAATTATAACTAGCGTTTGTCTTTCAGCCTAAAAATAAAACTTCATGTCATTCGGCCTATTTTTTTTAAAGCCTATCATTTTTCCTGCTTCTTCCTTTTTTAAATTGTTATGGGATAAAGAAACTTCAAATACAATTATATAATTACCCTTTCACCGTACTTTTAAGAATTTAATATTAAAACGACAAGATCATTACATTTTTAAGCAACTTTTCCGATAAGTTTATGCTTTCCTTACCGACAAGTCCTACCGAATTCGGCTTTTTGTTAATTTTCGACATGGTTATGCTGTTTTATTTTTATTATTTTCATGTAGTAGGCGAATTTGCTTTGAGGCGGGTAAATAATATGAAATTTTTCGTGAATTTCCATTACCACATTATTTCGGTTTAAAATCAGCTAAAATCATAACTCACTTATCCACAAAGTTAACCATCTCTTTCAAACATTCAAAAGAGTGTGGAATTTGGACTTGTTAAAGAATAAAAGCATCACTGCCAAATTGATAGTTCAGAAAAACGTGATTAGTAAGGGCTAGTTTGTACAAACTTACAATACACTCAAATTAAGGACCTAGTCCTTAAAAGGATTTTACGCCACAACTTTCTTCAATTACATTCTAAGCGTTCGATCATATTCTTCCCTGTTTTATATGAACCTCAATTCCCTCCCTTTACTTGTACAGCTTTAGTTCCTCCAACCTTTAACAAAATGGCAGAATATCGTGAATTCTTACATGGAACTCTTGAAATTTCCATCTTCAACGTTGTTTCTTCAAACCCATCTCGTTATTTTCAGGTACTTGCTCTCTGTCAGTCTTGATCATCTCTGTAAAGATATCACATATATTTCAGTATTAATTCAAAAATTCATTTGTGTCGATAGTGAGGGACTTGAAGGTCACGGGTTCGAGTACCTAGACACCTCTAGTTCAAAAGGTTAAAGAAATGACGTTTTAGACAAAAGTTCTAAAAGTCGTGGATTTGAGTCCTTAGCCCAGAGTGTTCTAACGTTTTAGATAAAGATTATAAATGTTATGAATTCAAGTTCCTAAGGGCCTCTATGGTTAGAGATACGGTGTTTTAGATAAATCTTCTACAAGTCATGGTCGTGGTTTACTGCTTCTAAAACATCATAACGAGAGTTATTTAAACAAAGTATCATTGTTATAAAAAAGCAAAATTCATTCGGCTCATTTTGCAGTGCCTATGCATGGGAGGGCAGAAACCTGCTTATATCAGGATCAAATTTGGTAAAACGAAGGTGGCAGAAACAGTACATAATTCTTCCAAATCATGGAACCACACTTTCAAAGTATTTTGCAGCCATGCAGCCAACACAGTCATAACAATCTCCCTCAGTACAAAATTTTCTACTCTTAAGAAAGTTAGAATACCAGCCAGCACATTGTCAAGCAAAGCATCAAACAGCATAGCATTGGATGTAGATAAGTACGGGCTTATATTTGAAGTTAAGTTCGTCCATGCGGAGTCAGAATTAGACTGGGGAAAAGGATTAGGTCGAAACTTTAAAGGTATTACTCGTGGCGTGACCTTTAATCAGAGGTCCAATTGTAGTGTTGTGTTATACCAAGATGCACATCATATGCATGATTTCGAACCGCCTATTGGCTCTGTTCGATTTAGGCCTAGACGGTTATGGGAAGATGTTTATAGTGCGATTCTCGGAGCCGAGAAATTCATCTACATTGCAGCGTGGTCTCTTAATCCGAAACTAGTTCTGGTGAGTAATATATTCTAGCTTTTTTATAAATATTCAGATAATTGGCAAAGAGATTTACCGTTGTTTTGAAAAAGTGAAAATTAGGGTCCTTCTCTTATTTTCAAAGTTAATCCACTAAAAGCATTGTCAAAAACAGTTTTAAATTATATTTTTGAAATCAATCACACGTTTTTTTTTTCCATTTTTATCGTAAAAGTATAGTTATTTGTAGTCTTTAATGTAAATATTTGCGATTCGAAAAACTTCAAAATATTTGCAGTTTTAAAAACTTCGATAGTCTAACTGAAACTTGAAAATGAGAAGTTTCTTAAAACATGTTCTTAAAAAGGACGTATGAGTACTTTAAAATATAAAGAGGGTATTTTATAAAAATTCCATTTGAAAACAATAAAGGTACGAGATCCTTGTACAAATATGCAAGAATCGATAGGAGTCAAACTAGGCGAACTATTGATACGGAAAGCAGAGGAAGGAGTAGCCGTTAGAATCATGATATGGAACGATGCAACGTCTCTGCCCATCATTAAAAACGAAGGGGTAATGAGAACTCACGATGAAGAAGCTTTGGATTATTTCAAAGATACGAAAGTGATATGCAAACTATGTCCGCGCCTACACAACATTTTCCCAACGGCGTTCGCTCATCATCAAAAGAGCATCACCATCGACTCAGATCTTAAACTTTTCGATGAATACGATGATGTAAGAGGCAGAAAAGTTATAAGTTTTATAGGAGGAGTTGATCTATGTGATGGTAGATATGATAGTGAAGAGCATTCACTGTTTCGAACACTGAATTCGGAGTTGCATGAGCACGACTTTTATCAGATTAGTTTTGCAAATGCGAGTTTAAGTAAAGGAGGACCAAGAGAGCCATGGCATGATGCGCATGCTTGTTTGGTCGGAGATGCGGCTGAAGATGTTTTGGCCAATTTCGAGCAAAGATGGTCAAAACAATGTGATCCTTCGGTTCTGCTACCAATTTATTTCACCCGCATTGGAGATAGTCATCATCCGCAAGGTAACATTTCAGGTTAAAATTGGTTCGCAGTATAGAGATTGTTTATTTCAATTATTATTGTTATCATTACCAAAGATTTCTTATCGACAAAAGATACTTCTCCATGTTTTTTCTAGGAGAAAATATTCAGCGGTTAATATTTAGAAATACCCAACAGTCAAATGCTTATTTAATGGTCGTCTGACCATTTGTTATTTAATAGGCACTAGGTGACAAGGGCTTATTACTATAATCCTTATGATACAGGAAACTGGAACGTGCAGGTGTATCGATCAATTGATCACATGTCAGCCTCGAAACTTCCAGAAGCAAACCGCATAACAGAAAGCAGCATTCACGACGCCTATGTGGAAGCGATCCGCAGAGCGAAAAACTTCATATACATCGAAAACCAATACTTCATGGGTGGCTGCCACCTATGGAGCCAGGATCAAAACAGCGGCTGCACCAACCTGATCCCAACCGAAATCGCTCTAAAAATATGCAGCAAATTAAAGTCCAAAGAGAGGTTCGTGGTGTACATAGTAATTCCAATGTGGCCAGAAGGAGTTCCAGAGGGCGATACAGTTCAGGACATGCTGCATTGGACCAGGCTCACTATGCAAATGATGTACAAATTAATAGCAGATGCGATTAAAGAATATGGAGTTTCTGATTGTCGCCCTACTGACTATTTGAACTTCTTCTGCCTTGCCAATAGGGAAGTAAAGGGTTCTGATGAATATAGTCCGAAGGCCAGTCCTAGTTACTTGAGTGATTACTGGAGGGCTCAGATGAATAGAAGGTTTATGATATATGTGCATTCAAAAATCATGATAGGTACGGTACATATAAGTACTTTCATCACTAATGTCTTTATCTATGCATTTGCTAACAAGTGACTGATTCTATTTATACATCAAAATTTGCTAAACATCCATGATATATTTTAACAAAAAATTTAAGACTAAAATATTCTTATGTGCCAAAAATAAAAATAAAACAGTACCTTATGTATTTTTATTAACTTCTACAGACAAAATCCCTAAAACCTTAATTAAACTTTACACATTTTTTCCCTCTTTTCTATTATTGGTAAAAGATGGTTGAATTCACGTATCACACAGCGGAAATACAGCATAGTGCCTCCGTTAGGATTATTATGTATCGTGTATAACTTTCTCATACTTACATTATTACATTATAATTGCTCTCCTAACTTTATTATTATTATCTCGTAGCTGTCCTTCTAGAAATCTCGATCATAACAATAAAAAAAATTAGTAGTTGTAAAAAGTGAAGACAGTGGAAGAGTAATTATGTAAATGCATATCGTATGTAAAACAAAAAATGGTGTGTACTATTTTGTGAGGACAAATTTTCATTTTAGGGTTAACAAAAAAACTTACTTTAAATTTAGGCCTGGTTCAAAACTAATTATAAAAATCGACCTGATTTCATATAACTTATGCATCTATGAAATGCGCAAGGCCATATTAAAAAAAAGAAAAAAAATGAGTTTGTGCATTTTTGAAACGCTCAAATACAAATATAAATAGGTATAAAAAATGGAGCTGACTGGTTATTTCAGCCGCGAAAATATATTTGCGCATTCCAAAAATGCACAAATACAAATATATAGTTTGCACATTTCTGGAATGTGCAAGCTATATATTTTTTAAAAAACAAAAATATAGCGTGCGTACTCCATAAATGCGCAAAACCAGACCTATTTTTATAATTAATTTTGAACCACGTCTAAACTTGAAATAAGTTTTTTGTTAAGTCTAAAATGAAAATTTTTCCATTTTGTAAATTTTTTTATATATGTTTAGAAAAACATGGTGTATGAATAAAATCAGTCCTAACAGAAAAAAATTATTGCAGTTGACGATGAGTATATGATAATTGGATCAGCGAACATAAATCAAAGATCGATGGATGGAGAGCGAGATACCGAAATAGCCATTGGATGCTATCAACCAAAATACATAAATGCAAGTGATGCAACTTGCTATGAAGGAGATATTCATAAATATCGTATGTCATTGTGGTATGAGCATACTGCAACTGTAGATAATTTATTTCTTGAACCGGAAACAATGGACTGTGTTAAGAAGTTGAAGCAAATTGGGAAAGAGGCATGGGATGTGTATAGTACAGAAGAAATATCTGATATGGGAGGTGTGCATTTGGCGAATTATCCCATAGTTGTGCGTGATGATGGAAGTGTTAAGGATGATATTGGTGTTTTTCCTGATACAAACGCTTTGATTGGAGGGAAAAGATCAAAGTTTCTTCCTCCACTTTTCACTACATAATTGTTAATATATAGATGCTATAACAAGAATGTGTGTGTACAATAAAATAAATCTCTAAATGGTTAAGAAACGTTTATTCACGTTTGGGGAAATAAATAATTTAGTAGTATGTTTAATTTTAAGACTGCAGAGTCAACAAACCACTATCACAGTTCCAAATATTTAGAAAGGATATTTTCATTCAAGGACTCGAAAAAATACTTATTTCAAGTTAGGCTAGCTCGAAACTTGTTATAAAAACATGTCTCTTTTTTGCTATACATGATTTTTGTACATTTGCATTCTGAAAATACGCATGTACAATTTTTTAAAAATATACTTGCGCATTCTGAAAATGCACAGTACAAATCTAAACTTTGTTCTTGTGCGCATTTTCAAAAGATGATCGTGTAAAATGGCTGAATAGTGAAAAACATCTCTATTTTCATAATAAATTTGGAATGAGACCTAAACTTGAAATAAGTTTGTCCATTTAGAAATCAGCCGTGACTGAATATATTCAAATAATATATGCTGACATTCAATAATAAAGTAAATAACAAACAATAGAACCAATCAACAAACAAGACACACAAAAAAAGCACCATAATGCATAAGGAAAAAAAAAACTTACTAAAATTCATTGTATTAACAAACTACCTCGTATAAAAACAAAGCTACTTTTCTCAGACGAGAATGAAACTTTCCCTATATGATAGTCATTTTTACATAGTCAGCTGCGACTTATATGACGATGATTAACAGACTCCAAAACCACAAGATGGGATAGGCACTATTGAAGGAATTTATACACAATTATCTCTTATAGAAAAGATATGATCAGAGAAGAATCAGCAAGAATATTATACCAGATTATTTCTTATAGGAGTTCGATGAATCATCACACCTTTTTCGCTCTTTGGCAGTGGCGCGCCTGAAATAATAGTATCAGTTAAATAATTGCACCTTAACAATATGCTCAAATGGATGCTGGAAGAATAAAATGTGATAATGCTTGGAATACTAACAATGTATAAAATCGTTCATCATATCAAGGGCACAATCCTTTTTGAAGAATTTGATTACTGGCCTTTTAGTATTTTTATGTTTTGTGTTGATTATTGGTATGTCTGATATGGTTGTTAGGCTGGTCAACTTGTGAACTGTGTCTGAAGCTTTGTTTATTCGTACTTATGAACATTTAATTGTGTCCCTTAATGGACCTGAGTATATGTCATGTATTTGTTTATCTATGTACATCAGTTTGTTGCCTACTTAACTTTTTTTTAAAGGCAATTGTGTAAATGCCGATGTATATAGCTTGGAGAAAATACAAGTAATATGAGCATCAATCCTTTAGGAGAGGGGAAAAGAAATAAAGTCTGGTGCACAAGCTACTTATGGCAGCAATTAAAGGTCCTAGTAAATTGTGGAGCTTGATAGGAAATCACAAATTATTTGAAAGTCGAGTGCAAAAATCTTTAAAATGTGATAAATCATAAAATTACTTATGATTGCCATTACTTTGGATAACTGACAGATTATAGTATCAATAAGAAGACTTTGATTAGATGAGTGCATATGTGCGTGCATGTGTGTGTATTTGTGTACACACAAAAAAAACTAATTCTTGAAATCATTCTACTTAATGTACAAAAGAAATAGATCATACTAATAACAATGGTAATATTAACTTCGTTTAGAAGAATCTGTTCCATGAAGCACAAGAAGAGGTAGCTTGCTCATACCAACTGGGATAATATTTTGAGTAGGTTCACCAAGAGGAAGGCTCCTCCAGCCATTTGGGATAATATGTTTAGTAGGTACACGAGGAGGAAGCATCAACTTGCTGACTGGGATAATATGTTTAGTAGGTACAACATGAGGTATGAGGAGCAAGAGGAAGCATGCCAACCGAAATTTATTTCCATCTGATAAACAAATAGAAACCAGAGTTTCAAATTAATTGCATAAGAGCGACGTTTTGTATTACAGAAGTGTTAGCTTGATTTTATCCATACACAAATATGTGTGTGTGTGTGTGTATTTATGTATATGTATGTACATGGACATGTATAAAAGAAGAATCCACATCCCCTTTATTTATCATTTAAAATTATCTCCCTTTTTTGTCAAAGTTATCAATATGAAATAAAATTTTGTTGAAATCGATTCATATACTATCTAGATCATCTTCAAAAAGTTTGACTTATTTCGGAACCTCTAGAGACAAAAAAACTACATTTGAAATTGATAGCTAAAATAAATATTTAGATGGCTAATATCTAATTGGTTTCTTGAATTAGTTGAAACTTTCACAATGAGAGAGAGAGAAATGATCCACACACCTCTTGTTTATCTTTCCAAAAACTCTACGCCTTTTCGTGCAAAAACGTTTTGGAATAAAATAAATTTTTATAGATATGATCTTAACACTAGCAAGATCATCTTTATAAAAGATTTGAAAAAAATTCCAACTTATTTAAAACTATGTTTCAAATCGTTAGTTGAAATATATAATTTTGATGACTCAAATTGTCTGGTGCTTAATTAAGTTTATTAATAATAAACATATTTTTTTGGTATGGATGAATGTGTTGTTCAATTATTCATGAATGTAATTAATGAGTTCATCTAAATTGTGTGAGTTTATAAAAAAGCTACGTCCATTGAGAAATAGCGTTTAGGTGAGAAGTCATATATATTAGAAAAAGGTATTCAAGTGAAAAGTCTTGTTTATTTGTAAGGATGTCTAAAGTAGCGTGTGGTGGTGGTTGATGTATGCTTTGTGAACGCAAGCAAGTTGAATTGAAATATATATAAAAGAATTTCCACCCTTCTGTTGTGCATTAAGTTTGAGCAACATAAATTCACCTTTTTCTAACAAATTGGTATCATAGTTAGGTTGAAAAATTATGAATTTCTTGCTGTCTTCATTTTTTGTTCTCACAAAAAAAAATATGGAAGGTGAAGCACTCGAAAGAAAGATGAGTCGAACTTTGAAGAATTATGGAAGACTGTCGAGAATTGGTATGAATACGATGGCCAAAAGGATTTGCAATAATATATGATGGAAATGGAAAAGGAACATTCACTAGTTAGCAAAGAACGATCATTATGCACATGTTAATGAATGATGGCTTAGATGAAGTAGCATGAGATCTTATTCTTCAAAGGAATCACTGCAAAAGGTGCATGGAATCTACTATAGAAAGAATATGCAAATAATGAGAGGAATAAAATAGAAAACGCTTGCTGAGAACGAGGAGAAAGCTGAAGAAGATCCACCAAAATAAGAAAAAAAGTAAAGGAAGATGAAGTGGATAAAATGAAGAAAGAAGATCATATAAAAAAACAAAAAAGTGAAAAAGGAGGAAATAGAAGAAATAAAAACTAAAAGAGCTGGAGGTAAAAAATTGATGAAATGAAAGTTGAAGAGGAAGTGAAAAGTGAGGAAGTTAGAAGGTCAAATAGGAAAATAAAGCACTTCAAAATAAGGTATTGTCAAAATAGTCAAGAAAGCTCATGTTGTTACTGTGGCAAAAGAACCTAAAACTGAAGATGTGTTTATACGGGGAGTACCATTTTATGCAGATGCTAAAAGTGATATCGTGATACTTAAATTTTTATGTGCACATAATTTCAAAGTTAAGGATGCAATGAAATCAAGGACGGATCCATGATTTTCACCGAGGGGTACAAAAAATAATCAATGCAAAATTTCACATGTAAAATATAACGCAGTACATTTGTAAATATTATTTTTGTTGTGAAATATCAATGTTAACGTTATTTTTTGTCAATGGTTTTCGGAATACCAAGTCAAAAGGGTGGAAAGACAACATAAAGGGCAAAATCAAAATTTATTAGCGTCAAGCGAAATGGATTTAGAATCTTTGCAATAATTACAGTCATATTGTAAAAGTAATTGAATAAAATATACAAATTACAATCTCATCAATTCTCTTTGCAGATCTTCACATTCGGTAAGAAGATCAACATATTCAAGATAGTCATGTTTCTACCAAAACATGCAAGGTATGAAATCATTGGAACTGATATGCTAGATCGAAAAAACATTGAAAAAGTGAGGACATTTATCAAGAATTGGGGCCAAAGGAATTGTTGACTATTAGGCCCAATTCATGTCTTACTTAGTTAAGCTCATCAATAGTATTCGTTGTTTTTGGTATGAATTAATGTGTTTTTAAGTTTAAGTTTATGAAGAGTTAAGTCCATTGTAAAGTAGTATTTAAGTGAACAATCACATATATTAGGAAAATATGCCCAAATGACCATCATGTTGGTAATTATATGCTTTGTGAATGTAAGCAAGTAAGCAAACTGAGTTCAAGTATCAATAAAAAAGAATAAAGGATATTCACTTTTTTCTTGTGTATTAAGAATTTATACTATTAATTCTCTAGTTTTTTCTGTAGGCACGTATCGAGTTATAATTTTGAATAAGTTAAAAGTTTTGGAGTGTCTTCAAACTTTGCACAGATGATCTTGATCGTTATAAGATTATATCTATAAAAACCATGTGTATGATAATGTTGGTGAGCAGGCTTCTCACAATTAATGTAAGAAATTAAATAGGTGAATTATTATGGTTGATTGTACAAATTACATTTTAATTTTGGTAGCAAATAAAAGATGGCAAATAAGGGATCGTCTCATTAAAAAATTGAAAAACCCTCTGACCAACATTTTTCTGTATGTAGGCATGTACACACATGTATTTCGTTATTCACTTCGTGATCTACCCGGAGTATGAGTTGGAAGTTCAATGCATACTGATTTAGAAATTATAAGCATAAGTCTGTTGCTTTGAGATTTCATGTGTGTGTATACTCAAACAATTTTTTAAGATCTGACAATCAATGTTTGTGCTTGGATGTCCCTTTTAGAACAGAAGTGTGTCTTTACATTGTTTATCTAGAGGTTTTGGAATAATATCCATGTACAAAAAGAAAAATTGCACTTCTGAAATCTAGATAAATATTAATTTCACATCTTTACGGAGTGCTATGCCCACCATCGTTTTCGATGATTGAACTCGTGAAAAAATTTCACATCTTTACCACTTGATAGTTTCTTTTCATGCTTGTGTTTATCACTTTTTCGGAATATTCAGCCACAAAAATGTAGTTAAGTACGTAAGCAACATAACCTTAACAATGCTCTTTGTCATACTCAATTTTGTTCTCCTCCCTTGATGTTGCCTCACATATTCAGTGACTAGGAAGTGAAACTTTGGTGCAGTCTTTTCAGAAAAACTAAAAGCCCAAAATCCTTCAAACCTTGCAAAACTTGCTTCTGGGTTCTCTGATAGTGGACAGTACAATAACAAGGCACCTTACTTCGGAGTACTGGCGCATTACATCTGAGCAAAGGCGAACTGTTTAATACAAAATTGACAACATCGAAACATTATTAAATATTTATATACTAACGGTGTCTGTTAATTATTGCTGATTACTAACAAAAGAGACAGAGACAAGAATTTAACCTTATATAACCATTTGTTTTGGACAGATGCATGCATGTCTGAGAAATTAGTCGTGAGTTGTCAGGTGCAAGTGACATGCAACTAGTTGATGAGAACAATTAGTTTTATGCAAGACATATTGCCAAGCATGTTTGCGTGAAAAATGGCCGCAAACACCCAAAGTCGTGAAAGCACCAGTGTATGAATATAAGTCAGCAATATTCAAACACAAATCACAGATCTCAGCAAATAACTCAAAGATGTTTGTACAAAATGGGCAAACAGCTCCAAGTTGTATGATTTAGTTGATTTTATGTTGTTCGTAGTGATCTAGGTGGTTTATGCAAATATGTAAAAAGCAAGGACCAAACTGTAAAAGACACACAGATTTATAGTGGTTCGGCCAAAGTGTGCCTACGTCCACTTTATATGTTATTCTCCTTTTCCAATCCGATTACAAGTACAAAGCTTGTAGTACAAGTGTATGAAAGTTGTTTGAAAGTTCCTTCCAGGTTTGAGCTCTCAAACTTCTCTCCCATTGTTGTACCCCTGCCCCTCTATTTATAGAATGAGGTAGGGGGCAGGGGTCTTGGAAGTATATAGCTGCTGGTGGGCCCGGGCTGAAGCAATCTGGACTGGCAACTTTCTGGTTCGGCGAGGCTTTGGTTCGGCGGTGAGTGGTATGTTGTTTGGACCGGTGGTAGTATGGTGAGGTTGGAGTTGGTTCGGTGGTAGCATGGTCCGGTGGTAGCATGGTTCGGCTATGCTTGGAGGCATGTTGGTTCGGCGGAGGTTGGTTCGGCGATTGGCGAAGAAGTCTGGTTTGGTGGGAGTTTGGAAGTGAAGGGGTGTACTTGGTTCGGCAGGGAGATGCCGAATGCCGAATGAGCCTGTGCTTTAAATGCCGAATGACTTCTTGTACTGGGAACGCCGGATGAAACTGTGTGCTCTGAGTGCCGAATGAGGCTTTGCCGAATGAGATATGTGATATATTACCGAATGAATCTTCAAACCTTTGATACCGAATGGACTTTTATACTTGAATCATGAGTGAAATCCCAGACTTATATACGCTTGCTTGCTTCCTCTTAGCTCGATCGTGGTGGAGATGCGCTCAACGTTGATATTCCAGCTTTGTCCAAAAAATGGGATAACACTTTGCCCCCCAAAATATGCCTTGCGGTAGGAAGGTGTGTTTTGTATAGTCCCGAATCCAATATCCAAAGTCAATAGCCATATTGCCAGAGTAGATCATCCTTGACTGCTCCGAGTTGATATCCAGTTCCAAATCCAATAACCAAAGCTTGAGCCAATTCCATGTCCATCCGAACTCGACAACCGAGTCCCAAACCATCCTTATCCAATAGCCAACAACCGAATCCAGGACCTCTTTGGGTCGCGGTCCAAATTTATAACCTCTCCGGGCTCTTGCCAAGCGCAATCCACACCTGACGGCCATGATCCAGTGTCCCTGGATGTTGAGCTAACCTCTCCGGGTTCTTGCCATGCGTAATCCACACTTGACGATTTTGATCCAGTGTCCCTGGACTTTGAGCTAACCTCTCCGGGTTCTTGCCATGCCTAATCCACACATGACGACCTTGGTCCAGTGTCCCTGGATGTTGTACAATGCCATGGCTTAAGTCCTAAGCCGAATCCTGGTCTCTCCGGACCCTTGCCGAGCATAGTCCATACTCGACGACCTGAAAATAACGATTGATAATATAGGGCCTAAGTCCTAGGCCGAATCCTGGTCACTCCGGACCCTTGCCGAGCATAATCCATACTCGACGACCTGAATGAGTCAATTTACCACGTTCGGGCAAAGCGACTCACCCCTTGCCAGGCATAATCCATACCCGACGACCGTTTATCAAAAGTCAGATAAAAATCCAATTAAAATCCAACTCAAAATCCAAGTCCAAAATCCAAATCGAGAATCCAAATCCAAAATCCAAATCCAGAATCCAAATCCAAAATCCAAATCCAGAATCCAAATCCAAAATCCAAATCCGAAATCCAAATCCAGAATCCAAATCCAAAATTCAAATCCAAAACCAGAAAACCAGAAATCCAAACCAGCATCCAAAACCGAAAACAATGATCCAAAGGAAAATCCAAATCAAAAAGCAAGAAAAACCAGGAGCTCAATCCAAGCTCCAAAACCGGAAACCAAAAAAAAAAAGCAGTGTCCAATCCAAAAACAAAAGATAAATTTCACAAACCATAGCATCGCAGTTTATTATCATTCAGAGCATGCCTAGGGGCTATCTCCGTCCCCGTACATGTGTAAATGACTTGGTTGCTTGCCAATAGTTTGCTACTTATTTCATATTAACCTGGTCAAGGGACGATCAACCGACCATCATTCCTGGGCCTCCCACCATCGTAGCTTGAGGTAGGCGGCGGTTGCTCCTGCCTCGCCGTTGCATTCCGAGGTCCAACATATTGCGGCAGTTGTCCATTCCTTACATGTTCCTCAATTATGTCCTTTAAGTGCCTGCAGCTGTTGGTGTCGTGTCCATCCAAATCATGAAAGAGACAGTGCCTTCCTGATGCCCTTTCCCGTTCTGTTGGTTCTCTCCTAGCCGGCCTCCGGTAGTGAAGGCGATTTCGAGTATCCAGGTATATCCGTTCCAGTGTTTCGTTCAATCCTGTGTATGTGGAAAACTTTGGATCCTTCCATTGCTTCCTAGCATTTCCAGAATCACTGTCCAACTTCCTTTTTCCTTTGTTTTTATCCGAACCATTGCTGGATGGTCCTCCCCCCTCAACCGCGTTAACCTTTTTCAGCTTTAAATCCGTACTCGCATCTTCTTGTCGAAGGAACCTTTCTGCCTCATGAAAAAATTCGTCGAGATTCCGTGGGGGATCTCGTATCAAAGATACCTTGAAATCCGAGTTCTCCCTGACTCCTGATACTGCTGCCATTAAAACCATCGATGGATCGGGCCGATCCACCGAAGCAACTGCGGCGCTGAATCGAGTTAGAAAAGCTCTAAGCGATTCATCCATCCTTTGCCTTACCGATGTCAATGTCATCACGTTCTTCGGTCTCTTGACATGAACCCGAAACTGTCCCAAAAACCTTTCCACCAATTTCCTCCAAGTCCCGATAGATCCTTCTTCCAGCTGCCTGAACCACATCGCAGCTATGTCCGTCAAGTACAAAGGGAAGCATCGGGCCATCACCTCCTCTGATGCCCCCAGCACCTCCATGTGTCTAGTGTATCTCATCAAGTGATCTGTAGGGTCTTCCTTGCCATTGTATACCTCCACGCTAGGTAGCTTGAACTTAGGTGGGTTCTGAGCCATCCTTATTTCCCGAGTGAACGGACTCCTGTTTACTCCTTCCAAGTCTCCGTTGGTCAAACCACCTCGCATTGTCTTCCTGATTATATCTACCAATCCACCGTTGTCTGTCGGGGGTTGCCCCCGAGGGAACTCCGGTACATACTCTTCGTGTGGCTCGTTAGCAGCAACGTTGGTTCTAGCCTGTTGAACTCCTTCCAAAGGTTCTCCTGTGTTGAATCCTGTGGGCCTGCCCCCAAGCCCTTGTTGATTGCCACCTGGCTCCGTATCTTGTCCTTCATTGGGTTCCATAACCCTAGCTTCTTGTCCTGCATCCATAGCCGTTGTAGCTGTTCCTAAATTCTGCATTCCTGCAGCTCTCATTTGCTCCAAGAAAGTTTGCATCATTTCCTGTTGACTTTTCAGCAACCTCTCTTGCAGTGAATTTGTTATGGCTTCCATTTCATCCCGGGTTATGTAGATCGAAGCCGGTCCTTCCTCACCTCCGGAGGATGCTTGTTGACTTCCTCCTTGTTGGCTTCTCTCAGCCCTTAGCCTTCTACTGTTTTGCCTAGTCATCGTCTTCCAAATCTAAACCTCTATCCGATGTAGCGGGAGCTGGTTCCTCTCAGTGAAAGCACCAAAATGTTTGCGTGAAAAATGGCCGCAAACACCCAAAGTCGTGAAAGCACCAGTGTATGAATATAAGTCAGCAATATTCAAACACAAATCACAGATCTCAGCAAATAACTCAAAGATGTTTGTACAAAATGGGCAAACAGCTCCAAGTTGTATGATTTAGTTGATTTTATGTTGTTCGTAGTGATCTAGGTGGTTTATGCAAATATGTAAAAAGCAAGGACCAAACTGTAAAAGACACACAGATTTATAGTGGTTCGGCCAAAGTGTGCCTACGTCCACTTTATATGTTATTCTCCTTTTCCAATCCGATTACAAGTACAAAGCTTGTAGTACAAGTGTATGAAAGTTGTTTGAAAGTTCCTTCCAGGTTTGAGCTCTCAAACTTCTCTCCCATTGTTGTACCCCTGCCCCTCTATTTATAGAATGAGGTAGGGGGCAGGGGTCTTGGAAGTATATAGCTGCTGGTGGGCCCGGGCTGAAGCAATCTGGACTGGCAACTTTCTGGTTCGGCGAGGCTTTGGTTCGGCGGTGAGTGGTATGTTGTTTGGACCGGTGGTAGTATGGTGAGGTTGGAGTTGGTTCGGTGGTAGCATGGTCCGGTGGTAGCATGGTTCGGCTATGCTTGGAGGCATGTTGGTTCGGCGGAGGTTGGTTCGGCGATTGGCGAAGAAGTCTGGTTTGGTGGGAGTTTGGAAGTGAAGGGGTGTACTTGGTTCGGCAGGGAGATGCCGAATGCCGAATGAGCCTGTGCTTTAAATGCCGAATGACTTCTTGTACTGGGAACGCCGGATGAAACTGTGTGCTCTGAGTGCCGAATGAGGCTTTGCCGAATGAGATATGTGATATATTACCGAATGAATCTTCAAACCTTTGATACCGAATGGACTTTTATACTTGAATCATGAGTGAAATCCCAGACTTATATACGCTTGCTTGCTTCCTCTTAGCTCGATCGTGGTGGAGATGCGCTCAACGTTGATATTCCAGCTTTGTCCAAAAAATGGGATAACAAAGCACAAACATTTATGATAGCTTATAGTGTCAATGGGAAAACTTATGTTCAATCTTATCTAAATTTGGCATGGTATAGTGGAAACAATAGTGCAAATAATTAATGAAGAGCACTTCAACATTAAAGTGGACTTGTCATCAGTTTAAAAAAAAACAATACTGCAAATAATGCATAGGTAGTAATTATTCGCATGCTAGGTTTCAAACCATAAGGCAGTGATCATACAATGACTCAAAAAACTACTTAAAAATTCAATGTGTTAAGAATAATGTTTAAAATATGTTTCCAAGAATACAACTTATCCGTTGGATGCTCCAGTGAGAAAAATTAATATTTGATGATCTGAATTTGAAAAATAGGACCCGATAATATGTTAACCGAATTTTGCATGTTCTCCAAAAATTATTAATTTAACAAACATGTGCACATGTGCGCTGTTCATGTCAGTTTCACTGCTGAAACTAATTGTCCTTATCTATATATCAAAACTAAAACAAACTTATGGGAGGCGAGGAAGAAATTTTAACTCTAAGGGACACTAACAGGTAAGCAACAACTGCTGGTTGATTATATTGTTGATCTTCTCTGAGTTTTCTTCCCTCATTTTTCAGGTGGAAGATAAATTTTGGAAGCATAAACAAAAGTATCCTCTTTAAAAAGTACACAGATGCATGATTCAGTGCTGATATCATTATGAAGATCGGGTCTAAAGCACTTGTGCACTGAAAGTTATCAGGAGATAGCTTAAGAGAGACTAGAACCACCATTCTTTGAAGCATAAACGTCAATAAGGTAGCATTGCTAGCTATTATAAACATAATTCCCAGATGGCTCCATAACCATCTAAACCAATAAATCAATCCGCAAGAATAAAAAATACTCAAATTTAAAACGACTCATGTACGCTGTCTGCCTGCACTCCAATATACTTCTATAAAACCAGAGATACCTATAATTCCTTGATCCTCGAAAAATTATTTTGTAACATACCCTGAAATTTCAGCTTATAATTCGCTGAATTTTGTTTTTTGAAAATGCTTTTACTTTTTTAAAGTGAATAACATCATTCATCATTTCTCCGTTTAGACGTAGACAAACTCTATTCATACACCAAAAATCACCTAACATGCTATTATTTTTTTAAGAAAATCTATTACTAAATTATCCTTCTTATTTGTTGCATTTTTAATATTTTTCTTATAACCCATCAAACAGAAAACATCAACACTACAAGAAAGAGCATCATTTCCGACGGCTAAAACCATCGGTGGCCGTCGGAAGGCTATGCGAGCTGTCGGAAATAAAGCTGCCACCAATCAGTCCTTCCGACGGTTTTGTCAATGGCTTTGCGATGGCTACCACTGGCAACTTCCGACGGCTTTCCGACAACCGCCGTGTACATGTGGCAATTTGTGGTTCAATTGTACATATGTCAGAAACTGTTGTTTTCGTGCATTGGAAACTGTTATGTGCCATCGGTTATATTTTGCTAATAAATCGTCAGTAGCCGCCAATAGCCTAATCTATGTCGAGTGCTGAACTTGGGCCTATATTTGTGTTTGTTACTAGGTTTTAAAAGTATATGGACAACTTAAATTTTCATAGTAAAATCAATGCAGTGGGTGTTAAAAAGATCTAATTTTTCGGGCCTAAGTAAATAGCGTTGCTTTAAGCAGATCCGCTAAAAGAGCCAAACTGTGAAAGTGTAATGTTTGAAGAAGCAATTTAAGGTCAGATTTAGAGGGATATATCAGAGCTTTAATTGAATAGATTTAACACTAATGACTGTTAACAGTCACAGATACAATGAGATCTCAATGTTCTAAACAAAGTTAACATCCAAAATTAGACTTAGAAAATAAAACATGAAAATCATACCACCTCGTCCTACACCTACGCCCCTTATAAAGCGTCTGCTTCTTATACTCTAATATATCATTGAAACAGTAACCAGCCAATGGCATTGCCTTTTTGTCGCATCCCTTCCAGTCGCACTTAACTCTTTCTACGATGTTATGTTTTTCCATTGCTGTGCTTTCCTTGTTGTTTTCAAAAGGACTCTTACCAGTTTCCCAAACGTACTTACTGTACATAGCCCTAGCTTCCTTCATCAATCCCCAATATTGATTTCTGTAAATTCTAAGCAATTCTCTAGCATGATGCAATCGACGAAGACTCAGGTCTTCACGTGAGAGGAATCTTTTGGAATTAGAATTAAGCATTGCTACTTGGTCTGCTGGAGGAACGATGGGCATTTATGTCAAATTCTTTATCACAACTGAGAAATTAGGGCGACTAGCTTGATGATTTGGGGACAGAATTTTCTATAGTATTGTATTGTTAGACGGATTTCAAAAGCACAGACCTCCTTGAATTTTGACAACCGAACAGTCTTCATGTTATCTATCTATGCTATTATATTATTATTTCAACAATGCAGAAGCCTGGTCATGATTTTTCCTTCCTCTATCATGCCTCTTTCTTTCCTTCTTTTTTTCAACTCGTAAATTGCAAGTCCCCCTCAATCTGTGCGTTTTTCGCTCAACCATTGTCATGCACCCCTCCCACCAACGTCGCCAGCCTAATAAAGTCCAATTTAGGAATGAAACCTTCTTTTGTTGAAACCTTTATATATTGTCTGAGGTCAAAAATAGAGTCCCACCGGCATGGAAATCAAAAACCGTTCATCTCTTTCATCCTATATATTAAGTCTTCCTCTATTATTTATACTTTTCCACGATTCTCCTCCAATCTCCTACCGATTGAGGTAATTTTCAGACTTTTTGCTCCATTATTTTGGATTTATAGAGCTATTGCTTATTTAATTGCTTGATTCATTTGATTTGCATATATATTTGTTTCCTATTTTAACCGGTCCTTATTTAATTGCTTAATCATTTACCCTATCAGTGTTGCATCGTGCATCTTTCAGCCTCCGTATTTCAGGTATCATTAACATTACCAGGTATCTCTTTTCAAGGTTAATCAACAGGTTCTATTGAAGTAGGTACTTAGGAGGTAATTGATTTGTTGTATTGTACTTTACCCTTGATACATATGATTGATTTGATTTGGTTTTGTAGATATGACCTGTTTGAAATTTATTTTATGATAATTACTGGAAATTGCACTTAGGTATTAGAAAAAGTTCACGAAAAAGAAGTTTCTGTTAACTAACCAAACATTGTTTTTTATTCTGTTTTGCCAAATGAAGAGATACGCTCCTGCATAGAGTAAACTTTTGACATCATCAATGAAAAAGGTTAGGATATTTACTTTGTTCTGCAGAGGAAATCGCTACTGAAACCATTTCACTTGAATAACATAATGTTAATCTTCTTTTTTTATATTTCAGGCCACTAGAGTAAGTCCTAACTCAAACTAAACGATTTTGGTTTCCTTAGAATCACTTGGTCATGGACTCATCATTTACAAGGTATGATTTCGATCAAAAAAATTATATTTATTTATCATTTTACTTCACATTAAAACACTTATTATAAATTTTTGTAAATAATAAATATGAGTACTACTATTAAAGAATGTACATTTATCAATGTTTATAACCGTTCAGTTTCTATCATGATAACCTAATCCTCTTTGCTATATTTCGAGTTATCACTTTAAATCTTAAATCTGCATCATATGCTAATGGAATAGTTTTATTTTAAACAATTTTTGTTTTCTTAGGATCACTTGGTCATAAAGTCGTCATTTGTAAGGTAAACTTCAACTAAACTTTGAATATTATTTATTTATTCATTTCATATTAGAACACCTGTTATAATTTTTAGTAGATAATAAACATGAATCATGTTATTGAAGATCATACATGTTGCCGATGTTGTTGACCATACAGTTTGTTTTATATTATTTTCATAAATTTTGCATAACATATGTTGGTATGGTATACAATTATTTAAAGTCCTTTCACTATAACTTATGGCAATTCAGGATATTATTTGTTACATCGATTTTTATTTGTATTCAAGTTTGTGTTAGTATCATTTCTGAATGTTTCGATGCTAGCAGGAAAGCACTTATACTAGTGGCCTTAGACCTAAAAAATTATGAATATATTATAAATGGTAAACCAAATCATTTTTGGTTGAAACTATAATTTTTGGTTGGATATTACAATACTTCTTAAGTATAAATTTTATCGGTTAATAAACTTTTCCGTTTTCCAATAATTTTATACATGTAATTATTACATCTTTGTATTGATGTTTAATTGTGCAAAATAGTAATGAATTTCATTTAATGTTTTAAGATATATATCTTTATACAAAATTCTCCATAACATAGCAGTTTTTTCAATTTTAAAATGCATGGTTACAAAATATTTTCACTACAAATATAGGTAACTAAATGTACTGTTCTTCTTAGTGATTCATTTAGAAAAAAAAAAAATTAAATTAGTTTTGCAGTGATGGCAACAAATTTAGACATATATGTGTGTCCATGTTTGCATATTTACCCATATATGCATGAGGTAGAAATTTTGTTTTTTTTTCATTTTCACAAAGCTTCCTTGTTAACTTTTTGTATCTGCATGTTTTGGACTTCCTCCTTTCATTTGATCCTTTATTTTGTCTCCCTTTTACTCCCATGTATTGGAAGATATGAACCAACCTTTATTTTTTGTGTGACGCTTCACTCTCCAAACAGACGCACCAAATTCAGCTTATTACAAATGCATTTTATATGTTGTTTCCCTGGTTTCCTTTTTTAGTGGAATTTTGTCTTTCTCTGCCGCATATGAACGTCGCTTACAACCCCTGTACATTTCATTTCTTTCTTACCTATCTCATTGCTTCTATTCCTTGTTCTTTACAAACTAGGTAATCCTAATTTTTCAATTTTTCATTACTATAACAATAATAATTTTTTCAATTGTTAAATGGATTCTTACCACATAATATGAATTTTTTGTTTAGGTTATTGATCATGAAATTTACACAAGAAGAAAATTTTGGCAATATATTAAACATACTTTGATATGCTATTTTGATTTCTTTCACTTTTTTCTACTCAGCAACTTGCTACTTTAATGGACATGGACAGTGTCAGTAATCTCAAATAGATAAAATAAACATGAAGAAGTTCGCCAAGGATGATAATAAATTAGTTTCTTTGCCTGGAAAAAATTCAAGTATATGATATTTAAGTATATGATTGTAATAATTTCTGCTTTCATAACATGTATTATTTTGATTTGTTATATAACACATTTTATAAATCAACTCTCATCCATCATTTATTTTTTGATTATGTCATTAAATTTTTGTGCACTTAATATTTTCTCCGCTATTACTTAAGGAAGACAAATAGTTTACAGTTTGAGGCTTTGGGCAACCATGATGGAATTTATGTATTTCAGTTTACATTTATTATGATTAGTTAATTAATACCAACGTGTGATTTTAAAATTACTTCCTCATTTTCAGTTCAATCAATGCTTTATACAGCTACCAGAAGAAGTAAACATATCATGTAGACAATAACCTAAGGAGGGAACCTTCTTCGGTTGGTGCATATTTTCCATTCTAATTTTTAGCAATAAAGATTTGTGATGGATTTTTTGTTAACATTTGTCTTTATCTTGATTGGAAGTTAATTTGTGATGTCTTTTTTACTTATCCTTGCCTTGCCGCTACACTGTGGGGGCAACAAAGCATCCTTGACAGATAACTCAGCTATCGATGACAATATTAAAACAATTATCCTTACATAGATGACCGTGAAGAATTACCAAGGTATGTTTCCTATATATACATATCCTACTATTACATCTGTTATTAGCAAACATTAACTCTGCCATTACTTACAGATAAGCCAAGCTTGAGCTCAACTACTGCAACATTCATTTACATAGATTTGGATATTACTGAGCGATCCGATCTACTGAAAAGATCAGCATCTTTTCCTCTGTTCACTCACATGGTTCTTTGATTAATCATATCCAACCGACTCTTCAGTTTCAATTCTCCCACCCAATACACAACTTTCTCAACCATTTTTAATCTTCTTCCTATCAATGATTTCCAAATATACATGTCCATCCGCTAACAAACTCCTTATCCCGTCTCAAACAACATGCTATATTATTAGAATTTATGTTGCCTTTGGCCTTCCTAATTGTGAAATTAGAAGTTAAGTACATTTATACAGGAAAATATGAAACCATTGTTTCCTTATTTTCATTTTTCTTGCCGTCTTCCTTTTTCTTCACTTACTGTAAACTCCTCAATACTATATGTAGTGACGGCCAATATACGCCTGAATACTAGAAAGTTGATAAAATCGTTGAATGATATTACACTGAAAACCCTTTCAACTGCTGCTAAATCAAATAAGATCAATTAAGTGGTAGGTGAATAATGGTCAAATGGACCATTAGTTCAATTACTTCCTCATTGTCTTCCACTGCTGATTTGACGAACCTTTTCTGCATGAACCAGCACATATGATGCTTAAATGCTCAACATACACTTCAAAAATAAATGTACATAAATTATTAGTATGTCTGATGTTCTTCAATCCACTGATGGTTTAAAATTTGAAGACGTTCAAATATCTCTGCATTTAGGGATGTTCTTATGTTGTTTTATGCTTCACTTTAACCTTCAATCTTTTTTGTGTACTACCTATAATACATCTCATTTGTTTTCTGTGAAATCTTGGTTTCCCATATTAAATACGAGTTCTCGCTGAGCTAGTTTATCCAATATTAATTTAACAGTATCATCTCCTTTTTAATTTGGAGAATGGGAAAAAGCAACAGAAAAATAGATAGTATGTTCTGTGTGGGAGAAGAAACTATTACTTATATCTTGAAAGGTAAGGTCTATACCACTTTTTGGTTTAATTTTTCTTATGTGTTTATTGAGTTACTTATTTAATAGATTTCTTTTATTAAATTTATCAATAAAATTATTTGATTCATGAACAAGAAGGTACGGAACTCATGGGTTTGATTGCCCATACATTTTGTATAAATTAAGTGAGACAGTATTAAGTAATAATTAATGATTTATTCAAGTTTTTAAACAATCTTTGTTAATAATTTGGATATAATATTAGCTCATTTTTACTGGTTATTACTACAAGACATGGCAAATATCCATTAACATATTTTTACGGTTGGTTCACTATTTCAGAATATATTATACATTATCATTATTATACATTATCAAGATTTACATTGTTTATGGATGAACATGTTTCCACTTTAATAATCTAACATAAATAGAGCTGCACCTAGGAACCATGGACAAACACAGACATGATAGGTATGAGATCATTTGGCTACTTCATTAACAGACCGTGCCTAAGATTGAAAGTAGAAATGTTTTTCACCATTATCTAATTTTATTTCTTCCTCGAATTAAAATATAAATACAGTTTCGATGCCTTTTTCAGTTTAAAGAAAAAAATTCCCGAGTTGTTGTGTTGATAAGGTTCTTAAGCAAAATTTTGGATTTTGATCCTCAAAGAACAAGAACTTTGCACAAAAAAGACAAAGAAAAGGTAAGATCGAAGTTGCACAAGCATGGTTATTTATTCAACTTAATTTTTCATTCAGCTTTCTTAGCTTATTTTAACTATGAATTATTGAGCCATGTTGGAATTCACAAACAATGATTGAACTGCATGTGAAGCAAGATATCGGGATTGTTACATTTTTCACTACATTTTTCGAGTAATATTATGATCATTTAGTCTATCATTTAACCCAACCTTCTTTTACTGTATGTATTAACTTCGATGATTACTTCAATATTACGCAATTGCTGATGTGTGATTCTTTTTTTCCCCACAGACAAGGAAATGTCATTTTGGATAAAACTATATTGAGGACCATGCTGTAAAATTTGGTTACTTCAGACTTAGAAGCAGGATTGGCATCTATTAGATTCCATGATCAATATGTTGAACGTGAAATTTTGTGTTTTGCACTATACATATTAAAATACAAGTTCTATCATAGATTTTTAATTGTTGTTGGTTTATTGGATTTTATGGCTGAATTCATATTGTCCAATTATTAATCAAAATTGAATTTTGCTGCGTGTTGTTATACTTCATGATGTATGATTGAGCTACTGTGGTAAAAAAATAATTTGGTTATCCACTTCTATCACTGTAAACAGTGATTTACTACTTTGATTTACAATTTTGAACTCCTCATTACGTTACTTGGCTGTCCTACAAACGTTCTACACATTACTGCAGTGATTTGTTAGAGCATGCGGCATTTCTCTTATATGTAATGAAACCTAAGCCGTTCTGTACCGACAAATTGCAACTATTAACATGCACTTATTTTATGAGCTTGATGTGGTAATTCGCTACAACGCTACATTGCTGCTCAAAGTTGGATGCTGCTTATTGTTTGCTGAACCAATCCCTTAAACTTCTTTTAAACTATTACCGACTTCATATTATTATACATCTACTTTCACTAGCCCATGTGCGAAGCACGGGTTCACGCTAGTATATATTCAAAATAAAAGTAGTGGCGTATATTTATATAAGCATAAGGCAGCTTTATTTTATTTTAGTGAATGGAACACGGTTCTATGCTTGGGCGTACCACCAATCAATGTTTTTGATTTTTTTTTGATTTTTTTTAATTTATTAGGAGGTCGGAGGACAACCGCTGTAACAAACTGATATTTTCAGTCATTCGCATCCGCTGTCGGACTTAAATCACTCAAAATACCGCATTGTAATAAAATTTGGAGCAAATGAAAGCAATCACAGAATCACAGACACAGAAATATCAGAATAGCTCGCAACGGAAATAAATACCATAGTAGTTCATGAAGCTACTATTACAAAGTCTCAAAACAAATACATAATACTAATCTGAAAACAAATGCAGTAGAAATCTCAAATACAAAGAAGTTCACTGATACAATAGCTGAAATAGAACGACTGAAACTGAAATAGATAGATAACTAGATAAGTAGAATCTCCAGCGATTTCTAGCTCTAGAAAGAGAAATCCAAAGCTGTGAATACTCAGGCTGACCCGAGCGTAAAGCAAAACACAAAACACTCAAGTCAGGACATACATACTTATACAATGTAAACCAACTCAAGTGAACTATAATAACAAGTAACTTAAAGGATGCTTGGGACCGCCCATCCTTTATGGATCCGTTAAACTATATAGTAATATTGCGCTATTATAATAATATCTACAGTAAAATAAACTTACTTTAAAATAGCGTTAAGGAGTGACACAATATTCCCCTTAACACGTAATAGTCTCAGTAGTCCATCCAGTATCAGCATACCTCCATATCGGGAGGCAACCCTAAATACTCCACGGGCTACGGAAGAAAAACAAACTTGTAGTAAGGCTCGCTATGGTAGGTGACACGGCACACAAGGCAATGCCAGGGTAGATATACCAATTACGCACACGGGCTGACGGTAACGTAGCAGCCACTACGCCCGCCTTGGAACACACTCCCAATCAAAATCGAAGGATGACCATCAAATCAACTACAAGTAAGAGTATAGTATCGAAGAAATGCGTCCGGTAGGAGGAATGACCTCACTTGGCCCGAGATCGCTCCTGTTTTAGCTACCTTATGCCAACTCACGGGAGTTGGGTCCACGTAATATACCTCAAGAACGTCGCCACCATTCCACTTTATTCTGGAATCTCCACCCCGTACACATTTGTTAAAGCGGTTTTCGGAACTGGCAGAGAGTATGACAACTTCTGATCCCGGTCTCTTTAACAACCAAACGTTATTATAACCGGTGGTTATACAGTTCAAAAATTAGTATATATTTCAAAAACCAAAACCATTTTGTTTCAAAAATATCCAAATCAAATAGTTTATCATTTCCATATATTCACCTTTCAAAAATCATAATACTTTCAAAGTTATAACTTTTTCGAAACCAAAATACTTAAAATCATTACGCTTTGAAAATCATAACATTTCAAAATCATACATTTTGAAATCCTTTAATTCTTTACATTTTACAAATTTATTCAATTAAACCCAAATTTTCAAATTTCCAATTTAATTTAATTCAATTCAAACCAGCAATTTCAATTCAATTCAGTTTCCCAACAAACCATTTCAAAATTCAAATATCATATCCATTCAAAACTCATTCATTTATAATTTATTTTAAATACATTCTAATTCACATTTCAAAATGGTTTAATTTCAAATCAAAATACTCCATTTAAACTATTTTAAATGTGAAGTTATTATACTTAAAAATCAAATATTCAATTCCCAAAAAATTACTCTTTTTCTGAGTTCATTTATCCAGTTAAAAACTACAAACATTTAAATTTCAGCTTTTCACAGCATTTAAAAAATGCTGTGGTAAGTTATATTTGAAAATAGTTCATTTCATCAAAGACGACATTTAAAACTGCTGTAATAGTTCATGGTTCAAATTTAAAGATTTAATTCAATTTAGCAAAGACAGCATTTACAAAACTGCTGTAATAGTTCAATTATATTTACAAATCTCATTTCAGCCAACTGCAGCACTTAACAAGTGATACAATGGCTCTTTTATTAGTTTTAGATTTTAGTTTAGTTTCTGCAACTACAGCACTTACCAAGTGCTGTGATAGCGCTTAGTTAATTTTAGTCTTTAGTTCATTTGCATCAACTACAACACTTACAAAGTGCTGTAGTATCCTTTACAATAGATTTAAGTTAACTTCAGAAATAATAGCATTTCTGAAGTGCTATTAATTCAATTTTCAGATTTACAATAGAATTTCAGCAACAACTAAACTTCAATTTAAACCATTTTAACTTATAAAAATCATATTTTTCCACTCAAAAATGTTCATTTAAAACCCTTTAACTTATGATTTTTATAAAGTAAATTTCACAAATAAATATCAAATTATTTTAATAATTCACTTATTAAATTCAAGCATACAAATTTCTAATCTTTTCATTTAAAAAAAATTAACTTAACACTTAAGTTTTAATTACCATTTCAAAAATATAAACTTAATTTCCATTTTATTTTCTTAACTTATAATTTTAAAACCAAATTACACATTTCCAAATTAAATTATATTTCACATTACACTTTTAAGCATTCATTTATTTAACCATTTCAATTCATAGAAAAAATCAATAACACTTCATTAAGTCATTTTAAATTCAAATTTAAATCAAATTATCATATTTTATTTACTTAACTTAAACTCCATTTTTTAAAAAAAACCACAAATTCAAAGTTAACTTATATTTCAATTTCAGCTTTACCATTTATTTATTTAGCATATTTAACTTGTAGAAAAATCACAAATCCTTTATAAAATCATTTTTAAATTAATTTAAATCAAAATATCATAAATTATAATTTTAATATACTTTAGAATTCCAGAAAAATATATATATAAAATAACCACAGGTCTGTATAATATTTTCTAACCTAGGTCAAGTGATACGGATAACATATCATTTCAATCCGAAATTTACAAAGAAAAATCCGGGTTCTATTGTTTCAAACCCACAATTCCAAGTTAAATAAAATAAATAAAAATCGAGGCCTATCATTTCAGCCCATAATGATTTTTTCCCTATTCTAAAGTCCGTTCGGATATGTATCATTTCAACCCATAGTGATTCTATTCTATAGGGAACTTGCAGTGTGAGAACAGAAATAAATAAACAGTTAGCATCATATAGCAGTATACATGATATGACAGGTTTATAAATAGGGTTAACATCATATAATTCATATCAAAGGAAGGCATAACATGATATAACAATTCTACACATTCACTTGCTATCAATTCACATTTATATAAGTATAAATGTCATGAGTGAATACTCACCTTTTTACGCTGGAGATAACAAATCAAAACACACAAACCAAAATCCAGAAAGCACATTACGGGCACGACACAACATGACTTTTGATTAGAGTGAGTGCAAGGAGCCAAGATATTAATCTTGTAAGCAATAAATTTATAAAACAAACAAGACAATGTAACATAAATATTCAACACAAAAGACATAAAACAAATTTGAAATACAAAGCAACAAGGAACAAGACCTTTCCTTAATCACTCCAATGCTTGGCCTAGGCGGTTCTTTTGCTCGGCCATGATGATAGTATAGGCTTGGGTTTGGGTCATATAGGTGTGGCTTCAAGGAAGTGATGATGGTAGGAGTAATAACATGAAACATACAAATGGTCAAGGCAAATGGATTGGAGTTTTGAGCACACAAGGCTCGATCATGACCACAATTGGGCTCGGCCATGCATCATATGGGTCAGGTCAGATATGGAGTGGTGGTCAGAGAAGGTGTAGCTGCTGGTGGTGGTGGCTAAAGGGGTGGCCGAAGTGATAGATGAAGGAGTGTGGTGGAATCAAGGCTTGGCTATGCAAATTTGGAAGGTTTTTTTGCAATTTTGAGGTGCTAGCATGAATTGGGTGTCGCAACTTGGTCTTGGATAGAGGAGAGGCTGATGGTGCTGCTGTAGATGGTGGAGTGGTGATCAGTGGTGATGGTGGAGGCTAGGTCGAATAAGCTTGCAAAAATCAAAGGCAAAAAATCAAAGAAAAGAAAAGGAAAAATGAGAAGAAAGCCATTAAAAGACTAACGAAATATTTTCAGAAATTAGCATGCCGTGAGTTTTGTGAAGAGATGAGAAAGATTTTCACATGAAAAAGAAATGAAAGACATGGCTATGCAATACGGCCGGAAGAAAGAAATGAAGAGTCAAAGGTAAAATGAAAAGGCAAAGGCTAAATGAAAAGACACAAGTAATATGAAAGGTCTTGACTCTTTAAATTTCCATTTCTTTAAATCAAAATAAACCAAATAAAATTCAGTAAATATAAATAAAATGAAAACAAAATAAAGTGAAAAAGAAAATAAATAAATAATTTAAGGAAAGATAGAAAATAAATAAGAAAATAGTTAATTAAATTGAAACTAGAATTTAAAAATATAAACAATATACGATTAACATTGGAAAATTATACTATACTTCTAAAATGTTTTAAAAATTAAATTATATACATAACAAGTCATATTGAACATATATACACAAATTAGAACATGATTTGACAAAAAAATATTATTTATACAAATTAAAATAAATAATTTTTGTTAAATAAATAAATTTACACACAATATTGTAAAAAGCATAACTTTCCCAATATAAATCGGATTTCAATGAAACGAAAAGCAGTATTCTTGAAATCTAATTTATTTTCATAATAAAAGATCAAATTCAAAATTAAAATAATTAAATTTAAAATTTAAAATTCAAAGTTTGACCATATTGACCATGATTCACATTTCTGGAAAATATTCTATTTATTCAGGTTTGAAATTCTAATTCACATAAAAATCAAATTTTATATTTAAAATAACAAAATTTATTCATTTTAATAAATAAAATAAAGTTTTTAAATTAGAAATTCAATTAAAATAATTTAAAATATACAATAAAAATAATCACAAAATACAGGGTTGTTACACTTTCCTCCACTCAAAACTTTTCGTCCTCGAAAAGGAATGAGGTACGGAAAAACATAGAAAAAAATAGAATGAAATAGGATTAAGACAAGATGACAAGAAGATTAAAATTACACATGATAACTGTTGTTATAGATAAGTTTAACAAGGTGGAGATGATCTCAAACACGAAGAAGATCTTCAAGAATCTGATTCATTCTTTCCGTTTAACTGTCGGTCTGGGGATGGTAAGCAGTGCTCATATTCAGATGAGTACCCAAAGATTCCAAAAAAGCTTTCCAAAACTGAATGGTAAAGATAGGATTAGGATCACAAACAATACTTAGAGGAACACCATGGAGACAAACAATCTCTCCCATGTAGATCTCAGACAAACTAGAAGCGGAACGAGTAGACTTGACCGGAATGAAATGAGCGGACTTGGTCAGTCTATCCACAATAACCTAGATAAACTAAGCATTCTTACGAGTTAAAGCAGTGAGAGGTGCAACGATCCGAGCAAAATTCTCAATGAATCTCCGGTAATAACCGGCAAGGCCTAAAAAACTACGAATATCGGAAGGAGTCTTAGGAGTTTCCCAATCCTGTAACAAAATAGGGAGAAATAAGAACAACAGAAAAGATAGAATAATTAAATGACGAAGGAAAAAGAGATAGAAAGAAAGACTTATATTGATCGCAGAGATCTTGACTGGATCAACAGAAACTCCATTACTAGAAACAATATGTCCAAGGAATCGGACATCATCCTTCCAGAAATGGCATTTAGAAAATTTAGCCTACAATTGATGATTTCTAAGAATTTTCGGAATAGATTTCAAGTGCTATTCATGCTCTTCCTTGGTCTTATAAAAGACAAGGATATCATCAACAAAGACTGGAACAAATTATTAAGCACAGCACGAAAACACACGATTCATCAAATCGACAAAGAAAGCAGGAGCATTAGTCAAACCAAAAAGGCATAACTAATCATCCATAGACCCCATTCTTAGTACGGAAAGTAGTCTTGGGAATACTTTCCTCAGAACCACTGAGCTGGTGAAAACCCGTGGCAAGATCAAGCTGAGAGAAAACAGGCACCAAAAAGCTGATCAAACATATCATTGATAAGAGGCATTGGATATCTGTTTTTTATAGTGAGCTTGTTCAACTCCCTATAATCAACACACATCCTCAAAGATCCATCAGACTTAGTGACAAACCACCGCTGCTGCCCATTCAGAACGGCTAGATCTGATCAGACCTATGGAGAACAAGTCCTCAATTTGCTTTCCCAACTCAACCTTCTTGCGGTGCCATTCTTCTAGGAAGAAGAACTACAGGTCGAGCTCCAGGAATAAGATCAATATGGAAATCAATTTCCCGCTTAGGAGGTAAAGCAGTGACTTTACCAAATACATCGAGAAGAATTAGACCACACGGGTCAAATGAAGATCACCAGAAGAAGAATCCAGAGAACAAATAAAACTGCCAGCAAATTCCTGAGGCATGCGGCATTGAATAATCAAGGGATTCCCTTGATCATCAACAAGATAAACAGACTGGACTTTACAAGAGATATGGGCATCACACCAACCAAGCCAATCTGTTCCAAGCAATAAATCAAAAGCATCGAAGCCAAGAACATAGAAATCACCACAAAAGAAATGATCAGAATAGAGAAGTTTCACTTGCTTACAAATCCGTTTAAGGTTTGTGGGGCCCCCAATTGGATTTGAAACACATAAAGGTATAGAAACATACTCAGGAGAAAGGAGATGCTCGAACTTATTACACAAATCAACAGAAATAAAGCTATGGGAAGCTCCAATATCAAATAAGACATGAACAGGATACTGAAATAAAGAAAAGGTGCCCCGAAAAGAACCTTGGTCATCACTAGGAGTAGGAGCTGGAGAAGATGCAGAGGTGACAACAAATATACCAGAAGGCTCAAAAGGATTTCCCTACCTAGCAGAAGGGTAACCCTTACTGAAATGACCAGGCTGGAGATAGATAAATTCACTTGGATGAATATCCAAATGAAAGAAAAAACTAACAAGGTAGATACGAAAGAAGGAAGTTTAGAAAAATTTCTTTTAAAACAAGAAATTTTATATCAAAATAATCTTTGAAAAATCATTTTAAAATCAGTTTATACTTAGAAAATATGTTCTCTCACAAAGAAAATAATTCTGTGGTTGATTTCACTCATTCTAGAGTATTTCTACCATATCTCTAATGAGTTTTCGCTTCACAGGCTATGGTTTGCCTAAAACCAAAGCTTTGATACCAACTGTAACAACGCAATATTTTTAGCCATTCGCATCCGCACATGTCGGAGTTAAATTGCTCAAAATTCCGCATTGTAATAAAATTTGGAGCAAATGAAAGCAATCGCAGAATCACGGACACAGAAATATCAGAATAACTCACAACGGAAATAAATACCATAGCAGTTCATGAAGCTACTATTACAAAGTCTCAAAACAAATACATAAGACCAGTTTGAAAACAAACACAGTAGAAATCCCAAGTACAAAGAAGTTCACTAATACAAGAGCTGAAATAGAACAATGAAAACTGAAATAGATAGATAACTAGATAAGCCGAATCTCCAGCGATTCCTAGCTCCAGAAAGAGAAATCCAAAGCTGTGAATACTCAGGCTGACCTAAGCTTAAAGCAAAACACAAAACACTCGAGTCAGGACATATATACAATGTAAACCAACTCAAGTGAACTGTAATAAAGTACAAGTAACTTAAAGAATGCTTGGGACCGCTCATCCTCTAAGGATCCGTTAAACTATTTACTATGTAGTAATATTGCGCTATTATAACAATATCTACAGTAAAACAAATTTACTTTAAAATAGCGTTAAGTAGTGACCCAATATTCCCCTTAACACGTAAAGTCCCAGTAGTCCATCCACTATCAGCATACCTCCAGATCGGGAGGCTACCCTAAATACTCCACGGGCTACGGGAGAAAAACAAACTCGTAGTAAGGCTTGCTATGGTAGGTGACACGACACACAAGGCAATGCTAGGGTAGATATACCAATTACGCACACAGGCTGGCGGTAACGTAGCAGCCACTACGCCCACCTCGGGACACACTCTCAATCAAAATCGAAGGATGGCCATCAAATCAACCATAAGTAAGAGTATATTATCGAAGAAATGCGTCCGATAGGAGGAATGAACTCACTTGGCCCGAGATCGCTCCTGTTTTAGCCACCTTATGCCAACTCACGGGAGTTGGGTCCACGTAATATACCTCAAGAACGTTGCCACCATCCTACTTCATTCTGGAATCTCCGCCGCGTACACAGTTATTAAAGTGGTTTTCGAAGTTGGCAGAGAGTATGAAAATTTCCGATCCCAGTCTCTTTAACAACCAAACGTTACTATAACCAGTGGTTATAAATTTCAAAAATTAGTATATATTTCAAAAACCAAAACCATTTTATTTCAAAACTAAATTCAAATCAAATAGTTTATCATTTCCATATATTCACTTTTCAAAAATCATAATACTTTCAAAGTGATAACTTTTTCGAAACCAAAATACTTAAAATCATTACGCTTTGAAAATCATAACATTTCAAAATCATACATTTTGAAATCCTTTAATTCTTTGCATTTTACAAATTTATTCAATTAAACCCAATTTTTCAAATTTCCAATTTAATTCAATTCAATCCAGCAATTTCAATTCAATTCAGTTTCCCAACAAACCATTTCAAAATTCAAATATCATATCCTTTCAAAACTCATTCATTTATATTTTATTTTAAATACCATTCTAATTCACATTTAAAAATGGTTTAAATTTCAAATCAAAATACTCCATTTAAACTATTTTAAACATGAAGTTATTATACTTAAAAATCAAATATTCAATTCCCAAAAATTTACCCTTTTTCTGAGTTCATTTATTCAGTTAAAAACTACAAAACATTTAAATTTCATCTTTTCACAGCATTTAGAAAATACTGTGGTAAGTTATATTTGAAAACAATTCATTTCAGCAAACACATCATTTAAAAACTGCTGTAATAGTTCAGGGTTCAAATTTAAAGATTTAATTCAATTCAGCAAAGACTGCGTTTACAAAACCGTTCTAATAGTTCAATTATATTTAAAAATCTCATTTCAGCCAACTGCAGCACTTACCAAGTGATACAATAGCTCTTTTATTAGTTTTAGATTTTAATTTAGTTTCTGCAACTACAGCACTTACCAAGTGCTGCAATAGCTCTTAGTTAATTTTAGCCTTTAGTTCATTTGCATTAACTACAACACTTACAAAGTGCTGTAGTATCTTTTACAACAGATTTAAGTTAACTTCATAAATGATAGCATTTCTGAAGTGCTATTAATTCAATTTCCAAATTTACAATAGAATTTCAGCAACAATTAAACTTTAATTTAAACCATTTTAACTTATAAAAATCGTATTTTTCCACTCAAAAATGTTCATTTAAATACCCTTTAACTTATGATTTTTATAAAGTAAATTTCACAAATAAATATCAAATTATTTTAATAATTCACTTATTGAATTCAAGCACACAAATTTCTACTCTTTTCATTTAAAAAAAAAATAACTTAACACTTAAGTTTTAATTACCATTTCAAAAATATAAACTTAATTTCCATTTTATTTTCTTAACTTAACTTATATTTTTAAAACCAAATTTCACATTTCCAAATTAAATTATATTTCACATTACACTTTTAAGCATTCATTTATTTAACCATTTTAATTCATAGAAAAAATCAATAACACTTCATTAAGTCATTTTAAATTCAAATTTAAATCAAATTATCATATTTTATTTACTTAACTTAAACTCCATTTTTAAACAAAATCACAAATTCAAAATTAACTTATATTTCAATTTCAACTTTACCATTTATTTATTTAACATATTTAACTTGTAGAAAAATCACAAATCCTTTATAAAATCATTTTTAAATTCAATTTAGATTAAAATATCATAAATTATAATTTTAAAATACTTTAAAATTCTAGAAATATATATATATATATATATATATATATATATATAATAACCACGGGTCTGTATAATATTTTCTAACCTAGGTCAAGTGATACGGATAACATATCATTTCAATCCGAAATTTACAAAGAAAAATCCAGGTTCTATCATTTCAGACCCACAATCCCAAGTTAAATAAAATAAATAAAAATCGCTTAGGCCTATCATTTCAGCCCATAATGATTTTACCCCATTCTAAAGTCCATTCGGATATGTATCATTTCAACCCATAGTGATTCTATTCTATAGGGAACTTGTAGTGTGAGAACAGAAATAAATAAATAGTGTAGCAATATATAACAGTATCAGATGATAGGTTTATAAATGGGGTTGACATCATATAATTCATATCAAAGGAAGGCATAACATGATATAACAATTCTATACATTCACTTGCTATCAATTCACATTTATATAAATGTCATGAGTGAATACTCACCTTTTTACGCTGAAGATAGCAAATCAAAACACATAAACCAAAATCCAAAAAGCACGATACGGCATGACACAACACGACTTTTGATTAGAGTGATTGGAGGGAGCCAAGATATTAATCTTGTAAGCGACAAATATGTAAAACAAACAAGACTATGTAACATAAATATTCAACACAAAAGACATGAAACAAATTGAAATACAAAGCAACAAGGAACAAGACCTTGCCTTAATCACTCCAATGCTCGGCCTAGGGGGTTCTTTTACTCGGCCATAATGATAATATAGGCTTGGGTTTGGGTTATATAGGTGCGGCTACAAGGAAGTGATGATGGTAGGAGTAATAACATGAAACATACAAATGGTCAAGGCAAATTGATTGGAGTTTTGAGCACACAAGGCTCGGCTATGACCATAATTGGGCTCGGCCATGCATCATATGGGTTAGGTCAGATCTGGAGTGGTGGTCAAAGGAGGTGTAGCTGCTGGTGGTGGCGGCGGCTAAGGGGGTGGCCGAAGTGATAGATGAAGGAGTGCGGTGGAATCAAGGCTCGGCTATGCAAATTTGGAAGGTTTTTTGCAATTTTGAGGTGCTAGCATGAATTGGATGTCACGGCCTGGTCTTGGTCAGTGGAGAGGCTGATGGTGCTGTTGTAGATGATGGGGTGGTGGTCGATGGTGATGGTGGAGGCTAGGCTGAACAAGCTTGCAAATATCAAAGGCAAAAAATCAAAGAAAAGAAAAGGAAAAATGAGAAGAAAGCCATTAAAAGACTAACAAAGTATTTTCAGAAATTAGCATGCCATGAGTTTTGTGTAGAGATGAGAAAGATTTTCCTGTGAAAAATAAATGAAAGACACGGCTATGCAAAAGAAATGAACGGCCGGAAGAAAGAAATGAAGAGTCAAAGGCAAAATGAAAAGGCAAAGGCTAAATGAAAGGACACAAGTAATATGAAAGGTCTTGACTCTTTAAATTTCCATTTCTTTGATTCAAAATAAACCAAATAAAATTCAGTAAATAAAAATAAAAATGAAAAAAATAAAGTGAAAAAGAAAATAAAATAATTTAAGGAAAGATAGAAAATAAATAAGAAAATAGTTAATTAAATTGAAACTAGAGTTTAAAAATATAAACAACATACGATTAACATTGGAAAATTATAACTATACTTTTAAAATGTTTTAAAAATAAACTTATATACATAACATGTCATATTACACATATATACACAAATTAGAACATGATTTGACAAACAACATATTATTTATACAAATTAAAATAAACAATTTTTGTTAAATAAATAAATTTACACACAATATTGTAAAAAGCATAACTTTCACAATATAAATCGGATTTCAATGAAATGAAAAGCAGTATTCTTGAAATCTAATTTTATTTCATAATAAAAGATAAAATTCAAAAATTTAAATTTTAAATTTTAAATTTAAAAGTCAAAGTTTGACCATATTGCCTAAAATTCACATTTTTGGAAAATATTATATTTATTCAGGTTTGGAATTCTAATTCACATAAAAATCAAAATTTATATTTAAAATAATAAAACTTATTCATTTTTCATAATAAAAGATAAAATTCAAAAATTTAAATTTTAAATTTAAAAGTCAAAGTTTGCCATATTGACCAAAATTCACATTTCTGGAAAATATTTTATTTATTCAGTTTTCAAATTATAATTCACATAAAAATCAAAAATTATATTAAAATAATAAAATTTGTTCATTTTAATAAATAAAATAAAGTTTTTAAAATTAGAAATTCAATTAAAATAATTTAAAATATACAATTAAAATAATAAAAAAACAGGGTTGTTACATCCGCCGAGTATGGTAATCCCGAGCACAAATTTGAATGCCCTTAGCAACACGCTTATTTTAATATGTGTAATTAATGCTTTGAATGGTTAAAGATATCCAGTATTAATGAATAGTTCGCTCGCAGTTGGAATCTATCAAAAGTGGAAACGGAGATTGACAGCTCATTTTTATGTGGAAAACTATTATGGGTATGGAACCATATTTTAAATTTTATTCATAACTTTATTCTAAAAAATTACATTTTGAGTTGTTTTTCGAAAATTAAATTCAAATAATATTGTATGATTTTATGATTGAAAGCCAATAAATTCAAATAAATTCATGAGTGTTTGCAGTTGCCGTTCGTTCTCTTGCACTCAAAAACTCGGCTTTCCAAGGAAATGGCCCTAGAGACTTCTCACATGTACCGCAACATCATTTCGTAAATAATGAAAGGAAAATACTTTCCCAAGTGCTTTTTTATTATCTTTTTTTATGAAGCCGTGCATTTCAAAAAATAAAGATTTGAGTCAAGATTGTCCATTTTTAGTACTAGGCTTTCTCTGAATTTGGAATTGGAATCAAGGAAACAGCAAAGAAAGTCACATCAAGCTCTATCCCAGTAAAAAAAAGGTAATTCTCAATTGTTACACATATCTCAATCAGATGTAAAAAGTATGATGACGCGCCTTTTTGACTCTTGAAAATCGACACTAATACATTTCGCAGTATTCATCTACTGCAAATTCAAGTGCCGAAAATGCATATCGATCAAGAATAACAAGAAAATAACATAGAACAGAGTATAAAATAGAATCTCATACAATGGAATAATCATATATTATTAACCATAAAATCTTTAACTGGGGGAATTTTGAATATCAAGTCTAACGTCGATTTAGCCTGAACAGTTATAAATCGTTTTCCCTTACAAATGCTAAAAACAACAAAACAATGCAACGGAAAATTGAATACGTCCATACGTTGATGAAGATCCCTAGCTCTCCTAAGCATCTTTAGCTAAACCTGAAACTTCTCGGATCTGTCTTGAGTATTAAAGATATCCGAATCAGGCTTGATAAACCAGCATGAGAAAACTCGAATCATAAATGTATATAATAGTGTCATAGATTAAATTGATGCCAATCAGAACCTTTGAAAAGAAGGATATCTCGTAAAACCACGTCGTACATAAATACAGATGAGTATTTACCATACGATAACCAAAATACTTTATACCAAAACAAAATTTATTTTATCATTAATGACATTGTTTGAAAATAATTTTCAAATAAATATATAATGAAGGTACCAATAACCAGACAATGTCAAATGGTGTGTATGATAACAAAGGGGTAGCTGAAATGTTTGCAAAGCATTACAGCTATTTTGAGGGTACAACTAAAACTGTAAAGGTCGTATTGGATTTGGATTTCCAACATGATAGGTAACTAGCGGCCATTTCCATTGTGAAATCCACGCTTTACATCTTAGTCTCCGGCGACTATTTGATTTTCTTAAGCAAGCCTCCGTACTACATTGTTATGCTACTATGGAACAACGTATTTTGGTGGGTTTGCTCTTTCTCAATCGAGCCTCCAATATCTACCCATTTAAACCATTGAAGGTCCAGACACCATTGGACTCCTCCATCATCAATAAAACCGATAGCTTGAAATATATGTCCTATAGATCACATAGTACCCCGTATCATTTTTGGGATGTGAGGCTCTTTAAGCTACACACTTTTTTCCACAAAGCTATGCTTTTCTTTTCACAAAGCTACACTTTACTTTTACCAAAGAAAATTTCACTTAGAATGGCACATTTCCATTTCTAATAATACATATTGATTTCCATAAAAGTACAACCTCTAAGCTTGCATATATCTCAAAAAAGGGTATTAAGTACATGAGGGGTTACCTCCTACACCACAAAACAGATGTACATTTACAGAGATCATTGTATTTTTTTTAAATGCAGTGGCAGACTCTCATCCATATAAGTTGTCCAGGTGAATGACAAACCGAAGGCACTCCTCTTACTACTTTCTATTTGGGAATTACCCCTAGAATTAGTAGCGAGTAGTCTTTGTAAATCAAAGATTTTCAGAACGAAGACACTACTGCCACCATATATATATGTATGTATGTATGTATATGTATATGTATATGTATATGTATATGTTTATAATATGAGGATTAACCTAGAGATTAGTGCCATGTAGCCTTATATCATGAAGATCTCCATCTTTAAATCATTGTCTTTAACACATCTTCACTTTCAAACACTTATATTGGTTCGAAGTGGTTTTCAGATAGGAATTACTCAAATCCAACCCCGGTTCTCCAAATCAATCATCTAAAAGAAGATGTCAAGTATATAGTGATTATCAAACAACATTCAATCAGTTTATCTATTTATCAAATCAAATATCTTTCGGAGATATATTCTTTTAAACTATTCTTTTATCTTTTAAGAGTATATGAAATCATTAAGCCTCATTCATCAAATTCTATAGTTGATTAAATCTCTTTAATTTTGGAATAATTCCAAATCATTTCACCTTTTACTTAGAAAAGGATTTCCAAATCATTTATTTAAATCTTAACAATGATTTCTTATTTCCAAATCATAACTGTTAAATAGGTCAAAACCGATGTTATTTAAGACATCATTTACTGTAAACCCAAGTCAATCAGTATTGAGTAGGAAAGGATCCATAGAGATTAGACTAATTATACTCAATACCAATTTATGTATTCAACCTGTCAATGGTCAACACTACAAAGAATCCAGGTAGATGGGCTTAAGGTAAAATAGTTTTATGTAGAGCCCTTTAAGGAGGACGATGAACCCTCAAAAGGGGAATAAGAATCTTGATTTCTTAAAATATTACATACTAAAATGGTCAGAATGCTGAAATGTTAGGTTTTTACCCTGTCGAAAGGTTTAGGAGTAAGGAGTATATCCCAAATAATACTCCTTTAGACTAGATGATGGTTTCGATTCTGTAGTTTTGATCTTAAATGAACTCCTTGTTGAAATGTTTGGATGATAGCCTTCCTTGAATTAGAGAAGGAAATCAATTACTTTGGAGGATAGGTGGTGGCTTTCGACCTTGTCGAAAGGTTTGATCGCTTATAATAAGCAGATTTCATCCTTTGTCGAAAGGTTTAAGATGTGGGGTTAAAAGCTTTGAAATGTTGCAGTAGTTACTTGTAGCAGAAGTGTTGTTGACCTCATCGACAAGAACCTTTCAATGATGTTATCGAAAGGTTTAAGCTGTGAGGTTAAAAGCAAGCGATAAAGTAATTAATAGAGCATACAACTTCCTTCTTTATTCATGAAAATCTCTATTTTATTAAGTTCCCAAATCGGCTTCCAATTAGGGCTACAACGTATAGGTTAAGAAAATATGAGATTAGAATGAGAAAATTCAGCCTCCAAAAACATGACTCCGCGGGTCTTATTTATAGATGCAGACGACCCCTCTTTCGACTTCATGCTCTCGATTGGGTCAGAAGGTCCCTAATTTTATATGCAGCCACAAACCTTTCGACTTTGTCGAAAGGTTTCCTTGTCTTTACGCCTTCATCAACCTTCGACTTTGTCGAAGAGTTTGCCTTCTATATACTGTTATAAGCCTTTCGATCTTGTCAGAAGGTTGCTCTCCTCCTAATTTTTGTGAACCTTTCAACTTTGTCGGAAGGTTACTTCTCACTTAATTGTTGTGGGAGCTATGCTTCCTTTCAATGTTTTTAGAAGGTTGTATTCAATTCTTTGCTGGCTTTTGAGTGTTGCTTTATTCATAAAAACATTTCGAATTTGTCGAAAGGTATTCTGGATGTGTCCCAACTGGTTCTAAGGCTTGCCATGCTTTCAGAAAGGTCATCATGGAGTTGCACCTACTTTCTTTGACTTCTCCTTCTTCTTGAAAAGGTAAGAACTCATTGGACGGAACCTTTCGACTCCTTCGAAAGGTTTGAAGCTATTAAATTCCGATGGCCGCATCCTTTTGACTCCTTCGAAAGTTTTTTTTCGAACTTCTTCTCCTTTGTCTTTGTTAAAAGAACTCTCGACCTAGTCGAAAGTTCGATTTTGGAGTATTATCCTGCCTATTGACTTTGAAAATAGCCTTAGACTTTGCCGTAAGCTTCTTGTTGGAAGGTACGATTAACCATAGCATCTTGATGTTTACTGACCTTTCCCCACGCTCTTGTGATCTTTCTTTCATACATTCATTCCTGTGAATATTTTATGGATAACTTTTAGCCCCTCCTAATGAATGAAGCTTTTGCTCTTTTGGACAAAAATCTAATGGACTCCCTTCTTTACTTCATATAAAATAGATAATAACTCCTATTAAGGTTTTAACTTTGTTATGAGACCTTGATGGGCAATCCTAAATTTATGAAGCTAATATTTAAGATGCCATTAAGGTAATATTTTTTAGATAAGTTGCTCTGTAATGGCCACAACTAATCTTCTTTAATATTGTGGAATAATATCATCTGATTTGCAGATATCGGTTCAAATAAATGAACCTTTGGAGAAAGCTATTACATATTCGTGATATTTCTTTCTCAAGTTAGACCTTTTCAACTTGTGGAAATCAATTTCATGCTATTAGGGATTTTTCCCTATTTCTCTAAGTTTCCTTTGTTTCCTACCATAAACCATAGATGAGTAATTCACATTTAGTGAAAGTAGAAAGTAGTTTCATAATGATCCAATTGGTGTTAAAAAGATCTCATATTGAAATTTAAATTTAAATTTAATGGAAAATTTCACAGATCACCATAAAATTCTATAGTAGAGTACAAAATTTATGAAGTTAGAAATTCGATCAATGTCCTATAAGGAAATCGGAGGTGTGAAATTCATAAATTGTCATCAAATCCATAATGAAACTTTAAAATTCATGAAATTTGTCTATTGACAAAGACCGTTTAAAATCCACTAAGAAAATCTAACATAGGAAATCCATAAATCATCTAGGAAACCCATAAGGAAATTCTAGAATTCATTCAATCAGAAATTCAAATAGTGATCATCAAAACCTTAACAGGACAACAGAAATATGAGATTCATGAATCAAAAATGATTAAGGAAACACAAGGTTTTTTTTCCTTTTTTTAAAATTCAGGAACCTAAATATCCAATAAGAAAGTGGGGAACAGGAAAATCATAAATTCTTATCAAAATCCAAAGGAAAACGTAAGTCTCATCAAATCAGAAAACAGGCAGAAAACCATCCAAATTCTACCATGGAATTATAGAGAACCAGATTCATGAATTATTACGAATATCAGCAAGGAAATTCGAAATTCATTATGTCAAAAGTCTAATAAGAAATTATCCCAAATCCATTGAGAATGCAAAATTGACAAGTCACTGTAAAGATTCACAAGGAAATTTTGAAATTCATTAAATTGTAAATCTTGGAAAGGATTATTAAACACCCAATAAGGAAATCAAATATTCATAAATCATCACGAAAATTGTCAAGTAATTTCAGAGTCCATCAATTCAAAACCCAATAAAAATCATCCAAAAACTCCAACAGGAAAATTAGAAATACAAAATTCATCGATCATCACAAAAATCAGTAAGAAACTAAAATTCCATTTAATTGAGGAATTAAAAATCCAAGATAAAAAATGTGATCTAAAGCCCATCCATTCTTATTCAAAATTAGAAGATCAATGGAAAATTCATATACTATCTTGGAAAATCAATAAAGGGAGCCAAGAAATCACGAACTCAGGAAACAAGTGATAAATAGGAAATCGTCATGAAAATTCAATGGAAAATTGTAACCCACAAAATTCATGTATCAAGAGAGAAATCAGTGAAGAAATTCATTGAACAAATAATTCAGCAAGAAATCATCATAGTGAGTTAATAAAGAAATCATGAAACAAAATCAACAATTCATCACATAAACTATCATAAGAACTCAATAAATGAGTTGAGAATTTAGGAACTCAATAAATAAAAAAATGACGGGAAATCATCATGAAAACCCATGTATGTAAAAGTCATGAACCATTTCGAAAGTTAATGCATAAATTGAGAAATCTTGAAACTAGGAATCCAATTATGAAGCCTTCATAGAAATTATCCAATGAAATCGACAAATCGTCATGAATTCAATATAGGAGTTTAAGATTGATCAAATCCAAAAATGGAATTTCAGGCAAAGAAATCAAAAGTCCACGAAACCAAGAACTTAATCAAATTTTTTGCCAGGATCTCATCTAACAAATAGATTGCTAGAAAGAAATCCAATATTGAAATTAGGGACTTATCTTGTGATGCTCCACCTTGAGACCCATATTAAAAAAGAGCATTATGGAGTAACACTGTCTGTTAATGGAGTGAATAGAGCTGGTTAGGAGAGACCATCCGTAAGCTTTGCCTTAAACAAGTATTTAATATGTCGATTGGGTGCTCTAACTTTTTTCTTTTACCATTATCAAGTGGATCGACATGCTCAATAAATGTTTAACACAAAATTATGGTGGCTAACGGATCTGTCGGAATAAAATATAACAAAAAATACAACATATCATAGAAAAGCAATCACACATATATAAGAACATATATACAGATACATCATAGTACACTACAAAGTGATACAACAGTGGTGGTACATGGACGACAATATATACATTGAGTCAAAGGAATAAGTACATATAAGAGTTCACAAAATAACTACAAGGCTACATAAAAGATGACTAGCATCCAAAAGAGAGCAAGAAAATCCATAGCGGAAGCAGCATAGTGGTAATATACAGCAGGTGACAAACCTGAATCAACTCGGTCTGACCCGAATATATAAAATACACGGGTCAGTCTAGCTTAAATAAACTGATTAGCATAAGATAGATGAAGTACAATGATAAACGATAAGATTTCTTTTCGAAAGAGAAGAAGCAACACCAAATATGTATATCAACTACCAAAATATCATATGAGGGTTTATTGAAAGAGGCAAGATCAACTACAACATCAATTATTCACAAATAACCACCTCATATCATCGGCATCTACAACGGCCAATATAATGGCTTCCTTCAACACCACAACTCCTAAATAGAAAATCGAAAATCTCAAAAAGGCCAAAGGATGGCAACCACAAATCACAATATGTAGAACTCGGTTAAGAGTTCAAAACTCTAAACCATACAATACACAACATGATAGCGCTCGGGCTATATAAATAAACGAACATGGGAAACCATGGTGAAAACATTCATAAATCATCTAAATTCTAGAAATTAATGTAAAGAAATCTATAAAAGCAACAATGTAAAGAATAGGACCTAACAATCCCAAAGAGTAGCCCAAAAGCTAAATATGTTGAAAGGACCCAACAGTCCAATAGGTGGCCCAACAATCTGATAAGTATAATGTATATGAGACCCAACAGTCTCAGATAGAACCCAACAATTCGTGATTAGCCCAACAGCTATATATGTTTACATAGGGCCCAACAGTCCAAATATCGGCAATAACAACTCGAAGGTCCATGAAATGTGTATAGCTTCAATAGAACAAATCCGAAACTAACCAAAAAAGCAAACACCTTTGTTCCATACCACATGTTTTACTAAATCATTTAAATCTCTTCCTCATTCTTTCTAAGAATGCAAAAAAGGTGTATTTTATTCAGAAAATACTTTGCTTCAAGAAAACTAGGTTTTAAAACAATTTTTGAAATCATTTGGAGATCATGGGTTTGAAATTCCCTTTATTATAGAGAACATATATTTTTAATAGCTTCAAAATAATTATAAATGTTGTAAAAATATTTTTTTTCAAAAGCTATCTTATAAAAAAATCATTTCAAAATAGTTTAGAAAACCTGTGCTCGAAAACAACAAAAATCATTGATAATGCCATAGAATCGGCATATGAAAGCTACTCAGAAACACATTTAGCCGGAGTATGGATTAGCAATAATTTTGACTTACCTATTAATAGGTTCAAGCTCTCCATAAAACTTCAAAATAATGCAAGGATTGATCACACAAGTCACTGGAATAAGCAGAAAGACCAAAACAGTGCACTAGAACAAGAAGAAAACAACCTGGACAAAACAAAAGGCATGAGTCGACCATTATATGGCCTAGGTCGACCATAGGAAGGCATGCGTCGACCCATGGAGTGCTGAGGTCGACCTCTCGAGTGTCTGTGTCGATCTGGAGAGATCTGGGTCGACTTGGAAGTCGTGAATACTATAGGCATTTCTACCTATTTCATTTGCAACTTTGAGCACTGATTTCAGGCACTTCCAAATTGAATCTAGCTATGAAATTTGAAATGCACATAATACTAAACATAATCTATGATCCGAAAAAGATATCACTCAACTCCGATTTGAAACCAAAGAGACATGGGTTCACAAAGTTGAATTCAGATAAGATTCTTATTGTGAACTAGAAATTTCACGTTTCAATTTACAATAAATCAAAAATCAACAAAACTAAAACAGATACTTTACAGGCAACTTGTTTTGGCTAGAAATGTGAGTTACTACTCACCTTGATATGATTTTAAGCGACTTAAACTTGCAAGCTGAGATCTTTTTGGCCATGAGAAGCTTTAGGAACCTGTAAAAAGAGAATACACAAACATGCAACAAAAAAGAGAAGTTACAAACAACACAGTCTTCTCAAAAATCAAAAAAATGGATGAGATAATTTGTATTTTTGATATTGATTACCTATTAGGAATTTTATTTAAAAATTTTCCTTGAATTTCTATTTTGATTTTGTTCAATTTGGAGCTTGGTTTAATTAGTTAGGAGGAGGTTACCATTTTTCTTTTTCTACTTTGTTTTAGGAGGGAGAAGCAAAATGAGGAATGTACATACAGGCATATCCTTCCTCCAGATTATCCATAAATGGGTTTTGGTCTTAACCCATTACCCTAAAATCGTAAATATTAACACTTAGTTAAATTTAGCTATGTTTCATCTTTTTTCTCCTCATATTTTACCATATTTATACATATTTCAATTAAATAAATTTACACAACATATGTTTATGTTTACAGAAATGTTTTACAACATACAAAATTAGTTTTAGCCATTGAAAACTAATTTCCATCATTAAATTCTTATTTTTATTTAAATGCTTCAATTTTCACCAATATTTACATAAAACAATATTTTTAACACCAAAATTTCCACAAAAATCATTTTCTTATCCAATTAAATACAGCAAATCTTATTAACATTATTTTACATCCAAATATTATTTCTGAAAAAAAATCCACCTTTTTATTTACAATATTTACCATATTAAATTCTATTATTTCATTAAAATTAATAAAAATCAACATTTGGTAATAATTTCCAAAATTATTGCATATCAAATTAAAACCATATAATTCTCATTTTTATCATAAATCACAAATAAAAAAGTTTTTAAAACTTTATTTCCAACATTATTTATTTATTTACAACAAATGTTATTGAATTAAATTCTTTTACTTCGGTTATTTAATTAATTAACCACCAAATCAACATAATTCCATTTTGTTTTACCAAAATCCATTGTTTCTTTAAAATAAACAATTTTAACAAATTTTCGTCTCCAATTTATTTTATTTCTTCATTATTAAATTATAACCACCGTTATAATTTAATTCCACAGGTAATCACCAAAACCAGGGTTGTAACATAACTGGTCATAGTAAGTTCAGTAAATTCAAGTAATAAACTCTGTGACCTATGGGTTAGTAAATTTTTTGATATATTGGAGTATTAATCCCTCAAATACTGGTAGAGTTTCTTTTGCTCAAAGGGATTACATTATTTCTGAGGAATCTGTTGCGGTTTACTCAATTCATTCTTAGAGTACGGTCTCTATTATCTTTAGCAGCAACTTGCTGTTTATTCCGTTCCTTTGACCATTGTATATATTTTAGCCTATGATTCCATGTTTGGGATTCCTTTTATCCCTTTTCTTATCTCATGTCATCTTTTGAGATGTAGATTCTTTAATCCCATGGTATAATAATTATTTCTTAAGCAGTAGATGTTTAATGGTTTGCTAATTCATATCTTGTCTCTTTTGGATATGTTTCTAAACACTCTGTCTGCTTTTGACTGTTGTGTTGCATATCTTTGTCCTATTGCCCCTATATGTATCCTTCTTCAGGATTTCAATTTTTTCCTAGGTTATAGACAGATTTCTTTCTGTAACCCTTTATTCTCCTAGGTTTTTATCTTTTGTCTTGAGTTGTGGACACCTCTGTCTTCATTCTTCTGTTTGGAGTCTCCACTGGGCTTGAACATCTTAGTCCAATCTTTGACGAGCCACTCTTTGGGCTTGGACATCTTAGTCCATTCTTTAGTGAGCCACTCTTTGGGCTTGCATATCTTAGTCCATTCTTTGATGAGCCTCTCTTTGGGTTTTCCTTGTCTTAAAGAGATATATAATTAGCTGACCTTCCTCCAAAAGGCTCTTGATGGGTGCTACCTGGCCCATCTCCTAAGAGGTGGTTTTGATGTTAGGGGTTCCATCTCTCCCTCTAGGAGATGCTATGGAATAGCCTCGTAGGCTTATGTCCTTCCCTCTAAGAGGTTCCACGGAATAACATCATGGACTTATATCCCTCCCTCTAGGAGGTGCTACGAAATAACATCGTAGGCTTGAGTATTTGTATGTGAAAATAATTTTTGGCCAATTAAAATGGACCCTCCTTTGAGAGAAAGTATTTTGAAATTAGTCTCTTTTATTATCTTGCATAGTTTCATTTGAAAAATAGTTTGGGCTCATGAATCCTTTTTATGAAAGACTAATTTTTTTTTCAAAAAAATCTTTTGTAAGAACTTTCTTGTTGTTCTCATAATGGAGACTCGAATCTCAAATAGGAGACTAGGAGGTCATGGTCCATGAACCAACAGCCTTTTAGTCGAGAATAGGGTTCTCTAGACCGAGTTTCAATAGACTTTTTGTGCTTTCAAAATCATTCTTGAAAAAGTATGAATGGGCATATCTCCGCCCATGATTTTAGTAAACTTTGAAACATTATTATTGCTCAGTTTGAAGTCTTTTGGTGTGCATTTATTAATATCTCAAATTAGCTGCATAAATCTGCTTTTGGGATAAATAAGTATTTGTTTCCCTACAGGCCATGGGGTGACTGAAAATAATTTTATAAAGAGGATATAATTTGAGAAATTTCTTTTGAAATCATTTTATAAAAATAGATTTGGTATATATAAGTTTTCTCCTAAATTGGAATTGAGTTTAGCAGTGATTCAACATTTCTTACAGGAAAGCCTTGGTGTTGTGTTGACTGAACTGTTGATAATTATCTCGTGTCAAGCGTATGAGTTATCTTTTTTTAGGTATTTTGAAGTTTATCATGCTCTCAGGGTTCGTTGAGTGCTCTGGTTTGATTTTTTATACCAGAAATAACAATAAAATTGTAATCAGTACATGATCAATACAAATTCAAGTATGAACAGAAATATAAATTGAGTTAAAAAGATATGAAAAGAGAAAGAGAAAGCTCGTAGTTGAATTAATGCCATTAGTCCTCATGACTCGATAGAGATTTGCATTTATAATTTGCCGAGTTGCTTTTCTCTTAGCTTGAACAAGATGTCCTTTAGGTTCTTTTGATGAATTCTTGCAAGAACCCTGCCTTGTATTTTCTCCGATAGAACATGGCATTTATTGGTTTCATGTCCATTTGCCTTATGGTATTCATAATAACTTCCTCCTTTATTTTGTACAAGGGCACTCTGAACTTTTTGAGGTGCAATAAAATTATCATTCCTTTTCATCATGGTGTATATGTAGGAAAGAGTTTGCTCAGGATAACACAAATCGTTTTAGAACTCTTTCTTCAACTTCCTTTTGGCTTTTCACTTTCCTTTGGCATCTTGTCAAAGCGCTTGAGATCGGACTTCTCTTTCTTGAATTCTCGGTGGAATTCTCTCTTAGCATGGTACATCTCATATAGTTGAATAAAATTTTCTACTCGGAGGAAGAAATATTGTAGACCTTTGCATCCATTTATATAGAGGTCCTTCCAGAAAGGAGTTTGTTCAATCAAACCCGACCGAACTACTACGAGTTTTTCCCCTATTAGTGGTACTTTCTACCCTTAGTGCTTCCATGCTAAATCTGTTTAAATATTCTCCGAGTAGCTGCCTTGGTTTCCGTCCGATGGTTGCTAGCAAGCTAAAGTCCATCGTTGTATCTCTGAATATAGCGAATTGAGCCATGAAGTAACAAGTAAATTATTACCAAGAGTACATGGTATAACATATTCTTCACGATCATAATTTTTTTTCCTCCAAGTGCTTTTACCATCATATGGTGTGGATTGTCATTTTGATTGGTCTTATTTCTTTGACTACTCCTGTTGTCTTCTTGGATAAAGCTATTCAATTATTCAAAGTGATTTACTTACCCGACTATCTTGGTTTAACCCTTGATTTTATATCTCATTTGGAGGTTGCACTTTATCCTCACTCTCCATAATCTTTATTGATTCTCGGGTTGGAGCTCTTTTTGAACACCCCTTTACTTCTATCTTTTGTGGCCATTGATTCTGAACCTTGATCACGTTGCTTTCCAATTTTGTTAGGGTTGAAGATTGCCTTACTTCTATATTTCCTAAGTTAGGATTTGATTCCATGTGACCTTTAAAGATTGACCGTGTTGTAGCCTCTTCGTTTGGATTGTTGTTACTACTCTTCGCTCTGACCATACTTCCTTTTTTAGTTAAGTCTCTTTATGCAATTGATTGGAGATGAAAGTTATAAGAGATTGGAGGTTCATGCCCTCCTTCTAATGACAAAAATGTTAAACAAATTTATAGTCAACACCCTAAAGAATCCAAGTAGATGGACTTAAGGTGAAATAGTTATATGTAGAACCCTTTAAGAAGGATAGTGAGCCCTCAAAATTGGGAATAAGAATCTTTATTCTATAAAATACGACCTTCTAAAAAGGTCAGAATGCTGAAATCTTAGGTTTCGACCTGTCGAAAGGTTTAGGAGTAAGGATTATATCACAAATAATACCCCTTCAGACTAGATGATGGTTTTGATTCCATAGTTTTGACCTTAAATGAACTCCTTGTCGAAAGGTTTGGTTGATAGCCTTCCTTGAATTAGAGCAAGAAATCAATTACTTTGGAGAATAGGTGGTGGCTTTCGACCTTGTCGAAAGGTTTGATCGCTTATTTTAAGCAGATTTCAACCATTGTCAAAAGGTTTAAGCTGTGGGATTAAAAGCTTCGAAAGGTTGTAGTATTTACCTATAGTAGAAGTGTTGTCAACCTCATTGACAAGAACCTTTCGGTGATGTCGGACCTAAAATTAAGAGTTAATCCAACACATGTATAAGCAAGTGATAAAGAAATTAATAAACATATGACTTCTCTCTTTATTCATGAAATTCTCTATTTTATTATGTTCCAAAATTGACTTCCAATTAGGGTCACACTGTATTTGTTAAGAAAATGTGAGATTAGAATGAGAAAATTCAGCCTCCAAAAACATGGCCCCTTGGGCTTATTTATAGATGTAAGCGGCCCGCCTTTCGACTCCATGCTTTCAACTGGGTTGGAAGGACCCCTCTTTTATATGCACCCACGAACCTTTCGACTTTGTTGAAGGGTTTGCCTTTCTTATGCTATTACGGACCTTTTGATATAGTCGAATGGTTTACTTCTCTTTATGCCTTCATCAACCTTTCGACTTTGTCGAAGGGTTTCTTTCTATATACTTTTGTGAACCTTTTGACCTTATCGGAAGGTTTCTCTCCTTCTAAGTGTTGTGAACCTTTCGACCTTGTCGAAAGGTTGCTTCTAACTTGATTGCTGTGGGGAGATATGCTTCCTTTCAATTTTTTTGGAAGGTCGCCTTCCATTCTTTGCTGGTTTTTGAGTGTTGCTTTCTTCATAAAATCTTTCGACCTTGTCGAAAGGTATTCTGGATGTGTCCCAACCATTTCAAAAGGCTTGCCTTGCTTTCGAAAAGGTCACCATAGAGTTGCACCCGTTTGCTTTGACTTCTCCATCTTGTTCAAAAGGTGAGAACTCACTAAACGGAACCTTTCGACTTCTTTATAAGGTTTGAAGCTAATAAATTTTGGTAACTGCATCCTTTCGACTTCTTCAAGGTTTAGTTTGAATTTCTTCTCCTTTTTCTTTGTTTAAAGGCCTCTCGGCCTAGTCGAAAGGTGTATTTTTGGAGTATCATCCTACCTATGGACTTTAAAGATAGCCTTGGACTTCGCCGTAAGCTCCCTGTCAAAAGGTATGATTAACCAAAGCATCACGATGTTTTCTGACCTTTTCCCACGCTCTTGTGACCCTTCTTTCATACCTTCATTCCTTTGAATATTTTATAGATAACATAATCTGTACTATTTGTCGAATAATGGTGCAATCGCCTTTTAAATTGACATGAATAGTACGAGTTCCTTCCTCAAAATTTAATATAGAGTTTAACTAGAGTATTCCCTATTCCACCATAATATTATTTTAAAATCTTTTTTTACCTTTGAAAAACTCAAAATCTCTTTTCTTTTGACTTAAGAAAATGCAGTCCTAGTAGATCAAATTAACTATCCCCTCCGTCGGGCCTGTCCGAATAGCTAGAGAGGAACCTAGGCTATGGTTGTCCTAGCTTAGGTCCACAAACTCTCTCTATCACCCATAAGATGCTTAAGTTATTTGATCAACTCTAAATCCTTTATATGATCTTTTAGGGAAGATCTTTATTTAGTTAACACTATTCCAAATATTGTTTAATTTTTTTTCTTTTAACCATTTATTTTAAAGCCCTTTGAAATAGTTCTAAAACTTGTAAATAATCTTCAAAATACTTAATTATTCATCTGAAAAGATTGCTAAAAAGATCGGGGAAGAATAATTCAGTTAAAACCACGAATTGCAAAAATTATCGAAAACCATTTGAAAAGATTACCGTGATGTTTCTGAAAACTTGATTTGAACATATTTCAGACCCTACTAAATGAAATCATGATTTTTTTGAAAACTATATTCTAATGGGTTCGAAAAATTCTTATTTCAAAGAATTCCAACTTATATTGCACCCTACATATTGATTTAATATTCAGGTCGGAAAATTATGAACATCAGCTAGCGACGAGCTCGATTTGGCTCAAATTTTCAATCAACAAACTTAGTCGAAAATTGTTAAAATGTTAACATTACCATGATAAACCATTTTAAATCATTTTAAACTCTTTTTACTACATTAAATCTCATTTCCCACTTTATTCTAATTATAACATTATATATTCATTTTCAATCTTTCTATATTCAAAACCATAAAGAGGCTTACTAAATCACATACACATATTAATAAGGATTTATGTTTTCATGAACTAACTATGGTTAATTAATTAATCATTTCTATTTTGGATAATTATGATTTTCCCATTATTGGTTATATATTTATCACAACCACGTTATCAACCATATAATAAACCATATGGTCAACCAATTTTGAAACATCCATATAAATCATCCAAGATATTAAATGGTCATATTATCATACTTGAAATAATTATAGCTGTTATTTGATAATTATGAATGTTAAGTACTCACTATCGGTTTCCACTCCGTCAATCTTTTTTTGAAGCTTCTTGAAATAAATTTGGTGTTACTCAGGCAGGACTTCAATCACTTTTCTTTCCTCCAAAGCTTCTCAAACTTGCTCCTTACCTCCTAGCGGGTTCGACCTTGACTGGAATAGGGTGGAGCTCGGCCAAAAGGTGGTGGCCGTGAATGGAAGGGAGGATGAGGGAAGTTTGGTACTAGTTTGAAAATGAATGGATAACATTTGTGTGTACATATTTATATACTATTTTATGACTTTCTCATATGTTTTTAATGTAAAGAAGCCATTAGAGGCTAAGAAGGAGAAAAAGAGAGCTCGGAGAGGAATGTGTGAATGAGTGAGAGGTATGCTTTCGATTTTTTAGCATTTTCAATTATGTGAAGCCTTCCTATCACCCACCTTCCCCTCCATCATGCACGCATCACTCCTCATGCCATTCATGTGCCATTATCCTCTTGCCACGTATATTTGTGTGCGTATGCGCATGTGTCACATGTATACATGTGCACAATACACAAAAACATGGTTTCAATGACTTTAAATAACTTTCGTTTGTTAAACCGCTGTGATCCTGAATTTGATTTCTGGTCATATTTTTTTGTTTTTTATTAAACTGCTTATTTATGTAGTCAAAATTTAAAAATAAATTTCCCACCATTTATAAATAATTAAAACAAGATTATTTCAGCTATAAAATCATATAAATAATATTAAAATCCATTTATAAAAATACGATGTTGATTTGTGATGAAGTTTTTATAAAACGAGTTTTTATATTTATGAAACCATTATAAATCAATGATTATCATTATCTAACTAATTAAAATGAATTATACTTATTTTGAAACAATATTTGAATATTTAAACTTAGATTAAACTTATAGAATATATATAAAAGTGATGGCATCCTTGATGATGTCATAAAGACATTTATTTCCAAAAATAAAATAAAATAATTTTATTACATATTATTAACTAAGTGAAGAAATAAATGTATGTATCCAGTTTTATTCGCAATTTCTATTGGTTAAAAAGCTGTTTATCGATAAAATGATTCTCGGTCATTTTATCGATATTTTTTCGAAGAATGTATATTTATAGATACTTATTCAAAATAAGATCACCATCATTAATTATTGTCCAAAGTACTATAATTTATGTCATAAAATCTTACCTTTGAATACTTTTTAAAAATAAATATTATTTTTCAGAGTGATAATTTACGGTTCATTACAATAAGTCACAGCGTACCGATTACACTTTGTATAGTAAAAGAAAGATTGATTTAAAGTGCAAAAATTTCTTGGGAAATACTAAAAGAAAGATCGATTAGAAGCGAAAAAACTACTTGGAAAGAGTAAGACTAGGCTAGAAATCATTAGTGGTTAAACGACATTTGTCTTTCATAGAATAACTAAATATTTGAATATATTTTTTAAAAATTGCAAATACTTGCAGTTTAAAAGAAATATTTACAGTAAAAATTACAATTACATGCACTTTACACCACAAATTTTTACATTTTTTTTGGTGAAACTAAAACCATGGGTATTTTTTGAAAATTTGCTTAGATGGAGGTATTCTTTGCATGCCTAGGCTCACATGGATACGAGTTGTTTCAAAGTAATGCATTTGACACATTGTTTGTAGAAACAATATTTACCTTCTTTCACCTTTTTTCAAATGAAAATAAGAATTTGATTCTTTATGGTTTTTTGGCTAGAAGCCGCTACTAAAATTTGGGTTTAGTTTTTAGGACTGGACATTATAATTTTGAATTTTCAGAGGCTTCTTAAACAAATTGGCATATAGGCCCATCAACATCCATCTTAACCGAAAATATTGTAAAAATGAACTTATTAGCAGTGGTAAGAAATTATAAAAAAGTAATTCAAAATATCATAATAATATATTCTATTTTTTTTATATAAAAAAATTACATAATATCTTTGTTACCACCAAATCTCACTTCAACCTTATCGAAACTTAAATGAATAAAGTGAAGAAAGAAAAAGAGATGACAACACCAACATAGAATTTCGAAGGAGTCAAAGAGATGCAACAACCAAAAGCCAGATATGTTATATGCTTTCGAAGGGGTCAAAGTGGTCGAAAGCACCCATTCGCTTCAGTGTCTTCCTTTCGAAGTAGAAGCTTTCGCCTATATGAAGACTTTCGAATTAGAGGAAGAATACCTTTCGAAGGCAATTGATAACAGCCCCTCGCATGTGCATTTCTTTCAAAACCAAAGGTTTCGCCTTCATTCAAACTATTTAGAAAGATGCCTTGACAAGAACAACCCTTTCGAAAGCATAATCAAGCTTTTTCATCGGACGATGCCTTTAACAACCACAAAGGGTGCCGCGTCGATTCACGACAATTTCTTCGAGAGCTAACTTCTGTGTCGAAACCTAGAGTATTTCAATACTTTCGAAACCCTAGAGAACTGCCTGTCGACAGAGTCGAAAGCTCATACATCTTCTTATTTGCAACAACAAAGAAAAACATAGGGAAAAAGAGAAACCGTCCCTTTTGACAAAGACGGAGGCATTCAAGCCAATTCGAATGTAATGTAAAGGGATTCGCAAGAATCAAGGGAGACGAAAGTTTTATAAAGCCACATTTCGACCAGGTCGAAAGCTCTAAGTCAAACGGTGCCAACCTGCACCTATAAATAAGACCCTAGTGGTCTGATTTTGGGATCCGAATTCATTTACGTTAAACTTATACTTTCTTAAAATTTTCAATTTGTAAACCAAAATTTGGAAATCAGATTAGGGGAAATTGATCAGTTTGTATATCATTAATTTAATGCAGGCAAGATTTTGATATTGGTGATTATGCAACTGTTTAGAAACCTTTATTTGACTCAACTGAGTTCTACTTGCATCAAGTTAATCGAAAGGATACATTTTGAGTGAGTCTAAACCTCTCACTAACTAATACACTTAAATCCTTAGCTCCAAACCACTACTCACCCAACGCTCACTTTTTAGCGAGTTGAAACCTTAAACATAGCTTGTTTTCCCTTAGATTTCCGGATTAAACCCATGCCATTTAAAAGACCAGCTTTCAATGAAGTTGAAACCTATCAAATCAAAACATTTTCTTGAATCCTTAGTGCCAACCTTTAGTGTATCACGACCATTTCGAAAGGATAACCAAACAATTTCAGCAAGTTTGAAGGACTTAAAAGAAAGGGATGTAAGTGTTTCGACTGGATCGAAAGGTCGGACAAGGAAGAGCTTCCACAACAAAGACCGATTCGGAAGGTTAATTAAAGAAAGAAACAAGATCCTAACCTTTTCTACTTAACCAAAAGAAGCTTCGAAGGAAATTTCTACACCTTTAATTCTACTTTAGGGGTGTTGACCAGTTTTCTTGGTAACATTTTGGCACTAGAAGGAGGGCTTGAACCTCCATCCTTGTTAAACTTCCATACCATATTCCTCTAACCCAATTCTATTTCGAGCCAATTCACTTAAGACTTTACCTTAGCATGACTGGCAAGGCCAAAAGGTCCGACCAAAGTTCCTTGGAGCCACATCAAATTAGATTCTCCCGTGAAACAATTATTGATGCAACTCCACATGAAGAACAAATCTTTAGAATGGAGGCTTTAAGGATCATGAGGAAAAAGAAAGTTGAAGCCTATGATCCAATTAAATGGATTTTAAACCCTTTTCATATTGGCCCCACCCTATCTTTCCCATAGGAGGAAGGAAGAATGAATGCGATAACATGTTTGATCAAATGAGGAAAACAATTCAACACTATACTAAAGCCTAATCTTTGAATAGGGAATGATTGTTGATTACAATGCCTTGACACCCAAATGGTATCAAGCAACGAGTTGGAAACTTCCTACACAGGAGCTCCAAAGAGTTTTAAAAAGAAAACCAGTTGTCAAGGGTAAAACTCCAGAACCAAGTAATAAAAACTTAGAAACCATCCTCGAGAAACAAGCTTTAAGTCGAGACTTCCTAAAGAATGTAACTTAACAACATCTATAGAGAATGTCTATTTGCTAACCAAGGATGAACCCAATTATTAGCCATCCTTGAAGAAAAATCCAAAATATAAAAGGACCTGGGAGGATCCTATCGCCACTGCCATATGATGGGTGGTCATGAAACAAATCAATACCGAGCACTTGAAAGAATGATAATCAACTTTTCAAGGAAGGCAAAATTAATGGTTTACAAAGAGATCCTAAATGGAGTCAATAAAGAACTACTTTAATAAAGGGAATCCATATGTTTAGGAGTGAAACACTCCTTGCACCTGGACATTACCTTAAACGGTTAAAACCTTTGTCCATGCCGAGTTGGCCAGGTCAAAGCGTCTCTTGGAGGGAGGTTAGAGTAAGCCTTTATCCGTGTCATGCTATGGTCAGGATAAAGCATCGACAAGCCCTTGGTCGCGCCACACCATGGTCAGGTCAATTTGCCTCCTAGAGGGAGGTTAGAGCAAGCCTTTATCCACACCACGCTATGGCTAGTTAAAGCATCGACATACCCTTGGCCACGCCATGCTATGGCTAGGTCAAGGCACCTCCTAGAGGGAGGTTAGAGTAAGCCTTTATCTGTGTCACGTATGGCCAGGCTAAAGCATCAACAAGCCCTTGGCTGCATATTGCTATGCCCAGATCGAGGCGCCTCTTAGAGGGAGGTTGGGTAAGTCCTTGGGTCCTACTTGTAGATAAGCGAACCAAGTGCACCAGACAACAATGGACTAAGTCATCCAAGCCCAAGAAGTGGCATATCAAACAATGGACTAAGATGTCCAAGCGCAAGAAGTGGCATATCAAATAACGAGATAAGATGTCCAAGTCCGAGAAGCAGCTAATCAAATAGAAACTACTTACAAGGCCTAAAAGTTTAACACATGTCGAAAGAGACAAGACCCAAGGAGCAGAAAAGAACAAAAGACTTAAATAAGAATCTACGGCCTCCAATTATCAAAAAAGAATTTCCAAACTTCACTATTTAGTACCCGAATCTAGGTTTCAGATCATTCATTATTAAGTTCAGAACTTCACTATATAAAACCTGAATCTGGGTTTCAGGTCTTTTAACTTACAGTCTCCATCAAAGCTAAATCTGGGTTTCGGAGCTATAACTATTATTTACTGATCGTCACCCATTTATGCCTGAATCCAGGCTAAAGATATCTAATAAGAAGATTATTTTTATCGACTCCTAGTTGTCATCCTTAAATACCCGAATCCGGGTTCAGATCTTCTTACTTTTTAATTTCATTCGTTAATGCCCGAATCTGGGTCACTGGACTTCTATTACATGATTATTATCGATTTTTTGTTTGGTTATCTCCAAAATTTGGATTTCTAAATATCTATAATTAAATACTTGGTTGAATTTATGGTTTTCCACCATCGGATTTTTAATTATCTCGAAATATAATTGAAGTTGAATTCCTGGTTTTCTCTCATCATTACCAAAGATGGGTTTTAGGACATTTAATCATATTCAATTATAGGATTACTTTTCATATGTTAACATGATGATTTGTTAATTTTTGCAAGTGACATGGATAGACTTCTATATAAAATTCAAGCTAACGATAAATAATATTGTTTACTTTGTGCTTTTCAAGGAAAGGAGATTAGTAAAAAGGATTGAAAGATCCAACAAATACAGAAATCATGGTACAAATTATCAAAGAGCTGATTCAAAAACAACGTTACAAGAAAGGATTATAAACAAGGTGATATCTACAAAATTTTCATGATTTATATAATTTATGAAATTATTTAGAAATATATAGAACATACGGATACATTTCATAAATTTATTTTTTTCATGGATCTTGAACTGCGTTATTTATATTCTCGGCAATTAAAGGATCCACAATGTGATGAATAGCAATGCGAAGAACCTCTTTAAGCCTTTTCTCTTTCTTCTTCATCTTGTCTTTGTCATCAATAGACTCAATTTTGGTCTTTAAAGCATGATTAAAAGCCTTGTTAGCACCTTTAAGAGTTTTATTTTCCCTTCCCAAACCAGCGATACACTTCTGAAGGAGATACTTCTTTCGTTCAAGTTAGTGAGTCTTAGAAGCATACTCATTTATGCGCTGCGAGTACCACATTTTCTGTTGTTCATCGAAATACTTCATTATGTCGAATTTGATTTTCTCGCACCACTCTTCTACTACTTTTCCATTTAAACCTGGAATCATATTAGGGAACATTTGGATGGCAAGGAAAGTAGACCTTGTTGTTTTTGCAGCAGATAGAACAATAGGAGAATCTGGTGAATTGATGTTTGAAGTGTTATTTCCCATAATAAATTTAAGCAATTCACACCGAGCCCGACTATCTTTCAACTTAATTTCCAAATGACTTACTTGTTCAAGAAGTTTTGACATCTTGTGGTCAAAGTCAATTGAAGGATTTGATTTAATTTGGCGCTTCAGTAAATAGATCATTTCATTCTTACTCTTAACATCCACCTCAAGATTGGAAATCTAACCAATGAGATTTCTAACGATCACATTTTGAATCAAATATCTTCTGTACCAATCAGGAGATGTGATGTTGTTTTGAAAGCGAGAAGATAATGGATCATTAGCAAGATTTCTCTTTTCAATATCTGCTAATAGCCGATCTTTGCCGCTGATGAAATGAGATGGAGAATCTAACAAAAATAGCATTATAGACAACTGTAACTCCTATTTAAACCAAAAAAATAAAAATAAAAAGAAGTTAAATCAAGAGTAATCAATCTCTTTATTACAGTAACAAAGGGCTACAAATCATGTAAAAATGAAACGAAAAGGTACAATTAGACATTTGTTTAACATCTAAAGTTGGAAAACTGCATTTCTAACTTTACTCAAGGAATTAGCAGAAAGAATAACTGTTGAGTCAAAAGGAACATTATGCCCTTTCGGGGATAATAACCGGAGGATATTTGCTATAGTACCACTCTTCGATCGAAGGACTATCACGACCACACATTAATTTGGTATGATATATCCGGATTTCCTTAAGAAGCTTTTCTTTTCTTTACCAACAAAATCGAAATGAAGGCAAAATGTATTCCATGTAAAAAATTTACAAATCTCTAAGAAAGCAATTCTAGCTAATTTTGAAGATTTCAAAGTCAATGTCTTTTTAGATAATCTCTTCTCAATTTAACATACTTGCTTAGTTAATATCTAGAGACAAAGTTGCCCGAGGGACGTTCACTCTGTGATAAAATTATAAAATACAGCTAAGTACAAAAGAAAACTAAATCAAAAATTCACAAACCAATATTATTGCATAATTACTAATGTTCATCGGGTTCATACAAAATCGAATTTGTAAACAACTATGAAATAAATTTGTCCTTATTTGAGTTTCTTAAGAGGCATCTTGGGGAATCAATCTGACCCATGGTAAGTTCCAACATGCTCTAGGATTCGGATCAGGTCCAAATTCGTCCCAATATCTCTTGTGTAAACACCTCTGTAGATCCCCACTAAAATCGCCTAAGTATGAGAAATTTACAGTTGGGTGTCTACAATAGGCTTTATATAGAAAGTCTACTAGAATGTTTCTCTCTTCAATCAACATCCAAAAAGGCGTAATCAACTCTCTATTCTTTTTTAAAATACCATCATATTGAAGTCGCGCCCTCCTCAGTTGTGGACAACTTCTTGATTTTTAAAGGATGCTAGCACTACCGCACTTCTGTTATGTGTACGATACTTATTAGAAAGAATATTTTGTTCTTTTAGTTGTTTATCTAACTCTCTATACAAGCTATTTATTTCTGCCTGTTTTCTTTTAAGACTAGTCATATAAGTGTGAATGGATTACTTCCTTATCTAAAATAAAAGATTTAAACTATTATTATCTTGGAAGAGAAAGCCATTTAAACAAAGAATCCCAAATTTGAGAAAAGGAGATCGATGCTTGAAGTACTTTCTTCTCTTCTCTAGGTTCTTCCACGTTATTATTAGCAGGCCCCTCTTGAGGGTCGGAAGGCACATGGGGTTCATTTGGGATTGCTTCATGAATTGATGGATCGGGATCGACGTTTTAAGAAGCCCTGATGTTGTCATCATTATCTTTTTCGAGAGCATCAGTATGACCACCCATGTTCCCACTTGAACCTTGGCCACCATCTACATTGTCATCATCATTGTCGTCGTCATCATCATTATCATGATTATTGTCGATGTTACCGCTCTCTTCCTTGGCAACTTCATCTTTATCTCCTCCGTCTTTAGAGTCACAGTCTACTTCAAAGGAAGGACTTCGAAGGAAAGAATTTTAGAGGCATCGATCTCCTCTCTTTCAGAAAGTTCAGCACCCTACTTCATTCTTTTAATTTCGCCCATAACTCTATTGACATGAGCAGGCTCAAGTGAAGCAAAGCTTAAGTTTGGGCACTTATTGATATTGTCGCCATAAGCAAGCATCATGACATCAAAAGAATTAATGATGATGTATTTAAGAGAAGCATCAAGGAATTGAGACACCCGCTGCTTTGCAACAGAAATAACGTTGATAGCCAACTTTAGAGAATCTTTGTTTTTCTTCAGTTTTTCTTCAAAGAAGATTGTTTTGCTGCCATTCGAGCATTATCGTCCTCAGATTCTTTTAATGATAATTTCAAAGCCAATTTTATATCATTAAGGAGTTGATGTGCTTTCCTCTCCTTCGAAATGACAGACTCTGACTGAACCAAAGAAGCTCTAAATCTCTCTAATCCCATGATAGCATCATCTTTATCCATAGATATGGAGGAGACTTATAGTTTAAGTGTTAAAATTTCTTCTTGAAGCTTTGGTGTCTCTACGGAAGATTTTAATGCACCATCTTACAAGGAGAGCCGGCTCTTAGAAATCTAAAAAAAAAAAATACAACATAAGTCAAAAACCTAGGGAGAAACAGCGACAACAAAAATAAATGGGAAGCATACGAGGGGTTGTTGTTCAACTGGAGATCGACAACGATCCATTTGATTAGAAACGGACAAAGGCACACAGATAGACGTAAAGGATGGGGTGCTCAAAATAGATCGAACCATCCTCTCAAAATCACTCAGAGGCACAAGTGATGTGGATCTAGGAGAGTGCAACTCTTGAGAAGGGGTTGAAATCCCTAAGTCTTTCTTCATTTGTTCAAACACTTAAGGAGAAATGGAAATGACAATGCGTTATAAGGGATCAACCTTTGAGGGAGTCCCTTTAGGTTGATCAAGAGAAGCTTAAACATTTGGACTTTCCAAAGTTTTGTCAACATCAATAAACTCCCCCTCTTCTCGTCAGGAGGAATCGAGAACTTTAATGATCTTGGCTTTCTTAGGGGATGGTTTCGCCACAAACGCTTTACCTAACTTTCTTTTAGCAACCATCTTTGATCTAGCAATAGCTTGAGACAAAGATGATGCATGGATTGTAGAAGTGGGGAGAGCTGGATCACGTATAATTGGTTTAGCCTCAGAAGCAGTTGTTGATAATTCAAAAACTACAAGCCAGAAAAGCAATATAAAGGGTAACACAATAACAAACTACAAGTACTACGTTCAAAACTACCACAATGATCGAAACAAATTGGTGATATTGGAGAGAAATTCTTTGGATCACCTAAAGAAAGGAAGCGCTTGCTTCAAGATGTGTGTTGAAGTAAAAGAGGTTGACCAAGTACCCTCTGACTGATAGGTGGGAATGTTTTGTAGATTAGAAGGATTTAATAGGGTTAATCTATTTCTAATCCTACTTGAAGCGATGATCGATGACTTTGAAATTTCTTATCTTCTTCATTCAGCTTTTTAATAGGAGCATCTGACAAGGAGCATAAGTTAACAAAGGAAAGTAAATAAGTGGAGAAATAAAGACTGTGAACAACTTACGGGGGGAAGAGAAAACTTCATTGATGTTGGGAAAGCATTTAACGACGAATAGCTGCGTTTCCCAATCCTTGGATTTGTTCACCCCTCGAATATTAACTTTTTGGGAGGATAGGCTCTAAAGATTTGATCATTCAGGTTGCTTAGCTTAACCAATCAAAAAAGATATTTCAGCACTTCAGCATTGAGTGAATGAATTTCGGACCCCGGTGCCATGAGTTCCAGGGATAGAAGTTAGGTATATACGTTTGGTGATAGTTGTATATAAGCAATTCCTAGATATGACAAGAACTTGGGTAAGAAACTCGGGAAAGGTAAGAAGCCTCAATGCCAAATGTGGATGCAAACTACCCTTCAAGAGGGCTTTGAATGGTGTCATTGTCACTCGGGGGAATAGCTTCCACCCCAGCAATGCCAAAGTCATTGAGAGTTGCGTCCACCTTATCTTGGGTAGATATTAAGGAGTTTTTGGAAGTTGCTTCAATCTTCTTGGGAGAAGATTCCTTCACAAGTATTATGTCCTTGTCTGGTTTTTAGGAAGACTTTTTTCATGCCTATGGTCCTGCCAGGTGAAATCATTTTAATTAAAAATTATAATTTATTAAAAAGTTAACATTTTTTCAAGGATATTGGAAACCTATTACAACAATTTGAATATTAAGCAAAACATGAAATTTCATATTCTTGAAAGAATGTTAGAGTCAAAAAATGAAATTTATTGAGCTTTCGACAGAGGCGAAAGGGAGTGTAAAATTTAACGCCCAACAAACATCCTTCAACAATGTCATAAGCTCAAGGATAATTTTGTTATCGAAGGAAGTAGTTGAAACTTACACAACCAATTTGAATAAAAATATACGCTACCAACATTCTACAAACAAGACAAAAGGACCTTCCAACACCGTCGAAATCCATGAACTTATTTTTTCAAAGAGAGTTCAAATATTGTTGAAACCCTATGTGCCAATTGGTTTGGAAGGTTTGAATTTGAGCGACATTGATATAACTGAAAAAGCTTTGCGATGTCTCGACAACCTTTGTATAAAATAATGGTCACGTCTTTTGTTATAAGGGGTGTCAAGTAAGTCGAAAGGGGTACGTGACTTTGAAAGTATACTAACAACTAAATATAATTCTATACAAAAGGTTTCGATCATGTCGAAAGGTATCATAGTATACTAAGGAATGGATATGCATTTGAAGAAAATATATTTCATATTAACTATGTCAACCTTTCAATGAGATCAATTAAGAAGTAGGCACTGGATATCCATTCGATCCCGTCGAAAGGAGTTAAAAAAACAAAAGTTGCTGCCTTAACCCCTTTCGAAGGAGTAGAAAGGTAAAATTACAGTGTGCCAAAATACGGTTCAAATTGCAAAAACCTCTCTATGAAGTAATTGGAAATCTCCTTCCTTAAATTTGGTTTTTAAACTACTATTAACTTGATTTGATCGCGAATTTACAATCGTAAATCTAAAAAATTCCCAAAGTGCGAATTTGAACCTTTAAAAAAATCCAAATCAGATGAGTTTTGAATGAAAACTAATAGAGGAAAGGGAAACGAAGTGAGCCATAAGAATGAATTGGAGAATACTTTCATGCGAATGAAAACCTAAATGATTTCTATTAAATTAAATCAATAGTTCAGGTTCGAACCGAGAGAAGTTTAAAAAATAGAAATTCACCGCGAAAGGAAAATTTCGAAAAGCAAGATAATGAAAACTTACTTTGAATTTAAATGTCTACTATTGGAAAAAAAAATATTTGAAAATTTGAAAACTTTGATTCTTGTTGGAAGTTTCTTCTAATTCTAGATAAATAAAAGAGGGGAAGTAAGAACTTGCTTTATAGGAAAGTTAGCATGGATGACAAAGCGTAAGATCAAACTTAAATGAATGGCCAAGATTTACAGAAGAACATGAAAAAGTGGAAAACATTGAGGGTTTACGGATGGTTGACATGAAAAGTCAAGGGTATCCCTTTGCAAAGGGGGCAAGTGTTACGATAAAATCTCACTTCGACCTTGTTGAAAACCAAAATGAATAGAGGGAAAAAGGAACGAGAGATGATAGCACTAACATAGCCTTTCGAAGGAGCCGAAAGAATGCAGCAGCCAAAAGCCAGATATGTTATAAGCTTTCGAAGAGGTCAAAGTACTTGAAAGCTCCCATTCACTTCCTTTCGAAACAGATGCTCTTACCTACATGAAGATGTTTCGAGTAATAGGAAGAATACCTTTCGAGGGCAACGGATAACAACCCTTTACATGTGCATCAAACCTTCCGAAACCACCTTCATTCAAATTACTCAGAAAAATGCCACTCCTACAAAATAGGTCATTTGCGATGGTTGTTTACCCAATGTTGCGTCGGATCAACAACCGTAGCAAATGCAGATATCCTAACAGGCAAAAACTTGTTGCGACGGTGTCTAAACCGTCGTAATAAACCTATTTTTTACGATGTTTCATCATAACAACTATCGCAATAGATGACCATTTTGGCTTTGAAAGGATGACATTTTTCTAAGGTTGGGTTAAACAACCATCGCAAATCACCTACTTTTCGCTACGTTGTTTATGACAACCGTCGCAACATAACTATTTTTTACAACGGTTTTTCATAACAACCATCGCAATAGATTACCAGTTTTGCTATGGTTGTTTTAAACAGCGACGCAAAAACATTCTGATTCAAAAAGACTATATTTTACACGTTTCATCTTTGCCTATAGTACCACATCATATGTTAATCAAATATAAGCACAAAGCACAAATATCTAATTCTATCTGATGAATTTTAACACAAAACTAATTTAAGGTAAATAAACTATGCATACCTACAATTTGTACAAGCTCTTTAGCTTTAATCAAATATGACCACAAAGTACAAATATGAAGTTAAACTCATAACAAGAGCTGCACAACTCACAAGTCACAGTATCAAAACAAACCTTAAACTTTTCATATAGTACCCGGAGTATAACACTTATAACTGTCACTTGCTAAACCTTTTGCAAATGAATTGGTCCAAGTGTCTGGCTAAACCTTTTGCTAAACCAAAGACAATCAGTACCAAAGCTTGCATAAAGCTTTTTCCTAATTTAGTTTGTAAAAATAAAAATAGGTATAAAGAAATTATAATAATACAAAAGACAGTTTGAGAAGTAATTGACACATACTGACAGTGAACACATTCGAAGAATAAAACTTGATTATAAAACAATTTGTAATCAAACGTATTTGTTTCAAACCGTTATAAATTATAATAAAAAATTGGCAGTTTTCAAATAGGTTGAACTTAAAACATTAATTTCCACACGTACGTAAACACATTGGATCACAAACCGGTAAACACATTGGATCACAAACTGGTCAAAACAATCAGAAACTCTTCAATACAAAGATGTGTTTCAATGCTAGTAGCCACAACAATATATCTTTCATCTTTTATTGTTTACTACATCTAAATATTACTTATATGAGATCGCTTACAGGCAACATGCTTTAGGCACCATAACATTGTATGTTCTAGCAAAATAAATACATGAATTTAGTGTACACAATGCAAAAACTTTATCTCAAGGGCTTGGTTCGGGTAGATTAAGCAGAGGCAATAATTCTGGTTTTATGCTTTGTTTAGTTTCTTTTATTTCATTCTGCCATATATTCAAGCATGCTCAAGAATGCACCATGTTTCCATAGTCACAATTTATATAATATATGTCATAACTAATCAAAGTTTGTGAAGTATAATAGAGCATATATATGGTTAAATCTCTTACCATGGAAAATGTTTTGCCTGTTCCAGTCTGACCATATGTGAAAATGCAGACATTATGTCCATCCAATGCTGATCTTAATATTGGATCTACTTCCTTGAAAATATCATCTGTAAAAAAATCCATATAATTTTTGAGTAATTTGATTAGAATATTCTATTTTAAGTTAAGTGAGTTATTAGTTAACCTTGTTATGCTTCCTGGGTAAACGCTTTATCAGCATTGAATTCTTTTTTGGTTCCTACTAGTGATTTGACCGTGATCTTATCATCCTCAATAAAAACCGCCAATTGTTTACTTTTTTGATTTCGTTAAAGAAGAAGATTGTATTCGACAAAATACTCTGATAGTTCCTACAGAATATAGACTATTTGAAGCCTTTTCATATTGTAGATTGTTCTACTATATATTTGTGGCGTATAAACCTTTGATATCTAAAATCTTGTTAAGTGCCTCTCTTCTTACGCCATCAAAAATTCTTTGTTCGATCTCAATGATGGAACTTACGGCTGCAAAATTCAGTTCTCGTTTGAAAACTATTATAAGTATATAATATAATGTATTTAAAATATTTTAAATGAATAAAATAAAGAAATCATGAAGGTTGCCTTGGATATTTCAGATTGACTGATCAGACATGATATCGACATGAGAGTATACTGAAGTTTCCAGGCATTCCATGTTTAAATTTTGCTAGATCTATAATGCAGATATAAAGGGAAAAGTTAGAGAAGAAATTTCTCCTAGTCTGGTACCCAAAAATAAAAGCAAATAGAGAAAACATTTGGTCCATAATGATCAATGCCTTACTCAAATTGGAAGGTACAAGTATAGGGGAAAAGTAGAAGTAAAGCAAGAAGGATAAGCTTTGAAAAGTTTATATAACAAAGAAAGGAGAAAAGAAGAATAAAAAAGTGATGCAGATCAGAGAAGTGTTGGTCTTCAGACAGAAGAATCTACGCCTGTAAAAAAGAAACACTGTTTATTATATGATTAGTAGATCAACGAGAAAATGATGATTAATAAACATCGATAATTAAAAAGACAGAAAATAATATATGAGAGATTTAACCGATTATAGTTCTTCATAGTCACAAATTAAATTTGTAAATGAAAATGTAGAAACGTTCTTGACTTAATTGGTATTAAATACTAGGTTGTAGAAAAAAGTAAATGCTATATGGAAAGAAAAAACATAGTAGAGCAAAGATTAAAATTTTTAACAAACATCCATAATTACATACCAAGAAATAATAAACAAGGAGTATAGAATAACAGTACTTAATATATATCTCCATCCTAACGAAATACAGAATGCAGTGAAACCGAAATAAAACCGACGGTAACCAAACATTTTATAATAAAACTGATGGTTTTCAAATAGGTTACTATTACAAAACTATTTCAAATATGAGTAATATTGTGTTATTTAATCACTACTTTTCTACAACTAGTTAAAGCATCATGCAAGGGCTAATGAAATAAAAGCACAACTCATTTTACTAGAAAAACAAAGTCACGGTGTATAGTTCGCAATGACTTATCAGTTGTTTGTCTAGATTCTAATGGTCTCAAATGATTTTGTTGAGCTGGAAACGTACACATGACAACCATTAACATAAGCACAATGATCATCTTTTCAAAAAAAGATTACCACAATAATAACCATCTAAGAAGCCATGGCTAAGGAGATATGATTGAAATGCAAACCAGAATCAATGCAAAAGCTTTTCAAATAAAAAATGTTGGCAACAAAAGCACACAACAAAACATCAAGAAATACCCATTGTGCAACTCATGCATTGCACACGACATGTTTTAGAGCATATTTCAACGATTATTGTCGGGTACCATCGACAAAAATTCAAGCCTTGAGAAAGGCAACCTATAGGTGGACAAATGAGTGAAGCCATCAGAAAAGAAATACCGTCGGTCAATGCCGATAGAGTAGGCCAACAGGGATGTCGGACTTTTGTAGAGTGGTATAATGTTGTCTCACATTGCTCTCTATAGGATAGGCAATGTGTATAACATCTATTAGACACTCTTTTCTTACTAGTAGCTTTCAGGGACCACTTGTGATGACCCAAATTAGATAAATTAAGGTCGTCTAATATGTTTTATGTGCATCACCTACCTTTCACATATTATGCGATGAGGAGCATAATATGATGAAAGAGAATTTTAGTACTAATTGAATACACATGTGAATAGGCATACTGTAACAACCCGCATATTTTACGATTGAATATTTAAATATTTTATTTTAATATTTTATCTTTGGTCGGATTTTAGTCCGAAAAGCTACTTTTTGCAAATATTCGAATTAGGACTCGAGATCACCCTCATTGAGTTCAAAATGCCGTTTGCAACCTTTTTGAGTATAAACTTTGATATGTTTGGAGTTAGTGGAATTTTGTCACGTTTTCACTTTGGGCTTTGGGTTTGGATTAGCCCATTAGCCTAAGCTATTTACTCTAGCTCAACGCCCTTCTCTTCATAACTTTGCTTTCATTTCCTAACACTCAAGCTTCATCAAAAATGGAGGAAGGAATGGGAAATTAAAACTCTAAGCTCAAGATTCATTTGCAAATTCAGCACCCAACTCCAAATTCAAGGAGAAGCCATTGATTCTTCCTTTGCTTTCAAGCTTCTTCTTCATAGATTTTGTGTAAAGGTGAGATTTTTATCTCACATCTTTGTCTATAACTATCTTTGATTGTTAGGTATGAATTCCTAACACTTATTTATGTGCATTTGCTATTGATTTGGATTGAATTGGTGAAAATCCCAATTTTTGGTGTTTTGATTTCAAATCTTTAAAAATCCAATCTTTGATGTTTAAACACGTTTTTGATGATGCATCGAGGAGCCAATATGACTGGGTAGCCTATGGGCATAATCCCCTAGCGTCCGTGCTCGGTCGGTTGCAAATTGAGTGAGTTTTGTGCTTCAAAACCCTTAGGTCGCTCGGCCTGTACAATGGTGATTCTCGGCCTGCAGTTAGGTCGTTCGTTCCTTAGCTCGCACGCCCCTTAGGTCGCTTGGCCTTTGGTCGTAACCCATAGGTCGCTAGGTCGCTCGGTCCTCTTTTCCTTAAGTCGCTCGGCCTACATTCGCTCGGCATGCAACCACTAAGTCGCTAGGTCGTTCCACTGCTAGGTCGCTCGTGCTTAGGTCGCGCCTTGGATAGGTCGTTGCACCATTTTCTCGGCTCTCTGCAGCTAGGTCGCTCCGTGTTAGCTCGAATCTGCTAGGTCGCGCCTTGTTCTTTAGGTCGCGTACTCCTTAGGTCGCGTTATGACCGCTTGCACCATTCGTAGGTCGCTACCTCTTTAAGTCGCGTACCCCCTAGGTCGCACTACCTTGGCTGCATCTCCTTAGGTCATATGCACGTTAGGTCGTGCATGAGTTAGGTCGCTCGGCCATTTCCTTAGGTCGTTTGTACGTTAGGTCGGCCATGTGTTGGGTCGCACCATTCCTTAGGTCTTTCGGCCTGCACCATTGCCGCTACCACTTAGGTCGCTCAGCTGCTAGGTCGCGCCGTGTTGAGTCGCTAGGCTATTTCCACTTTGATGAATTTGGAATTGAATTTATGTGGATTTTATTCACGTCTTCGAATGTGAATTTTTGTGATTTATTGTTTCTACAACCATTTTTGTGATTTGTCATTTCATCTCACTCGTACGAGAAATCTAATTAAACGGCTTCGTAAAACAAGTGGTATGAAACGCTTGCGTTTATTTCGTCAGTTAATTCTTGGACTTGTTCGATTGAATCTCTTGTGACAATTTTCTAGTGGAAACCTACAATTTGTTCGTAAATATTTCAGTCAAGCTAGTGGTTATGGGACATGAGGCTAAGCTTTTATATTTACTAGCTTATTGTAATTGACACTTCGTGATGATCGTTGATGATCATTTTTTTGATTTAGACTAGCGAATGTGCGATGTCTCTTTGTCTACGAGGGAGACTAAACCCCGTTTCTTTGGAGCTTCGGCTCAAATTAGTGGGGTAGCGACCCATGGTCTTCGGGCCGTTTTATGGAGCTTCGGCTCAAAATTAATGGTTAGCTACCATGGAATAGCGTTCCATTTTGTGATACACGTGTTGGTGAGTTTTCATGCTCCCGTTTTGTGATAGGCCTCTCCTTTTTTGTGATTTCTGGATTTCCATTGATGATTTCTAGAATTTTGTGTTTCACCAGTTTTCGTGATTTACATTGATAAGTTTTATCAATATTTGTGCATTGGTGAATTCGTGTGTCATTAGCTTTTGTGATTGACATTGATATTATTGTCAATATTTATATTTTGGCGATTTGGTAAATAAGGAGTACGACATTCCTTTTGATTTTTGAGAAGATTCTCGTTATATTGATTAATCCCTAGTTGATTTTTCAATTGAATACTTATCACAGTATGGCTTTATGGCTATTATATAATTATGTCATATCTCTTATTCTATATCATTTTATCTAATATTTATAGCTAGACTGATCCGTTTATTATTTTCTTATTAAATAATACTCGGGTTAGACCGAGATGTTACAGGTGCTTCTGCATGACTTCACATCTGGGAATATCACCCTGAATTTTGGCTAACTACTTAGATTAGTAGTTTTTGTTGTATATATTTGAGATATAGACTCATTGATGTATCCATATTCTTTTGTCTAGCACTTATAGCTATTCTTTTGTGATATTGTGGATCTTGTTTGACCACTACTCTGATGTACACTTTCATGTGTTATATTCATATCTTTTTCCGCCTTTGTGATATGGATATCTGTGACTGATTTGTGTTATGTTTATTTCTATGTTTGTTTCCGAAGAATATATATATATAGCCACTATGTAGTAGCTTTGAGTTTGTATCGATGTGTCGGATTTGCATGCTGTACTATTTGACATATCGGTGCTCGCACAAAGCAATTACGCGGATGGTCGCTCCTCAACAGCCTTATTCTCCGCGCTAGTTGACGGCATTACCCCGTAGTGTCCTTAGCTAGCGTGGGTATAGAGGTGGGGCGTCACAGCTTGGTATCAGAGCCAAACTTCGGAACAATGTAGAATAATCTAGCAAGGATCATCGTCCTAAGTCCATCTTAGGATTCGTGCTTTAGAATGTAATTCAAGTCTTCGTACCGATTCATCCTATGTTCTTTATGATTCCTTATTTTATCTATCAAGATTGCTTAATATCCATTTGGTGAATAACCTTATCTTTCTTCTTTCTTTCTTTTAAAAGGAAGAGAAATGGTTAGACCTGGCCGTCCCAGTGCCAGTCAATCTCGTGATACTCCCCAAAATGGAGTATTTATGTCTGCTCACCAGCTTCTTGATCTAGTAAGGAATGCTCAAGCAGCCGGATCTAATTCGGAGTCTACTCACCCTAGGTATGCATTTGCACGTTTGTGCAACGATTATACCAATTTGGGTGGAAAGCCATTCAAAGATTCTGAAACTATTATTGAAGTCCAGGCTTGGCTGAGATCGTGCGATCAAATCTTTCTCACATGAATCTTATTGATCTTCACCGTGTTCAGGTGGCCTCTAGTATGCTTCAAGAAAGAGAATTATGTTGGTATGAGCTTCTGATTTCTGAAATAAATGAAGCGGATCTTACTTGGGAGAAATTCCGGGAATGCTTCGAATTAAAATTTATGCCAGAAGCTGAGAAGGTGACTTTAGCTCGTCGTTTCATAGACCTTGTTCAAGCTGAATCTTCCGTGACAGACTATGTCGCATCATCTGAGTCACTTTCTAGATATGGGATCGAATACATAAACACCCCATTGAAGAAAAACCAACGATTTGTCTATGGCTTGAATAAGAATCTCAAGAAGCCATTACTTCTAAAGTTAGAAGTTTCTTTTGATCAACTCGTTGTTATCGCTCTTCGACTTTAAGAGGCAGATAAAGAGAGTGATGTTGAAGTTATGGGTGTCAGACCGAACTTCAACAACAAGAAGAGGCCAAGTAAATTCAAGGGCCCTTATCCTAACAATAAGAAAGGGAAGCAAGCCTCTCCGACAACTTAGACTTCTACCCCAAGTGGTGGGCAATGCTACAACTGTGGTTCTAAAGACCATTATGCGAATAAGTGTTCGAAGCTTCGTACTTGTCGCTATTGCAAAAGCCCGGATCATTATTTATCTTCTTGTCCCAAACTTCAAAATAGGAAGGAGGGAAAGCTTAATGTTGCTCAAGCCCCTGGCAACACATCTCGTGGTAAAGGTATTTCTCATTCTATCCTTGATGGCATTATTTTATTTCGTGATCATCCTATTCGAGTTCTTTTTGATACGGATGTGTCCCACTCTTTTATTTCAAAAGAACTTATTGATACATTTTCTTTGGATGCTTTGTGTTTAATGACTTCTTTGAGAATTGCGAATCCGGTTGGTGGATCCGCAACAATCAGTTTATTGTGTAAAGATGTCGAGATTATTTTGTGTGATTACTCTTTCCGTGCCGATTTGCATGTTATGCGTTACCTTGGCTTTGGAATGATTTTGGGAATGGATTGGCTTAACCTCTATAAGGCCCAAATCCTATGTCCTGAGCAGACTATCCATCTTCGACATCCTCAATCTGTTAAGCAGATTTCTATTGATCTTAAAGATTAGGATTCCAGCTTAGTTGCATCTTTATATTCTTTAAAGCCTCATGATGATGATAATGATGACGAGGATATTATTTCTCTTATTCACGTTGTTCGTGAATTTTCCGACATATTTGTGCCCGTTTTAGGATTACCACCTAAGCGAGCAATTGAGTTCAGAATTAATCTCATCCCTAGAGCTCAACCTATTACTCATCCTCCTTATCGTATGTCCAATAAAGAAAATGAGGAGATGCGCAAACAATTATCCGAATTGGAGACGAAGCAATTTATTCGCTTTAGTTCCTCGCCTTGGGAGCTGCAGCTATTTTTGTGAAGGAATCCGATGGTATACTTAGGCTTTGCGTTGACTATGGCAAGCTTAATGATCTTACTATCAAGAATAAATATCCTTTACCTCGGATTGATGATTTATTTGATCAGCTTATTGGTGCTAGGGTCTTTTCACAATTAGACTTAGCTACCGGTTTTCATCAGCTTCGTATTGTAGAGGATAGCATTCCTTTGACATCTTTCCGTACTCGTTATGGATCGTATAAATGGCTTGTTATGCCATTTGGTTTAATGAATGCTCCGGCTTATTTCGTTGACATTTTGAACAGAGTTTTCAAAGACTTCCTCCATCGGTTTGTTCTCATCTTTATTGATGATATTCTTGTGTATTCTGAAACCGAGGAGGAGCATGAAAAACATCTTCAGAATGTGTTGGAAACTCTTAGGAGCAATCAATTAAAAGAAAATTTTTCTAAATTCCATTTTGGCAATCTTGTGTGAAGTTTCTCGGTCATATTATTTCCGAATCTGGAATTTCCGTGGATCCTTCAAATATTGAAGCGATTCAAAATTGGAAGAGACCGGAGAGTGTGACGGAAATTCGTAGTTTCCTTGGATTAGCCGGTTATTACCGCCGTTTCATAAAGGACTTTTCCAAAATTTCCGTGGCTCTTACTAGTTTGACAAAGAAAGGTGTTAAATACATTTGGTCAGACAAATGTGAAGCTTCTTTTCAGAAATTAAAAGAACTCCTTTCTGATGCTCCTATTCTTGTTATCCTCGAGGGAAACCAAGATTTTATTGTTTATACCGATGCTAGTCGCGTTGGTTTGGGTGTCGTTCTTATGCAAAGGGAACATGTTATTGCTTATGCTTCTAGGCAATTGAAGCCAGCCGAGACTATATATGCCACTCATGATTTAGAGCTCGCGGCTATTGTTTTCGCCCTTCGTATTTGGCGTTATTATCTTGTAGGAGAAAAGTTTATTCTCTACATCGATCATAAATCTTTCAAGTATCTATTTCTCAAAAGGAACTTAATTTGCATCAACAACGTTGGCTCGAATTTCTTGCAGCATATGATCTTGATATTCCTTATACTCCCGGAAAGGGTAATCGTGTTGTCGATGCACTTAGTCGTAAGCAACAAGCGATTGTTTCTATGATGATATCCGAATGGAATGATTTTGAGATTTTATCTACTTGTGAGATTCGAGATCGCGTTTTCGATTTGTGTTCATCTCTTGCTTTATGTAGTCTCGAGGCTCATCCTTCTCTTTTAGACTGCATTCTTGAAGCTCAAAAGCTAGATCCCGAATTAGCTCTTCTTGGCCAAAATTTTAGGGATAAAGTTGATATTGAAAGTTTGAAAGACTTTGATATTGATTCTCGTGGCGGTATTCGAAAATTCGGTAGACTTATCGTGCCAAATATTAGTGATCTTCGTAAAGACATTTTATAAGATTCTCATCGTTCTAAATTTACCATTCATCCCGGTAATAGTAAAATGTACGCGGATATAAAGCGAATTTATTATTGGGAGGGAATGAAATCTAATATTGCTAACTTTGTTAAGTGTTGCATGACTTGCCAACTTGTCAAGGCCGAACATCAAAGGCCTGGAGGGTTATTACAACCTTTAGAAATTCCAATTTGGAAGTGGGATCAAATTTCCATGGATTTTATAGAAGGCCTTCCCCGTTCTCGTTCGGGTCATGATAGGTTATGGGTGATAGTTGATAGACTTACTAAATCCGCCCATTTTATTCTCATTCGGTCCAATCGAACCGTTCCTCTCTTGGCCAAACTCTTTATCAAAGAAATTGTTAAATTGCATGGAGTTCCTACTTCTATTGTTAGTGATTGTGATCCATTGTTTACTAGTGGATTTTGGAAGAGTCTTCAAAAAGCTTTGGGAACAAAGCTTAATTTTTGCACTGCTTATCATCCCCAGTCTGATGGACAAACTGAGCGTGTGAATCAAACTCTTGAAGATCTTCTTCGTGCATGTGTTCTTGATTTTGGTGGAAGTTGGAAAGATCATATTTCTCTTGTTGAGTTTTCCTATAATATTAGCTTCCAATCTAGTATTGGTATGGCACCTTTCGAGGCACTCTTTGGAAGGCCATGCCGATCTCCTTCTTGTTGGCTTGAGGCAGGTGAGAAGCTGGTTTTAGGTCCAGATTTTATTCGTGATTCCACAGAGAAGATTGACCTTATTCGTCATAGGATGAAAGAAGCCCAGTATAGGAAAAATCCTATGTCGATAACCAGAGAAGGAAATTAGAATTTTCTGTGGGAGATCTTGTGTTTATTCGTGTTTCACCTATGAAGGGTGTTGTACGTTTCAGTCGATCGGGAAAATTAGCGCCTCGATATATTGGGCCATTTTCTGTCACCGAACGTATTGGTTCCGTGGCTTACCGCCTTTTATTGCCGGCTCAGTTTTCTGCTGTTCATGACGTGTTTCACATTTCTCAATTACGGAAGTGCCTTCTAGACTCCGATTCTATTCTTGAGCCCGGTGTTGTGGAAGAAATTGAAGTTTCACCTAATTTAACTTATGAGCAACATCCTATTCGTATTATTGCTTCGGAGGTCAAGCGCTTTCGAAATAAAGATGTCCCGCTTGTTAAAGTCCAATGGTCCTAAAATCCTAAAGATTTCTCTTGGGAATCCAGAGAATTCATCGAGTGAACACATCCGGATTTACTTTCCTGTGCTGTTTGAGGTGAACTTCTTATTTCAAATTTCTTTTGTGTTGAATATGCTTTTATGGTTGTTACTATATATTTTCTTCTTAAATATTGCGAGGACGCAATTTCTTTAAGGAGGGGAGTCTGTAACAACCCGCATATTTAACGATTGAATATTTAAATATTTTATTTTAATATTTTATCGTTGGTCGGATTTTAGTTCGAAAAGCTACTTTTTGCAAACAGTCGAATTAGGACTCGAGACCACCCTCATTGGGTTCAAAATGCCGTTTGCAACCTTTTTGAGTATAAACTTTGATATGTTTGGAGTTAGTGGAATTTCGTCACTTTTTCACTCCGGGCTTTGGGTTTAGATTAGCCCATTAGCCTAAGCTATTTACTCTAGCTCAACCCCCTTCTCTTCATAACTTTTTTTTCATTTCCTAACACTTAAGCTTCATCAAAAATGGAGGAAGGAATGGGAAATTAAAACTCCAAGCTCAAGATTCATTTGCAAATTCAACATCCAACTCCAAATTCAAGGAGAAGTCATTGATTCTTCCTTTGCTTTCAAGCTTCTTCTTCATAGATTTTGTGTAAAGGTGAGATTTTTATCTCACATCTTTGTCTATAACTATCTTTGATTGTTAGGTATGAATTCCTAACACTTATTCATGTGCATTTGCTATTGATTTGGATTGAATTGGTGAAAATCCCAATTTTGGTGTTTTGGTTTCAAATCTTTAAAAATCCAATCTTTGATGTTTAAACACGTTTTTGGTGATGCATCGAGGAGCCAATACGACCGGGTAGCCTATGGGTATAATCCCCTAGCGTCCGTGCTCGATCGGCTGCAAATTGAGTGAGTTTTGTGCTTCAAAACCCTTAAGTCGCTCGGCCTGCACAATGGTGATTCTCGGCCTGCAGTTAGGTCGTTCGTTCCTTAGCTCGCACGCCCCTTAGGTCGCTTGGCCTTTGGTCGTAACCCATAGGTCGCTAGGTCGCTAGGTCGCTCGGTCCTCTTTTCCTTAAGTCGCTCGGCCTACATTCGCTCGGCATGCAACCACTAAGTCGCTAGGTCGCTCGTGCTTAGGTCGCGCCTTGGATAGGTCGTTGCACCATTTTCTCGGCTCTCTACAGCTAGGTCGCTCCGTGTTAGATCGCAATTGCTAGGTCACGCCTTGTTCTTTAGGTCGCGTACTCCTTAGGTCGCGTTATGACCATTCTTAGGCCGCCACCTCTTTAGGTCGCGTACCCCTTAGGTCGCACTACCTTGGCTACATCTCCTTAGGTCGTATGCACGTTAGGTCGTGCATGAGTTAGGTTGCTCGGCCATTTTCTTAGGTCGTTTGTACGTTAGGTCGGCCATGTGTTGGGTCGCACCATTCCTTAGGTCTTTTGGCCTGCACTATTGCCGCTACCACTTAGGTCGCTCAACTGCTAGGTCGCGTCGTGTTGAGTCGCTAGGCCATTCCCACTTTGACGAATTTCGAATTGAATTTCTTCGGAATTTATTCACGTCTTCGAATGTGAATTTTTGTGATTTATTGTTTCTACAACCATTTTTGTGATTTGTCATTTCAACTCACTCGTACGAGAAATCTAATTAAATGGCTTCGTAAAACAAGTGGTATGAAACGCTTGCGTTTACTTCGTCGGTTAATTCTTGGACTTGTTCGATTGAATCTCTTGTGACAATTTTCTAGTGGAAATCTACAATTTGTTCGCAAATATTTAAGTCAAGCTAGTGGTTATGGGACATGAGGCTAAGCTTTTATATTTACTAGCTTATTGTAATTGACACTTCGTGATGATCGTTGATGATCATTTTTGTGATTTAGACTAGCGAATGTGCGATGTCTCTTTGTCTACGAGGGAGATTAAACCGCGTTTCTATGGAGCTTCGGCTCAAATTGGTGGGGTAGCGACCTATGGTCTTCGGGCCGTTTTGTGGAGCTTCGACTCAAAATTAATGGTTAGCTACCATGGAATAGCGTTCCATTTTATGATACATGTGTTGGTGAGTTTTCATGCTCCCGTTTTGTGATAGGCCTCCCCCTTTTTTGTGATTTCTGGATTTCCATTGATGATTTCTAGAATTTTGTGTTTCACCAGTTTTCGTGATTTACATTGATAAGTTTTATCAATATTTGTGCATTGGTGAATTCGTGTGTCATTAACTTTTGTGATTGACATTGATATTATTGTCAATATTTATAGTTTGGAGATTTGGCAAATAAGGAGTATGACATTCCTTTTGATCTTTGAGAAGATTCTCGTTATATTGATTAATCCCTAGTTGATTTTTCAATTTCATACTTATCACAGTATGGCTTTATGGTTATTATAAATTTATGTCACATCTCTTATTCTATATCATTTTATCTGATATTTATAGCTAGACTGATCCGTTTATTATTTTCTTATTAAATAATACTCGGGTCAGACCGAGATGTTACAGGTGCTTCTGCATGACTTCACATCTGGGATTATCACCTTGACTTTTGGCTAACTACTTAGATTAGTAGTTTTTGTTGTATACATTTGAGATATAGACTCATTGATGTATCCATATTCTTTTGTCTAGCACTTGTAGCTATTCTTTTGTTATATTGTGGATCTTGTTTGACCACTACTCTGATGTACACTTTCATGTGTTATATTCATATCTTTTTCCGCCTTTGTGATATGGATATCTGTGACTGATTTGTGTTATGTTTATTTCTATGTTTGTTTCCGAAGAATATATATATATGGCCACGGTGTAGTAGCTTTAACTTTGTATCGATGTGTCAGATTTGCATGCTGTACTATCTGACATATCGGTGCTCGCACAAAGCAATTACGTAGATGGTCGCTCCTCAACAGCCTTATTCTCCACGCTAGTTGACGGCATTACCCCGTAGTGTCCTTGGCTAGCGTGGGTATAGAGGTGGGGGGTCAAACATATCCCCGGGACTGATGAAACAAAGTTTTTTCCCACAATAAAAATATAAATATTCTTAAAGAAAACAAATTTGTAGAGACTTCGTCTAATTTTGAACGCAAGATAGACCTAACGCTTCTGGAATTATTTCCATTGTAATAAAGAGCAAGTATATTGTCCAATAAAATGATGTATGCTTGTACATGCATATAGCACATATATCCTAGAAGAGTGTTTATGCTGTCTGTGTCCCTAAAGGAAATATCTATAGTTTATCAACTGAGTATCAGTTGGAATAATCCATATTACTGTATTTGTTAGATTTTACATTGACAAAGTTATCATTAAGAGCCTATTTGGTAACACATTTTTTGCGTATGATTAGTGATGAGCAGTTCTAAGTTGTAACTTTAAAGTAGTTATAACCGAGCAATGAAAAGTACATTTGTTTGTATATTTTAAGTTGAAATCAAGATCGAATTTGTTCAGAGTTGAAATAGAATCCATATTGCATACCATTATATGTTACCAGCATTGTGGTCTTTAAGACAGTGTACTTAATGAAGCTTAATACTTTTAAGACAGTGGTCTTTTGCATAAGCATATGATAAAAAGATTATAAGTTGCTATCAAGTATAATGACTTAATATACCATTAGTAAGGGCCAGTATAAAATATCAAAACATTTCAAGTACCAATAACTTATTCATTTATCTCATCTTTGGTTTTGTACCAGAGCAGAAGATCTTTCTAGACATGTAATTCTTTTCATCACAATTGTTATTGCATCGGTACTTAAACATGTAATCATTTCAGGGTGAGAAGAGGAAAGTTGCTCAAGAAGTAATTTCAAAAAAGCTTTGCCTTGGTATTCAGCTCTCCACTGCAAGAGGATGCATCTTGCATTAGATTATATTCAAAATTTGAAAGGAGTGGGAAAGATAGATAGTTGCAATCAAGGCATCCTCTATATTTTGCGGGTCCTCAACTTGTCTATGTAAAAATGATAAGTTAGTGTTCTGACATTGACGTTTCAATTTTTTTTTAATGATTTCCTCCAAGCTTACTTCGCTTTATACAAAACAATGTTTTGCGCCTTTTAAAATATACCTACCAGTTAGGTCATTGGTAAGAGAAAAATTCATTCATTTGCTATAACTAAAATTCCTAATCAAATTTTTTTTTTAATAATTCATATTGAAATCTGTGAAAAACCATAGGATGCGCTTAAAAACATATAAATTAAGGCAAAACTAAAATTAAAGATTTTGACATGTTTGCATACCATGAAACTATAGCATGCACTAATAGCTCATGCATTGCACTGTTCTAGTCGTTGATAGTCGTTCGGCTGCTACCACCGTCGATGTTCGTCTCTAGACACATGGCTGCCACATCCCAATATCTCCCGGCCCAATCTATACGGCACGTCCACCAAACCTTGCCACTCCACCTCGCATGCAGTCTAGGTCACCACTTATCCACCATCACCTAATGTCGTCGATTTCGTCCTAAATCCCAAATCACGACACGATTTAGTCGTGCGTGTTTTATTTTTTCGTTCGCAATCGATTGAAATGGATCAGGGAATTAGGGTTTCCGGTTGAGCTTCAAGAGCATCAGACAGAGGAGAGAGAGAAAAAAACTAGGTCCCTATCTTGTTTCTAGGTGAAGTGGAATTTTCCGAAGAGGAAAATTTTTCAGATCTAAAAATTTTATGAGGTAGGGCTTTTTTTTTGGTAGAGTGAAATAGTGAAAAATGATGCGGGAAGTTTTAAAAGGAGGTAGATTTAGCTTTTTTTTGGAGAGGAAATGAAATTAGGTTATACGCAATTTCAGTTCGGGTAGGGTTGGAAAAGTCGACGTTCATTTACTACGGCTGAAGCAGAAGGGTCGCAGTATGCTTATGTATTTGTTTAATGCGGTATTACATGACCGTCACAAATTATTTTTTAAATTTTTACTCACATTTGCTATAGGTATTTGCTATAGTTATGAAAATAACAGTCGCAAATAATAGCGTATTTGCTAGGTTATAGGCAAAAATCATCGCAAATTGCTTTTATTAAATTTTCTTCTACTTCTCATAAACCAACTGTTACGGTTTTTAAGAAGAACCGTGCATATTATACTATTGGCTGTTGTTGTTACTTAAACCGTTACAAATAAGGCGGCGCAACAGACAGATTATGTAATGACCCATAATTTTATCACTTTGAAAATGAGATATTTAATTATTTTAAATAATCAAATGTAGAATTTTCAAACTTAAAAAATCTTGTTTTATATGATAAGTAAGAATGGTAAGCTTATTTTTGATATTGAATAAAGATTTTGAATTTCCATTGTAAAATTGACAAAACTCGAATTCTAATAATGTAGGATAAATATTTGTGAAATTTGTTTTAAAGGATAAATAAGTCTTTTTAAATATATATATATATATATATATATATATATATATATATAATCGATATCAAACTCATTTGATAATAATAGTAATTTAATTTATAATGGTTCGATAAATAGGTAAACTTGTTCTGTTAAAGTTGACAATTTTCATCGTATATCGACAAATCGATGTCGTATTTCTATAAATAGATTTTGATATTGTTTTATATTATTTTATAAGTCAAATATACTTGTTTTAATTTTTTAAATATAATAACACATCAATTTTGAAGCTTGGTTTACATAGATAAATAGTTTAACAAAAACGTCAAAATGTGACCATAAAACGTTTTATCGAAAATCAACGTTTTGAGCAAAATAAGTTGTCACGACGTTGTTACACCTTGGATAACATGTTTGAAACATATAAATGTACAAATTTTAATGCTAATCAAGTTTAGTTTTACTAAATAAGATTAGAAAACTTCTAGAAGTCATTAGTAAAAGTAAGTAAGAGTTAACAGAAGTAAGAAAAGTAAACATCAATCACATCAAATTAAAGCCAACATAATTGTAATATTCTTTAATTAATCTTTAAGCGCTTAAGACATATAGTAAGAAGTGGAAGGATGATGTTAAACATTGAAAAGGTGGACGTTGTTTTAGGTTGAAGTAATGATAGTTTGGTAATTTGATAAGAGGTTATTTTGTTAAATTTACTACTTCTTTCTTTTTCTATAAATACACACCTCCTTTCTCACTTTCATTCACACTTCTTCTTCTTCTTCTTTTCTCAAGTTCCTTCACTTTCTTCCTCTCCTCTTTAATGGCTTCCAAGCAATAGGAAAAAAGTAGAACGAAATAATTTCAAAATATTTATAAAATATTCAAAAGAAATCAATGTTCATTTTCTTCAAATGAAACTAATTTTTTCTTCATATTTTACCTCTTCTTCTCTTGGGCATAACATCTTTAAAAAACCGAACCCAAATACAAAATTCTTTTGTTCATATCATGTATTTTTCTAGTGGCTACAAATTTTATGTTGACCCCTTTGTCTCATTCTAAACATAACCATGTCAAAATTTCACTTCTTTCTAGTGCATTTTTTAGCCTAGTTTTTAAGATAGAGAATAGCCCATTTTGTTTTGACAATAACTTGATAATAACTGATCCAAATTAAGAACTTTTTTTCAAAACATATGAAATTCTAGTTGCTACAACTTTTATGTTAATCACTTTTCTAGTTTTGAGGTTTCCTATACCTGAAATTCAATTCTTTGAAGTGCATTTTCGGACTTCATTTTTGGCAATCCGACAATAAATCTTCTTCATTCTATCATATCTCCCTTAAAACAACTTGGATTCAAATGAATGTTTTTTTCAGATTCAAGAGAAAAGAATTTTCAACAACTTTTTAGTTCAAAACTCTACCGCTTCTTCTCTATTCTTTCGGCCAACCTTCATGTCAAGCCTCGGCCAAGCTATTAGAAGAGAGTGGATGTTGTTTGCTAGTGTTTAATGGAAGTAGAAATAGTTAGTGAATTGTTGGTTGATTAGAATGTTGGTAGGAAGTTTATCGCTTTGGTTTAGGGTGAGAAAACTCTATTTGACATCTAAATATATATGTACATGTTTGATGATGTGTTATGATTGCTATGAATGCTTATATATGATTTGACCATCAAGTATTGATTGTTTGATATGATTGTTAAATTGTTTTACGAAGTCAGGTTAATGCACGTAGATAAGCACAAAGGAAACCACTTTCCTTTTGAAAATGAAATGCTATATATGGAATGCTAAACCTTTAGGAAATAGTTCTAAAATGAGTTAGAAATGTTTTATAAACATCTAAATATGTTTAAAGAAATAAGAAAAAGAAAATCAAGATTTCATTGTTCGTATTTTAAAATATGTTCAAAATAATTTTCCACAAAAATCGAGCTTTTTGCAGTAAAGTGACCAAAGTTTGAAATTGTTATTTTAAATGTTTTAAAAATATGAAATAAATTCTAAAAATATTTTAAAATACTTAAGAGATTTAAGTTGTAAAGATGGATTTTTAAATGATGTAAAGTCATTTTGAAGAATATAGCTTTTAAAACACTATTTGCAACGCTTTTCGCAGCAAATTTTAATAACTTTTGAAACGTAGTTTTAAAATTAACAATTCTTTCCTAAATCTTTTGTGAATGATTTTAAAAGAATAATCCAGTCATTTAAAGAAGATTTGGAAGTTTTAATAAGAGCTTGAGTAAATGGTTAAGAAGAATTGTTTATAACACTTAAACAGTAATTGAAGAATATTGAATATAATAACAAATTGAGTATGCAGAAACGACTAGTATATCCCGCCTATGAGATATAAACGATAAAATAAGGTGTGTAACTAAAGTCAGAAATGGAGCAACTAGTGCCCTGAACTTACCTGGCCTTTGCTTTATCTTTTAGACGAGGTGTGGAATAGATCGAAAGGAAAGCCCAGATGCTCTAAAAGATCATATTTAAAGTTTTTTCCAAGGTAAAAGAAAAGATCTTCATAATGTAGGATTACTTGCCACTAGTCCCTGGAGGTGAAGTTTACCATATTTAAGGTGGCAGCAGTGCTCTATTATAAAAATCTTCAATTTGCAAAACTATGATTTGAAGTTAAGAACAAAATCTTTGATTTACATTTAATGAATGATTTGAGAATATTGTCCCTAAGTTAAAGGTTATGACTTGAATATAAGAAATCTTTGATTAAGATTTAATGAATGATTTGGGAATGTTTTCTTAAGTAAAAGATGATCTGGTTCAAAATTATTCCAAGTTAAAAAGAAAGGTAAGTAAGTCAAGTAATTTGATAAATGGGGCTTAATGATTCCATAAACTTATGGAAAGAAAATGAAATAAATTTAAAATAATATATCTAAGAAATATAATGATTAAATGGAAAAATGAAGTAATTGATTGATGATTGGTAATCATATATTAACTTAACATTTTTTAATCGATGATTGGATTCGAAGAAACCTGGGTTGGATTTGGATGATTCCTATCCGAAAACCACTTCGAATCAATCTACGTTCAAAGTAAAACGTGTTCCAAGACAATTGATTTCTAAGATGGAGATCTTCATGATGTATGGTTGTTTGCCACTGGTCCCTCTAGGTGAAAATTACCATATCATATGGTGGAAACAGTGCTCCGTTATGAAAATCTATGATGCATGGACTTCTCGCTACTAATGAAGTAGGAGACTACCTTTGGTTTCGTTCAGTCCCAAAACGAATTTGTATGGACAAATATATGACATTATATTTCTAAGATCATAACGTTGAGTTTTACAAACGTATATCTGTTTGATGGTGGAGAAGGCAACTTCTCTTAGCTTAACACCCTGCTCTAAAGCGTATGAGCTCAGAGGTTATATGTGGCATTCAAAGTGAAGAAGATGTGCTATGTGAAAATGTAAACGTTTACCTCAGGCCTCATCACCTGAAAATGACAGAAACATGGTAGAAGCAGCAAGGCTAAGTGGGTCTCTTCCAATTAGGAGATGTCATCATCCTTTTAGATTTACTCTATACATGTCTAAGTATGTGGTGAATGTATGACTCGGGTACCCATTAAAGGTCAGTAATGACTGGGGTGGTGACATATTCGGTACTATCCAGCGTGAGGGGCAGGCAGATCTTGTGTTGGTTTAGGCGCCCAATGTCTGGACCCTAGGTGCATCTCTCTAGGGATGTACTATCGGAAGGTAGTCCCTTAACTTGTCAATTGTATGCAATCCACTCTCTAATAAGTGCCTTCTAATTTTGTTGTAGAACCTAGTATGTTGTAATTTAATAATGTAACAATTTCGGCTAAGATGAATAAGTTTATTTGCAAATATTTCAAAGAATGTCATTAGAAATAATATCACACATTTTGATATAAATTTTATTGGTTATCATAAGGGAAAAACCCATCCATGTTTATGTGTGGGCATGGTCTTATGAGGTACTCTTTCTTTTTAAAAGGATTTTATTTTCAAGGCTGGTACATGACATTGTTATTTATATTTGAGTTTCTCACACTGGTTTATCAAGCCTGATCCGGGTATTTTCAACACTCGAGTCAGATCCAAGTAGTTTCAGTTTTAGTGAAGACAATGGAGTTTCCAGAGGAGAGCTGAGGATATTCATCTATGTACAGACGTATTCTATTATCCGCTGCAGTTATTTGGTGCATGTTAACATTTGTAAGGACAGATTTTTATAACTGTCCAAAAGGAATTTAGGTTAGACTTTGATATATGTATCTTTAAAAAATTTCCGCTGCAAAGATATTGCTCAATATTATATATATTATTCCATAGGTGTGAGATTCTGTTCTATTTTTATTTTCTTTTTCACCCCTTAAAGATCCGCTTATTGGTGCAATTTGAGTTGGACATGTGCGGTTTATTTTCGTCTCAAAGGGTACGGAAATTCAGTTTGTTCCAGAATGTGTACAAGTGCCTACCTTGATCAGAAAAACCCTTGTGAAAGCATAATCAAGGTTTTAGAACCATTCAAAGCCTTTACCGAAAAGGTTGCTGCATCAATTCGCAAGCATGTCTTCGAGAGCTAACTCCTATGTCGAAACCTAAAGTATTTAATACTTTCAAAGCCCTAGAGAACTACCTGTCGACAGAGTCAAAAGTTCATACCTCTTCTTACTTGCAACAACAAAGCAACGAAATAAGAAAAGGCACAACTACCCCTTTCGATGGAAACAGAGGCATTCAAGTCAATTCTAATGTAAGGCAGAGGGATGTGCAAGAATTAAGGGAGATTAAAGTATTATAAAGCCACCTTTCGACCAGGTCAAAAGTTTTAAGTCGAGAGGTGCCAACCCATACCTATAAATAAGACCCTAGGGGTCTGATTTTAGGATCCGAATTCATTCACCTTTACCTTATACTTTCTTAAAATTTTGAATTTGCAAACCCTAATTTGGAAATCAGATTAGGGGAAATTGATCAGTTTGTATATCATTATTTTAATGAAGGCAAGATTTTGATATTGGTGATTATGTAACTGTTTAGAAACCTTTATTTAATTCAATTGAGTTCTTCGTCAAATTAATCGAAAGGATACATTTTGAGTGAGTCTAAACCTCTCACTAACCAATACACCTAAGTCCTTAGCTCTAAACAACTACTCACCCAACGCTCACATTTTAGCGAGTTGTAAACTTAAACTTAGCTTATTTTCCCTTAGATTTCAGGATTAAACCAAAGCCATTTAAAAGACCAACTATCAACGAAGTCAAAACCTTTAGTGTTTCATTACCATTTCGAAAGGATAACCAAAAAATTTTAGCAGGCTTGAAGGACATAAAGGAAAAGGATACAAGTACTTCGACTGGGTCAAAAGGTCAGACAAGGAAGAGCTTTCACAACAAAGACCAATTTGAAAGATTAATCAAAGAAAGCAACAAGGTCCTAACCTTTTCTACTTAGCCAAAAGAAGCTTAGAAGGACATTTCTGCATCTTTAATTCTACTTTTGGGTGTTGACAAGTTTCCTTGCTAACATTCTGGTGCTAGAAGGAGGGCTTGAACCTCCATCCTTGTTAAACTTCCATACCATTTTCCTTTAACACAATTCTATTCTTTGAGCATATTCTTTTAAGACTTTACTTCATCATGATTGGAAAGGCCAAAGGTCTGAGCATGGTTCCTCGGAGCCAAAGAAAATTGGATTCTCCTTTGAAAAAGTTAACGATGCAAATCTACATGAAGAACAACTGTTATGAATAGAAGCTTTAAGGATCATAAGGAAAAAGAATGTTGAAGCCTATGATCCAGTTAAATGTAGTTTAAACCCTTTTTATATTGGCCCCACCCTATATTTTTTCCTTAGAAGGAAGGAAGAATGAATGTGATAACTTGTTCGATCAAATGAGGAAAACAATTCAACACTAGAGCAAAGGCACAATCTTTGAAGAAGGAATAATGACTGATTACAACGCCTTTGCACAAAAATGGTATCAAGTAATGAGTGGGAAACCGCCTACACAAGAGCTCTAAAAGGTTTTAAAAAGAAAACATGTTGTTAAGGGTGGAACTCCAAAACTAAGTAATAAAAGACCTAAAAACCATCCTCGAGAAACAAACTTCAAGTCGAGACTTCCTATTATAACAAAAAATAGCTTTCGCAGCGTTTTAAATGTGCTACCATAATCAGTAGTAGCATTTCGAAGAAGGCTGCGTAATATCATGCTGCAATGGAGACAGGAAATTCCGCACCGTTCTTGAAACGTTGCTAATAAATGACAATCGAAGCTTTTAAAAAACGACGCAGTTAATTAATTTTGTAGCCTTAATTAAACGCTAAAAATTTGGTTAGCAACTATTTGGTAACGCAGTCTAACAGCATGACTTCTGGTGAATCAGTAATACAACAGCAGTTTTGGAATGCTACAAAAACAAGTTATGCAGCTTTTCTGAAATATTGTGGCATATCAATGTTTTTGACACATTTTACAACTACTACATCAGATTCAATTTATAAAACACTTATAGATGCAATTTGACATTGTAAATAATTACAAAGATTAAATATAATCAATGACATAATCAAAGCTACATCAATTTCACACTTTTCATACACAATATTTCATGAACAATGTTTTAAGCACAAATGTTAACAACATACAATCTTACAAAAAGAGCTTGCTACAAGAGAAAATATAAATCTTGCAAAGTCCATGCTAGTCTCCATCAAAAGTCCAATATGCCTATGAGAAGAAAAAATGCAATTAGAGAATAGCGGTAAAGAGAACAAGTATTCCCATATAACTAGACTATTTGGGTTAATAGCATGCGGCTTAATATTACATGTCACGCAAAACTGGGAAGTATCTTGGCAACTTTGATATTATAAAAAGTAACATTGATTACTTCGGCAGCATCTATGAGAAATAAATGAGAGCTTAGTATACATTCTGGCCCACGAGTTCTTACCAAAACTAACTAACATAATAGCATTCTAAATGAAAAAAAAATCATTAATGGATGATATCAACTTTCTTTAAGCTGATACATTTCCCCACAACTTTTATTATTAACTAAAATTTTTTAACAGCTATGAACATATGGAATGGCTAGGATAATTTAGATTCATAGTGAATTAGCGAAAAGCTAAATTTGCAGACGTTATGGGATATTTAGTTCCCAAATAGAAAATTCTTTTGTGTGTGCGCGCATGCTCAACAATAAGGTATCTTTGGTAAATATATTGAATTCTTGTAGCTACTAAATAATAAATATAATATGATGCCAACTTGTAAAACATCCTACCTAATCCAACATAATATAAGTTGCACCCATTCTCTCAAATAATCTTCGTAGGTAGACAGGAGAAAGTAATCCAAGCTGTGGTTGAGTGGGGAGATAGGCATAATCATTTATTGTCTGCTCAAAATAAGAGTATCTTATTGCTATTCTAACTCATATATGTAAATATAAACATGATAGAAAACTTAAAATATAAACAAAAAACTGGAAAACTTCAAGTTATAGTTTCATGTAGATGAAGTTTCAAAATTGATACATGAAAAATTACTAAAGAAGACAAGCACCATTGTCTAAGTGGTTAATTGATTCGGCTTTGGTGCAAGAGGTCACAAGTTCGAAACTTGCTTTCGAACGTTTATTAACATGGGATATGTTGTTCCAATGATTTGTTGTATATAAAGTACCATTTCAAACAAAAAAAATTACTAAAGAAATGTTCCATGAAATCCTGTTCTACTGTGGTTGCCCAATTGTATTCTTAATTTTTTTAACTCACTAGCTTCTTGGTTATGCTTGCAATTATATTTAGCTTTGTACATAGCTGAAACTGACATTACTACCACCCTTTTCTAATTCTTTTACTAATTAAGATTGTGGTAGTTATGTAGAAAACAATGCTGTAAAATAAGGATAACCATTGGAAATAAAAACTAATTTTTTGCTGAAATTATATCCAGTGCAGCTACTTGAGAGGAGTAAAATGTCAAAATGGGTTGAGAGATTTTATAAAAGGTAACAAAAAGGTACCACATGTATTATTTATTTATGCTTAACGACAAGGAAGTATTTTGTCATGGGCATACAATATGTGAGTTATTGAATACTTCTTTTTATAAATACTATATATATTCTTGAGTGTGGCAGCCAAAACATATCGATATTTGCAACACAAAGATAATAGATATATGAAATAATTTTTCTTAATGAATTGGATAACTTGCCTCGGCTCCATAGAATTGGATAGAATCAAGACTTGGGGATGGACGGTTTTCTTTCTAAGGTAGAAGATATACCAGCACTAAGGTTCTTGTTAGCGTCAGGAGTCAAACCTCCAACCGAAGCAAATTCTTTCGTTCACCCAAATGACATAGCCCATAATCATTTGAGTACTATCATCGTGTACTGTCATGTGATAAATAATTTTAATATTAACTTTGTGAACAATTTCACCATTAATACAGTTCCATATCATTCTTCTCAAATCACATGTAACTCAAAACTATATAGCTTTTATTTGTAGTGAAATATAACAAAATATTAAAAAAAGTGGCACATACTATGTAAATGGTTATGTATTGCACATGCAAAAAACATAGTTTTCTTGTTCCAAGATTTAGAATACATGTACATTATAGAAATTTCATATATATCAAAATATTGCAAAATAATCAACCGCCAAACAATTATCAAAAATTAATTTACCAAGTTGAAAAAAACTAAAGCCCGAACGTAAACAGGACTACGCGCCGTTTTGAAGTGAAAAAGGCATTGAGCTACGCATAGAGGACTTGATCTAAACTTCACACTACAGAAGAAAACCAAGATGCAAGTGTGGCCTGAAAGTGAGATGATTAGCCAGATTCCTTGTCTCTACTACAAAGAATGTATTGAGTAGAGTGTGCAGCACTGTAGTATATTCTTTAATACAAAACTGAAGTGACTAGGTTGCACTACAGTAAAAGGTGAACATTGAGCTGCACTATACAGAATAATGCATGGTGAAAAACATGTTATGGTGCAAATACATGGTGCAGCTAGTTACTACCAAATACATGGTGCTGCTCGAAAAGCCGAGGCAGGTGAAGAATTAGGTTCAATGTGGTGCATTGTGTTGCTCATGGTATGTAACAGAGCAAATACCCCAATGTCAAGTGCAACTAATGTGTAGGAAAAGCATTTGTGATGTGCTGCAAGCATATTTGAGAGCTAAAGGGCACAAAAAAGTTATTGAACATGCGACATATTGAGTTGACGACATGATGAACCATTGATGAGCATAGATCACAAAGAGTGAGCTTTTGTCATAAAATGTAGTTAAATTGGTTAATACTTTATCAATATTATTGTTACCGTTGTTGTTCTAAACTTAGTTATTTTTTATGAAAATTAGTTAATTTTATAATTTATTAGTATTGGTATTATTGTTATTATTTTAAACTTAGTTAAATTTATAAACTTAGTTGATTTATTATTGTTGTTGTTATTGTTATTGTTATACAAACTTGGCTACTTTTTATAAAATTTAGCAAACTTGGTTAATATTTTATAATTATTACATTATTGTAATTGTTATAAACGTTGTTAGTTTTTTAATATTATTATAAATTTAGATAATTTTTATAAAACTTAGTTAACGAAGTTAATTAATTTTTCATTATTAGTATTATTATATAAATTTGGTTATATTTTGTAAAATTTAGATAACTTGGTCAATATTTTATAATCTATTGTTATTATTATATAAATTTAGTTACAATTTATAAAACTTAAAGAAATTGGTTAATATTTTATAATTTATTATTATTAGTGGTATTATTATTAATATAAACTTAGCTAAATTTCATAAAACTTATAGTTGATTTATTATTTATTACCGTTGCTGTTGTTGTTCTAAACTTAGTTTATTATTATCAAAACTTGGTTAATATTTACAAACTTGGTCTGTTTATTGTTGTTATTACTACTCCGACTCTTGTTGCGCTGCTGTTGTTAGTATTATTGTTTTAAACTGGGTTAATTTTATAAACTTAGCCAATTTATTATTTAATATATATATAAGCTTGGTTACTTTTATAAACTTAGCAAACTTGATTAATATTTTATATTTCACTGCTTTTATCATAATTACCATAAACTTAGTTAATTTATTATTACTATTATAAATTTAGTTAATTCGTATAAAACTTAGTTAAGGAAGTTAATTTTTATGAACTTGGTTAATTTATTATTATTAGTATTATTATATAGATTTAGTTACTTTTTATAAAATTTGGATAACTTGGTTAGTATTTTATAATTTATTATTAGTATATAAATTTAGTTACATTTTATAAACTTAGATAACTTTCTATAAAACACAAGGAAAAACTCTGATATGCTTTATACCATTGTCCAATAGGGGTCATATATCATATTCTGGTTCAATTAAGTGGTTTAGAGTAATTATACAACAAATAAATAAGTCTTAATAACATTTTTATTTATTTTATTCTCGATGCTTAAAACTTTGGGTTGCAATCAATGTTTAAAAGGACAACATACAACGACAAACCAAAGTTTTTTTTGCTTGCTACTTTGATTATGTATTTGATGTCCATGCATAACACCTCAGAATTATAAAAGCAATAAATTTTTTTGGCCAAAATAAATTATCTTACCCTAAACAAGTATTTTCATGGAAAAAATAACCGATAAACAATCGTTCCAAGTAGCGAGGAATCTAAAATTTATGCACGCTTTTACTTTGGGACCCATCGACAATTAGAACATGCTAGGTTAAAGATACTTGACCAAGAATTTGCATTGTGAGGTCAATAGAAATTATTAAAGTATACGAAATACGTTTTGTGAATGGAGTATCAATTAGAAATATGAACTAGTAAAACTGGACAATAATGAAGAAAACAACCGTAGGATGTGTAATCAGCTGAATAATTGAGCATAACTCAGTTTAAATAAACCAAGCACATGCTCCGTTTACAAAAACTGAGCATGTGTTTAGTTTACATAAACTGGAGAACTTGGCAAATGCTCAATTTTCATAAATCGGGCATTGCATAGTTTGCATATCTAAGCATAGCTCAGTTTACATAACTGAGCATATGCTTAGTTTCCTCAACTTGATGTGCTAAGTCTGCACAACTGAGCTGGTAAATGCTTAGTTTACTCAACTGGGATGTGCTCAGTTTGCACAATTGGGCATGTGCTCATTTTGCGTAAACGGCTATACAGAATCAATAAACATGATGGCATACTGTCCAATAGGGGACATCCATCTTGTTGAATTATATCTTCCTAGCTAACTAGAACTTGAATTGTTCTAAATAAATGATAAGAAAATAGCATAAAGCTGCTAACACATCATACTATTTTCATTTGGATTAACATATGAGATGGTCACACATCAACCACTATTACATAGAGGTATTGTTTTGATATTGGGAAATTATAAAATGGTACAAAAATAGTGTAGGGTTTATGGTAAATTCACTATAATTCTTAATGGAGCTAACCAAAGATAAAATGAACAAAAATAAACAAAAATGAATAGAAAATGAAAATGTATATGGAATATTAAACTTACACTAGAAGGACATTGCAGAACATAAATTGTTTTATTTATCTATTTGTATTGCCTTCACCTGCAGTTCCATTATGTCACGAACCCGATAAATCAAAAAAAGTTAAGCATTTTGGATTTGAAATAGTTTACTAAAAAAAATTAATACAGTCAACTGACAAACCTTAGCACAAATAAAAAAGCAACAGCGTGTGAATTTCAACGTTCCATTATATAGCTAACAATAAATGATCAATACATAAAATTATATGCTTTGAACGATTTTAAAAAAGTTTCTAAATAATTCGACTTGCACAACTTAAGAATTTACAAAACAACTTCCATGCATAACAAAACGATATTAGTAACGAAATAACTTCCATGCATAATTACCAAGTACTTTAAAGGGTTAATGTTGAAAAATATTATTGTGCATAAATTACCAAATATTTATAAAAAAACGCCCTATGCTGAAATAAATAATCAAATATCTTTAAGAGTTAATGTTGGAACTCACCTTGTTATCGCACTAGTTTCCAAGTCTTATCGCTAAGGTTTTGACAGTTTTCTTGAACTGCTAAGCGACCACGTAGTGTTGAAAATACCTTGGAAAAACACAATAAATTGAATGTTGACCACTGAATTCAGTGGTGCAATTAACAGAACATGTCAGCTACTTTACAATTTTCCTATCATCAATGTTGTGCAATGATGACCAAGATCTAAATGCTAATGAATAAAACATGCCCATTTAATTCAATGAAGAAATTTACATAATTTGTCAAAGATTTTGAAAATTTCCCTTAACGTCGAAATTGTACCATGATTATCAAGATTTACTAGAGTAAGTTTTGACTTCTTAAATTTTTTGCAAGTTATTGTGTATAAAGGGAAGGTGCACAATGCACCCATGCCTCTAAATAAAGTAAACAGAGCCCATCCTACTGATCTTTTCAATAACCCACTCCTTTTTAAATGTAGATTTTTCATTTTAAACAGTTTCAGGGAAAGCAGATTTCTTCATCTAAGTTCAGTAAACAAAAAAAAACAAATAAATAATACCTTATATTCATGGAAAATAAACGAAATCCAGTCTACCCCTTTGCAATCGCAATGTCAATATTAATGTGATGACGCGAAATTTTGGGCAATATCAATTTAATAATCTGTATTAATAATTAAATTGATTTGATAATTGTCTTTTATAATTTTAATTTAAATTGGCAAAGTTTATTCTTTTAAAAGCAAATAAATATTTAATTGGTAAATTTTATCTTTTAAAAGCTAATAAAATGTTTTCTATTTATAATGTGTATATATTTATATATATTATAAATAGAAAAGCTTTGATTTAAATTTAACAAATAAAATCATGTTTTTAAATTCTAATATATATTTTGGTAATTTGGAAATTATGCATCACGACCTGTCTTTCTTAGCCCAGAAAGAAGCATCATGAATTAAGAAAGAAAGGGATAGAAGAAGAAAAGATAGGAAAGAAGAAACTTAACAACAATAGATTCTCACAGCAGAACGAATGAAATGTAATATATCACATAAAATATTACATAGTATCATGTACATCAGAGTTACACAAATCATACATCTTATATTAAACAGTTTTAAACACCTGTCTAATTATGCAACTCAAGATATCAAAGAGATACAGACACAACTCAAACACAGCAGAACCACTATATATCTACTCGCTGAAGCCTCCTGCTCCAAATCTACTTCAAAATTCGTCAAAGCTAACCTGAATCCCTCGACTACTCATACATAATATGAGTACCCAAGAGTTTAATAAAACAGAAAATAAACACTTGGGCCAGACATGGGTCTGGTGTGACGCCCCACCTCTATACTCACGCTAGCCAAGGACACTACAGAGTAATGCCGTTAACTAGCATGAAGAATAAGGCTGTTGAGGAGCGACCATCCGTGTAATTGCTTTGTGCGAGCACTGATATGTCAGATAGTATAACATGCATTTCATTTCAAGAGGAAATCCGACACATCGATACAAACTCAAAGCTACCACACAGTGGCTATATAACCTTCGGAAACAAATATAGAAATAAGCATAAAACAAATCAGTCACAAATATCCATATCACAAAGGCGAAACAGATATGAATATAACACATAGAAGTGCACATCAGAGTAGTGGTCAAATAAGATCCACAACATCACAAAGGAACATATACAAGTAATAGACAAAAGAATAAGTATACATCAAGGAGTCTCTATCTCGAATGTATAAAACAAAAACTACTGACCTAAAGTAGTTAGCCAAAAACCAGGCTACAGTCCCTAATAAGAAGTCAAGTAGAAGCACCTATAATGTCTCGGTCTGACCCGAGTATTATTTAATAAGAAAATAATAAATGGATCGGTCTAGCTATAAATATCAGATAAAAATGAGATAGAATAAGAGATACGATAAAAACGTATGATAACAATAATGTCATACTGTGAAAAGTACACATTAGAAAAATCAACCAGAGATTAATCAATATCACAAGAATCTTCTCGTAGATTTAAAAGAAAACCATATTCTTTATTTTTATTCACCAAATCACAAATATTGGCAAACATCTCAAAGCCAATCTTAAAAGTTGTTGAAACACAAATCCACTAATGCACAAATATTGATAAACTCTTTAATAATTTGGAACATCGACGCAGTACAATAACGGTATGTCCAATGAATCGAAACTCCAATAATTTGGAACATCGATGCAGTACAACAATGGTACGTCCAATGAACCTGATAAACCGAAACAACGATGTAGTACAATATCGGTACATTCATTGATCCAGACAAGTTGGAACATTGATGTAGTATAATAACGGTACATTCAATGAACCGAACATCATAAATGAACATGGGACGCTAGCCCATAAAAATGAGACAAAACTCCAAAGAATACATAGGTCGTTAGCCTATAAATGAAATGAGACGAAGCTCAATAAAATGAGGTACAGTTCCCTAAGTAGACAAAGAGACACGACATGTCGCTAGGCTAAATCATCAAAATGATCATCATTGATCATAAGAAGTGTCAATTACACTAAGCTAGTAAACAAATGAGTTTAGCTTCATGTCCCATAACCACTGGCTTAACTTAAATATTTACAAACAAATTGTAGATCTCCACTCGAAAGTTGTCACAAGGGTTTCAATCGAATAAGTCTAAGAATTGACCGACAAAGTAAACGCAAGCGTTTCATACCACTTGTTTTGCTAAGTCGTTTAATTAGATTTCTCGAACAAATGAGGTAAAGGTTTGTACATACTAATAGATTGGAAAACAGTTTTAAAAGCGAGTTTGATATTGAAAATAGAGTTTAAATCGTCTTTGTAAAAAAGCTTGAATATTTACTACTAGTATAGAAACCCTTGTATTTTAAAGTGACAAAATCATAGAAATGATTATAGAAACAATCAATCACCAAAAATTCACATACGAAGACGTGAATTAAATCCAAAGAAATCGATACCAAATCCATAATAATTGATATTCCCAAAAATCCATAGAAAGAAGTCATGAAAGTCGATAATAAGTGATAACAACTAACCGAATCAACAAAAATCGATTAAAAATTGGAAATCCACTTAAAAAGGAAAAAATAGGCAAAATGAATAGCTCTAGACGTCTGGTAGGTGTTTCCAAACGTATGGCCCTATGTTCTGCAAAATACATGCTTTTCTCCTTTCTCTTTCTAATTCCTGGGCCATTTCAGACGTTTGAAATTTTCAACCAAACGTCTGAATTTGATTTCAGACGTTTGGATTTTATTCCAAACGTCTGGATTTAGTCTCCGCCTTTTCCAAACCCCTTTCCAGACGTCTGGATTTTTCAACCAGACGTCTGGATTTTGTTTCAGATGTCTGAAATTAATTTCAGACGTCTGAAACTTTCTACTAGGCAAAAAAACAGCCTAGACCAGAAATGACAAATCCAAACCGAAATGCGATCGAACGAGCGATGAATGCTAGGGATTTATGCCAATCGACAACCCAGCACTATAGGCTCTTCGATACACCACAAATAATATGTTCAAACATCCAAGATAGGATCTTTAAGATTTTGACTTCAAAACACCAAAATTGAAAAATTCACCAAATCAATTCAAATCAAAAGCAAATGAACATGAATAGATGTTAGGAATTCATACCTAACAACAATGAAAGTTATAGACGTAGATGTGACTTAAAAAAACTCATCTTTTACACAAAAACAAGGAAGAAGAAGCTTGAAAACAAAGGAGGATCAACCACTCTTCAATCTCAACTCTAGAAGCTCCAAACTAAGATCAAAAGCAATAATTTCCCAAATTAGGTTATAAGAATCTCTGAAATTGGAAGATTGAGATGGAGAAGAAGATGGAGATACTTACCTAAGCCTTCTCTTTGAATTTGGAGCTAAAACTTGGATTTGCTAAAGAAACTAGGGCTTAGATTTTAATTTCCCATCTCCACTACCATTTTTGCTAAAGCTTAAGTTGTAGGAAATATTATGAAGTAATAAAGAGGAGCGGAGTGGAGTTCAGTTGATATGTTAGGTTAATGGGCTGAAACCCAAACCCAAAGCCCTAAGGGAAAGGTCGAAATTTTAACTAGCTCAAAACATATCAATGTTTATACTGAAAAAGGTTGCAAATGCCATTTTGGACTCAATGGAAGTGGTCTCGAGTCCTAATTCGGCTATTTTCAAAAAGTAGCTTTTCGGACTTAAATCCGACTAACGATGCCACATTTAAATAAAATATTTAAATATACAATCGTAAATTATGCGGGTTGTTGCAGACTCCCCTCCTTAAAGAAATTTCGTACTCGTAATATTTAAGAATAAAATAAAAAGTAACAACCATAAAAGCATATCAACACAAAAGAAATTTGAAATAATAAGTTCACCAAAAAGAGCACGAAAGAGTAAGCCCGAACGTGTTCGCTCGTTGAATTCTTAGGATTCCCAAGAGCAATCCTTAAGATTCGAGAACCATTGAACCTTCACAAGAGGAACATCTTTATTTCGAAGGCGCTCAACCTCCGAAGCAATGATGCAAATATGATGTTGCTCATAAGTCAAATCCGGTGAAACTTCAATTTCCTCAATAACACCGCGCTCAAGAGTAAAATCGGAATCCCTAAGGCATTTTCGTAGTTGAGGGACGTGGAAAATGTCATGAGTAGCAGAAAACTGAGCCGGTGCAACGAGGTAGTACAATAACGATACGCTCGAGAAACTAGAAACTCGAATAATTTGAAACAACGGCGTAGTATAATAACGGTACCCCAGAGGAGCCAAAGCTCAAATAATTCAAAACACCAACGCAGTACAAACGGTGCATCAAATGAACTGAAGTTCAAATAATTCGGAACACCAACGTAGTACAAACCGTACGTCAAATGAACCCAAGTTCATATAATTTGGACCATTGACGCAATACAAACGGTACGTCAAATGGACCAAAGTTCAAATAATTCAGAACATCGACGCAGTACAAATGGTACGTCAAATGAACCGAAGTTCAACTAATTCTGAACACCGACGCAGTACAAACGGTACGTCAAATGAACCAAAGTTCAAATAATTCAGACCATTACGCGGTACAAACGGTACGTCAAATGAACCGAAGTTCAAATAATTCGGACCATTGACGCGGTACAAACGGTACGTCAAATGAACCGAAGTTCAAATAATTCGGAACACCGACGCAGTACAAACGGTACGTCAAATGAACCGAAGTTCAAATAATTCAGAACACCGACGCAGTACAGACGGTACGTCAAATGAACCGAAGTTCAAATAATTCGGAACACCAACGCGGTACAGACGGTACATCAAATGAACCAAAGTTCAAATAATTCGGACCATTGACGCAGTACAAACGGTACGTCAAATGAACCGAAGTTCAAATAATTCGAAACACCGACGCAGTACAAACGGTACGTCAAATGAACCGAAGTTCAAATAATTCGGACCATTGACGCAGTACAAACGGTACGTCAAATGAACCAAAGTTCAAATAATTCGGACCATTGACGCAGTACAAACGGTACGTTAAATGAACCGAAGTTCAAATTATTCGAAACACCGACGTAGTACAAACGATACGTCAAATGAACCGAAGTTCAAATAATTCGGACCATCGACACAATAGAAACGATACGTCAAATGAACCGAAGTTCAAATAATTCCGAGCATCGACGAAGTACAAACGGTACGTCAAATGAACCAAAGTTCAAATAATTCCGAACACCGACAAAGTACAAACGGTACGTCAAATGAACCCAAGTTCAAATAATTCGGACCATTGACGCAGTACAAACAGTACGTCAAATGAACCATAGTTTAAATAATTTGGACTATTGACGCAGTACAAACGATACATCAAATGAACCGAAGTTCAAATAATTCGAAACACCGACGCAGTACAAACGGTACGTCAAATGAACCGAAGTTCAAATAATTCAGAACAGCGACGCAGTACAAACCAAACAAACCGAAGTTCAAATAATTCGGACCATTGACGTAGTACAAACTATATGTCAAATGAACCGAAGTTCAAATAATTCGGACCATTGACGCAGTACAAACGGTACATCAAATGAACCGAAGTTTAAATAATTCGGAACACTGACGCAGTACAAATGGTACGTCAAATGAACCGAAGTTCAAATAATTCGGAATACCGACGCAGTACAAATGGTACGTCAAATGAACCGAAAAGTCGGGACATCGATGTAGTACAATAACGGTACATCCGATGAACCGAACACCATAAAAGAACATCAGACGCTAGTCCATAAAAGAAATGAAACAAAGCTCAATAAAGCGAGGTACATCGAAACGTCCAATGAACTTGGTAAAAAGACCATTCCATTCGGACATCATCAAAGAAACAATCACTTGTTGCTCACGACTAAGTGCATTAGCAAAACGATTTTCCCTTTCCAGGAGTATAAAGAATTTCAAGATCATAAGATGTAAGGAACTCGAGCCAATGTTGTTGACACAAATGTAGTTCCTTTTGAGAAAATAAATATTTCAAAGATTTATGATGGGTATGGAGAACGAATTTCTCTCCCAAAAGATAATGATGCCAAATTCTAAAAGCGAAAACAACGGCCGCGAGCACTAGATCATGAGTGGCATACCTAGGTTCGATAGGCTTTAATTGTATAGAAGCATAAGTGATAGTACGTCCCCTTTTTCAAGAGAACGACACCCAAACCAATACGACTAGCATTGGTACAAATAGTGAAATCATGGTTTCCTTCGGGAATCACAAGAATAGAAGTATCGAAAAGAAAGAGTTCTTTTAATTGATCCTCTTTCTCGAAAAGCTAAAATTTTCAAAATTACAATTAACTTTATGTAATCATTTTTCTAGAAAAATTTACTTATTCCAAATCAATTTACTGTGTCAGATTGTCTCACCAAAGCGTTTAGGAGATTCCTATTGATAACATTGATCAAGCGCATCGATCAGAAACTCAATGAGCAAAACAATACAAAGTCATCTTCTTTATGACAAAAATATCTCTTAAAAAACTTTACGAATATTCTTTGCTCGTTTTAAGAACAAAAATCCAATTATACTTATAAATAAATCTTATGAAAAAGATTTGCAAAATTTTAAGTTGTTGTTTTCATCCAAAATCAATAAACACAAGGATGGTCTCATCGAAATATTCGCCAAATACTCGATCAATAAGATGGATGAAATAAGCCGGACAACTTGAATGACATCACGTATCATTCATAAGAATCATAACGAGCACGGAATGCAGTAAGTGGAACGCTATCCTCCGCAACTCGTAGCTAATGAAAACTGGTGGTAAAGTCAAACTAAAAAGACCTTAGCACCACTCAAATGATTGTTTAGGTGATAATCCTAAGTCAAGCTCAAAAATACCGGAAAATTCATGAACTATTTGAATGAGGAGAATAACATCTTCCTCAACAAATGGGTGTAGAAAATAAAATGATGTCACCAAATTGGAATCGAAATCATTTAGAAAAATAGAAATCTGCTTAATAGATTGAAAATGTCGAAGATGGATAGTCCACTCGGGACATGAGATATGGCTTTATAATAATTAAGCCAATCCTTCCACAAAAATCAATTCCGAAGCCTAAGTAACGCATAACATGCAAATCGGCCCAGAAAGAAAACTCATATAAAATAATCTCGACATCTTTTCAAAGAAAACCGAGTGTTGTGGATCCACTATCCGGATTCGCAATTCTCAAAGAAGTCATCAAGCCCAAAATATTTAAAGGAAAAGAATCAACAAGTACTTTTGATATAAAAATAATGAGATGAACCCATATCAACAAGAACTCGAATAGGATGATCACAAAACAAATGTCGTCAACGATTGAATGAAAAATACCTTGACCAAGAGAAGAGTTATTAGGAGTTTGCGCAATATTTAGCTTTCTCATCCCCTTGCTTAGAAGTTTGGGACATGTAGATAAGAGATGACCCGGATTTTTGCAATAGCGACAAGTAAGCAGTTTCAAACACTTATTTGCATAGTGTTCCTTAGAATTACAATTGTAGCATCCTCCATGAATAGGGATTGGAGTCTTTTCTACCAAAGTAGTTTGCTTCACTTTCTTATTGGGATTAGGGCTCTTGAACTTAATATGCCTCTTCTTGGAAATCCCAATATCACTATCAATTCCTTTACAACCTCTTCATGTCGAAGAGTGATATCCACAAGCTGATTGAAGGGAACTTCAAGTTTCAAAGGTAAAACCTTTTCGGGGTTCTTACTCAAAGCATTGATAAACCTTTGATTCTTTACAAGATCCAAAAGTTGTTGGGCAGACATAAATACGCCATCCAGAGAAGGACTACTGGATTGACCAGCACTAGGACTGCCAGAACCAACCATTTCTTTTCTTTAAGAAAGAAAGAAAAGAAGAACAAAAAGGTTATTCTCAGAATGACTATCAAACAATCATGATTGTTAAAACAAGGCATCATAAAAGAAAATAGGATAGAACGGGTCCTAAGACTCGGATAAATTCTAAGGCACGACTCCTAAGAAGAACTTAAGACAATGATTCTTGTTAGATTATTCTACATTGATCCAAAGTTTGGCTTTGATACCATGCTGTGATGCCCCACCTCTATACTCATGCTAGCCAAGGACACTACGGAGTAATGCCGTCAACTAGCACGAAGAATAAGGCTGTTGAGGAGCGACCATCCGTGCAATTGCTTTGTGCGAGCACCGATATGTCAGATAGTATAACATGCATTTCATTTCAAGTGGAAATCCGACACATCAATACAAACTCAAAGCTACTATACAGTGGCTATATAACCTTCGAAAACAAATATAGAAATAAGAATAACACAAATCAGTCACAAATATCCATATCACAAAGGCGGAAACATATATGAATATAAAACATAGAAATGTACATCAGAGTAGTGGTCAAATAAGATCCACAACATCACAAAGGAATATATATAAGTGCTAGACAAAAGAATAAGTATACATCGAGGAGTCTCTATCTCGAATATATAAAACAAAAACTACTAATCTAAAGTAGTGAGCCAAAAATCAGACGACAGTCCCTGATAATAAGTCAAGTAGAAGCACCTGTAATATCTCAGTCTCACCCGAATATTATTTAATAAGAAAATAATAAATGGATCAGTCTAGCTATAAATATCAGATAAAAATGAGATAGAATAAGAGATACGATAAAAACGTATGGTAACAATAATGCCATACTATGAAAAATATACATTAGAAAAATCAACCAGAGATTAATCAATATCACAAGAATCTTCTCATAGATTAAAAAGAAAACCATATTCTTTATTTTTATTCACCAAATCACAAATATCGGAAAACATCTCAAAGCCAATCTTAAAAGTTGTTGAAACACAAATCCAACAATGCACAAATATTGATAAACTCTTCGTTAATTTGGAACATCGACGCAGTACAATAACGGTACGTCCAATGAACCGAAACTCCAATAATTTGGAACATCGATGCAGTACAATAACGGTACATCCAATGAACCTGGTAAACCGAAACAACGATGTAGTACAATATCGGTACATCCATTGATCCGGACAAGCCGGAACATTGATGTAGTACAATAACGTACGTCCAATGAACCGAACACTATAAATGAACATGGGACGCTAGCCCATAAAAATGAGATGAAACTCCAAAGAATACATAGGTCGTTAGCCTATAAAAGAAATGAGACGAAGCTCAATAAAATGAGGTACAGTCCCCTAAGTGGACAAAGAGACACGGCATTGCTAGTCTAAATCATCAAAATGATTATCATTGATCAACAAGAAGTGTCAATTACACTAAGCTAGTAAACAAATGTGTGTAGCTTCATGTCCCATAACCACTGGCTTAACTTAAATATTTACAAATAAATTGTAGATCTCCACTCGAAAGTTGTCACAAAGGTTTCAATCGAACAAGTCTAAGAATTAACCGACAAAGTAAACGCAAGCGTTTCATCCACATGTTTTGCTAAGTCGTTTAATTGGATTTCTCGAACGAATGAGGTAAAGGTTTGTATATACTAATAGATTGGAAAACAGTTTTAAAAGCGAGTTTGATATTGAAAATAGAGTTGAAATCGTCTTTGTAAAAGAGCTTGAATATTTACTACTAGTATAGAAACCTTTGTATTTTAAAGTGACAAAATCATAGAAATGATTATAGAAACAATCAATCACCAAAAATTCACATACAAAGACATGAATTAAATCCAAAGAAATCGATACCAATTCCATCAAAATGGATATTCCTAAAAATCCAAAGAAAGAAGTCATCAAAGTCGATAATAAGTGATAACAACTGACCGAATCAACAAAAATCGATAAAAATTGGAAATCCACTTAAAAACAGCAGAAATAGGCAAAATGAACAGTTCCAGATGTCTGGTAGGTGTTTCCAGACGTCTGGCCCTATGTTCTGCAAAATACATGCTTTTCTCCTTTCTCTTTCTAATTCCTGGGCCATTTCAGACGTCTGAAATTTTCAACCAGATGTAACGAGACGGATTTTACCCGCTCGAAAATTGACATCCATACTTCATATCGTATTCGAATGCCATAGATTCGAACGTTCAAATCCGATTCGCCGGAGCTTATAACAACATTAAGTAAACAACACAGCGGAATAAAAGAATAATACATTGATATACAGCTTTGATACAATATCTGATACAACAGATGATCCAATAGATATCAATATACATCAGAGATATGATACAATAAAATAGCAGCGGAAAAGAAAAATAGATAACATCTAGCAGCGGAACAATATAACTCTAAGATAGTCTTCAAGGAAGAACTCCAAGAACTGCAACTCCATTTCCAAGAACCAATATCTCGATTCACCAAGACAAGCAAGTCTCGTCCACATCCAACGACTGAACTAGCTCCAAATAATCTACTAAACCTGACTATCTAAAAAACCCAACTCTAGACTGCTCGTGTAGAAAATAATGAGCACCCAGAGTTTAGGAAAGAAAACAATAAACTCCGGATCAGTTGTGGGACTGGTGTGAGCAACAAAACAGTTTATCTTTTAAAACATTCAACAAAAGATTTTCAAAGTCAATTCGCAATGCTTTTTAAAAATGAGACTACCATAAGGCCTCCCGCACACACACACACAATGCAAATGCAGAATTGGAGGAGATTTCTCCTTATGATAGTCAAAGATGCTTGATACGCATTAAAAAGAAACATTTGATATTATTACTAGTGCATAGTGTAGAGAAAATCATTTTGAAAATAAAGATATAAATCTTAGCCAGCATAGACATTTCGAACTATGCCTACTATAGCTACCATCTAAACAGTGGTGACCACCATAAGTAAATGGCAGGTTCCACAAATAAAACCGTACAGGGTTTTGTATTGGGAATTGGATTTCCAACGAATGATCAGGCCAAAGAACTTCCCATTGCCACATGAGAACGCCTCTGGAAGGACGTCCCCGAGAACCTAACCGGATCTCTGCCAACACAAGGTCGGGTTACCCCTAACTGGGTAACTACTGACACGAGTATGCCATCCCCCGGTCCTTTGGGACCTTTAACCGAGCGCTCGTAATCAATTCACACAATCATAAATAAAGTGTTTCAACATGAGTAAGTATCTGGGCTCCATACCATGATACCACCCTTTTCCAGAAGGAAATGAACATACCCTAAAGGGGCGCTACCCCCTAATAACCTTGCCGCATCTTTCCTGTTTTGACCATTCCGGGGTGTGAGGCTCGACGAAGTCTCGTCCACAAAGCCATGCTTTATACAAAAGCTGTGCTTTGGGTCAACAAATGATCATAGAAATGATCACAAAGATAAACGATCAAATAAATGATCTTATCACAAATGATCAACACAATGATCATTTCACGGCAACACTCAGCATGTCACATTACCAAATTGGGAATATATCGCTGATAACATTCAACTACATAACCTCTGAGCTCGTACGTCTCAAAGAAGGGTGTTGAGCTAAGAGAATAAATTCTCCGCCACCAACAAAAATATATTTGAAAGAAATCGGCTTTATATCTCAATTTGTAATGTCAGACATACTATCCATACAAGTCTGTTCCGGGATCGAACAGAACCGAAGGCACTTACAAAGAAGTCCTTGCAATCCGGATATTCACAATCCCGATCTGATTTCCCATCACTTAGGGAATCTCTATACCGGCGCGACTCAGTGCAGAGACAATCGACGAGTTATCCTTTCGTTTGTGTGAATATCCGGTCTTCATCACCGGTCTTCAAATGCTATCCATAACGACGAATCACATATTCGGAATGGGATATATGACACAAAGGTCCTCTCCCGGCTAAACCGAATAGTGAGCGAAAATATTTAAAACATATGGATAGGATTTCAATTAAGCCACAACTTAATAATTCAAAACTTTCTTTCAAATGGTTTAAACCAAACACCATTTCAAATCCTTTAAACAAAAGATTTATTTCACAGAATTCCATTTACGAATTTCAAAACAATTTCCATTTCATTTGGATTAACTCGTTTAAAATCTTTAAATTAAAGATTTATCTTATAGCTTTTAAACCGTTCCCAAATATTCACTTTCAAAATTCATTTCCAAATATTCATCAATAATTTGGTAAACTATTTTAGTTTAAACTTGAAATCTGTTTTATATAATTTGAAATTCGTTTCTCCTATGAAAGCTTTTTATCATTTAGAAACAACAGTCTTATTTCGAAAAAAACTCTATTTCATTTATACAAGTTACAATCTTTGGATTAATTCAAATTTCCAAAAATAATACTTTAAAAAATGGTTTAACTCATAATGACTAGTATAATATCGTTAATCCCTAGTTTCAAATTACAGAATTCAATTTGAATATTGAATTCAAATATAAATTAAAGTATTTAAATTCCAACACTTAATCCAGTTATTCAAAATAAATTTCCATCTTTGAAATTCCATTTCAAAAGCTTTTCACTTCAAACCCAATCCATTTTCAAAACATTTGAATTTAAAAATTCAAATACAAAACTATTTTCAAAAATCTGGGACTTAACCGATTTCTCCGTGAAATCCATATTGGTGTGTGTATAAGTGTGGTCCAGGGGTTTAACACAATTTATGCAACATCATTCAATCATCATAGATCAAATACAACAATATATTCGATAAGCGATATAAATTATGACGCTTATCATTCATACACAGATTCGTAGATATATATATCAAAGATAATAAATTACATCACAGATTACAACACAAATCAGGATAATCATAAAGCATCATATAACAGGGATATCAAACAGTTTACCATCCAATATAATCCAAGCATCCATAGGTAGGATTAATTCAATTATCTGATTAAGTTAAGTTAATCAGATAAATTTCTATGAATAAATTTGCTGGTCATGGGAAAATTAATAATCAATTAACTTCAAAACATTTAGTAAACTATCTTTTAATTAATTATTAATTTATCCTAAATTAATAATTTATTCTTAATTAATTATTCTTAATTAATTAATTAATTACTCCTTAATTGATGATTTTTTTCCTTAATCACCTTCATTAGTTAATTAACTTTTAATAAATTAATTATTCTCAAATTAATTACCTGGGTTAATCTATCACATTATCCTTAAATTTAATTTATTGCTTAATCGCTTGATCAATCAACTTAAATCATTAATTTATATCTAATTAATAATCCTTAGTTTATAAATTAATTATTCCTTACTTAATTTAAACTTTTAATTACTTATTTTAATTAATCCAAATTAATTATTAAAATTAATCACCTTTGTCAATATTCCATACTCCTTAGTCGATTATCTTTCTTAACCAATAACATTTCTTAATCACTTTCTTAAGAAATTATTTTAGATTAAATCATTATTAATTATTTCTAATTATAAATTAATCTAATTTATTAATTTATAAAAAAAATCATTCTTTAATTACCTTATTAATTAAATCACTAAGAACCTTAATTATCCTTAATATAATTCATTTCCTTTACTTATGATTTAATTAACGTTTAATTATATATTTAAAAACATTACACTTTTAAATTCAAATTTAAATTCCATTTTGAATTTAAGATGCAAAATGATTAACCATTTAAACATTAATCAAATTTAAATTCAATTTATAATCCTTTAAAATAAATGTGAAGAACATTTATCATTCAAGTTATTTAAAACAGTTTAATTAATAATTTTTTTTCCTGAAATTTCTTTTATAAAAGAACTTTACCAAAATTCAAGTTTTAAAACATTTGTTTGAAAACTGAACTTAACTTTTAAATTTAAACCACTGTTTAAATCTTATTTTCAGATTTAAGATTCAAATATGAAAATCTGGAAATCTGCAGTTTTTAAAAACCTAAACCCTCATTGAAATAATTTAAAACTTTTTTAAGATTCAAAATCATTTGAATCTAAACTTCAGCTAGATTTATACTTGTTTAAAACTATCTCACAACTTTAAATTCTATTTAAATTTGGTCAAATTTCAAGTTTTCAAACAAATTTTGAAAAAACCTGAAGCAAAACAAACTGACTCGAGGAAATCAAACTTTCTTGGAGTCTTGCCTCACCCTGCTTCGAGTCGAGCTCTCTTATAACCCGAGTCTTCCCCGAGAAAAAACTGCACACCCCCAAAAAACCCACCAGACCTCGAAAATGAACGGTGCACGTGCACCGTGTCTCTGACCACCTCCGGCCACCCACCAGAACTGCAACCCTTCGCCGATCAACTCATGACATCATCACGATCCTCCAAAGCCACTACATCATCTCGAATCAAAATCGAGTTCGCAACTCAAACCTGGAATGCGCAAAAGCCACCAACCCCAAACCTGTCAACGCGTCGCATCCACTCCTCCGACCACCGGAGGTCACGAAATTCCGACCACGACCTCGTCTACCACCCCGCTACCATCCCCCAAAGCCACGTTGAACTCGATCACCTAACGGTGACGAACGAATCGAAACACAAATCCACGTCCAAACTAGGTTTACAAACTAGAGTTCGTCACCAACGCTTCCACGTTCATTTGCTCGCCTCCCCAGAAATTTTCCTGCAACCCCTGTTCACTACTCTACCATCCTAGAGAGCCACGACCTCCCTTAACATCGAGATCACCAGAATTTGCCCCAAACCCATATCCAGTTCATCCCAGAAATGCACACTTATTCCCAAACTAGAAATTATGGTTTTAGTGTTAAAAATCATGTTTTGGTATATGGATTCAATCTATAATCTTGGGTTAATGAATTACAAAGTTTGGGTTTCAACTTTATATACAATTGCACTGTTGGTTTTGGTTTACAAAGTCACTCATTTTTAATTTATCTAAATTTAACATTTAAACCTTAATCTATGATTAATCAAACATCTTTTGTTTGTAACTTAGTCCTATCAACAATTGGTTCCAAGGAAAAATAAATTTATACCACACAGAAAAACTGGAACTATAATAGAGTAGCTTCTGTTGGAAATAACATACATACATCATACATTTATACACACAGCAGATTCACCCAATACAAATTTAGTTCAACAACACTAGCATGCAACAAAATTTGGCTTTAAAGCAACAAAAGTGAGGTTACTCACCTTGGAATTATAAAGAACAGAGGAGAAGATTGAGTTTGAAAATCTGGACCATGAAATTTTCCAAACTGCTCTGTTTTTTTTATCTTTGTTTTTGATCATATTTCCCTGAGCTTTGAAGAGAAGATGGGAACTGGAACTCTTATCTTCTCCGTTCCAGGTTGAAAACTTTGATCTTTCCTATGTCTACAGGTTTTGCAAATTGATCTAGTTTGTTGTTTTTGTTTTCCATGTTTGGAACCGTGATGCTTATCTTCTGGTTTACTCAGTTTCGAATGAACAAAACTGAGATGAAGTTGATCATATAGAAGAAAGTGTACAGGGTATTATATTATTTGTACAGGTGATAATTATACTGTATAATAGGGTAGAGATTTTCTTCCTTTCTTTATGGTGGCTGAAAATCTTCTTTGTACAATATAGGTCATGGCTGAAGTGTTTTAGTTATGGGCTGGAGATACTTGTTGTGCTAGCATTTAATGCCATGTTCTTCCTATCCTTGCTTGTTGACTGCGGCTGAGAGATTTTGTTTTGGTGATAATTTTTGTTTTCTTGCATGTTTATGATAATAGGTTTAGCTAATGTATTGTTATGTATGTACAGTTTTGTGTTGTATTTTATTTTACTTTGTATATTTGCTCTTATTTTATTTTTTCTTTGCATACTAAAACTTTTATATTTGTTTGTATTTACTTTGTTTTGTTTATTTTATTTTATTTTGTCTCCTTACTTTAAAATATAATTGAAATTCTATAACTTTGTTTTGTACATAGATGTTTTATATATTTATTTGGTTCCATACTTAACTTTTATTTATCTCTATTTATAACTCAAATATTTTTTTTACTTCTATTTTTAGTTTAAATATTTATCATGAATTTTACTTTAATAATTATTGTTTTACATTTCTCTTTGTACACATATATTTTATATAACTCAAATTATCATCATTTATAAATTTTTAAATCAATTTATTTATTTTTATACTTGTGTCCAAAGTATATTATTTATTTTTCAAAATCATTTATTTAAGAATTTATTTAAAATCCAATATATACATATATATTCACATATATACAAATTTTCAAATCCATATGACTTTACATATTTTCTATTTGTATCGAGGAAACTCGCTTCCATTTATAATTAATTCTACAAATTTTTATTCAAAAATTCATTTAATTATCAATTTGAATTAAATAAAAATCCTGGGTCGTTACACCAGACGTCTGAATTTGATTTCAGACGTCTGGATTTCGTTCCAGACGTCTGGATTTAGTCTCTGCCTTTTCCAGACCCCTTTCCAAAGTCTGGATATTTCAACCAGACGTCTGAATTTGGTTTCAGACATCTGAATTTAATTTCAGTCGTCTGAAATTTTCTACTAGGCAAAAAAATAGCCTTGATCAAGAATGACAAATCCAAACCGAAATCGACCGAACGAGCGATGAACGCTAGGGATTTATGCCAATCAACAACCCAGCACTATAGGCTCTTCGATACACCATAAATAACATGTTCAAACATCCAAGATAGGATCTTTACGATTTTGACTTCTAAACACCAAAATTGAAAAATTCACCAAATCAATTCAAATCAAAAGAAAATGAACATGAATAGATGTTAGGAATTCATACCTAATGATGTGCACGTAAATGTGCATATTTTTACTACCATATTTATTCTATTTAAATTAAATAAATGATCATATTGGGTATTTTAACTTGTTTAAACCAAAATTCATATTATTTGAAATTGTCACATATTCATCTTCATCCAGGGGAAAAATGGTCATTTTTGTGCATATATTAATTTGAGAACATTTAATTGGAAATTTTTATATTATTTTGTAGGTAATTACACTCAATTACAAGTGGGTTTATGAAGGAATATGCATGCACAAAATGAATACAAAGGAATGAAGATGGAAATAATTCAAAGTGAAGAACATGGAGGACCCCACCTACCCACTACCTAATGTACAAATTAAATGCTAATGCACATGCTAAAAGACATTTAAAGCTTCATGTACATTTAAGTGGGGGATTATTAAAGCTAATGATAACTTGGCCACCACACTTCCTCCAAGGGCATTTTGGGTACTCCCCAAAAATATGCATTAGGGTTTCTAATTTGTATAAATACCCCTTATGTTCCATGTAGCCATCTTCCTCTTAGTTAGTTAGTTTTAGTTTAGAAAATAAATCAAATCTCTCTTCTTTCCATGGCTACTTAGCCATTTCTTCTCTTATGTAATTCTTTTCTTTTATGCAATGTTAATTATTATTTCTTTTTAATTACATGTTCATTTCCTTTTATGCAGGTAGTGTAGATTTTCCTTTATGCAATTAGAATAGTTTTCCATTTCACTTTGCTCTCTTTTCCTTTTCTTTTTCTCTCGTGTTGCAAGCTACATTTGTTCATATGATAACAAATATGAGAGGCTAAACCCCTTCAATTTAGGGGTAATGAAGCACTCTAATCATGTAGCTTCAACTTAATTTGATGTTTATGCTCTCTTTTTATGCTTAATGAGAATGAATGAAGTGGTTTAATGATGTTGTTTAGCTTTGAATTTGATAGTCTATGTTGTTTATAACAAATAGGCTATGCTTAAACAAACAAAACACAAATTGCCTCTTCATCTACATATGATTATGGCAAAGAAGTGATTGTTGAAATTAAAATTTGATGGCTTATATTTCTAATTAATGGTTAATAGGCAATGATTAAAATAAATTTTGCTTTCAACTTTGTTGTCATATTTTATGAGATTTAAAAGTGTATTAGTGGTTGTGTTATAGTTTGATGGTTTATATTGAGCTAATTAATAGCACAAATATACCATACTTATGATAAGCACATCAACTAATTCACTAATGACAAGAAAAGAGAGATCATAACTTCATTTTGTTGATTTATGTGATCTAGAGAGTGGAAATTGCCTCTAAATTGTCTTAACACTCTCATATTTTTATCTATTTTCTTTTGTCATCTTTCTTTTTTCTTTTAGTTAATCACTCTTCCAACTTTGGTTAATTTGATTGAGTAGAATTTTAAAATCATCAATTCCCTGCGGATCGACCCGTATTCACCACGTGCTACACTCGTACACCGTGCGCTTGCGGTATAAATTTTATTTCAAAATTCGTTCGACGGTTTTCTAAACCGATAGAATTTCCGTCGACGAACAAGTTTTTGGCGCCGTTGCCGGGGAATTTGTTTTGATTTTGATTTTCTATTCTTCGGATTATTTTTGTGTGATTTTATTTGTGTGTTTGTTGTGTGTGTTTGCATTTAAAAATAAAATAAAAAAGTTGTTGTGTTTGTATGATTTTTGATTGCATTTTCTTTGTGTGCTTGTTTCTAGTTTCCTTTTCCATTTGCATTTGCATTTATTAAAAAAAGTGAGAGAGAGAACATATACAAATTCATTTCGAAAACAATTTTGTTTTATTGCATTCCATTTACATTATTGCATTTACAGTTCATTTTCTTCTTTTCTTTACATAAAAAAAAGAAAAAAAACAACATTGTTCACTGTTCATTTCACTGTGCAGTCCAACATAACCCTCTCTGTTGCTCCCTTCCCTTCAAACTCTCTGCAACCATTGTCAACCTTCCCCACATTCACTTCTACAAAAGCTCCACAATCTCCTCTCTACCATCACCACAACAGTAAACTACTAGTGCCCAACAGTCAAAACACTGCCTTCTCCCAGCCTACTTGCAACTGCTTACAAACAAGCTTCTGCATCCCATCAACCATCAAACATCCCCTGCCCACTGACCACCAGTCACTAGATAACCACATTCATACATACGACAGTCTATCCATTGCCTCTCATACAACATCAATCGAGATTTGTTGCAACACCACCATAGCAGCCTACAATCCAAAACGGCCTCTGCTACCATTCATTCTTTACCTCTGCCACCATATTCAAAATTGCCATTAACAGTCATCAAACATCCTCCCAACAGCCTAGTTCATAACCACTTCATTGATTCATTAACACAGTTCCTCTCCAGTTTCAACACAGTTCATCCAACTACGAGCACAGTCAGCTCCACCTCAACGATTGCCACAAAGCACATCAATCTCCTGCCACACCTCTGCTCACTGACATCACCATAAACACTCCATAACCAAAGCCTTGCACTGTGTCCATACAATAGACCATCAATAGACCGCGACCATCTCTCACCAAATTTCCACAAAACTGCAGCTCCACATAATACTTCTGACACCACTGCAATTCGCATATACCACCATCAACTACAAACTTCAAACAGCTTCCATTCCCATCCACTTCTCATCACCACACTTGCAATAACAACCTCTGCCCATAACTCCTTAAACCATTACTGTGCTTCCACGAACATCTCCTCTCATTCATCTAATAGCAATCACTTCACAAAAGTCACATCTGCATTTACCGCTTTCACAACCAGAAAACAAACAAGAGCCTTCACCATCTCAGAGCACATCACTTGTCTGCAGCATTCACTTCACCCCAGTGCATTAGTTATCAAGTCCTCATCTCAACCTCACCGCGACCAAACAGCAATCGCCTCTTCCCCAACGCAAAATTGTTCCACCCATTCAAAATCACCACACTCCGCCGCGAACTCACCTGAAACATCACCGTGACAACCGAACCACCTGATAGTGCCACAAACCACCCCCGCAAGCACCCAAACCCCAAAATCGAACTCACCTCTACATTGAAAACTCCATCGCTACCTAAATTCAACCCGCGACTTCCACCCGAGCGAGCATCAAACAACCCCGGTTCCAATTCGAGCATTGAAATCCCACTGCAACCGCCTCGAACGCTAACTCGAAACCCAGCGTCACCACTTCAAACATACCACCGCGACACCATCGCCCAAACTAGTCCAACCAACATTCGACTGCCTCCACCCTACAGTGCAACTCGCAACCCACCACCTCGCTTGAATTGCCTCACTTCATCGGAATCCCAATCCCCTACATCCTACACATCACGCCGAAACCAGAAACCCTTCACAAGCAACCGCGACCTCATGCAGAAACCCTTCGTGAAAACCCACGATCCCAAATTCTCCCACCTGCAGCTGCTACAATCTTGAATCGCAAAGCATTGTTGATTTCAATTTTAATTGCAAGAGTTTGATTTTGATCGCAGGAATTTTGAGAACGTGGGTATTGTATTCTGTTGATTGAGAACTGTATAGTGTAAATTGTTTGTTCTTGGTTTATATTAAGGTGTGCCGGGCTTCTGTTTTTTTTTCATTTTGAATTGCTAATTTGTTTTTACTCCTTTTAGGTTCCATATTTTCAAAAACAAAAAAAGAAAAAAAATTGTTTGCCTTGGTTTTCTGTTGCCTTTTGTTTGTTTTGGTTTGTCTCGTTTAGCTTTTGTTTTCATTCTATCTAGCCCAAAAAAAAAACAAATTTCAAATTGTTTTTCATTTGTTTTGTTTAGTCTTCTTTGATGTATAATTTTTTTTAAGTAAAACCCTACTTTTAAGTTTCCTTTCAAAAAAAAAAGTTGTATATATCTTGCTTTATTTCAGGTTGCCAAAGCAGAATTACAGAAAGAGCAGAAGTGCTTGTTAAATAATTGCTCGCTTTGCTGAGCTTGCCAAAAAAAATATAACTGCTTGCTTATTTATAATTTTCTTTTTATTTGCCTTGCAATGTATATATCTATTGTTTTTGTTTGTCTTGCATTGTTATTTACTTGCATTTAAAAAAAAATTCAAAAAAAAAAAAATCCATTTGTGGTTGCATTATTAATACACGTTTAATTTCTGCTTCCATTTCATCTTAGAATTTTGATTAATAATAACGGTTAGAAATCAATAACACTTAATTGTATATTTACAATTTGTCTTCTTTGAACAATTTAATTTCTTGATGTCTAGGCTACGGCAGAGCAATAATCAGTTATAAATATTACGGTGATTCGTAAATATTATACTGAATTGTTTCTCTGAAGGTACTTAAACCTTCGGCTGCATTGCTACGATGATTCGTAGTGCATCGATAAATCCTACCCGTTACCTGGCTGAGAACTATCTTGTTTATTTAAGACAGTTTGTGATTGTACAATTTTGGGTTAACTTAGGATAAATCATTTGTAATTAGACCCCTGCATTCATTTAGTTGCATTAGTTCATGCATATTTTAAAAAAAACAAAAAATTCAAAATTCAAAACTAAAAAATTGCAAATATTCCTTTTCCTTTGAAATTTTTAAATCCTTTTCTTTGAAATTTCAAAAAAATCCATAACTTTTTTAGAAAAACCAAAATTCAAAAAAAAAATTGAAAAATAAAAACAAAACAAAATTGATTTCCCTTTTCAAAAATAAATTTTCTTTGTAAATATTTTTAGTTTATAAAAAAAACATTCTTGAAAATGTCTGAATATCCATATCCACTTGAATTTTACAATAGTTGTGAAAATCAATATAATCCATATGATTTCAGTCCAAATTCGTATGGATATTTTAACAGCAACTATTTTGAAATAATTCAAATTTCGAACAACAAAATTTTCAAAACGATGACCAACGTTCGACTCTTGAAATAGCATTGAAATGATTTCATCTTTACTCGAACTTTCTGCACGACAAAATCAAGAGATAAATGATTTATGTAATTCTGATTTGTGTAATAACTTGAGTCAAGGATTTCAAAATTTGAATTCAATTTAAAATTCAAACGATTACGATTATAACCCATGCCAATTTAATTTCGAACTCCAAAATGAATTCCAAACTCAACATGAAAATGGGAAAAACTTTTCAAACGAATTTGGCAATGGGAATAATTTTAACCATGTTACGAGTGAAAATTTTTGTTCTCAACAAATCCAAATCGAAAATTCTCAATTTAATAACCATAAATTGGATTTTGTTGAACAAATGAATGAAATTTACGATGATCACATGGATTTGTTGTTGGAAACTTATATGAAACAACGTGAACAACAAAATCAAATCTCAACGTGTGATGAGTCAAGTGATAATCCACCTTTTACCCAAATCGACGATTTTCAAATAACAACTTTTGAATTTGATAATGACGATCTTAATCAAGTTGTTGAAAATACGGTAATTGAGTTGGATTTCAATTCTTTTGAGGGTGCGAAACTCGATTTAAACTTCGATCTTCATTTTTTTGAAAATTTGAATATGACAACTTTGAAACTCGATTTACATGATGAAGTTGTTGATAATCCAACAAATGAAGTCGAATTTAACGAACATGAGTTTTATGGACTTTTTGAAAACGATTTGTTGAATTTTGAAGGGGAAAATTTCGATTACCATTTTGGTCTTGAAATCGATACTTTGAAAGAAATTGAACTTCAATCAATTTTTCTATCTGCCCCAAAATCATCGAAAATAAAACAACTCGTATGATCTTCAATAAAATGACTTTCGTTTTTCCAAATCCACATTCAACTGCGAAATCTTTTACGATTTGGTTTTTCGTGCTTAAACTGTGTCTCACACATTTGACGAGACAAATGAATCGATCTTTAGAAGACCGTTTCATTTACTTTTTGACTGTATACTTTCTCATCCCCTGTAAATAATAATCTTTCATGCAAATATTGGATTTTTATTTTATTTTTCTCCTTCCACTTAGGTTGACTGTGGGGACACAGTCAAAATCAAGTGTGGGGGGAGTCTCATCATCTTTTTGATTTTTCATAGTTTATTTTACATTTTCTTTTCAAAACTTAAAAAAAAAAATCAAAAAAAAAAATGTTTATTTTTAAAGAAACACTATAGGATAAATATATGGTTTTGGCTTATTAAATTGAAAATTTTGAAACTTTATTTGTCTTAATAAAAATAAAAATGAAGTTTGAATACAAATAATAATGGTTTAACTAGTATATAGGAAGATTCATACATGTTAATTATAAAATATATCCTAATTGAAAATCTTTGTTTTAAAAAGTGGTTGATTTGAAGTAAAGATATAACATTTTTTTTGTCTTCTAAGTTAAATGGTGCTAAGATGATTTTGCAAAACTCTCTCTCTCTTAAAAAATAAAAAAAACAAAAAAAACAATAAATCTAAAGTATTCACTCTCATTTAAAAGTCCTCACGGTTATGCATGGGTGAATTACTTGGAATCTTTGATTATGTGCTTTCATACTCATTTAAAAGTCCTCACGGTTATGCATGTATGGAGCACATGTTAAAAAAAAATATAGACTTAGTAAAAACCACATACGGTCGATAGGTGTATGCACAAAAGTGTGTGCACTCGCCATGCTCTGTACTCCCTTCACATAAGCCCAAAAGGCAGTGCATGGGTGGTATATCTGGCCTCAGTTTACCTGAGCTAGGTGTGTAATTTTTCTTGCAAATAATGAGAGAGCAAGCAATTGAAATCCTAGCACTATTTTTACTTATTTGATTTGATTTGTTATTGAAAAGAAATGAAAATACCACTTTGATAAACTTTGATAATAAACTAAGGATTCATTTTATAATTACACTTTGTTATCAAACGAAACAACGAGTTAAACTATAGTCTATTCGTTATGATAACTTGATTTTTATTGGAAATTTAGATGAGTAAATGACTTAAATTTCAAGATAATAACCAAAACCTATATTTAACTTATTATGTCAATTTAAAAATAAATCTTTCATTTGTAAATATTTTCAAAAAAAATTGCATTCACATCTTTGTAAATAATCTTGCATTTTGTAAATATTTTCACTTTGCATTTGGATTTTGTGGGTAGTATCCGCTGGAAACCCTCACGAGACAACACTCGTCCTACTGGGGACACCCAGAGGTTTAACGGCTTGTTGCATACGCTCAATGCAATCGTGCTCCCTACGAAAATGGATTTTATCTTAGTTTTTCTTTATTCGAGGACGAATAAAAAGATAAGCGTGTGGGTATTTGATGTGCACGTAAATGTGCATATTTTTACCACCATATTTATTCTATTTAAATTAAATAAATGATCATATTGGGTATTTTAACTTGTTTAAACCAAAATTCATATTATTTGAAATTGTCACATATTCATCTTCATCCAGGGGCAAAATGGTCATTTTTGTGCATATATTAATTTGAGAACATTTAATTGGAAATTTTTATATTATTTTGTAGGAAATTACACTCAATTACAAGTGGGTTAATGAAGGAATATGCATGCACAAAATGAATACAAAGGAATGAAGATGGAAATAATTCAAAGTGAAGAACATGGAGGACCCCACCTACCCACTACCTAATGTACAAATTAAAGGCTAACGCACATGCTAAAAGACATTTAAAGCTTCATGTACATTTAAGTGGGGGATTATTAAAGCTAATGATAACTTGGCCACCACACTTCCTCCAATGGCGTTTTGGGTACTCCCCAAAAATATGCATTAGGGTTTCTAATTTGTATAAATACCCCTTATGTTTCATGTAGCCATCTTCCTCTTAGTTAGTTAGTTTTAGTTTAGAAAATAAATCAAATCTCTCTTTCTTTCCATGGCTACTTAGCCATTTCTTCTCTTATGTAATTCTTTTCTTTTATGCAATGTTAATTATTGTTTCTTTTTAATTACATGTTCATTTCCTTTTATGCAAGTAGTGTAGATTTTCCTTTATGCAATTAGAATAGTTTTCCATTTCACTTTGCTCTCTTTTCCTTTTCTTTTTCTCTCATGTTGCAAGCTACATTTGTTCATATGATAACAAATATGAGAGGCTAAACCCCATCAATTTAGGGGTAATGAAGCTCTCTAATCATGTAGCTTCAACTTAATTTGATGTTTATGCTCTCTTTTTATGCTTAATGAGAATGAATGAAGTGGTTTAATGATGTTGTTTAGCTTTGAATTTGATAGTCTATGTTGTTTATAACAAATAGGCTATGCTTAAACAAACCAAACACAAATTGTCTCTTCATCTACATATGATTATGGCAAAGAAGTGATTGTTGAAATTAAAATTTGATGGCTTATATTTCTAATTAATGGTTAATAGGCCATGCTTAAGATAAATTTTGCTTTCAACTTTGTTGTCATATTTTATGAGATTTAAGGTGTATTAGTGGTTGTGTTATAGTTTGATGGTTTATATTGAGCTAATTAATAGCACAAATATACCATACTTATGATAAGCACATCAACTAATTCACTAATGACAAGAAAAGAGAGATCATAACTTCATTTTGTTGATTTATGTGATCTAGAGAGTGGATATTGCCTCTAAATTGTCTTTACACTCTCATATTTTTATCTATTTTCTTTTGTCATTTTTCTTTTTTCTTTTAGTTAATCACTCTTCCAACTTTGGTTAATTTGATTGAGTAGAATTTTAAAATCATCAATTCCCTACGGATCGACCCGTATTCGCCACGTGCTACATTCGTACACCGTGCGCTTGCGGTATAAATTTTATTTCAAAACTCGTTCGATGGTTTTCTAAACCGATAGAATTTCCATCGACGAACACCTAACAACAATGAAATTTATAGACGTAGATATGAGTTAAAAAAACTCACTTTTTACACAAAAACAAGGAAGAAGAAGCTTGAAAACAAAGGAGGATCAACCACTCTTCAATCCCAACTCTAGAAGCTCCAAACTAAGATCAAAAGCAATAATTTCCCAAATTAGGTTATAGGAAATCTCTGAAATTGGAGTGAGATTGAGATGGAGAAGAAGAGGGAGATACTTACCTAAGCTTCTCTTTGAATTTGGAGCTAAAACTTGGATTTGCTAAAGAAACTAGGGCTTAGGATTTTAATTTTCCGTCTCCACTACCATTTTTGCTAAAGCTTAAGTTGTAGGAAATGTTATGAACTAATGAAGAGGAGTGGAGTGGAGTTCAGTTGATATGTTAGGTTAATGGGCTGAAACCCATACCCAAAGTCCTAAGGGAAAAGGTCGAAATTTTAGCTAGCTCCAAACATATCAATGTTTACACTCAAAAAGGTTGCAAACCCCATTTTGGACTCAATGGAAGTGGTCTCGAGTCCTAATTCGGCTGTTTGCAAAAAATAGGTTTTCGGACTTAAATCCAACTAATGATGCCATATTTAAATAAAATATTTAAATATACAATCGTTAAATATGCGGGTTGTTACACCTGGTGTGTGTAAACGGGTAAAATTGCATAACTTATAAATCGTTTGAAAAGAAAGGTATCATGTAAGACTTCCCACACATAAACATGGAAAAGTTTTTACCCTACGCCAACCAAAACATTTGATAGGAAATATAGTGATATTATTATAGTCTCTAGGATTTTCAAGTAAATAGAAAATAGCCGAAATTGTTACATTCATTAAATTCCAGCTACTAGCCACAAAGTGGGTAATACAATCAAACCGTAAAGGCACGTAGGAAGAATGGGTTTCCATCAATGGCAGGGCTACTGGGGTACCGTCCGTCACAGTGCGGGGCCTACATCACCATACCGAGGATCCACCCTAAATCCCCTGCAACACAAGGCCGGAACCATCCCTTACTGGATAGTCTCGAACAAGACCACCCGTGGTTGGCGCGACCGACCACACACTAAGCCGAACATAAAAGGGACCTCTAGACAGGGGTAAATCTTGTCCTACTTGGGTGCTATCTACTTAACCTTGCTGCACCTCCCCTGTTTTAGCCATTTCCAGTTGATGAGGCTTGAGGCTACGATTACCATTATAGGACACATCTATCTTAGAATGCTCATCGTCCACCTGACGATGTTTTGAAAGCATTCGATCCATACATGTTCGTTTCGGGTTCGTACGAAACCGAAGGAACTATCTCGTTACACTCATTTTGGAATCACCCTCAAAGTTAACGACCATAGCCCTTGCACTTTGAATCTCCATCTCGAACCTGAAAGTATTATCCCCGTTGACTCATCTTGGAATCACCCTCAGAGTTTTAACGATGAATAGTTCTTACACCTCGAGTCTTCATCTTGAACTCCACATGGATTCACGACCTAACATTTAATTTGGATCGATCTGGTTTTTGGATATCCAAATCTGGATACCTAATCCCGGTCTCACGGAAATCCAAAACGCCATTTTAATGTCCAAGTTGTTTAAAGGTTTAAACAATTAAACTTATATTCCGAATAACATAAACAGATAGACGATTCACATTATCACAGATAGATAATTCATACCGTTCCAAACATCTCATAAAGCAGCACAGATCTCATATCAGAGATATCACATTCAAATCATCCAATATCATTCATCCAATATCAATTAATCACCCAATATCAATTATCCAAAAGCAGGTTTGATTCACTCTTAATCAATTTAATTAACTTCTAATTAAATTAATTGCTAACCTTAATCACTTGGATTACTTTAATCCTTCTTATTTAACATTAATTAATCACAAATTAATTAATTAATCATCTCTTAATGATCGCCCTTAATTAATCTTCCTTGATTAATTATCCTTTAATTACATTAAGTAATTGTTCTTTAATTAATTACACAAATTAATTATCCTTAACTAATTACAGTAATTAACCTTTAATTACTATCATTAATTACATTAACTAATGATCCTCCATTTACATCCATTAATTAATTAACTATAATTAATTACACCAATCCTTAATTAATTATAATTAATTAATCATACTATAATTAATTACTTCCATTAATCAACCTTGATTAATTTCATTAATTATATTAATTAATGATCCTCATTAATTAATTAATCTTTTATTTAATTAAATAATTAATCTTTAATTAACCACCTCATTAGTTAGTCTTAATTAATCATAAACAGTAATTAACCACCTTATAATTGCTTACCTTAATTAATTAACTTCTTAGTTAATTATATTAGTCCTTTGATTAATTACACTAATTATTTAATCCTTAATTACTTCATTAAGTAATCATTAATTACATTAATTAATAATCCTTAATTAATTACTTCATTAAACAATTAATGATCCTTTAATTACTTTCTTTAATTAATTACCTTAACAAGTAATTAATCACATCATTAATTAACCTTAATCCTTTAATTAATTGTTACCCTTTAATTAATTAACTCTTTAATGAATTATATATTAATTAATCCTTTAATTAATAACACCAAGTGATTTACACTTAATCACTTCCATTCAATTACTTTCATAAGTAATTAATTACTTCCATAAGTAATTTCTCTTTTCTTAATTACATTCAGTAATTATCCATTAATTACTTTATCAAGTAATTATACTTAATTAATTCATAATTAAGTGATAATTTTAAATTAATCAAACTATTAACTAATCATTTAAAATTAATTAAATAATTAGTTAACTTCTTATATTTAAAAACCCTTAATTAATTAAGAAAAACATTTATCTTAATAAAACTTTTACTTATTAACAAATCACTTACATTAATTAACTATTCTTGAATCAATAACAATAATTAATTAACCTTTATTATCTACACAAATTAATTATTTTAAGTTAATCAAAATCTTAATTACTTAAAGATAAACTCTTTATTATAATTTATTTACACAATTATATCATTAAACTTTATTAAAATAAAATATAAACATTTAGAAATCAACTTAAAATTAAAAACAATTTATATCATCTAATTTAAACATTAAAATCTTTGAAACCTTTCAAAATGATTTAACAAATTTTAATACATAATCATTTTAACAAACCACTTATTCTGCTTTTCAAAACTTATCTATTTTATATAATTTAAAACTTGTTAATCATATGTCTTTGAAAATAATTACTTTCATAACTTACAAACTCAACTTACCTTGTTTAAAAACTTTAAAACTTGATTCTTTACAAAACAATTGCTTGATTACTTTAAAGCTTGGCAACACTTCTTCAAATTGAAATAAACTACTGCAAACATCAAAATACTTGAGACACACTCGATCTCTTCCCGCATCAAAACACGATGAGCTTGCGTTCGTCTAATGCTTTGAGGAAAACATCGATTCGCACGACACCAACCCGAGCACCCTAATTCCCAGACACGATGTGCACGTGGTGCACGTACACCAGCACCGCCGACCACCGTAGGTCGTCGCAGCGACCCTCGACGATCACTCCTACCCACACAATCACTCTCGTGAACCCTGATCGAACGTAACTCAATCGAAATGAAAACGAGCCGATCTCGACCAAAAACTATAACCACCATGGCCGGAAATCTGCTTCTCCCCATCGCCTTCGACCTCGAGCTCATCTTTCCCCTTCACCGAAGCTTCATCACCCTACCCAGCACCCATTCACACCATAGTGAACCACTCCGGTCTTTGGCCCACGTCGACATTCGCTCGAAACCATCGGCCATCAAAAACGACAGGAAACCCTCCAACACCAATCTCAAACCACCACAACAAAAGAAAAATCAGGCGACTATTTTTCCCTTGATCGCCGAGCTACCTCCTCCATCCAGACCAAAGCCTTATGTCGATCTCGACTTCGTTCGTCGGAATTTGGCGAAAGTACCAATTCCGATCAACTAAGAAAAACACAGCAATTACCAATCTAAAAATCATGAGATGTATATTAAAATTCATAATTTCAAATCACGAACACATTCATGCAATTTAAAACAGAAATTGCATTGATAGATTTTTAACATATATATATTTTTCACTGTTATTGCATTTTAAAAATGATTTGCTGAATTAAAAATACTAATTCTATTTTTAAAATCAACAACGGACATAAACAATCAACTTTCATTCAAACATCAAAGTCTAATATTGATTCTATATGGAGATTTGAATTTTCGAAGGCAAAGGCATAAACTGAAACAACAGAGAACAGGGTATATATATAGCCATATTTACACACACATACATATATATCAATTCCATTATAAAAACTAAAAATTTTCATGCAACATCAGTATCAATTTCACAGATTAACACATGCATTACAGATAAACACAAATTAAACTGTTTTTAAAAAGTTTACTTGCCATTTTTATAAGCAGAGAACAGATTTTCATGTCCATGCTTCTAATCTGAAAAATGCTAATTTGAATTGCTGTTGAATCTTTAGCTTGATGCTTGTTGTCAATCTTTATTTTTGATTTGCAAAATCTCAGATTGCATTTGAAAATTTGAACTGATGTTGAATTTGCCTTGCCTGATTGTACTTGAAAATTTGGAAACAGTTGTTGACTTTGCCTTTGATTTCTTTCCTCAGATTAGTTTCCAGGTTCCGTTATATTTTTCTTTTGGTTTGTATAAATTTTTTGTTGAAAATCAAGAAAAGAAGAATTGAAGCTGAGAGATAAAAATCAGCTCTCTCCTTCATATATTTTTAAAAAAAAATTTAAACTTTAATTATCAAAGGAAAATATAGCCACTTGTTCACTTATATGCTTAATAGCTTACAAATGTTTAAATCATGACTCTATAGGTTTACAAGTGTCTTATCACTTCATTATTGTTTTACAAGTGTTTAAAGACAATATTAAATAAATTTCTTGTATTTATGCAGTATATTTACATGTGTATATAAATTGTTTGTCTTCTTATAAATAAGCTTTTAAATTTAAATAAATATACAAGTGTGAAATTTTGTAAACATTTGTTTATAAATAGCTTATGTTTTTAAATCAATAAATGTATTATATGTTTATATGCTTGAAGATTTTATTTTAACTTCATATATTTTTACAAACCAAATTGTCTTATGATTTAATTTTAAAATGAAATAATATTGAAAACAAAGGAAAATGAACTTTTAATTTATGTCTTATTTTAAACCCAAGCTTAAAATACAATTTAAATGATCAAGAAATTATCTTTGTTGCTAAAAACTTAAATTTCAAATAACCTTTGAAAAGTATTATGTTAATTTCTAAATTACAAACTATGTATATATTTAAAGTTTGAAAATACTTTTATTAAATTCAAACCAATATCTTTCCATTTCAATATATACGAATATATACATTTTAAATGGAAAACATTTTTAGATATTAGTTTTGAAAATTACTATATTGAATTTTAAAACAAATTTCAAATCATAATATATATGTTTTAATTTGAAAACACACATTTTTATTAAACAAAAGGCTTTCTATTCACAACATATATACCAAAATACATATTATAAATAGAATCTATTTTTATTAGATTTGAAAGATAAATCTTTACAAAATTGTTAGAAAAGATATTAATAATCATTGCCAAATTAAATATTTATTAACTTTTTAAAGGAATAAAATTTCCAATTAAAATAGTTATAAAAGAAAATTATCAAATCAATTTTATTATTATTTTTATAAAGATAATTTTTTCCACATTAAATATTTATGGAAGAAAATTATTATATAATATTATCAAATTTTAAATCAATATTATCAGTTTTAAATAATTTTTAAATGAAGATTATCAAATTGCTAATGCCTAAAATTCCGGGTCATCACATTCCTCCCTTCTTAAAAGAATTTCGTCCCCGAAATTCAAAAGCAAAGATAATTTAATAATCCAGTAAAGATTTCACTCTCCAACAGCAAAGCATACCTATCATCCAGTTACTAACAGCCAAAACAACCAATCAAACAATCAAACCTAACTAATTATCCTGACACAAATCAGGATAGATTTTTCTAATACTATCTAGAATTTCCCAAATATATAAATTACCAGAATACTCGCTCCACAGAATCTAAACTAACAATACCACTATGATCCAGAGCTCCCTCTCCTTTAGATCTATTAATCTGAACAAAATATCAGACTATACTCAAGTCTAGCTCAACTTCCAAATCCTTCTGAACTGCTGATTCCACAATTAGAGGTAGACCATACACATACTCCCTCAGAGATACGTGAAATAAATTGAATCCCAGCCATCCAAACTGGAAATTCAATCCTATAGACAAAAGAACTTATTCTATCAAGAATACAGATAAGAAATCCCAAATATCTTGGAGCTAGCCTTCCAATCTTATCCAATTACTGCTCTCTTAACCAGAGAAACCTTGACAACAACGAAGTCTCCAACTTCGAATTCCAAACTCCTTGTCTCATATCTGCATAACTCGTCAGACAATCCTGGGCTATCACATCCCTTCCTAAAACAGCTCAACCTATGTTGATGCTTCCAGAAACAACTGGACCAAAACAAACCAGTTTCTGGATCCTACTCAACGAAATGGTCTTTCCAACATTTGCTGAAATCCAGAACACAAGCTCTACATCCCAAGCAATAGAAGACCGAACTTACTTCTCTAGTCTGGAATAGCCAAAAAAGGTGGTATTCGCCATTCCGATCTTTAGATCCCGAAAACTTCTTGTAGAAATCCTCTAATCCAAAACACTACAATATCTGGTTGCTTCTTCTCTAGAACAGCTGCCACCAGCTTCCGCTGCATAACTCTGATTCCGAAGTAGATGAGAATGCTGTTAATAAACTTATCCAACATATCCTGGAAACTCTGTTTATCAAATCCACAAAATCTTAGTGATCCATCTAACTCGGTCACACAACTTCATAGCAGAATCCAAACTTGAAAACTAGATCCGATCAATCCATTTCCAAAAATTTCTGAGCTGCTACATCAACTCTTCTCTCTTTAAGAACCAGCTAACCACCGGTATCGCTTCTGGAACCAAGTCGATACGGAACTTAAACTTCAGATGCAGATGAACTTCTGACTTCCTTAATGGTATCCAAAAATCTCTTACTACTGTAATAGCTCCTACTTCCTCATGAGAAGCCTCAATCTCAAACAAAAGATTACCCAAAATAAACTCCCAAACTAATTGCAAGTCACTTTTGCGATCCTACCTAGTTCGGATTCCAAAGAAACTGTTCTCTCTTCACCAATTAGAACAGGCTTAAGCTTCTCCAAACCAGGTTAACCCTTGAAGAAAGCCTTCACCATCTGCCCGGATTGCAGAAAGAAAACTACAAAGATTCTTGAATTATTGGAGAAATGAGGCCACTCTGCTGCTTCCGAACTCCACCTCAAGGACACTGCTAAGCAAAGAGACCTTCTTGTCTGCACACAAACACCTCTAAGCTGCACTACTACCATAGCTACCCAAAAACTTCTAATCCAAAGGCTCCTTGAACCCCAAGGCCATCAACTAACTGCATACATGACTCCTCGAGATGGGCAGACATCCCCAAAAGAAACTCGGGCTCCAAACCAAGCATCAACGTCTCAATCTCCTTAAGGGGTGAAAATGAGACCATGTCGTAGCGAAGCAACTTATAGACCTTAGTCTCATATTCCAAAACGGACAAAACTCCTTCCTACGGTTGCCAAGATACCATCACTTGCTTCTGCACATCCGACAGATCCAAATTCCTAAAAATCCGCTCACACGAGCGCAACCAATCTTACACTTCAAGGATGGACTCCGAATCTTTAAAAAGATTTCCTTCGGAGAACTGAGAAATCCTTACTCCAAGCTACAAAGCTCATTCGAGACGGTATTGGGTCTACAGTCTCGACAGATACACTTCCAACCTCAACATTCGAGCCTCTTCCATTAGTGGTAGTCGTGTTACACACACAGCACTGCTCCATCTACCTCTAGAACTTATGTTGGAAAACCCGTACAGGTAATCCCAACATATATATATATATATATATATATATATATATATATATATATATATATATATATAAGTACAAGTACACTCTCTCAAGAAAGATAGAAATCACTTCAAAGCCTAGGTATTCACTTAACCTAGCGCTCTGATACCAACTGTCACGACCTGTCTTTCTTAGCCCAGAAAGACGCATCATGAATTAAGAAAGAAAGGGATAGAAGAAGAAAAGATAGGAAAGAAGAAACTCAACAACAATAGATTCTCACAACGGAACGAATGAAATATAATATATCACATAAAATATTACGTAGTATCATATACATCAGAGTTACACAACTCATACATCTCATATTAGACAGTTATAAACACTTGTCTAATTATACAACTCAAGATATCACAAAGATACAGACACAACTCAAACACAGCAGAACCACTATATATCTACTTGTTGAAGCCTCCTACTCCAAGTCTCCTCCAGAATTCGTCAAAGCTAACCTGAATCCCTCGACTACTCATACATAATATGAGTACCCAAGAGTTTAATAAAACAGAAAATAAACACTTGGGTCAGACATGGGTCTGGTGTGAGCAAATGGGTTAAATTTGCTTAACTTATAAATCCTTTGAAAAGAAAGGTATCATGTTAGACTTCCCAAACATAAACATGAAAAAGTTTTACCTTACGCCAACCAAAACATTTGATAGGAAATCCAGTGATATTACAATAATTTCTAGGGTTTTCAAGTAAACAGAAAATAGCCGAAATTGTTACATTCATTAAACTCCAGCTACTAGCCAAAAAAATGGGTAATACAATCAAAACCGTAAGGGCACGTAGGAAGAATGGGTTTCCATCAATGGCAGGGCTATTGGGGTACTGCCCGTCACAGTACGGGGCCTAGATCGCTGTACCGAGGACCCACCCTATATCCCCTGCAACACAAGGCCGGAACCATCCCTTACTGGATAGTCCCAAAAAAGACGACCCCGTGGTTTGGCACGATCAACCACACACTAAGCCGAATATAAAAGGGACTCTAGACAGGTGTAAATCTCGTCCTACTTGGGTGCTGCCCACTTAATCTTGCTGCACCTTCCCTGTTTTAGCCATTCCCGGTTGGTGAGGCTTGAGGCTACGATTACCTTTATAGGACACATCTATCGTAGAATGCTCATCGTCCACCTGACGATGTTTTGAAAGCATTCGATCCATTCAAGTTCGTTCCGAGTTCAAACGAAACCGAAGGCACTATCTCGTTAGACTCATTCTGGAATCACCCTCAAAGTTGACGACCATAGCCCTTGCCCTCTAAATCTCCATCTCGAACCTGAAAGTACTATCCCTGTTAACTCATCTTGGAATCACCCTCAGAGTTTTTTGTCAATGAATAGTTCTTACACCTCGAGTCTTCATCTTGAAATCCATATGGATTCACGACCTAATGTTTAATTTGGATCGATGTGTTTTTCGGATGTCCAAATCTGGAAACCCGATCCTGGTCTCACCGAAATCCAAAACGCCATTTTAATGTCCAAGTTGTTTAAAGGTTTAGACAATTAAACTTATATTCGGAATAACATAAACAGATAGATGATTCACATTATCACAAATAGATAATTCATATTATTCCAAACATCTCACAAAGCAGCACAAATCTCATATTAGAGATATCATATCCAAATCATCCAATATCAATCATCCAATGTCAATCAATCATCTAATATCAATCAATCATCCATAAGTAGGTTTAATTCACTCTTAATCAATTTAATTAACCTCTAATTAAATTAATTACTAACCTTAATCACTTGGATTACTTTAATCCTACTTATTTAACATTAGGTAATTACAAATTAATTAATCAATCATCTCTTAATGATCTTCCTTAATTAATCTTCCTTGATTAATTATCTTTAATTACATTAAGTAATTATTCTTTAATTAATTACATAAATTAGTTATCCTTAACCAATTACGGTAACTAACCTTTAATTTCTATCATTAATTACATTAATTAATGATCCTCCATTTACTTCCATTAATTAATTAACTACTAGTGCGAACCCGTGCTACGCACATGGACTTCACCAAAATTTTGTTTAGTGCCATGTTTTTCGATTTAATCATATGAATATGAAACTGTATTTATGGTTTTTGCTTCAAATTTTAAAATTAAAAGGTAATGTGTTGGTAGAATGAATCAAAAATAAATTAGTTCAAATGGTAATTCACTCATGATTGCATCTTTGTACTTGTTCAGATTAATTATTGACTGACACATTTAGGTGTAATGTAAATTTATAGCAAATCAGACATTAATTGGTTATAAGAAAATAATAGTTGCATAAAAAATTCGATAAGAATGAAAATATCTAACACCAATAAGGTAATAAATAAAAATTGAAACATGTCTGCAACCATCAACAGACAGTATAGAAAATCTACCTCCAACAATAGAGCTAATACCACCAAATTTTTAAACAAATGCTAAAACCAAGCTCTCCCATCTTTAATTAGTTCCTTGATAATCAAAAAATTTAACAAAAGACTATCGAAATTTTTTTATGAACAGTGAAACTATACATTCCTTCTAAAAACAGTGAAACTATACATTCCTCATAGAAGGCAGTAAACAGATAAAGATTGTTTGTTCACATTTATAAGCCTTATCATATAAGGCACATATATTCAATATTATCAAATCAGTAGCAAATCAAACTTATGTACAGTTTCTCGTTGTTTATTATTGGCTGCACCAACTTGTTCTTTCAGTACAAACTATTCTTTATTACCGGTTAGCTAATTTGAGTACTTTTTTACGAGAAGCCAAACACATGTACCACACAACTTTACCATGAGAAAACAAATAATGTCTAATATGTCCAATAATCAACACCTATTTACTTTCAAAATCAATACTTACCATACAGAATATATAATATATGAAAATAGGGAAAACAAAATTGAAATGGGAACACGGTAACTTGAACTTGAAACGATCCATTGCTTGGAATTTGTGAAACTTGGATTGATTTATGCTTCATCAGGACATTTACTTTCTTTAAACCTGACACATAGATTAATGGTTATACCGAAGAAGCGGAAGGAATCAATGAGTCTTAAGCTACCGACGATTGTAGGTTTAATGGAAGGAAACATGATCTATTTAGTGGAGCAATAAGTCAGAATAAACGTGTAACTCACAAAGCTACTCATGTTTTTAGCTTTTTTTCCTGAACATCTCATATAGTCTCTATATGTTGCTAAGTAAGTGGTAAAATGATGACATTAAAAATTTGTTGGATGGATAGTCATCAATTTGTTACCATACTTTCATATTAGATAATTAATATGTATGATTTTAGTGGAAAAGGTTCAAGTAGCACATCTTTGAATAGTTTTAAAACCAATACAAAATATCATGGCAATAACACATTTCAAAATTTTATAAAGTGTTGAGGTTGCATGGTTTGAAGGTGGAACATGATGCTTGGCCAAAAATAACGTAACAGTTATGTGTTTGATTAAGGTAAAGAGAATCCTACTTGTAACACATCATTTTGTGTGTTGAGATTTTTCATCCCTAACACAATAACTGAAATTTCACCAATGTTACAGGCCCGTTAGTTTCAACCTACAAACAAAAAAAATATTTCATTAGTAGAAATTAAAAACAGAAGTTCAGATTGTGGATCAAATTTCAGACTGTACTTTTTACTATGTGAAAAAAGTGTACCATATAGCGGGAGCATTATCACGACAATTAAAAAGGTTAAAGACACCCCTGAAACTGCCTTTCTCACCTTGACATTTTCAAAAAATAGAATGAACCCCACTAATTACTCCTAACCCCAGACTTGTTCCTTTATTACCCTTTATCTTTCCCCACCATAATTACATGCTACTTTAGCTCACATATTCAAGCACTCCACCTTTACATTATATTGTTTGTCTTATAGGGTTTGACCAAAGTTTTCTAGGATTATTCAGATTAAATTTAAAATAAAATTGTATAAAACATGAATTTCTTTTTTCATTTGCTTCGATTGCTAAGTTGGGACTTGCTTAAAGTATAGCGGGAAAATCTTGGTCATGAAGTGAATTGAATCAAGTATAGAGGAAGGAAGAAGTGGTGTAACATGAATGAAAATTATTGTATGTCGGTGTATTTGATTCTACTAAGGCTATTCATGTTTCATCATTAAGGTCACCATAATACCAAAATTACAGTTGTAAAATTTTGGCATATATAATGGGGTGTAGAAAGCATTACGTAGGGGATGGATAGAAGTAGCCAAAGAAAATATGTTGGTATGGAAAGAAATATGCTAAAAGTTAAATCAAAACTAACGGATCCATGTATCAAATCGATAGGGATCAATTTTGACCAAAAGTTGATCAAATAATGTGTAACCATGACAGTAGGGGGCAGTCAACGGCTACTTGAAAATAAATTTAAAATTCGTCTGCATCTATATTCGAAAATTAAAAAATATCCAAAATCCAAAAAAAGATACGAATATGGATATGATGGTGTACGCATTCGATAATTATTCGTCCGACTTTTTCCAAGTTAGTAGTTGATATTATGTATATTTTAATACATCAAATGATTGATATTTACTATTTTGTCATGGAAATAACTCATAAAATATGTCTATAAATGAATATTCGTTGCACAAAACTATTTTTTATTATCATATTTTTTATTTCTTTTTATTTTTTTATAAGCATTCGCACTAAAATGGTTTTGTGTTAGGCCAATTTTTTAATTTATTCATTTAAATTTATTAATTATGGACGGAATGGATAAATATCTGATATTCGTCTGTATCCAAAAATTAAGCAGATACAAATATCCGAAAATGGTTTCAGATATGGATGCAACACTATTCATATCTGAAAGTATCCATTGATAGACCTATATGAAAGATATAAAAAATTGAAAAATGAAAATATACGGTACAAATAAAGTACATAACCACAATCTCTTTTACCTACTTGATGAGAGGATGAAAAACAAAAAGGTTATGACTATGATCATCAATGAGTTTGGGGTGTACTAATCTACTAAAACTTTAACTTTATGACTTATCATATGATTATTCCAATAATAGAGCAAAGCTAAAACTATGTGCAAATTTTTGTTCCACTCATGGTATATCTGTAGGGTAATTATGTTGTCAACCAAAAAATAGTCATTTTGTTAGTTTCATATATAATTGATAATTAAACATGATCATAGGTGTAGGTATGTTATGCGTGCTTAAAGTAATATTTTAATCACCTTTTTTATACCATTTTCTAACCAATTATATCACACTTTTGAACGTTCATCTATGTTGTCGGCCTTATTGAAAAATATATTGAACCGCTGAACACTGCAATGATGTTACTCCTAGTTCTTAGTAAAGCAACCATATAAGAAAATTGGGACATAAAGAAGTAATATGTTATTCAAACAAAAGAGCATGCAGATACGATAAATTAAATTATATTAGAAATAACGATGAAGGAAACTTTAGAATAGAAGATGACAGTTCAAGAATAATCAAATCATAATTAGTGGGATCCTATTTTGGGTTGACTTTATTGCTATAGTAATTACTATTTACAAGAAAAAATAAGCATTTGAATTATATGATATGGTGTTAAAGATTTGAAATTGTCACTCTGTATATATCAACTCTTCCTTTGCGGGCCGTTGTTTAAAATTATCAATAACATGACTTATTGAGCTCATTTTATCAATTTATCGTAAGGAAAAAAAACCATGCTAAGAAGCAAACCTACAATTAAATGACTAGCAGTTTATTGTTTACTGCACCCAGTAAGTTGACCTATAATGATTCCACTCTAATGCGATTTCAATAAATTGAGCAAAGCCACCATATTAGGAAAAAAATGAATGTGAAAATGCTCATTATTAAGCATTCAAAGTTAAAACGTCATAACTCAAATGTAATAGAAAACTGCTCATTACATTTGATTTAGCAATAAAATAAGATTGCATCATTGTAACGACCCTGGATTTTTAGCCCCGTTTATTTTAATAAATGTTTAATCTAATTTAAATACAATGTAAATTGGACATATTAAAATGCTTATGATTTGGGAATACTGCCAATTTATTTATTTAAATTGTATTTTTAAAAGGTACTGGACTTTGGGAATTCAAAATAAAATCTTTTGATAATATTATAATAATATTTATTTTATATAATTGAATTAAAGCACTTTACTTTGTTTACCTCTGATAAATATACATATGAATAATAATGTTTGAAATTTAAATAAATCTCTTTATAATATTTATCTTATTCCATTAAATTAAAATACTCTATTTTGTTAACATTTGATATAAATATCTATAGATGATAATGTTTAAAATTTAAAATCAAATTCTAGTAATATAAACTATAAATGTAAAATATGAGTCAAACTTATGCATATAATTTGAATAAATTATAATTGGAAATAAATATAAAAATAAGTATTAAATATAAGAAAAACTTAAGAATATAATGTAAATATTGATAATCAAAATATAAAATATAAATATAAATAAATGAGCATATGAATATCAATTGAAATATTGTTAGCTGAAGTACAAGTACAAGTAAATATAAGTAAGTAATTTATGAAATATAACTTAAATGTTGATAGCTAAAATACAAAATAAAAATGAAAATAAAGGCAAGTGAATAAGTATACAACTACATAAGATACAAGACAAGATTTTTAATAACAAAACATATGTGTATAGAGTTCAAACTAAAATAACACGACAGAATAAGGCCTCATTTGCAAGTCAAGTAATGGCCTGCAAATATGTATATTATAGTTCAAACTTGAAGTTAATAAAAACAACTAACATAATAACAAAACAAAGATCTTTATATAAAGCTTCTCACTCAAGCCATTGACGTGCAATATATATGTCTACAAATAAATATCTTTATACATAGTACACTATACTATAATTGTGTAAACATAATTAGCAACCTAAGCATTTAATTTCCATCTTCTCAGTACATTATTTTGTCAATTCATATATTTACAAACCTGAACATCTCAGACATAAAACATGTCCAGCCGAAATTGCAAAATCATGTTATATTGCAGGAAGTTAATTACAAAATCAATCTGGTCAAAATATAAGCTGTCTAGATACAACCTACAGCTGTTCAAACCATTTCTATATATACAACATCCTAATTGGTTCGTTTACAAACTTAAGAAGTAAACCTGAGTAAAGGAAAAGAAAATAATAAAATCTTGTCCTTGTAAACTCAATCAAGTTCAACAGCAAAACAAGAAAAGTTTTCAAGAATTCAAATCTGCTGTTGCTTCATCAAACTTTGCTTTCTGTTTCAACAGTTTGTTCTCTGTTCAATTGATTTTGGTGAGTAAACTTAATATTAAATTTATGTTAAAATATGATCAGTAGATTATTTTGTCAATATGGTTTGGATTACTTCTTTATCTCTATAAATATAATTTGTTTGACAAATACAGAGACATGATTCTTCTCTATTCAGGGTTTGGGATGAAACCATCATGTAAAAAAAACTCGATCCCTCTATTTCTATTCACTTTCAAGCTTTGATGTTTAAAGTAAAAAGGTGTATTTAGGTAAGGACTTTGATCTAAAAATAGTTTCATGAGGTAAAAACGTTTACAGGAGGAAAGATGAAATTTTTACAGAGGATACTTTAAATTTTGAAATTTTCGAAATTAAATAAACACTGATTCAAGTACCTAGTTTGAATCCTTATACAAAATGATGATTTTTAAGATGAATCTGGTGATTTTTAGTGGTGAGATTTGTAAGCAGTTTGGAGATGTTCATTTGAGGAAATTTGATCGAATTCAGGTGATCGATGGAACTGGTGGTGGTCGGGTTGTGCGAGGAGGTAGAGGAGCTTGCTGGGGGGACTGGAAAATGGTCGGAGGCGACGGCAGTGTCGTTTTCTTTTTTTTTAACCTAATTTACTGGCGTTTGAACTCGTGCTCACGGTGCCTCCTCCAGTGCATCGAGCTGTACGAAATTTAGGGGAGAGGTAGCGTAGGGGATGGACTAGGAGTGGCCGGAGTTGTGAATTTTCTGGTGGTCGGTTGCGCTTGGACGAAGCTATTTAGATGAAGAGGGGAGTTCGAGTTATCGATCTGGGAGCTCGATTTCACCAGGGGTTTGAACGTGTCGATTTGAGCTTTGTTATCGATTATAGTGTGGTTTCGTGAATCGTTAGGGGTGGCGAGGTTCGCCAGATCGCTGGGAGCTGATGTGCACGTGCACGGCAAGAAGTGAAGTGTCAGTGGTTTCGAAAGCAAGCGAGAGGGAAATGAATCGAGATGAAACTCGGGGATGGAAGCCTTGGTCTCGAGTTATAGCACAGGCATCTCGTGCCTATGACTTTTAAATTTAACAGTTTATAACTTAAATAAAATAAATAGAGAGATGGAGGAGGGAAGAAACAGGGGACTCGGGAAGAATATGTTGGAGCTCGGGTTTAAACCGAGTGATCTGAAGTTTAGCTCGAGTCAAGTTGTTAAGGATTTTGTAGTCGGTATTTATCCAAATGTAAGATCTAAGGGGGATAATTTAAGTAACAGCAAAATGATTAAGGGTGTTAAGTAATTTAAAATTGTAATTTAAAACTAAATGAAAATTTTAATTTAGAAATGCTACGAATAATTAAATGTTAATAAGTTGGAAAATTAAAGTAAATTAACTAATTAAAGACAATTCAAAATATAGAATAATTAGTTTAACATCTAATTAAAAATTAATAACTATTTTTCTGGTTAATGAATTAATTCATTAGTAAATAAATAAATGGATAATGAAATATTTATTAAAAATGGAAGTATTAAGTGATAATAAGTAAAGATGGTTAAATTGAATTACAAAGATTATTAAAGAATGGTTATCAAGATGTTTGGAATTAATTAATAAATTAATGATGAATGTATCAAGGGTTGATTAAATTTTTAAGAAAACAAATTAAGACAATATAAGTAAATTAAACAGATTAAACCACACATGGATGGTTCTTGATTGATTTACTTTTGACTATTGGATGGTGATTACTATATGATGATATTATTCTGTGATATACCTGTTCTGATTATATGTGATTTATCTGTGATCAATGTTATATAAATTAAATTGTTAAGTTTAAATAGACAACTTGGCCTTTAAAACACGTTTGGATCTGATGAGACCGGGATCGGAATAATCGATTTGATATTCGGAAACCCACATCGATCCAAATTAAACGATATGTCGTAACTTATCAAATGAAGATCGAGATGGAGTTAACAGAATGCAAGGGTTATCGTCGTTAACTCTGAGGGTGATTCCAAAACGAGTGTAACGAGATAATGCCTTCGGTTTCGTTCGAATCCGGAACGAACTTGTATGGATTGAATGCTTTCAGCACATCGTCAGGCGGACGATGAGCATTCTAAGAATAATGTTCTATAAAGGTAATCGCAGCCTCAAGCCTCATCAAACGGGAATGGCTAAAACAGGGGAGATGCAGCAAGGTTAGGTGGGTCATGCCCAAGCAGGACAAGATATTTCCCCTGTCTAGATGTCCCTTTTTATTTCGGCTGTGTGGGCGGTTGCTAGCTACAACCGCGGGGTTTATCTTGTTCGGGACTGTTCAGTAAGGAATTGTTCCGGCCTTGTGTTGTAGGGGGTCGGGAGTGATCCTCGGTACGGTGATCTAGTCCCCGTACTGTGACGGGCGGTACCCCAGTAGCCCTGCCATTGTTGGAAATCCATTTTCCCTACGAGACCCTACGGTTTGATTTGTATTACCCACTTTGGTGGCTAGTAGCTGGAATTTAATGAATGTAACAATTTCGGCTATTTTCTATTTACTTGGAAACCCTAGACACTATTATAATATCACTGGATTTCCTATGAAATGTTTTGGTTAGCGTAAGGTAAAAACTTACCCGTATTTATTTGTGGGGAGTCTTACGTGATACCTTTATTTTCAAATGTTTTCAAAGTTAAACAACTTTGAACCGTTTACTCATACAAGACCCATGTCTAACCCGGAGTTTATATTTTGTTTTTCATAATCTCTTGGGTACTCAAATTTTTATGAGTAGCCAAGTGATAGGTTTCGGACTTTGATTTCTGGAGGAGCTTGGAGCAGGAGTTTCCAGACGTATGTTGCTATCTATCTACGTCCACTGTGTTAGTTGATGTGTACTGTATCTCTGATGTATATAGTGATAGATGTATGTATGACTATCATATGTATTGATATTGTATAACTCTGATATATGTAAAACTATATTTATGTGATATATTACATTTTGTTCCGTTCCGCTGTGAGATTCTGATGTTGTTGGTCTTTCTTTCTCTTTCTTTCTACTTCTATCCCTTTCTTTCTTTATGACGATACGTCTTTCTAGTAGTAGAAGGGCGAGTCGTCACAGTTGGTATCAGAGCATAGGTTAGTAATAACCTTGGCTCCGGTAGGAATCACTCATAGAATAGAGTCAGTAGTACTCTAAAATGAGTTTGAGTGTATTAATAGATATGAGCGCGTATTTGTTAGTGAATATAATTTTTTTTTTATATTGTGTTGACTTATCCGTTGAGTGTTTAGAATTCTAGTCGATGTGTGGGACGCCATTTAATCGATAGGGATTTCTAAACTCTTAAACAAGGTAAACCAACACAGTATTATTTTTAAAAGCAGGGTAAATGAAATAATTTTATCCAAAATTATATTTTGTCATAAAAGAAATATTTTTTTGAAACTATTATATACATTTGAATGTTTGGTTGTTAATACTATAGTTGAATAAAAATTTAAAATTTGGGTGGTTTATAACCAAATAAAATTATCTAAGTAAGGTTTAAATAAAAAGGAATATAATTGAAATTAGATTAAAACAGAATTTAAGTCCCGTAAATTTGAAGGTGTTTAAATGAATTTAAACAAAAGGATTTGGGAATTTGAAATCTTGTAAATGTTTAAAATGTTTTTCCAAAGATTCGATGGCGATAATGGAGTATTGTTTTCGAAAATATTGTTGAATAGAAATTGTTTTGGGAGGAAATTGTGAAAGTAAGAAGCGCTGAACTCACTTCCGTCGCTGGAAAATAATCCTGATGATGATGGCCACATCATCAGTATTCATTTTCGAGTTTCTAAAGTGATGGATTGCTATCAGGATAGTGGTCATGATATTGTTTGGGGTTGTTGGGTATACAAGTTGTTTTAGAAATTTTCAAAAAGAGAAAATTTGTTTTGGTGAAAACAAGTGTTTGGAATTTGAAAATTTGATTTGACACCAAGTGGGTAAGTGTGGTTATCCTTTCAAAATGGTTTTGGAAATGAGAACCGGGCAATTGAATTCTAAGAATTCTATTTAATAATGTGAAAGGTTTGAATAAATCAACTATCGAACTTATAAAGTAAAGTTGATATTAATAAGAAGAAATCAGGAATTTTAATCCCGGAATTAAAATTTAACTTAAGTAAATGAAAATAAGAAAACATATTGGAGTTTAAGCCGAGATAAGTTAAATGGAATTGAAGTTCAAAATGAACTTAATTGGATATAAAATTTGAAGGTAAAATGATTGTAATTGCACGGTGGAAATTTATACTTTAAGATAGTAAGTGTTATATGTATAATCTGAAATTGTGATTATAAGATAAAATGACCCAAATGAGTAATATAAACTTTTAAGTAAACAAATAAGTTTTGAGTTCATATATTGAGAAATAAATTTAAAGAATGGTAAGTAGCTAAATTTAACTAAAGTTGAGTTGGAATAAACCTGAATTTAAATGAATTCAATCGAGTTATTAATATATTGAATAGAATAAAATTCTTATTTAAATAAGTAATATTGAATTGAAACAGAAATGGAGTAAGTTGTAAGCAAATCTAATTCAAGCATAAATTAAAGTCAGAATTGTTCATGTAAATTTAAGAATGGATAAAAGAATAAACTAATCAGTAAATAATTGGGATTTGATTAAAGGAAAATCAAATCAAAGATTTGAATGGAAATTGGTGAAATAGAATAAACCTAAGTTGTTAGGTGGAACAGTTTGAAGAAAATAAATAATTTAAGTAAAATTGTGAAATGATTATTTAAAATACTGGTTGTCAAGTTTAATAAACTGGTTTGGAATCAAACTTTTGAAATAAAAGAAAATGCAATGTAGAGACGGTGAATAAATTAATTGGGATGGAATAAGTGTAAATTGAGTTGGAATCAATTTAAGTTTTGTCATAAAGCTTAAATAATTATTTATTCACAATAGTATTGTCAAACTGCATATAGAAATGAGTTGTTTTGAAGTAAATGAGATTAGATAAAATTCTATGAATTATTGGAAGCAAAATAGGATGATTTTGAATATGAGTTTGTTTTGCTTAAGCAGGTAAGTTATAAATCACTTTAACTAAAGGGAATGATTTGAGAATTGGTTAGAATTAATTGTGATAAGGATTGAAACCTTACATATGTGCTTACGAAAATATGTAATGCTAAACAAATGGAGACTCTGCCAAAACATTTCAAAATTTTTAAAACTAAACTAAAAAAAAAAATTAATTATTAACAACAAAAAAATTTCAAATTGGAAATTGAAATAAACTAGTGAATGAAACCAAATTCAAAAATAATGATAAGAATCAGTTATAAATGGAAGATAGTCAATAAAATTTAATATTCAGAATTAAAGAAAATTTGAATTCACATGGAATTAGAAATTCAAATTGGAAATAAGTAGATATAAGAGGATATAAAGGCTATAGTGGTAGAGTAATAATATAAGGGAATATATAATGCTTATAATAAACTTAAGAAATGAATAGTGAAATTCTTAAGTAAATTTGATATTGAGAGAATTATTCGAAGTGAATAGAAATCAAAATAATGTGAATAAAAGAAATTGATATAGTTGATAATCAATGAATATAAATACGTAGGATGAACGTATATTATTTTATTCTCAAAACAATTTGATCCAGATTCGAGCACAGAATTTCGAGATAATTATATATCGATCCGAGTTAGGATTTTTCACGATTTTCGACGACGAACCATGGATTTGGATTTTGATTGATTCTGGAAATTCTCTGTCATAGTTGTGACTATGCAAGGAGAATGACAGTTTCTGATCAAGAAACCAGATCTGAGTCCGTACTAAGAAGTCGGGTGGACGATACTAATTAGGAAATGAAATTGTATGATTGGGCGAGTGATCAGATTTGTTTTGCGTACGAATGGTATATGTACATCGTATGGGCTTGATTGAATAGATATTGAAATTCTATAAAGAAGTCAATAAAATTTGGAAAGAATTAATATTGTAGATTTCAGAATTGAATTTCCCGAGTGGATGTCTGAAATTCATTCTGTAATCCATATGTCCCATCTTGGAAATTTGTTCATAATTCATCAGTTGTTAAACCAGTAATTCAGGAATTTGGAAGTCGAATCAAATTTGACCGTGGTCAGGAATCCGGTTCGGATTGATGATCATTGAGAGGCAACTCTGAGTAATTTTAGGGAAGCTTATCCGAATTTATGTTCGGATAGCTAGTGATGTTTGTTAGGATAGACTGTTTGGTTGTTTGTTAATATATAAATGATCTCTATGTTTGAATGGTTGATATAACAGCTTTTAAGTTATCCTTGATTTAAATTTTGGGGACGAAATTCTTTTAAGGGGGAAGGAATGCAACGACCCTGGATTTTTGGCCCCGTTTATTTTAATAAATGTTTAATCTAATTTAAATAAAATGTAAATTGATCATATTAAAATGCTTATGATTTGGGAATACTGCCAATTTATTTATTTAAATTGTATTTTTAAAAGGGATTGGACTTTGGGAATTCAAAATAAAATCTTTTGATAATATTATAATAATATTTATTTTATATAATTGAATTAAAACACTTTACTTTGTTTACCTCTGATAAATATACATATGAATAATAATGTTTGAAATTTAAATAAATCTCTTTATAATATTTATCTTATACCATCAAATTAAAATACTTTCTTTTGTTAACATTTGATAGAATTATCTATAGATGATAATATTTAAAATTTAAAATCAAATTCTAGTAATATAAAATATAAATGTAAAATATGAGTCAAACTTATGCATATAATTTAAATAAATTGTAATTGGAAATGATTATAAAAATAAGTATTAAATATAAGCAAAACTTAAGAATATAATGTAAATATTGATAATCAAAATATAAAATATAAATATAAATAAATGAGCATATGAATATCAATTGAAATATTGTTAGCTGAAGTACAAGTACAAGTAAATATAAGTAAGTAATTTATGAAATATTACTTAAATGTTGATAGCTAAAATACAAAATAAAAATGAAAATAAAGGCAAATGAATAAGTAACAACTACTTAAGATACAAGACAAGATTTTTAATAACAAAACATATGTGTATAGAGTTCAAACTAAAATAACAAGACAAAATAAGGCCTCATTTGCAAGTCAAGTAATGGCTTGCAAATATGTATATTATAGTTCTGAAGTTAATAAAAAAAACATAATAACAAAACAAAGATCTTTATATAAAGCTTCTCACTCAAGCCATTGACCTGCAATATATATGTCTATAAATAAATATCTTTATACATAGTACACTATAGTTATAATTGTGTAAACATAATTAGCAACCTAAGCATTTAATTTCCATCTTCTCAGTACATTATTTTGTCAATTCATATGTTTACAAACCTGAACATCTCAGACATAAAACATGTCCAGCTGAAATTGCAAAACCATGTTATATTGCAGGAAGTTAATTACAAAATCAATCTGGTCAAAATATAAGCTGTCTAGATACAACCTACAGCTGTTCAAACTGTCTATTACTTAAATAGGAAAGGAGAAACCACATCAGTCTTCTGCCGCCACGTGTCCTTTCTGAACTACTCCCTTTCCTTTTCTATTTTCTCCCCGTCAACTGTTCCCTCTCTCCATCTCCTAACTCCTCTCACTCCATTTCAGTTTTCAACCCACACCCCCGCCTACCATTTTCCTCCACTTTCACTCTCCCCTCTCCTCAGCCTCCCCCCTCCTCTTCCCGTCGTCGATCCACAAAACCACGCTCTCCCTGCTGTTTGCTTTGCCTCTTCTGCCGCCCCTTTACCCAACTCCCCACGGTCAGTTCCCCTACTCTACGCGCTTTACTCCACATCTGCCTGCGTACCTGTCCTCCGCTTCAACCCGGCTACGGTTGCCTGCGTCGACATATTGGCCGGGGGCCTAACCTTCCACTCCGAATTAGGTCCGTACTTTTTTAATATTCCTTTTTATGTTTTGGGGCTTAGTAATAATCTGTCCGTGAATTACCCGATATTCACTGTTCGCATGACCCAACTTTTATCCTTTTCCTCCACATGCGTTTCTGCTGTTCCGATTTACTGGACGGTGATGCCACCATCCTTGAACCACCAACCATACATTACCACAACTACACTGTATAAAACTGTTTTTGCTACTGTAAGCTGAGGGTCAGTTGATGTGGATTTGTGAGGCGTAGTTGTTAGCCCTTGCATTTCGACAATTTTCTGTATTCACTCCCCTATCAGTTTAACAAGCATGACCCCAATTTGTTCCACTGCTTTGACTACCATTTTAAATCCACAAACCGGATAGAAATGATTGCGTATGTGTAACACACCAGTTTCGCTCACTTTCAACTATTTTGAAGTTGCTCTACCGTAGCGAATACAGTGATTGCGGTTTTAAACAACAGTACGATACGGATAATGTTCGCCACAATGTACTCATGTCTGATTACAGAAAGTAACAGATTTTATTTTCCCTTCCGAACGTCAATTGCAGTCCAACCTATATAGTCAAATCCAATGTGAGTAAAACATGTTCTGTAGGCAACTTATTTTCCACATCATCATGTTATTTAACCCCACTTTAAGTGCCCTATAGTTTACTCCACATTGTTCACCTTGACGTTATTGTTTTAATGCATTACAATCTGCGAACATCTCCGGTTCTGCATGTCCTCCTTCTCATTTCCATAACTGTACGATGCATGAAAATATGAGTGAACATGTGTAGAATTTAACAGCTTTTTACTACCACCTAATGGGAGGTGTGTACATGAAACTATTAGTGGTAAAGCAACATTGTGGAAGCCAGTTAGCGGGTTATCCATATTTCTTTCCACTCTGTTCACACTTTAAATTGATGAACATAACAAACGTTTAGGCCAGCTCTATGTTTCCCTTCCATCTGTACAAAGATTTTCACGTTTTTCTCAGCCAGCCTTACACCTCCATTATGCTGCTTTCACTACGCAATCTTTCACACATTGGAAATGCCAGTAAGGCATTTACAGTTTTATGACAGTACAAAATTTTACTCTTTTCTCTCCCAATTTCCAAATGTTGGTGCTACATTAAAAATACTTCAGTTTAACATATTGGTCCACTCTTAATTTCTATTTTTCCCCATCTCCAATTCAATATAATTTGCAAATTCATTTTACACATATTAACTCAGTTATACTCCACTTTACACATGTAAGACGACCAAAATTAATTGCATGTCAATTATTTCATTAGTTATTCAAAACCATCACAAACATTGGTTCAGGCTATTGTAAAATATGTTAGTTCATTTTAAACTAACATATTTTTACAATTTACAGTTAATGCAAGGTTCGGGATTTTGACCTAAACATCGAGATTCTGATCGTTCCATTTATATTTTAGTAGGGACTGAAAGCAAACCAAACCAAAATTCCAGTTCAACAATTTTTTTTATTGAACTTCAAATTATATGTTAGTTCAAATTATGCAAAATGTCATTACTCATTCCCTTGCTTGCTGACAATGTTTCCAAATTAATTGTGGTTCAAATCTATATTTCAAACAGGCTTTTTTTCATTGACAAATAGTATTATATATGAAGTCAGTTAGAGTACAAGCAGTAGATGACATAAGATATTCTGTCTGTCAATAAAAGTGCTATAGACATTAACTCTACATTGTCTTACCTGTTTTCTTGTTGATCTTTCTCAAATTTACAGATGCGCTTCCACTGAACAGGAACAAAAGATGTTGCAATTCATTTATATATGAAGACTACTTGACGTTGGGTATACGATGTACGACTACATGCTGCAGCAGTAACAAAATTTTACCCGTTGGATTTGACAGTCCACTTGACAGCCAAGACTACACTGCAGATCCTTCATACTATCGTGAACACAATGTACTTCATAGGTTAGTGCACTTTACGTTAACTATTTCGGTAAGTTAACATTCATGCAAACAACCTAATGCCAAAACATGTGCTTAACTACAAAATTTGCGTACTCTTTTTTCAAACTCACCCTTTTAATCCAAACATTTTTATGCACTTCTGCATTAACAAAGGTCTCCATAAGTAGCATTAGGTCAGTTGTCAAATGAGAACCTTTTCTGTCATGTTAAGACTGTAAGCAGCTTTATATACACTTTGATGAAGAAAATTGTGATAGAGGTATCTAACTGTGAATGGTTGTGATAGAGGTATTGAACTATCCATCTTTATTTATTCATGTACTTATTTCTGCCTTCCAGCATGCACCAAAAAGATAGCTCTATTTGCATACTGCAGTTGTTTATGTACGTTTACGAATGTGTATTACTGTTCGTACCACATTATTTTCAACCATTGTTCCGTGTAATAAATGTCACACGCTTACACTGTCCAATTATCTGTCCTGTTTGCACTCTAAACACAGATATATACTCCACTTTAGTGTTCTCTACGCGGGAAGTTGTTGTATTTGCATGCAACATTAAGTTTTACAGTATTTTTTTGTTTTAAACCGACTTAACTCTGCCAACAAAACTTACGATCCAGTCTACATCACACATAAAGACTTGCAAATTTCCTTCCGAGAGGGTCTACAAATATTAAACTCAAAAGACACATATTTACTACTACACACTGCATTGAAGTTCGCATATACCACGTAGTTTCATAAGTACAGCCACACATTTTTGTGCTACAACTACAAACAGTCATAACCTATTCGAAGCGGAGTTGAATAATTTTGGGGATTAGGCAAATATCACTGTCAGTATAATTAAATCATGAGGCATGCACATTACAAAGGTTGAAAACCATGTAAACATATGTCTTTATTAAAAGCAGCATCAAACACCTATGTTTGGTCACCTATACTGCCTATATTCCATCACTTTGGACTCACTGATCTCATTCATTCCATGCTCTCATTCCTTCCATTGGCCACTGCATATATATTTTGTAAACACTAAAATGGAATATAGTTTGATAACTAAAATATTGTAGACATAATTACTTTTCATTTTCTCCCATAATATTGCTATATTAAATTTCCATGAGTCACGTTAGTACTATCGACCTTCATAATATATTGACTACTTCTGTTTAGAAAGTAAATGGTGTCAAGGTCCACTTTAGAGGAGTACGTACTATTACTCTGTACTAAAAAAATGGAAAGCAGCGCTGTCAGTGTAATAAAGATTTAAAATTGGTAATCAATTGTCAACCCTTTCATTCTGCATGAATCTTAGACTTACAAATTCTTACTGAATCCTCACGATCTATGTATTTCTGCAGTCTTAACTACTGCAGTGTTTATTTTGATTTTAGATTTAAAATTCACCGATTTACTATATGAATTGTGAAAATTGAATTTGCACAACAACTTGTGTTTAAATATTCCTACCTCTCATACACAGAACTATTAATTAATTTCCTTCCACGTGGTTGTATTTTGCTATATATTTGTGTTACTACGTAGAATCTATAAACATTTCAAGTTTTAAACTGTATTGCACAAAATTAAGTTAGGTTGCTGAATTTTTCATCTTTTTATGACCAACTGTAATATCACAAGGTTCTTCCTTAATATAGATAATGAATATGATTTAATTCATCAGATTGAATGACCATACAAATGTGATATTTTATTTTTTATGAATTATGTGTAAAATGGAATGTTTTTAATATAGGAGTACAAATTTAAAATATCCAAAAAGTATTGCAATGTTTTTAAAATTCGTTTCATGGTTGAACTTCTTACGTATAATTTTATATGTCATCTTCTTTGGATTTCTTCTTAACCCATAGGGATGTGATAATTTATGGGTTATTTAAAATGGAACACTCTTATGCTTGCTATTCAGACAAAAGAGAAATGTTATTTGTTATACGTCCCCAGACAGATGAGCTTCACTTTTACTCTTATTGCTAACTATTTATCATTATCATTGGACATTTCATCCAATTTTGAGAATCAAGTAACACCTACTGTTTATAATACGATAAAGGCATCACCTAAATATGAAGGAAGATAATTTTTTTAATCTTACTTAAAACTCAAGTGTTATTTATATGTTGTAATTTTACATGTCATGAATTCAATCTTAGGTCGAAAACAAATGAATATTGTATAGGAAAGGAAAAGATTAAGTAAATAAATCAAACTTGAATACACACAGAGATTAAATTTTACTTAATAATCAATGCTAATACAACACACACACACACACATGTTCATCATGCATTTTTCATATAGAAATAGAGTTGAAATTTGTTTCTTCATGTCATTTACCACATAACAGTGTTGCCTCATATTTCCTAGCTTTCTGTTTTCATAAGACATTTTCAACACTCATTGATATTTCTTCACTTCTTTTAGGAATACAGAGGTTTACTGGTTCTGTTTACAATTTATAATTTAAACACACGCATAGTGAAGGTGGAAAACAAAATATTCATTGTGTCCTCAATGAATAACAGTAATTTACAGTAACTAAGGAACAAATGTGTAACGTGAATATACAGTAAGGACAATTCTGTTGGAAGAGATGTCGGTAATCAGTAACCTTCTGTGGGTGACAATTTTATGATCTTTTATACATACTTACTGACATTTGTTCTTACAAAACAATTTTCTTATCATTTACTGATCCATTTCACTGACAGGTTCAGTTTGGTTGCTGTTGATATAAGCATCCGAGGCTTGCTTGCAAATTGCTCAAGTTCATTATATCTTTTTTATCACTTCAGCCTCATCATCTATCGACTGACAATGACAGTCTGACCAGATTTCAAAATCAGGTACAATTTCGTAATATAGGACAATTTCTGTCCAGCTTGAACTTAAACTTATGAATTTGTTGTTCCATGTACAGTTTTACTGAATTGTGCAGAAGAGACCACTGATAACGAAACAGAATTGGCAGTGTGCCCAAACTGCAGAGCACCAAAAAAGAACAACTTGCTGCCCGTAGAAACGGAAACATGGCTGGTCCCGAACTCTTGAAACACACCTGCACGTGACGTTCTCAGGCTGAACGAAGACGGAGCAATTGTATGCTAGTTAACCGTGGAATCAGTTTGGACAGTAACAGGAAGAAGGCGTACGGACGGTGGACACACCTCAAATATTTTGTTACGGTCTTGAGTCCTCTGTATGTATGTACTATTATGAGTAAATTGGATGAATTAGTTTTTTAAGTACCAATATTTTTCTGGTCAATTGTCCCCATTCTTCTTATGAATAAAGTACACACTTCTTCCTTGATATAGACTGAAAGATGAATTGATAGTGATTCTCATGTTCAATTGTCCTCTTTCATTACGTTATTTGACACCAAATTGGATAGCAGAACATAATGTATGACAATATTGTTATCTTCAGGTGGATGGTGTGAATTAGTAACTTTCACTCTATAAAGAAAACATGACTCAGATTCACAACCGCCTTCTTCTATATTACGCTTTGCATTAATATACAGATCAGTGAAGTAATATTTTTATTTCTAACTGTTCTCTGTGCTTTATACGTCCAAACTGTGCCTTTTGATAATCTTAAGTTCAATATAACTGCATACGCATATTTCAATACGTTGTGCTATTATTTCCCTGTATTTTTAGTGATCATGCACATACTAGCTTCTTTTTATCCTCACTTACCATCAACTACATTACCCCCTTTTCAATATGAGAACGTCTTACCCCACTGTTGTGTTTCATATTTCATCAGTGCGTACACTCTTCTCCACCAGCGGCAACTTACTTAACACCACCCATTTTAAACTCATAAACGTATTCTATGTTACAACTGATAATCTCATGCTTTACAGTTTGAAAGCATATGGACACCGCAATCCTGGCGATGGTTTGAGACATACTTTTTTGCATAAATCACCTTTTCTCAACTAACAACTTCTACTTCACTGCGTAACTGTACACAACATCACCTATTCATTCCTTTTCTTCCATTCGCCCCTGCACATACATTTTGTACGCACGACAGTACACTATAGTGTGGTAGGTAAAATATTGTACAATTTTTTTAAAAATCTTTTTCGTATTATTTGAACAGTAACTGTCCACCACTCCTCTTAGTACGACCAACATACATAACATATTTACTCACAATGATGTACATAAGGTAGATGGTGACAACGTTCAGTACACATGCGTGCTCACTACATCTCTGTACTACACAAATTCAAACAAGGACTGTCAACGTGATAAACAAGTTACTTTAAGTTACTTTAGTAAAGAACTGTCAGCTCACCCCTTGAAAAACGCATCACTCCAACATATGTACGTCTGCATGGCTATCGGAATAAAGTAGCATATAAATCTACTGCATGTATAACACACGATGTAATCTTAATATAAAGGATGCACTTAAGTTTACTCTTTACAATCCTTGACCTGGAAAAAAAACTGCATATTCAAACGTGTATTCTTTCCTTCTTGGATGGCATGGTAGAAAATGAGTTTTCACAAAACATTAAATGACTATGAATTCAAATAACTCAAATTTTTTATTTATTTTACATAGAATACGTAGAAGATACAGTTATGAAGTGTAGGAAAGTCAAGTGTGTTAAATAATTTGGCACTTTGTCCACCTTCGCACCATTCGTCACTTATATCATTTTACGCTGTTTTTATCACACTTATATATTACGTGACATGAACATCATTTGGAAACTGTTCTTCATCCACACACTAACTATACAGTGACAGAGGACGACGTACTTATTACTGATAGCATTAAACTCTTTTCTTTAATTACAATTGAAACACAACGTTCATCGCACTCTCTACTGCCTCTACTTCTCGGTGCATCCTGACTGTGTTACAACGCACCATGATTTGTTCACGCTTCAGTTTCGATTTGCTCAACGCATTTTATAAATTTGACCGTTATTTACACAACGTCTAATTATCCATGTACAATCAGTCACGTAACTTACACTTACTTATTTTCAACAACATACAGGATTACCACAAAGTAGCAACTACCATATTGTTTGCAACCAAAAACACTAAACACCTAAACGCCAAACTTATTACTAAATATTGACTATTTTCCTCCTTCAAACTTTTAACACTATTTCAATTTCTCACATCATTTTCCAACTACCTCCACACTGCCCATAACACTACAGGAGTTAAGAACTAGCACCGCAGATGATTTGTACATACTACTTCAACAAACAACTGGACTACTTTCATCTACACCTACAATTACAGGTAAATACCAACACTGCCCGTGTGCGAAGCACGGGCCACACACTAGTTTCTATATATACAACATCCTAATTGGTTCGTTTACAAACTTAAGAAGTAAACCTGAGTAAAGGAAAAGAAAATAATAACATCTTGTCCTTGTAAACTCAATCAAGTTCAACAGCAAAACAAGAAAAGTTTTCAAGAATTCAAATCTGCAGTTGCTTCATCAAACTTTGCTTCTTTTTCAACAGTTTGTTCTCTGTTCAAGTGATTTTGGTGAGTAAACTTAATATTAAATTTATGTTAAAATATGATCAGTAGATTATTTTGTAATATGGTTTGGATTACTTCTTTATCTTTATAAATATAATTTGGTTGACAAATACAGAGACAGGATTCTTCTCTATTCAGGGTTTGGGATGAAACCATCATGTAAAAAAAAAAACTCGATCCCTCTATTTCTATTCACTTTCAAGCTTTGATGTTTAAAGTAAAAAGGTGTATTTAGGTAAGGACTTTGATCTAAAAATAGTTTCATGAGGTAAAAACGTGTACAGGAGGAAAGATGAAATTTTTACAGAGGATACTTAAAATTTTGAAATTTTCGAATTTAAATAAACACTGATATAAGTACCTAGTTTGAATCCTTATACAAAATGATGATTTTTAAGATGAATTTGGTGATTTTTAGTGGTGATATTTTTAAGCAGTTTGGAGATGTTCATTTGAGGAAATTTGATCGAATTCAGGCGATCGATGGAACTGGTGGTGGTCGGGTTGTGCGAGGAGGTAGAGGAGCTTACTGGGGGGACTGGAAAATGGTCGGAGGCGGCCATGATGTCGGATGCGACAGCAGTGTCGTTTTTTTTAAACCTAATTTACTGGCATTCGAACTCGTGCTCATGGTGCCTCCTCCAGTGCATCAGCTGTACGAAATTTAGGGGAGGGCTAGCGTAGGGGATGGACTAGGAGTGGCCGGAGTTGTGAATTTTCTGGTGGTCGGTTGCGCTTGGACGAAGCTATTTAGATGAAGAGGGGAGTTCGAGTTATCGATCTGGGAGCTCGATTTCACCAGGGGTTTGATCGTGTCGATTTGAGCTTTGTTATTGATTATAGTGTGGCTTCGTGACTCGTTAGGGGTGGCGAGGTTCGCCAGATCGCCGGCGAGCTGAAGTGCACGTACACGGCAAGAAGTGAAGTGTCAGTGGTTTCGAAATCAAGCGAGAGGGAAATGAATCGAGATGAAACTCGGCGATGGAAGCCTTGGTCTCGAGTTATAGCACAAACATCTCGTGCCTATGACTTTTAAATTTAACAGTTTATAACTTAAATAAAATAAATAGAGAGACGGAGGAGGGAAGAAACAGGGGCCTCGGGAAGAATATGTTGGAGCTCGGGTTTAAACCGAGTGATCTGAAGTTTAGCTTGAGTCAAGTTGTTAAGGATTTTGTTGTCGGTATTTATCCAAATGTAAGATTTAAGGGGGATAATTTAAGTAACAACAAAATGATTAAGGGTGTTAAGTAATTTAAAATTGAAATTTAAAACTAAATGAAAATTTAAATTTAGAAATGCTATGAATATTAAATGTTAATAAGTTAGAAATTAAAGTAAATTAACTAATTAAAGACAATTCAAAATTTAGAATAATTAGTTTAACATCTAATTAAAAATTAATAACTATTTTTATGGTTAATGAATTAAGTCATTAGTAAATAAATAAATGGATAATGAAATATTTATTAAAAATGGAAGTATTAAGCGATAATAAGTAAAGATGGTTAAACTGAATTACAAAGATTATTAAAGAATGGTTATCAAGATGTTTGGAATTAATTAATAAATTAATGATGAATGTATCAAGGGTTGATTAAATTTTTAAGAAAAAAATTTAAGACAACATAAGTAAATTAAACAGATTAAACCACACATGGATGGTTCTTGATTGATTTACTTTTGACTATTGGATGGTGATTACTATATGATGATATTATTCTGTGATATACCTGTTCTGATTATATGCGATTTATCTGTGATCAATGTTATATAAATTAAATTGTTAAGTTTAAATAGACAACTTGGCCTTTAAAACACGTTTGGATCTGATGAGATTGGGATCGGAATAATCGATTTGATATTCCGAAAACCACATCGATCCAAATTAAACGATAGGTCGTAACTTATCAAATGAAGATCGAGATGGAGTTTACAGAATGCAAGGGTTATCGTCGTTAACTCTGAGGGTGATTCCAAAACGAGTGTAACGAGATAATGCCTTCGATTTCGTTCGAACCCGGAACGAACTTGTATGGATTGAATGCTTTCAGCACATCGTCAGGCGGACGATGAGCATTCTAAGAATAATGTTCTATAAAGGTAATCGCAGCCTCAAGCCTCATCAACCGGGAATGGCTAAAACAGGGGAGATGCAGCAAGGTTAGGTGGGTCATGCCCAAGCAGGACAAGATATTTCCCCTATCTAGATGTCCCTTTTTATTTCGGCTGTGTGGGCGGTTGCTAGCTACAACCGCGGTGTTTATCTTGTTCGGGACTGTTCAGTAAGGAATGGTTCCGGCCTTGTGTTGTAGGGGGTCGGGAGTGATCCTCGGTACGGTGATCTAGGCCCCGTACTGTGACGGGAGGTACCCCAGTAGCCCTGCCATTGTTGGAAATCCATTTTCCCTATGAGACCCTACGGTTTTGATTATATTACCCACTTTGGTGGCTATTATTTGGAATTTAATAAATGTAACAATTTCGGCTATTTTCTATTTACTTGAAAACCCTAGACACTATTATAATATCACTGGATTTCCTATGAAATGTTTTGGTTAGCGTAAGGTAAAAACTTACCTGTATTTATTTGTGCGGAGTCTAACGTGATACCTTTATTTTCAAATGTTTTCAAAGTTAAACAACTTTAAACCGTTTACTCATACCAGACCCATGTCTGACCCGGAGTTTATATTTTTTTTTCATAAACTCTTGGGTACTCAAATTTTTATGAGTAGCCAAGTGATAGGTTTCGGACTTTGATTTCTGGAGGAGCTTGGAGCAGGAGTTTCCAGACGTATGTAGCTATCTATCTAGCTCCGCTGTGTTAGTTGATGTGTATTGTATCTCTGATGTATATAGTGATAGATGTATCTATGACTGTCATATGTATTGATATTGTATAACTCTGATATATGTAAAACTATATTTATGTGATATATTATATTTTGTTCCGTTCCGCTGTGAGATTCTGATGTTGTTGGTCTTTCTTTCTCTTTCTTTCTCTTTCTTTCTACTTCTATCCCTTTCTTTTTTTATGATGATACATCTTTATGGTAGTAGAAGGGCGGGTCGTCACAATCATATCATGCGATGTCAAATAAAACGTAGTGCTTGAACTTATAGAAAAAATACAAATATTTACCCATTTTTTAGTCTTTTGAATTCTTGCTCATCGTCATCTTCTTTCGTCATCGTCGTCGTCATTATCCTCATCTGCATCACCCCTAACATTCCCACGTCTTCGAAGCCTTCTAAAGAAGATTCTCCGACGAGCTATGACATGACATTTTGATAATTTTATCACAAACAGCGGAATGACATCATACTCTTGCTTCATTATTCCTTATGCTTACTTCGCAATTTCTTCATTAATGTTCTGATCATCCTAAAAAAACTTGGAAGATTAATATATGTCTCGTTAGTTTAACCCACTTTCCTAAGAAAGCAACATCAGCCATAAAATAAATCTGTTTATTTCTATATATTGTCGAAATCCTAAATATAAAAATAAAGTTCGACATAATCACTAAGTAGACGAACATACAAATCCTTCCAAACATATGATATCAGCTTTCATTTAGTTGACATATTAATTAAATTTTTTCCATTAACAATCATGGAAATTGGGAAAGATAGTTTAAGTATTGGGTCAAAAAGATATAAGTAATGGCATAGTACTTATTTAATTTATGAATTTAAACAATGCAATTGTTAAGTTAAATGACCAATATTTGACTTTATTATAATAATTGATTGTCATAAATGCTTTTATAACTTCTTAAAAGAGTAATAATATAAGGAACCAGTTCAGTGCGATTCATTTTTTCCTAGGATAAAATTTAATGAAAAAATTGACAGCTTTTCTCACCAAACACATCAAAAGCTTGATCTATAAAAAAATTTCCAAGACCAATAAATAAATTATGCACAAAAGAACGAAAATATTAATGTAACCACATAACTCACCTCAATTTCTATGATTTGAGAAGGTCGAGACATGAATAGTAACTATATAACAGAAAGAATACGATGCCAAAAGCGTGAATAAAATTTGACTTAAATGTGATTAAAAAAGGCGTAAGCTAGATCAAATGAACGGGATACTGGAAGTTACAAACCAAGCACATAAAAAGTTAAAACACAAACCGTGGTTTAGAACCTTAACCCCCTCTTTTTGTTGAATTTATAAGCAAAAATGCTTCAGTGTAAAAAGTGAATCCTTATTATCAAGTGTAAATTGGAAAATGCATGACCCTATGCACAACAGTTAATTAAAATGTAGTAGCATGCTTAAAATTGTAGTTATAACATCCACGTTTATTGATAATTTATTGATAATTTTTACGTAACTATAGTAAGATGCATGATTTGTATTTCCGAACTATCAAAAAAAATCAGAATTTAAAGTGGAAAACTGAGTATTTATTGAAATATAAATAGAACTTTGGACATTAGGCAAGATAATTATGAAAATGGAAAAGAAAAAAATTGAATCATATAAACATGAACAATATTAACTACTGCCTCACTTAGGAAAATGAAACATGATAATGGAAATAATTTCGATGAAATATGATAATGAATAAAAAAATAATCACAATATTAATCATTATCTGCAAGTGCTTCCATGAAATATGATAATGAATTTTGAGAGGAACAAAAGGTTGGATCTGAGAACAATTTTCGGAACTTACTTGTATGTCATTATCATTTGTTACATCAATGAGAAATCCTTGATTTTGTAGAAACTGCAAAAATCATCATAAGGGCATGGAGTTAGTCATCGCTTTAAAGGAAAATGTACCTTGGATTATAGTTGCCACTTTAAAAGCTTCTTCGATTTCATGTACTTGTCTCCAAAGGAAAAAAAAATTGTGTAGAACTTAGCAATAATAGTAGCATATTACTATGTTACCCGAATTTGATTAACATAAAGTATAGTTCCAATGCTAAATGACCATAAACATGGCATTTTAAAAAATGTAAGCAAAAGTTGCTCGTAGAATTTTAGGTGCTCAGTGGAGATAGAAAATTTTCACCAGGTGTGAACCTCAAATAACAAATTACAGAAAACAGGTAGTATTCTTTTTATCTTAGTCCTAACATATAGTGTTTTTTATCTATTTCCATCTACTAAATTGCTGTCATTGTATCATAAAATGACTGGTGGTGATTAATGTTGCACTATTACTATGATAGGGAAGAAAGCATCAAGATTGTGCTTTAAATTTCGATGCAATGCACAATCCTCTACCGGTAAAAGCCGAATTGCAATCTTTTGCACTAAATTATCAAGTTAATTTGTTATTTTCTATATCTATTCTCTTTAAATTCTTTTTTAATTTTTTTATTATTCATTATAAATGGCAAGGTTTTTTCAATGCATTTTCACATTGCAGTCCAACTTTTTGCTAGTGAAATCAAGATATTCAGCAGTTTTGTAGTTCAAAATGATGTTACAATTTTGGGGCACAAAATTATTGAATATTTGGATTTATGTCTAATTCTGCGTAGAAATTCAATATGTTAAGTTATCAGTAGTTGAGTAGCGTATAATTTGTTAGCGACTTAAACAGTCCCAATATGGTTCGATAAGCACACCTGATGTAATAAGTAAAAGGATATTTTACACTTTTTTTCCAAATGTTTTCAACAAAAAATAATATTTTAAAAAAGTATTCACTTGTAGACTAACTTCTAAATATTTTAATGGTAGCTTTTTTGGAGACAGTAGAAGCCCTTCAATGTTATCACCCCCAACAACCTTGATCCTACCATCCATACAAATGTGTGTAACACATATATCAGAAGTCAAGAAAATCATCTCACATTTTATATTGCTTAAAAATTGACGAAGCAGACTGTTTTGAACTATTTCTACAAAATTAAACGCGGACAAAAATCAGGAATAAATGGAATCACATGAAGCGATTAGATGAGGTATCAACAAATTTTAGGAACTAAAGAAAAGATTTGAGTACAATATCCTAAATAATATATTATTATAAGCTTTAAAAAGAGAGGTAGAAGTGGAGGATAATACGAAAAGAATTTATTTTTTAATGCAAGTATATCAAGTTATAATATGAGTACATATACTCTCTTAGAATTTAGGAATGCAGCAAGAGATTCAAGGATTTCTTTTTTACTTGGAAAGTAACTACAAAAGTTCAAGATCTAAAATTGACCTATAAATAACTATAATGGTTATGAAATAAGCGTAGAGTTTGATAAAAGCGACACTCACTGCAAATGAAGAGCCATTATGTTTGCATTCCTTAAATACCCGTATAAGCCATAAGAGTCGTAATATATGATAAAGAAGGCAATTGCAATGTTGTTGAAGCAAAACCCATATTTGCATTCCTGGATTTACTGTCAATTCATTAATACATTTCAATTATACTCCATTATGTTGGGAAGCAAATGCAAAAAATTGAAAACAGAATTGGGAACAAAACCATACAATAACAGCCATGATTTGAAATAAAATACAACATCAAAGAAGGAAAGATTAGAATGGCTTATGACTTTTGATTGAGATGGTCGGCTTGACATTTAATGTCACATTATTGATTTGTACTCAAATTTGAAAATAGTTGTTTACCTATAATTTAGTAATCAACAAAAATAATCGAGAGTAAGAAGCTTCAAGTGAATTTTCATTAGTTAAAAATTTTCTAATCATAATATATTTAATCATTAGTTAAAAATGTATATTTTCATTATATTTACTGTAAATGTTGCAATTGTTAAGTAAATCATAATAACAACTTCTATTCATACAGTTTAAAAAAAGAAGAAGAAAACACAACTGGTAGTTAGGAATTACAAATGCTGATTTGAACATAGCCAATATTAAAGAAAGAAATATGAATTAGAAAAAAATGGCGGCTGTTAATCACAAAACGCATAAAAGAGAAACGTTATCTCATACTCAAGTAGGCAACTTAAAATGCATCTATTGCAAACATGTCGTATGTTTAATATTTTTTATCAAATAAAGCATTAATGAATCAAAGTAAAACAAATAGAGTTGAATGAAGGAATGTAAATCTTGAGTTGTCCACTATCAGGATAGGTGACATAAAATTTGGGAATAAATGTAGCATCAAATCCAAACTTTTCATTCAGTTCGTTGCTTCGTCATCTTTCTGGAAATGATTTCAGGCAAAGATGTTAACAGTGGCAGTGTTATTAGATGCAGCAGGCTTAAATATGTAAATATTATGTTAAAACCAAATTAAATACTATGAAGAGGATGCCACTTGTTATTGTAAACTGAAAAAAATTACATAAGCTGTAATGATGGATAACGTCTGCAGGAAAATGATTTACTATCTTAACTCATGAAAAATGCACATGAAACTTTATTTTAAATTGTTTTGAAGTTCTAAAAGAGTTAAAATATTATGTATTAGTATGCACATGTAAATCAAATGTATTCATATAAGCTTAAAGAAAGAACTGGGAATAATAAATTGGAGGTGATTTTGTGAAGTCAGCATGTACTGGGCAATCAGTGTGATGTATTGTGAGACCGATGATGTTCATACTAAGAATATATATTTCCAAGTGTAGAAGACTAATAAAGTCAGTATCAAGTGTTGACAAATGTGTGTTGTGTAAGGTACAAAATAGTCTCTTAGAATACATGATGATTGATGATTATAGCATCACACAGGAGAACCAAAAGTTCATCAGAGTGCATTGGCAATTAAGAAAATGATAAGTTATTAGCCCAAGGATAATACTATATTGATTGTCTCAAAATATTTTAAACCATTCTCCCATATGAATGTCTATATTTATCCTTGAAAAATTGTGAAAAATCTTGTCAGTAAGTTGTAATCCACATAAACATTTTATACTCATAGAATTATATGGAATAAATAATTTCAAATCAAATTTACTTGCCTTTATGAAACATCTGCACCTCTAGTGGAAGAAGGTCCAACAATTGTATAATTTATTTATTTATTTATTAACAATATTGACTAATACAGTTGTGTAGGAGAGCAATGAACTTGAGACTCTTTGTTAATGCTAATTAAGTGGGAATCCGGCATGGACTACTTGATATTACATCAAACATCAAACCATAAGCGATTGACCAATCAACATATCAAGTCAAGCAGTAAGCATATCAATAACTCAACAATATTAGTTTTAGAATTATGTTACTTAACTTAGTAATCAAATTGATTTCAGGAAACACATTACAGGAATCTAAATTGAATCTGTGAAAGGGCAATAATTTAAGATAAAATGAGGTACTTACAGTGGGGGAAGACGTTGCAATTGGGAAGACCCATGCCAGTCAAGAACTGCCCACCACTTCTATGGCAGTGGAAGAAGACAAAGTCTATAGCGAAATTATTATGAGAGGCAGAAGGGATGGAGAGGAGTAGCCTATCATCATTCGTATTGGAGGCGATGCCGAGTTGAATTGCCTGGAGGTGGTGGGTGGATGGGAGGGCAACATGGCGGATGTTAAATTGAAGATGGCTTAAGTAGTTACGGGTGAAGGGAAAATAAAGGAAAAGAGAGCAGCGGCAGTGGAAAAACAAATTTCAAAAGGAAAAGGAGATTATGGATGGGGAGAACGAAATTTTTAGATGGAGGAAAATGACGAAGCGGAGAGCTAATATAATATGGAAAAAGCATAAAACGTGACGGTTCAGTTGCCAAAAAATCAAGGAGGCTTTTGTGTGCTTGAAACCAAACTCATTAATAATATAATAGTATAGATAATTAATTACACCGATCCTTAATTAATTACAATTAATTAATCATACATTAATTAGTTACATCTATTAATCAACGTTGATTAATTTCATTAATTATAATAATTAATGATCCTAATTAATTAATTAACCTTTTAATTGATTAAATAATTAATCTTTAATTAACCACCTCATTAATTAGTCTTAATTAATCATAAACAGTAATTAACCACCTTGTAATTACTTACCTTAATTAATTAACTTCTTAATTAATTATATTAATTCTTTGATTAATTACACTAATTAAGTAATCCTTAATTACTTCATTAAGTAATTATTAATTACATTAATTAATAATCCTTAATTAATTACTGCATTAATTAATTAATGGTCCTCTAATTACTGACGCAGCGGATTAATCAAAATAAACTTCAACGGTGAAAGTAGCAATCGGTGGATTGATGAATACCAAAATGCCCAAATTCGTTGATCCGAAGATACCGAATTCTAGCTATCTCTAACACGTTGATCGCGCACGATACCGTGAAAGAAGATCTTCAATTCTTCAAGCGCACTTGATTCCGCGAATCGGCTTCAACAATCGTTGATTCGAGCGCACTCGAATAACCGAAAGTGGAGATAGGAGATTACACTCAACTACCAATTTAAGATGAAAGCACACAGCAATCAACAAGAAATTTTATTCGAAAATCAACGACTTGCAAATGTACAACTCACGCGTATTTATAGTATTTGACACAGACCCTTAAGTCGTAGCCGACTTATGACTCACGACTCAACTAGGTCGTTGCCGACCTAACCGATGCTTCAGCCTCAGTTACAATACAACACATATACATGACCGACTTACATCCCTTGCCGACTTACGACTTAACAACGCAAACATATGTACAACACAACACAATGAAAACGACTCAACAAATGAACCTGCATGGCCGACCTAACGACCCAAGACACAGGACACAAGACATAACTCTTAAGTCGTACACGACTTAAGTTACACTGCCACAAATTACAGACTCAACACACTTAGGTCGTATGCGACCTAACGACCTACGACTCCAAGAAAAACATACTACAACAACACACACATAAGTCGGCGACGACCTATAATATCACACGACTTAAAGAACACAGACGACTTAACTCCCAAATGGCTTACTCTTCCGTGACCCGACTCAACTTGGGTCGTAGCCGACTTAAACCTCGCATTCCAACTCGTGCTGTTATCTTGTTATCCCGTGATACTCCTCCTGCAGCCTTAGACCGTACACGACCTAAAGGCCCCGCACGACTTAAGCCCGTGATAGGTCGGAAATGACTTAGGACTTCTTCCTTAACTCGCATCTCTTCCCCACATGCCTTCTTAGGTCGGAAACGACCTATAGCCTTCATCTTAAGTCGTGAACGATTTATCCTTTGATCTGCATCATCCTCCCCTTGTTGAGAAAAATTCGTCCTCGAATTTGTAAATTCTTCCGCATCAGATTGTTCATTCCCATAATATGGTACAAGATGTTTAACATTGAACACGTCAGAAGTGTATATATTGTCTGGCAGCTTCAACTTATACGCATTGTCATTAACCCGTTTCACAACTTCTACAGGACCAATTTTTCTGGCTTTTAACTTATTATACGCACCTACTGGAAAACGGTCCTTCGTTAACACAGCATATACCATATCTCCTTCATTAAATTCAACAGTTCTTCGTTTCAAATCTGCAAACCTCTTATATTTCTCATTCGACTTTTCCAATCGTTCCTGAATGATTTTATGACATTCCGTCAAACCTTCAACAAAATCAACAGCTCGTTTAACCGTCCCCTTCGGTTGTGGTACTACCGTTAAGTCCAATGGTCCCTTGGGTAAATTTGAATATACAATCTGAAATGGACTGAATCCCGTACTACGATTCACTGCATGATTATGAGCAAACTCCGCCAGGCATAACTTCATGTCCCAACTCTTCAGATTGTCCTGTACAAGACATCATAACAAATTTCCCAACGATCTATTAACAACTTCTGTCTATCCATCTGTTTGCGGATGATAAGCACTACTAAATTTCAGCTTTGTTCCCACCATCTTCCACAAACTTAGCCAAAAGTGACTCAAAAATCTGGTATCCCTGTCTGAAACAATAGACTCTGGCAACCCATGTAAACGATAGATTTCTTTAAAGAACAACTGAGCAACACGAACAGCATCCGCCGTCTTCTTACAGGCAATAAAATGTGCCATTTTCGAAAATCTATCCACCAAAACAAATATAGAATCATTTCCCCTTTGAGTTCTAGGCAAACCCAACACAAAATCCATACTAATATCAACCCATGGTTTAATAGGCACGGGTAATGGCATATATAACCCCGCATTTGTCGCCGTTCCCTTCGAAACCTGACATATATGGCATCTCTCCACAAACCTTCCAACCTCTTTCCTCATTGATGGCCAAAAGTAAGATTGAGAAATCAAATGCAATGTACGATCACGGCCCACATGTCCTTCCTCGTGTAACTCTTTGATAATCTTCATTCTCAAACTGCTATCTGGAATACATAATCGATTTCCTTTAAACAAGAATCCATCAACCAACATAAATTCATTAGTATCTCCATCCTTAACTTTCTCAACGAACTTTGCAAAGTAAGGATCTTCGTCAATCAATTTTGGCAATAATTCAAACCCTGTCACCTCAACTTTCATTGTAGTCAGCAAATGACTCCTCCTACTCAAAGCATCAGCCACACGATTCGTTGCTCCAGATTTATGTTTCACGACAAAAGTAAATTGTTGTAAATAAGCAATCCATGATGCATGTCTCGCAGAAATCTTATCTTGTCCTTGCAAATGCTTCAAAGCTTCATGATTAGTGTAAAGAACAAACTCTTTCTGGAATAGATAATGCCTCCAGTGTTTCACGGCTTGAACAATGGCATAAAACCCAACATCGTATGTACTATATCTCATCTTTGCTCCTGATAATTTCTCACTGAAATAAGCAACTGGCCTTCCACTCTGACTCAACACTCCTCCAATCCCAACCTTTGATGCATCAGTGTGTAGCTCAAACAACAACTGAAAATCTGGCAATACAAGAATAGGTGATGTCGTCAAAAGTTCTTTGATTCGTTCAAAAGCAACCCCTGCTTCCTCTGACCAAGAAAACTGCTTCCCTTTCATACAATCAGTGACTGGTGCCATCACACTACTGAAATGTGGAATGAACCTTCGGTAGAATGATGCCAATCCATGAAAACTTCTAACTTCAGTGATAGTTCTCGGCTGTGGCCAATTTCTAATTGCTTCAACTTTACTTTGATCCACCTGGATACCTTCTCCTGACACAACATATCCCAGAAATAAAATACTTCGAGTCATGAACACACATTTCTTCGTAGCTGCATAAAATTGTTCCTCACGAAGAATAATTAACACCTTTCTCAAATGCTCTACATGCTCCTCTATGCTCGCACTATAAATCAAAATATCATCAAAATAGACTACCACAAACTTCCCAATATACGACCTGAATATTTGATTCATCACCCTCATAAATGTACTTGGTGCATTTGATAGACCAAACGACATAACCAACCATTCATATAAACCTTCTCTTGTCTTGAAAGCTGTCTTCCATTCATCTCCTGGTCTAATTCGAATTTGATGATATCCGCCCTTCAAATCAATCTTCGAAAATATAGTAGCCCCACTCAACTGATCTAGCAAGTCATTCAACCTCGGCATAGGAAACCTGTAACGAACAGTAATCTTGTTCAAAGCTCTACTATCGGTACACATTCTCCATGTTCCATCCTTCTTCGGCACCAACAAAGCTGGTACTGCACAAGGAATCAAGCTTTCCTGAACACGTCCTTGCTCTAACAATTCTTCCACTTGCCTTCGCAACTCCTCATGTTCCTTCGGACTCATTCGGTAATGTGGTCGATGTGGTAAAACTGCTCCCGGAACAAGATCAATTTGATGTTGAATGTCTCTCAGTGGCGGTAACTCCTTAGGCAACTCTTCTGGAAATACATCCTCAAATTCTTTCAAAACCGGTTTTGCTTCTTCTGGAATTTCAATCTCTTCACTACACTCTCGCCCAATCAACAAAAACACTTCAGGCTCCTCTTCAATCTCCTTGACAAACTCCTTCAAAGATAGCAAAGTTTTCAGTTCTTCGATCTCCTCCAACTTGCTCTCCTTCTGTTGTTGCTTCTTGGGAACTAAAGTGATTTTAATACCTTCGAACATGAAACTATAGCTATTAGCACGACCATCATGTTGCACTGCTCTATCAAACTGCCATGGTCTGCCCAACAATAGATGACACACATCCATGTCTACAACGTCACACCAAATTTCGTCTTTGTACTTCTTCCCAATGGAAAAATTCACACAAGCTCTTCGACACACCTTCACTTCACCACCCTTCCTCAACCATGCTAGCTTGTACGGCTTAGGATGCTTCTCAGTTTTCAAGTTCAACTTCCTTACTGCTTCTGTAGAGATAATATTATCACAGCTTCCAGCATCAATAACGAACTTGCAAACTTTCCCTAGAATAGTGCATGTCGACTGAAAAATATTGCTCCTCAACCAACTAGAATCCTCTTCTTGCTTTGGTGTAAGACATTACCTCCTCATCATAAGATTACAACCTTCATCCCTGGACAATAAGTCTTCCTCCTCAACATAAGGTGCATTTGAACATTCTGCCTCCTCACCATCATCCTCAATCTCAGTAACCATTGCTCTCTTCTTCGGCTTCGGACATTCATTGCTTTTGTGACCCAACTCCTGACAATTATAACATTTGAAACCACTGCTAACCTTCGCCTTCTCAGCCTCCTTCACCACTGGTTTTGTAACCGGTTTAGGAACATTAGAACTTCCACTAACACCCTTCGCTTGATTATTGGAATTAGTAAATACACCACCTCCACGCCTTTCTCGTTTCTCCCAAGCCAACGCTTTCTGATGTGCCTCTGCAGCAGATCTCGAATCGAACATATTAACCATATCCTGGATCTGCATTCTCAATCCCCCAATGAATCTAGCAGTTAGCTGTTCTTCCGTTTCCATAATATCATTCCTGGCAATGAGTTGGTAAAATTCATCAGCATAATCACTAACAGACTTCGTCCCTTGCCTCAGATTTTGCAACCTCTGGTACATAAGTGATTGGTAGTTGTAAGGCAAAAATGTAGCTCGCATCAACTTCTTCATCTTTTCCCATGATTCAATCTTTGACTTCCCCATTCTCTCCCTCGTAAGTTTAGTTTGCTGCCACCACGCCAAAGCACTCCCCCTCAACCTAGTAGCAACCAACTTCACTCTTCTATGCTCAGGAACCTCTTTGAAATCAAAGATCTCTTCAACATTGGACACCCAATCAAGAAATTCTCCGGCTACCATTCCACCTTTAAATTCAGGAATTTCCATCTTCATACCCGATTCCCATCGACGATCATCTTCAACATTTCGACAAGAATTTCGAACTTGGTCTCGATCTCGATAATGAATGCTAGCTCTATCACCCTCTTCATCAAAATCAAATGTACGTCTATATCTATCTCGACCATCAACATCCCTTCGTTCATGCATGCTTCTTCGACTACGTCTCTCTTCATCTCTATATGCCTCATTGTCAAATTCACGTTGACTTCTTCTCTCTTCATGTCCATAGTCATGATGATCTCTTCGTGATGAAATTGATGTTTCTCTTCTATCTCTAGAAGATTGCGGTGATACCCTCCTCGCTTCCGTAATCGATGGCGAAACTCGGTTTCCTCCATGGTTCGAGTTTGGTGATCTCCTCCTTTGAGTTTGATTCAAATCATTCATCAACTTCTCCAACTTTCCAATGCCTTCATCAAATTTCTCATTAATACGTTGCTCCATAAGCTCGGCTTCTTCTCTTCTATACAAAGCTTCAACATTTTGATGACGATTAGCTCTTCTAGGCGGCATGATTGAAAACTTCTCAAAAACTTCAAATACTTCTCAAATACTTCAACAAATACTTCAAAACTAGCAACACAAGTCAAAAAATTCACGGCTCAACCTTGACTTGGCAATAGCTCTACTTCAACAAAAATGTACTTCAAAACTCTCCAACACAAGCCAAACAATGCACGGCTTAACACCACTAGCTCGCACAAAACTCCTTGGCTCGGCTATACCACTACAACCCTTCAATTCTAACAACAACAAGGCACGACTCCAATCACTAGCTCGGCCTCAATACTTCAAACTGATACCGCTCTGATACCAAAACTGATGCACGGCCTATACTTCTCAATGTTATGCTCGGCCTTCACCCTTCACGGCTTAACTTGGCTCGACTCAAGGTCTCCAAGCAACTTCAAATTCAAACACTTATCCAACTCTAGATCCAAAATGAAATGGATCAAAATCTTAAAACTCGTTGCAACTTCAAGATGAACACGATGAACTCCAACTTCAAACTTCAACTTCAAAAATTGTCTCCAAGTCTCGGCTTAGCTATGATTGGCTAAGTCGAGCTCTGATACCAAAACTGACGCAGCGGATTAATCAAAATAAACTTCAATCGGTGAAAGTAGCAATCGGTGGATTGATGAATACCAAAATGCCCAAATTCGTTGATCCGAAGATACTGAATTCTAGCTATCTCTAACACGTTGATCGCGCACGATACCGTGAAAGAAGATCTTCAATTCTTCAAAAGTTGATCGAGCGCACTTGATTCCGCGAATCGGCTTCAACAATCGTTGATTCGAGCGCACTCGAATAACCGAAAGTGGAGATAGGAGTTTACACTCAACTACCAATTTAAGATGAAAGCACACAGGAATCAACAAGAAATTTTATTCGAAAATCAACGACTTGCAAATGTATAACTCACGCGTATTTATAGTATTTGACACAGACCCTTAAGTCGTAGCCGACTTATGACTCACGACTCAACTAGGTCGTTGCCGACCTAACCGATGCTTCACGCCTCAGTTACAATACAACACATATACATGACCGACTTACATCCCTTGCCGACTTACGACGTAACAACGCAAACATATGTACAACACAACACAATGAAAACGACTCAACAAATGACCCTGCATGGCCGACCTAACGACCCAAGACACAGGACACAAGACACAACTCTTAAGTCGTACACGACTTAAGTTACACTGCCACAAAATTACAGACTCAACACACTTAGGTCGTATGCGACCTAACGACCTACGACTCCAAGAAAAACATACTACAACAACACACACATAAGTCGGTGACGACCTAAAATATCACACGACTTAAAGAACACAGACGACTTAACTCCCAAACGGCTTACTCTTCCGTGACCCGACTCAACTTGGGTCGTAGCCGACTTAAACCTCGCATTCCAACTCATGCTGTTATCTTGTTATCCCGTGATACTCCTCCTGCAGCCTTAGACCATACACGACCTAAAGGCCCCGCACGACTTAAGCCCGTGATAGGTTGGAAATGACTTAGGACTTCTTCCTTAACTCGCATCTCTTCCCCACATGCCTTCTTAGGTCGGAAACGACCTATAGCCTTCATCTTAAGTCGTGAATGATTTATCCTTTGATCTGCATCAATTACTTTCTTTAATTAATTACTCTCTTAATTAATTACCTTAACAAGTAATTAATCACATCATTAATTAACCTTAATCCATTAATTAATTAATTACTCTTTAATTAATTAATTCACTCTTTAACCAGTTATATTAATTAATCTTTTAATTAGTAACACCAAGTGATTTACATTTAATCACTTCCACTCATTTACTTTCGTAAGTAATTTCCCACTAATTACTTCCATAAGTAATTTCTCTTTTCTTAATTACATTCAGTAATTATCCATTAATTACTTTATCAAGTAATTATACTTAATTAATTCATAATTAAGTGATAATTTTAAATTAACCAAACTATTAACTAATCATTTAAAATTAATTAAATAATTAGTTAACTTCTTATATTTAAAAACCCTTAATTAATTAAGAAAAACATTTATCTTAATAAAACTTTTACTTATTAACAAATCACTTACATTAATTAACTATTCTTAAATCAATAAAAATAATTAATTAATCTTTATTATCTACACAAATTAATTATTTTAAGTTAATCAAAATCTTAATTACTTCAAGATAAACTCTTTATTATAATTTATTTACATAATTATATCATTAAACTTTATTAAAATAAAATAAAACATTTAGAAATCAACTTAAAATTAAAAACAATTTACATAATCTAATTTAAACTTTAAAATCTTTGAAACCTTTCAAAATGGTTTAACAAATTTTAATACATAACCATTTTAAAAAACCACTTATTCTTGTAACGACCCGGAATTTTCAATCCCAAAAATTCCATATAGTTAGGGGAAAGTAGAAAGAGAAAGAAGAAAAGAAGAAAGAAACACCATCATCTCACATTCGCATTGGATAAAATATAATAACAAATAATAATAGTTATACAAAAGGAAACTGTATTTTTCAAATTACACCTTAATATATATTAGAGTTACAACATATATACAAACACTTAGACAGATACACTCAACGTGTCTCAGATATACAACAATATCTCACAGCGGAAACACTCCGTACGTTCCCGCCATCCAGCTCGCCTACTGAGCTTCAGAACGTCCTTACCTGAAAATCTGTAATACTCGGTCTGACCCGAGCATTACATCAAAGTAACACCCGGGTCAGGCTGGAAACCAGCGTGAGTAAACTTCATCTAACAAGGAATACAACAACATAAACTTACATAAAACCTGGGGTAACTCGCGTCAATTTTACAAATTCACAGGTTTGGTATAGACAATACTTTATTACACTGATCAATTTCTAAGTACCAAACTTAGATTAAATGGTCCAGTTCACTTAAATCATTCCATTCCAGTATATAGATTTCACACATCAAATCTGAACAGAATTATTATAGATTACAAATCGAAGTGGTTTCAGGTATTAACTAATACCCAACTCCGGTCTCTTCGAATCCAATGTCATCTTTACCCAAGTTATTCAAGTGATTAAATTTTAAATACTAGATGTCACTTTTACACAACAATTCATCATACATAACCACATTATCTCTGATCAACCCAACATATCATATTAAAAAAAACATTTCATTTCACAAAGCATCACAATCACATATCAAGGATAACAAATAATCCAAGGCATTCAAATATCATTCATCCATTCATAAGCAAGAAAAATTAGTCATATCATTTCTGATTAATTTAATTAACTACCAATGAATTAAATTAATTACTTTATTTCTTATAAATCTTGCTTATTTAACATTAATTAATTATATTCAATTAAATAATCATCCTTTAATTACTATCTTGATTAATAATTTCCTAATTTCATTATGTAATTCCTTAATTAATTACCCATTAATTACTTCACTAAGTAATTACACTTTATAAATTACACTAAGTAATTATACTTAACCCATCATCAAATGATTATTTTAAATTAATTAAACTAATTAATTAACTTAAACTAATCACATTAATTTAATTAATTACACTGAGTAATTAATTCCTTTAATTACTTTCATTAAGTAATTATCCTTAACCACATTCTATTCCTTAGTTATTAATTAATAAAACTTAATTATTAATTAACAACCTCAATTACAAATTAATTAATCCTTAATCACTAGTTGATTAAATAGTTAAACAACCCTTAATTTTCATTTGATTAATCTTTAATTACCTTTGATTAATCCTTAGTTATAATTAATTAACCCTAAATTAATTAATAGCCCTTAATTAATTATTAATTAAACCAATTAATTTCTCTTAATTAATTACTTAATTAATCCTTTATAATTAATTAATCAAATCGATTAATTATACTTAATTCCCTTAATTAACTCAATTAATCTCAAGACATTACAACCTTAATTATCTTAAGATAAAACAATATCTTATAAATACCTTAATTACCATTAACATTTTTAAAACATTTTAACATTATAATTAACTAAACTTAATTAAATCCTCTAATTAAGATTTGAAATAAGATAACCATTTAACTTGATAATTTAAAGTTAACAAAACTTAACATCCTTAGATAACATAGAACATTATCAAGTAGAGGTTTTTTAAAAACTAACTCAATTTGTATTTTAAAACTTACTTTTCTAAAAATCTTAAACTTTCATTTTAAATTAATGTTTCAAAATCACTTTAAATTTCATAAAATTTAAATCAATCAAATTTTCAAACTTCTTAATTAATAGTTAAAGAAACAATTAGAAAAGGTAGGTTTAAATAAGTAAGTTTGAACTAGATTTGAATTTAAATTTCAAAACAAATTGATTTTAAAACTTAAAAAAAAACCTGCTCTTTTCTTAACTTCGGGTCAAACCTGAAGACAACTCGGATTAAATCCCGAGTAAATCCCTTTTCTACCCGATTTAAAAACTTAGATTAAATTTTAAAGTTTATAAACTTGTAGCTCTATAACACCAAAATTTTACTCGAGTTCAAACTCGAGTCTTCTGCCCAAATACTCGAGCAATGCATCTAGTAAAACCCTACCCCAAACATTAGACAACCATTCTTCCCCCGTGCACTGCACGGCTACCAACGTCGACGATGACCCTACCGTAGCCTCCGATACTACGTCTATCACCCAGTAATCAATTCCCGATCCTCCAAACACATACACAAGCCTCAATTCAAAATCGAGCTAGGCAGTTGGAACTGGAATCCCAAATCTTCATCAGAAATTGCCTCGAACTCTCACCTCTGACCACCAAAGCTGCTGTACTTCCGGCCACGACATCACTGACCCTCCATGAACCCATCCCCAAAGTTCCATCAAACTCGATGCCCCAGAGAAAAAGAAGAAACCCAATCTTCTAGCTCGATCAAAACAAGGGTTAGAAACCTAATCCCTTCGCCGTCGATGTAATGTCGATCTTTACAGCCTCCAACTATTTTTCCCTGCCTCACCGTACATCCCTCTACTTCCAAACAAAGTCCCGATCATCCTAGACCATTCGATCATCAACAATTGCCCAGAAAACCAATTCTAGGCATCACTGAAATGCAGTCTCAATACCCATTTAAAAATTTTGATTTTTGTTTTAGCAATCCTTATTTTCAAAATAGATTCAAGATATGAACATAAATCAGAAATCCATGATGGTGTATTTTAACATAATCTTAAGGCTTCTCTTCTTCTTACTGTTTCCAGATAAATCACAAATTTATCTTACTTAAATAAAATTGTTAATCCTTAATCTATGATTTAACAAATAGTTTTTTTTTAAATCTAGATCCTAACAATAATTCAATAAATAGATATTGAAATTTGATTCTATTTTAAACTCTGTAATAAAGGAAACAGAGAAGACTGACATGCACAGTCCAAGCACAAACCAATCATACAACACACTTGTATATACATATTCAAAGCATCGCTAATCTTAGAATTTCACAAGCAAACAAATGTTTTTATACTTAGAATTAATTTTTTTTTTTAAATTTTTACTCACCATGAAATTTAAACAGAGAACAGTTTTCTTCCCAGGTTTTGATCTGAAACCTTGCATTTGAAGTGAAGCTGAATTTTGAATTTGCTTAGCCTGCTATGAATTTACTTCAGTTGATGTACTGCTGTTAGCTTGCTGACGATTGAATTACATCTTGTATTTGAGTTGATTCTTTGCATTTGTTTTTAGGTTGAGTTGAATTTGAAGCCTCTCAGGTTGAAAAATGAAGTTGATTTGCATTGCTGAAATTTAAATCTTTGAAACTGATGTTGTAGTTTAATATTTTGATTTTCTTTGATATTTGGTTTCAGTTTTTTTTGTGATCTTTATTTATTTTGTAAGATGAAGGGAAGATTTTTGAGCTGAGAATAGAAAAAGAATGAGAAAAGAGGAGATACATGTTTTATCGAGAAATTTTGATTTTTTTTAAAAAAGAAAATAGAAATAAAAGGTGACACTTGTTAAAAATCTTTAACACTTGTCATTTTCCTTTACTCATTATTTAACACTTGTTTGAAACAATCTTTAAATATTTACACTAGTTATTTAAGTAATTTTATTTATTATAATGTTAATAAAAAGCTTTATTGTTAATTTACTAATTCTTATATATATATATATATATATGAATTTCTTTTTAAAGAAAATGTAATAAAAAAATTATATATAAATAAAAATATATAAATCCAAATATTTTTAAAATGATCCTTTGAATTACTTAATAACTCCAAATTCATATTCAAATTAAATTTGAAAATCTATTTTAAAATCAAGTCAAGAATACATATATATTTTAAACAAACCCAAATTCAAATTATAATTAGTAATTCTATTTAAAAATTTATTTATCTATATTTAAAAACAAACCGTTAACAATTATTATCAAATTAAAATAATTTATAAAGGGAATTATCATATATAAATTTGCTTGAAATTTCCGGGATATCATAATTCTGCTTTCAAAACTTATTTATTTTATATAATTTAAAACTTGTTAACCATATATCTTTGAAAACAATTACTTTCATAACTTACAAACTCGACTTACCTTGTTTATAAACTTTAAAACTTGATTCTTTACAAAACTATTGCTTTCTTACTTTAAAGCCTGGCAACACTTCGTTAAATTGAAATAAACTGCCACAAACATCAAAATACTCGAGACACACTCGATCTCTTCTCGCATCAAAACATGATGATCTTGCGTTCGTCTAATGCTTCGAGGAAAACATCGATTCGCACGAGACCAACACGAGCACCCTAATTCCCAAACACGACGTGCATGTGGTGCACGTACACCAGCGCCTCCGACCACCGTAGGTCATCACGACGACCCTCGACGATCATTCCTACCCACTCAATCACTCTCGTGAAACCAGATCGAACGTAATTCAATCGAAACGAAAACGAGCCGATCTCGACCAAAAACTGCAACCACCATGGCCGGAAATTTGCTTCGCCCCGCTGCCTCCGACCTCGAGATCATTTGTCCCCTTCACCAAAGCTTCGTCACCCTACCCAACTCCCATTCGCACCATCGTGAACCACTTCAGTATTTGGCCCACATCGACATTCCCTCGAAACCATCGGCCATCAAAAACGACAGGAAACCCTACAACACCCATCTCCGACCACCACGGGGAAAGAAAAATCAGGCGACTATTTTTCCCTTGATCGCCGAGCTACCTCCTCCCTCCAAACCAAAGCCCTACGTCGATCTCGACTTCATTCGTCGAAATTTGGCAAGTACCAATTCCGATCAACTAAGAAAAACATAGCAATTACCATTCTAAAAATCATGAGATGTATATTAAAATTCATGATTTCAAATCACGAACACATTTATGCAATTTAAAAAAGAAATCACATTGATTGATTTTTAACATATGTATATATTTTTCACTGTCATTACATTTTAAAAATGATTTGCTAAATTAAAAACACTAATTCTATTTTTAAAATCAACAAAAGACATAAACAATCAACCTTGATTGAAACATCAAGGTCTAATATTGATTCTATATGGAGATTTGAATTTTTAAAGGCAAAGGCATAAACTGAAACAACAGAGAACAGGATGTGTGTGTATATATATATACATACAAACATGCTTACACACACATTCACATATATCAATTCCATTATAAAAACTGAAGAATTTGCATGCAACATCAATATCAATTTCATAGATTAACATATGCATTAGAGATGAACACAAATTAAACTGTTTTTAAAAAGTTTACTTACCATTTTTATAAGCAGATAACAGATTTTCATGTCCAGGCTTCTAATCTGAAAAATGCTAATTTGAATTGTTGTTGAATCTTTAGCTTGAAGCTTGTTGTTAATCTTTATTTTTGATTTGCAAAATCTCAGATTGCATTTAAAAATTTGAACTGATGCTGAATTTGCCTTGCCTGACTGTACTTGAAAATTTTAAAACTGTTGTTGCCTTTGCCTTTAATTTCTTCCCTCGGATTAGTTTCCAGGTTCCATTATAACTTTCTTTTGCTTTGTATAAACTTTTGGTTGAAAATCAAGAAAAGAAGAACTGAAGCTGACAGATAAAAATCATATCTCTCCTTTATATTTTAAATTTTTTTTACACTTTAATTATCAAAGGAAAATATAGCCACTTGTTCACTTATGTGCTAAATAGATTACAAATGTTGAAATCATGGCTCTATAGGTTTACAAGTGTTTAATCACTTCATTATTGTTTTACAAGTGTTTAAAGACAATATTAAATAAATTTCTTATATTTATGTAGTATATTTACATATATATAAAATGTTTGTCTTCTTACTTATAAATAAGCTTTTAAATTTTAATAAATATACAAATGTGAATTTTTGTAAACATTTGTTTATAAATAGCTTATGTTTTTAAATCAATAAATGTATTATATGTTTATATGCTTGAAGATTTTATTTTAACTTCATTTATTTTTACAAACCAAATTGCCTTATGATTTAATTTTAAAATGGACGAATATTGAAAACAAAGGAAAATGAACTTTTAATTTAAGTCCTATTTTAAACTCAAGCTTAAAATATAATTTAAAAGATCAAGAAATTATCTTTGTTGTTAAAAACTTAAATTTCAAATCACCTTTGAAAAATATTATGTTAATTTCAAATTACAAACTATGTATATATTTAAAGTTCGAAAACACTTTTATTAAATTCAAACCAATATCTCTCCATTTCAATATATACAAATATATACATTTTAAATGGAAAACATTTTTAAATATTAGTTTTGAAAATTACTATATTGAATTTTAAAACAAATTTCAAATCATAATATATATATTATAATTTGAAAACACACCTTTTTATTAAACAAAAGACTTTCTATTCACAATATATATACCAAAATACATATTATAAATAGAATATATTTTTATTATCTTTGAAAGATAAATCTTTACAAAATTGTTAGAAAAGATATTAATTATTATTGCCAAATTAAATATTTATTAACTTTTTAAAATAATAAACTTTCCAATTAAAATAATTATGAAAGAAAATTATCAAATCAATTTTATTATTAGTTTTATAAAGATAATTTTTTCCACATTAAATATTTATGGAAGAAAATTATTATACGATATTATCAAATTTTAAATCAATATTATCAATTTTAAATAATTTTTAAATGAGGATTATCAAATTGCTATTGCCTAAAATTATGGGTCATCACATTATGGTTAATTTAATATAAAAACTTTTTCGTGTTTATGTGCGGGAAGTCTTACGAGATACGTTTTGATTTCAAAGGTTTTACAAAAGTTAAACAACTTTAATCTGTTGCTCACACCAGATCCATGTCTGATCTAGAGTTTATTTTCTGTTTTCTTAAACTTTGGGTACTCAAAATTTTACAAGTAACCAAGGGATTCAGGTTAGCTTTGACGAATACTGGAGGAAATGGAGCAAGAGGCTTCAGCGTTTGTAGATATATAGTGTTTCGGCTGTGTGGTATATCTATGTTGTCTTTGAGTTTTAATGACAAGAAAGATGTTGTAACTGTCCAGTTTGTGATGTATAAGCTGTGTAACTCTGATAGATGGTGTATATTATGTAATACTTATGTGATTAATATAATTTATTCGTTCTGCTATTGAGATCCTGATGTTGTTTCGTTCTTCTTCTCTATCTTTTCTCTTTTCTATCCCTTTCTTTCTTAATGATGACAAGTCTTTCTATGGAGAGAAAGGCAGGTCGTCACATGTAGTACCAGAGCGTTAGGTTGAGTGAATATGTAACAACCCTGTATTTTGTGATTATTTTAATTATATATTTTAATTATTTTAATTGAATTTCTTGATTTAAAAAAAAACTTTATTCTATTTATCAAAATGGATAAATTTTGTTATTTTAAATATAAATTTTTATTTTTATGTGAATTATAATTCCAAACATGACCAACTAGAATATTTTCCAGAAATGTAAATTTTGATCAATATGGTCAAACTTTGACTTTTAAACTTAAAAATTTAAAAATTTTAATTTTTTAATTTTATCTTTTATGATGAAAATAAATAAAATTTTAAGTATACTACATTTCGTTTCGTTTAAATCCGATTAATACTGTGAAAGTTATGCTTTTTAAACCATTTTATGTAAATTGTTTATTTAACAAAATTGTTTATTTTAATTTATATAAATAAATTTTTGTTTGTCATATCATGTTCTAATTTGTGTATATATGTGTAACATGACATGTTATGTATATATTTTATTTTTAAACATTTTAAAAGTGTAGTTCTAATTTTCCAATAATAATTGTATTTTGTTTATAATTTTAAATTCTAGTTTCAAATTAATAAACTATTTTCTTATTTATTTTCTATTTTTCCTAAAATTATTTATTCATTTTCATTTCTACTTTATTTTTTTTCATTTTTATTTTTTTTACTTGATTTTCTATTGGTTTATTTTGAATAAAAGAAAGTAGAAATTTGAAGAGACAAGGCTTTTCATTTCTTGTGACTTTTCATTAGCTTTTCATTTCTTTTGGCTTTTCACTTTTATTTTGGCCATATACTTTTCTTGCAATAACCATGTATTTTCCTTTGTGTTCATGTGACGCCCCACCTCTATACCCACGCTAGCCAAGAACATTACGGTGAATGCTGTCAACTAGCACGGAGAATAAGGCTGTTGAGGAGCGACCATCCGCGTAATTGCTTTGCGCGAGCATCGATATGTCAGATAGTATAACATTCATTTCTTTTTCAAGAGGGAAATCCGACATACCGACACAAACTCAAAACTACTACACAGTGGCTATAATATCTTCGAAAACAAATACAGAAATAAACATAACATAAATCAGTCACAGATAATTCATATCACAAAGGCGGAAGAAGATATGAATAGATGATTAACACATGGAAGTGTATATCAGAGTAGTGGTCAAAAAGATCCACAATAATACAAAAGAATAGCAACACGTGCTATACAAGAGAATACAACTATGAGTCTATAACTCAAGTGTATACAACAAAATAAACTACTAATCTAAGTAGTTTGCCAAAAGTCAGAGTAATGAATCCCTGGGAAGAAGTCAAGCAGAAGCACCTGTAACATCTCGGTCTGACCCGAGTATTATTTGATAAGAAAATAATAAACGGATCAGTCTAACTATAAATATCAGATGACACGATATAGAATAAGAGATATGACTAAATACATAATAATCACAATGCCAAGCTGTGATATATAAGCAGTTGAAAATCATCAAGGGATTATTCAATGTCACAAAATCTACACAAGAATCACAGAAACATCATACTCCTAATTTAGTTCACCAGACCATAAATATTGACGATAATATCAATGTCAATCACAAAAGTCAATGACACACAAATTCCAGAATTCAACACACGAAATCCAGAAATCACAAAAGTCAATGACGCACAAATTCACCAATGCACAAATATCGATAAAGCTTATCGATGGAAATCACGAAAATTGGTGAAACACAAATTCTAGAAATCATCTCAAGAAATCCAGAAATCACAAAGAGGGGGAGGCCTATCACAAACGGGAGCATAAAGCTCGCCAACACGTGTATCACAAACGGAACGCTAATTCCATGGTTGTTAACCATCACAAATTGAGCCGAAGCTCCACAAACAGCCCAAAGACCATGGGTTGCTACCCTACCAATTTGAGTTGAAACTCCACAAAACGGGGTTTAGTCTCCCTCGCAGACAAAGAGACATCGCACATTGCTAGTCTAAATCACAAAGATGATCGTCATGATCAACGAGAAGTGTCAATTACACTAAGCTAGTAAATATATGAGTTTAGGTTCATGTCCCATAACCACTTGCTTAACTTAAATATTTACGAACAAACTGTAGATCTCCACTATAAAATTGTCACAAGGGATTCAATCGAACAAGTCCAAGAATTAACCGACAAAGTGAACGCAAGCGTTTCATACAACTTGTTTTACTAAGTCGTTTAATTAGATTTCTCATACGAGTGAGGTAAAGGTTTATATATACTAATAGGTTGGAAAATGGTTTTATAAATTAATTGGGTATTAAAATAGTATTGAAATCGTTTGAGGAAAGAGTTTTGATATTTACTACTAGTATAGAAAACCTTTATATTTTTAGAGTGACAAAACACAAAGAAGACTGTAGGAACAATCAATCACTAAAATTCACATACGAAGATGTGAATAAAAATCCAACGAAACCGATAAAGAATCCATCAAAATGGATATTCAAAAATCCCTAAAAAGGAGTCATCAAAGTCATAACAAATGATAACAACCCATAGGAAACAACACGAATCGATTAAAGTTGGAAATTCAAACAACTAGGCGAAATAGGCAAAAATGCAATAGGTCGGTCGGCCGGCTATAGAGCTCGGTCGACCGGACCCAGTTCTCAAAATTCCTCGGGAAGCAGGTCGGTCGGCCGAACATTGTACTCAGTCGACCGAACCTTAAACAGGGAAGTGCTTATGCACTTGGCAGCAGGTCGGTCGGCTGGCTACAGTGCTCGGTCGACCGGACCTGTTGCCAGTCCCCTCCCAGTCCATCCAATTGAGGTCCAACCTCCACCAAATTGCATTCTCTCGAGCAACGGCACTAAGGGATTATGCCAATCAACTACCCGGCCCTATAAGCTCTTCGATGCATCTCCAAAAACATGATCAAAGATCAAAGCTATGATTTTTAAGGAATTGAACCCAAAGCACTAAAAATTGGAATATTCACCAAATCAATCCAAACCAAAAGCAAATGCACACGAATAAGTGTTAGGAATTCATGCCTAACAATCAAAGATAATTATAAGCATAGATGTGTGATAAAAATCTCATCTTTTTACAAAATCAAACAAGAAGAAGCTTGAAAGCAAAGGAGAATCAACCACTCTTCAAATCCAACTCAATAAGCTTGATTCTAAGCTTTAAAAGAAGAACATTCCCAAAATTAGGTTTAGGAATTTCTGAAATGATAAGAGAATGAGTTGGAGAAGAAGAAGAGAAGCTTAACAATGGGTTCTTCTATTAGTTTGGAGCTAGAGTTGATTTGCAAAAGAAAACTAGGGCTTGGAGTTTTAATTTCCTCTTCCACTCTCCATTAACATAAAAGCTTGAGTATTAGGAAAATAGAAAAGAAGTGAATGAAGAGGAGAGGGTTGGAACTGAGTTAAGTGGGGTTAATGGGCTCAACCCAAACCAAAGCCCTAAGTGAAAAAGTAGCAAAAATCAACCTTCTCCAAACATATCGAAGCTTATACTCAAAAAGGTCGCAAACGGCATTTTAAACTCAATGGGAGTGGTCCCGAGTCCTAATTCGACCGTATGCAAAAAGTAGCTTTTCGGGCTAAATTCCGAGTATCGACAAAATATTTAAATAAAATATTTAAATATAAAAATCGATAAATATGCGGGTTGTTACAGACTCCCCTCCTTAAAGAAATTGCGTCCTCGCAATATTTAAGAAGAGAATATAAAGTAACAACCATAAAAGCATATTCAACACAAAAGAAATTTGAAATAAGAAGTTCACCTCTAAGAGCACGAGAAAGTAAGTCCGGATGTGATCGCTCGATGAACTCTCTAGACTCCCAGGAACAATCCTTAGGATTTGAAGACCATTGAACTTTCACAAGCGGAACTTCTTTATTTCGAAGTCGTTTGACCTCCGAAGCAAAAATTCGAATAGGATGCTGCTCATAAGTTAAATTAGGCGAAACTTCAATTTCTTCCACAACATCGGGCTCAAGAATAGAATCGGAATCTCGAAGACACTTCCGAAGTTGAGAAACGTGAAACACGTCACGGATAGAAGAAAACTGAGCCGGTAATAAAAGGCGATAAGCCATGGAACCAATACGTTCAGTGATAGGAAATGGTCCAATATATCGAGGCGCTAATTTTCCCGATCGACTGAAACGTACAACACCCTTCATAGGTGAAACACGAATGAACACAAGATCTCCCACAGAAAATTTTAACCTCCTTCTTCGGTTATCGGCATAGGATTTTTGTCTACTCTGGGCTTCTTTCATTCTATGTCGAATAAGGTCAATTTTCTCTGTAGAATCCCGAATAAAATCTGGACCTAAAACCAGCTTCTCACCGGCCTCAAGCCAACAAGAAGGAGATCGGCATGGCCTTCCATAGAGTGCCTCAAAAGGTGCCATACCAATACTAGATTGGAAGCTATTATTATAGAAAAATTCAACAAGTGAAATATGATCTTCCCAACTTCCACCAAAATCAAGCACACAAGAACGAAGAAGATCTTCAAGAGTTTGATTCACACGCTCAGTTTGTCCATCGGACTGGGGATGATAAGCGGTGCTAAAATTAAGCTTCGTTCCCAAAGCGTTTCGAAGTCTCTTCCAAAATCCACTAGTAAACAATGGATCACGATCGCTAACAATAGAAGTAGGAACCCCATGCAATTTAACAATCTCTTTGATAAAGAGCTTGGCCAAAAGAGGAACGGTTCGGTTAGACCGAATGGGAATAAAATGGGCAGATTTAGTAAGCCTATCAACAATCACCCATAAGCTATCATGACCCGAACGAGAACGGGGAAGGCCATCTATAAAATCCATGGAAATTTGGTCCCACTTCCAAATTGGAATTTCTAAAGGTTGCAATAACTCACCGGGCCTTTGATGTTCGACCTTAATGAGTTGGCAAGTCATGCAACGCTTAACGAAGTTAGCGATGTCAAGTTTCATTCCCTCCCAATAATAAAGTCGCTTCATATCCGCGTACATTTTACTACTACCGGGATGAATGGTAAATTTAGAACGATGTGAATCTTCTAAAATATCTTTACGAAGATCACTAATATTTGGCACGATAAGTCTACCAAATTTCCGAATGCCGCCACGAGAATCGATATCAAAGTCCTTCAAACCTTCAATATCAATCTTATCCTTAATATTTCGGCCAAGAAGAGCCAATTCGGGATCTAGCCTTTGAGCTTCAAGAATGCGGTCTAAAAGAGAAGGATGAGCCTCAAGGCCACATAAAACAAATGATGAGCATAAATCGGATGCGCGGTCTCGAATATCACAAATGGATAAGATCTCAAGATCGTTCCATTCGGATATCATCATAGAAACAACAGCTTGTTGTTTACGGCTAAGAGCATCGGCGACACGATTACCCTTACCGGGAGTATAAAGAATATCAAGATCATATGGTGCAAGAAACTCGATACAACACTATTGACGCAAATTAAGTTCCTTTTGAGAGAATAAATACTTCAAAGACTTATGATCGGTATAAAGAACAAATTTATCTCCTAAAAGATAATGACGCCAAATCCGAAGAGCGAAAACAATAGCCGCGAGTTCTAAATCATGAGTGGCATATCTAGTCTCGGCAGGCTTTAATTGCCTTGAAGCATAAGCAATGACACGTTATTTTTGCATAAGAACGGCACCCAAACCAATGCGACTGGCATCGGTATAAACAACGAAATCCTGATTCCCCTCGGGAATAACAAGAATAGGAGCATCAGAAAGAAGTTCTTTTAATTTCTGAAAAGACGTTTCACATTTGTCCGACCAAATGTATTTAACACCTTTCTTCGTTAAGCTAGTGAGAGGCACGACAATCTTAGAAAAGTCTTTGATAAAACGCCGGTAATAACCCGCCAATCCAAGAAAACTACGAATCTTTGTCACGCTCTCCGGTCTCTTCCAATCTTGAATCGCTTCAATCTTTGAAGGATCCACGGAAATTCCGGATTCGGAAATAATATGACCGAGAAACTTCACACAAGATTGCCAAAAATGGCATTTAGAAAATTTTGCTTTCAAACGATTACTCCTAAGAGTTTCCAACACAATCCGAAGATGCTTCTCATGCTCCTCCTCGGTTTTTGAATACACAAGAATATCATCAATAAAGATGAGGACAAACCGGTCGAGGAAGTCTTTGAAAACTCTATTCATAAGGTCAACGAAATAAGCCGGAGCATTCGTTAGACCAAATGGCATAACAAGCCATTCATAAGATCCATAACGAGTACGGAACGATGTCAAAGGAATGCTATCCTCTGCAATATGAAGCTGATGAAATCCAGTAGCTAAGTCTAATTGTGAAAAGACTCTAGCACCAGTAAGTTGATCGAATAGATCATCAATCCGAGGTAAAGGATGTTTATTTTTGATAGTAAGATCATTAAGCTTGCGGTAGTCAACGCAAAGCCTAAGTGTACCATTGGATTTCTTCACGAAAATAGTCGAAGCTCCCCAAGGCGAGGAACTAGAGCGAATAAATTGCTTCGTCTCCAATTCGGATAATTGTTTGTGCATCTCCTCGTTTTCTTTATTGGACATACGATAAGGAGGGCGAGTGATAGGTTGAGCTCCAGGAATGAGATTAATTCTGAACTCAATTGCTCGCTTAGCTGGTAATCCTAAAACGGGCTCAAATATGTCAAAAAATTCACCAACGACGTGAATAAGAGAAATAATATCACCCTCATCATCATCATCGTCATCACGTGGGTTTAAAGAATATAAAGATGCAACCAAAGCGGAATCCAAATCTTTAAGAATAACAGAAACCTGATTAACAGATAGTGGATGTTGAAGATAAATAGTCCGCTCAGGACATAGGATGTGAGCTTCATAACGATTAAGCCAATCCATTCCCAAAATCATTCCAAAGCCTAAATAACGCATGACATGCAAATCGGTTAGGAAAGGAAAATCACACAAAATAATCTCGACATCTTTACACAATAAACTGATTGTTGCGGATCCACCAACCGGATTCGCAATTCTCAAAGAAGTCATTAAACACAAAACATCCAAAGAAAAAGTATCAATAAGTTCTTTTGATACAAAAGAATGGGACGCACCCGTATCAAAAAGAACTCGAATAGGATGATCACGAAATAAAATAATTCCATCCAGAATAGAATGAGAAATACCTTGGCCACGAGATGTGTTGCCAGGGGCTTGAGCAACATTTAACTTTCCCTCCTTCTTGCCCTGAAGCTTGGGGCATGAAGATATAACATGACCGGGAACTTTGCAGTAGCGACAAGAGAGAGACTTTGGCACTTGTTCGCATAATGGTCCTTCGAACCACAATTATAGCATTCCCCACTACCAAAGGAAGAAGTCTTTGCCACAGAGGTTGCTTGCTTCCCTTTCTTATTGGGATAAGGGCCTTTGAATCTGTTTGGCCTTTTCTTGTTGTTGAAGTTTGGTTTGGAACCCACCACTTCAACATCATTTTCCTTATCCGCCTCTTCAAGACGAAGAGCGATATCAATGAGTTGGTCGAAAGAAACTTCTAATTTTAGAAGTAATGGCTTCTTGAGATTTTTGTTTAAGCCATAGACAAACCTCTGATTTTTCTTCAATGGGGTGTTGATGTATTCAACCCCATATTTGGAGAGAGATTCAAAAGACGCGACATAATCTGCCACGGAAGATTCACCTTGAACAAGGTCTATAAAACGGCAAGCCAAAGTCACCTTCTCAGCTTCTGGTACGAATTTCAACTCGAAGCGTTCCCGAAATTGCTCCCAGGTGAGATCTCTTCATTAATCTCAAAAATAAGAAGCTCGTACCAATCCTATGCTCTTTCTCGGAGCATACTAGAGGCCACCTGAACTCGGTGAAGGTCAATAAGATTCATGCGAGAAAAGATTCGATCGCATGACCTTAGCCAAGCCTGTACTTTAATAATAGTTTCGGAACCTTTGAGTGGCTCCCCACCCAAATTAGTGTAATCGCTACACAAGCATGCAAATCCCGACTTTGGGTGAGTAGGTTCCGGGTTAGCTCCAGCTGCTTGAGCATTCGTCACTAAATCAAGAAGCTGTTGAGCAGTCCTAAAAACTCCATCCTGGGGCGGAGTGCTAGATGGTACGGCTCTGGGGCGGCCTGGTCTAGACATTTCTCTTCCTTAGAAAGAAAGAAGAAGAAGAAAAAGGTTATTCACCAAATTCAATATCAAGCAATTCTTGATAGATAAAACAAGGAATCATAAAAGAAAATAGGATAGGACGGTACGAAGACCCGAATAAAATCCTAAAGCACGACTCCTAAGATGGACTTAGGACGATGATCCTTGTTATAATATTCCATATTGTTCCGAAGTTTGGCTCTGATACCAAGCTGTGACGCCCTACCTCTATACCCACGCTAGCCAAGAACATTACGGTGAATGCTGTCAACTAGCACGGAGAATAAGGCTGTTGAGGAGCGACCATCCGTGTAATTGCTTTGCGCGAGCATCGATATGTCAGATAGTATAACATGCATTTCTTTTTCAAGAGGGAAATCCGACATACCGACACAAACTCAAAACTACTACACAGTGGCTATAATATCTTCGGAAACAAATACAGAAAAAAACATAACATAAATCAGTCACTGATAATTCATATCACAAAGGCGGAAGAAGATATGAATAGATGATTAACACATGGAAGTGTATATCAGAGTAGTTGTCAAAAAGATCCACAGTAATACAAAAGAATAGAAACACGTACTATACAAAAGAATACAACTATGAGTCTATATCTCAAGTGTATACAACAAAATAAACTACTAATCTAAGTAGTTTGCCAAAAGTCAGAGTAATGAATCCCTGGGAAGAAGTCAAGCAGAAGCACCTGTAACATCTCGGCCTGACCCGAGTATTATTTGATAAGAAAATAATAAACGGATCAGTCTAACTATAAATATCAGATGACACGATATAGAATAAGAGATATGACTAAACACATAATAATCACAATGCCAAGCTGTGATATATAAGCAGTTGAAAATCATCAAGAGATTTTTCAATATCACAAAATCTACACAAGAATCACAGAAACGTCATACTCCTAATTTAGTTCACCAAACCATAAATATTGACGATAATATCAATGTCAATCACAAAAGTCAATGACACACAAATTCCAGAATTCAACACACGAAATCCAGAAATCACAAAAGTCAATGACGCACAAATTCACCAATGCACAAATATCGATAAAGCTTATCGATGGAAATGACGAAAATTGGTGAAACACAAATTCTAGAAATCATCTCAAGAAATCCAGAAATCACAAAGAGGGGGAGGCCTATCACAAACGGGAGCATAAAGCTCGCCAACACGTGTATCACAAACGGAACGCTAATTCCATGGTTGCTAACCATCACAAATTGAGCCGAAGCTCCACAAACGGCCCAAAGACCATGGGTTGCTACCCCACCAATTTGAGTCGAAACTCCACAAAACGGGGTTTAGTCTCCCTCGCAGACAAAGAGACATCGCACATTGCTAGTCTAAATCAAAAAGATGATCGTCATGATCAATGAGAAGTGTCAATTACACTAAGCAAGTAAATATATGAGTTTAGCTTCATGTCCCATAACCACTTGCTTAACTTAAATATTTATGAATAAACTGTAGATCTCCACTATAAAATTGTCACAAGGGATTCAATCGAACAAGTCCAAGAATTAACCGACAAAGTGAACGCAAGCGTTTCATACCACTTGTTTTACTAAGTCGTTTAATTAGATTTCTCATACGAGTGACGTAAAGGTTTATATATACTAATAGGTTGGAAAACGATTTTATAAACGAATTTGGTATTAAAATAGTATTGAAATCGTTTGAGGAAAGAGTTTTGATATTTACTACTAGTATAAAAAACCTTTATATTTTTAAAGTGACAAAACACAAAGAATACTGTAGGAACAATCAATCACTAAAATTCACATACGAAGATGTGAATAAAAATCCAACGAAACCGATAAAGAATCCATCAAAATGGATATTCAAAAATCCCTAAAAAGGAGTCATCAAAGTCATAACAAATGATAACAACCCATAGGAAACAACACGAATCGATTAAAGTTGGAAATTCAAACAACTAGGCGAAATAGGCAAAAATGCAGCAGGTCGGTCGGTCGGCTACAGAGCTCGTTCGACCGGACCCTGTTCTCAAAATTCCTCGGGAAGCAGGTCGGTCGGCCGAACACTGTACTCGATCGACCGTACCTTAAACAGGGAAGTGCTTATGCACTTGGTAGCAGGTCGGTCGGCCGGCTACAGTGCTCGGTCGACCGGACCTGTTGCCAGTCCACTCCCAGTCCATCCAATTGAGGTCCAACCTCCACCAAATTGCATTCTCTCGAGCAACGACACTAAGGGATTATGCCAATCAACTACCTGGCCCTATAAGCTCTTCGATGCATCTCCAAAAACATGATCAAAGATCAAAGCTATGATTTTTAAGGAATTGAACCCAAAACACTAAAAATTGGAATATTTACCAAATCAATCCAAACCAAAAGCAAATGCACACGAATAAGTGTTAGGAATTCATACCTAACAATCGAAGATAATTATAAGCATAGATGTGAGATAAAAATCTCACCTTTTTACAAAATCAAACAAGAAGAAGCTTGAAAGCAAAGGAGAATCAATCACTCTTCAAATCCAACTCAATAAGCTTGATTCTAAGCTTTAAAAGAAGAACATTCCCAAAATTAGGTTTAGGAATTTCTGAAATGATAAGAGAATGAGTTGGAGAAGAAGAAGAGAAGCTTACCAATGGGTTCTTCTATTAGTTTGGAGCTAGAGTTGATTTGCAAAAGAAAACTAGGGCTTGGAGTTTTAATTTCCTCTTCCACTCTCCATTAACATAAAAGCTTGAGTATTAGGAAAATAGAAAAGAAGTGAATGAAGAGGAGAGGGTTGGAACTGAGTTAAGTGGGGTTAATGTGCTCAGCCCAAACCAAAGCCCTAAGTGAAAAAGTAGCAAAAATCAACCTTCTCCAAACATATCGAAGCTTATACTCAAAAAGGTCGCAAATGGTATTTTAAACTCAATGGGAGTGGTCCCGAGTCCTAATTCGACCGTATGCAAAAAGTAGCTTTTCGGGCTAAATTCCGAGTATCGACAAAATATTTAAATAAAATATTCAAATATAAAAATCGATAAATATGCGGGTTGTTACAGTTCATGTGGGAAAACTTCTCATCTCTTCAAAACTCATGGTTATCTTCATTTCTGAAAAATTTGGTAATGGCTTCTCTCTTCTCTTTTCATTTTTACTTCTTCTTTTATTGATTTTGGCCTTGCTTCTCTCTTGCCTTGCTCGGCCTAACCCCTTCGCCACCTTCATCGACCACCACCACCTCCTCCTCCTCAACATCCACTGCCAAACATGTCCACCTCGGACCAGATCTGGCCGTGCCTTTCTCCATGACCAAAACATCACAAAACTTGGCTAAAATTCCATGAAAACTATGCTAGCCGACCTATATGTCATCACTACTTCCATATCTTGCCTTGGACGCCATCCTTAGTTCACCACCATCATGACTTGACCCTTGACCATTGGCCTCTCCTCTGACCTGACCTGAACCATGCAAAGCCGAGCCCAATTGATGTCATGGCCGAGCCATGCACCATATTCCACCATTTTGCCTTGTCCTTTGACCTACCCTATGTTGTAACTGCTACCCCTTCATCCCCTTGTAGCCGTGCATATGTGATGCAAAACCGAGCCTATAGCACCATCATAGCCGAGCATATGAACCCCTAGGCCGAGCACTTGAATGGTTAAGGCAAGGTCAAGTCATCTTGTTCGTTGTTGCTTTTTATTTCAAATTGTTTCAATATTGTTTTGTGTTGTATGCTGTGTAGTTAATGCCCCGTTATTACCCTGCTACAACCTCGCTATATCTCATAACGGATTTCTACACTACAAGAAAATGTGCTTTTCTTAGCACTAATTGTCAGCGTTTCTTTGATAAGTGCTGACAATAGTACGTTGAATAGTAAAAATAAAAGTGCGAACGCTGTTTAAAATAACCCGCTACATTTTCAGATTTATTTCATTACGCGGTTACTTTGCCTCCCTTCCTTTCTTCCTTCTCACCTTCTCGTATCCAATTCAATTGAGCCCTAAAACCCCTTAAATCCGTCCTTGGCAAACATTAGAACACGACCCTAATTTCTCGTTCACTCAATAACTAAGAGGTGAGGATTGCAATTTTGGTTGCGGCAAGACTATTCTCGAGTTCGTGTCGCGATTTTTGAGGAAGTGGATGGGTGGACTGTGGTGTGGAAGGCGGTCAGAGATGGTATGTTGGTTGTTTGGCTCGCGGCTGTGGAATTCGTGGATTTTGGTTGCGGCGGTCAATTGCTGGCGATTTAGGTGGGTTCGAGTCGAGCAGGTGAGGGCGATACAGTAATGGTCACGACGCTGCTTGGGGGTCGTGCGTGATGCAGAGGTGGTTGGGTTGTTTTGAAGTGAACACTTGGAAGCTCGTATGTGAATTGACAGTGCTGTAGGTTATTTTTTGTTTTGTTTTTTTTCTTTGTTTTGGGTTTGAATGGTACTTGTTCTGGTGATAGGTTGTTGAGACTGGAGCAGCAGAGGTTGGATGTTATGATGTGTATAGCAAGAATGGTATGTAAGTGAGGGTGGATAGGTTGGCCAGAGGTGTTCAGGATGTGGATTGATGTGTGTCATAGAGGTGGAGGAAATGTTGTTGATGGATTGAAGTGGATTGTGGGATGGTTTAGAGGGATGTGAACTCATTTGGGAACATAGTTCGATTCATTTTGGTGTTGTTAGGTAATACTGCTATTCATTATTTCCATTAGAAATTTTACAGTTAATATATGATATTTTTTGTATTGGCAATTTTTTATAGGATGATATAGTCTCCGTCTAAATCATAAATCATTTGGTAATTTTTGTCTGTAGAAACCATCTTATGATGAGGGATTTCAAGATGTAGCAGCTTTATTTAAGCATGTACAGTTTTTGCCACCGCTTTCACAAAAATACCAAAGTTAAATAGGATAACTCTTATGGACATCAATAAAGATTTCAGAGATGGGACCACAAAAAAATCTTCAAATTGATATATAAAATATGTACATCTCCATAACTCATCTGTTATGAAGACTTGAAATGTTAAATTTTTAAATACTCATTAAATATTCTGAGCTACTCAATAAAGTAAAATTTCATATTTTTCCAGTAGAAATTTGGAGATCAATGGATTCAAAAGTGCTTATACAAGATTGCTCGAGCTGGAAACTCAAATATTTTACTGGAGTAGTTGATCCATATCGGCACCATTGAATAATGAGGTACAACAATTCATGAATCAGCTGAGATTTTTATTTCAAATATATTGAACTATATGAACATGCTTCCTACTGACATTTCAAATAATATTACAAGCACATGAACTATACTTGCCACTACTGCCAATTTATAAAAGCATAAAGTATAGATTTTGAGAAAATGAAATGGTTTTGATGGATTGAGCTTTGCTTATTATAAAATGTGCACAAGCGTGAAGTGTTGAATTTGGGTGTTTCAATGTCAATAGTCACTAAAGAGGAGGAATAAGAAAAACAGTGCATAAGAGCTTTGAGATTGGTGTGCGTAATAGGAGACAAACATTATAGTTCTTGTTTATTGTGTGTATCTTTTTAATCTTTAGTAGCCAAATAGCTGAAGTTTGATCAGGTAAAATATAAAGATGTATTAATTCTATCTAACAAATTTCATGTGTTGAATCAATGTATTTAAGTATTGAGTTGGGCGGTAAACTATGAAAATGGTTTAAGTTGTTAGTGGTTAAGAAATTTGATATTTTTTTCCTTGTTAACAGTTGGAAATGTCTATCATAGGAGTTGTCTAGTTTATTTTCGGGGAAACCTTCATCTTTGTTGTCTTCATAAGCAACTACCCATACTGAACAACTCATGATGTGCCACCACTCAAATAAAGGTATCTGTATGATGTGCCACCATTGTACATCGCTACTAAATCCAAACTTCAAGTTGGAAAGCCACATAGCTTATTTGGAATGACCGTGCTAATATTTTTGTTAACATGTTCATGCTAGGCGTTTGATTTTCTTGTGTTATTGGAGAAGATCATCCATTTGGACAACCTATAGTAGGAATGCCAATATCAAAGATGATAATAGAAGAATAATTTAAACGACAATAACAACTTGGAAACGATAAGTTCAATACATAACATGCTTCATGATAAACATTAATAAATATTCATGCTAATGTATGGCTAAAGGTCATGGTTTTTCTTAAATTTTTGTAAAAAATTGCTTGCTTTTCATTTGAAGTATGATCAAACAACTACGAAACAAGATTATAAACCTCCGGCATACCAACAATAATGGAAAGCTCCAACTTGTTATCTTGGATATTGGCATTACATACGCTAGGATGCCTAAATGGATTAAAATCAAACATCCTAAACTAAACATATCAGTAAACATATCAATAGACGTGTATAATCTATAAACCTGAGAAGTAGCACCAAAGTGCCAATTCAATTGTAACACCATTCTCTCTGACTATGTTGCTTCACCTATATTATCCCATTTTCCAAGCAAAAAAAGCACCAAAGCATGTGTATGAATACCATGCTTACTTGATGGTTGTAATTATTCAGCTGTTTATGCGAAATACACTTTTGCGCAATTGAATTAAACCAATTTATTTTTTCCATCTTTGATAGTAAAGATCGTGATGAAGCTCCGGTTGCTTGAATACAACTAATTCAACCAAATTAGTTAGTACACAATAACAAACTGTACGAACAGTGCAGTAGCTTCCAAAACTTTACTCCGAATCAATAAGCAACTAAGATATCTCAGGGATCAACCAATCTTCTAAATACCCCAGGCATTGTCTTTATACAAACAACCACTGTGTATATCTTTAAAGTGATCACACTAAGGAAAAAAAATAAATTTCCAAACAGTAAGAAGGAGAGAAGAAACCCAAACCTAGCTCGGATTTTTGCTTGTAACAAGTCAGGAAATAATAATGTTGGCAAAAAGCTTATTTAGAGATAACTTAAATTTTAAGCTTCAAATCCATATCATTAGACTTTATTGTTCTATTCACTAAAGTAACTCAAATAGTGCAGAGGTTCATCATGAACATATTGGAAAATTTATACTGTAAGAAGGTACAAGTGTATAAAAATGTAAAATAGTTAAAAGTGTCAAATTTTGTGTTTATATTGTGTGAAATATGTCATTATCTGGTCAAAATAATATCTATTATCGACAACACATTACAAAAGCATGAATAATTTATATCAACGAAATACCTTCAGAAAAAAGATCAACGTAAAATTTGTTCGTGCAATTTTTATACCATGGTCTATAAAATTTCTACTTTAACCACAAATGCATCGAAGGTAAAATATACTATTAGTCTATTAATAAGAATCCTAATTACGCAAAAAAGAATATCTATTTATTATTTATATCATCCACTACAGAAACACACAATTGAAAAATCTTGATGTTTCACTTGCAACCTAAGAAATAGGTAGACCAATATTTGGGATACTTTACTGAACTTTAAAACGTAAGCATTTAGTTTATACAAAAACTAAATTAATACCCAAAATGATTATTTTGAGTATATATTCAACAGCCTATAGTAACCAAGTAATACTAGTTTGATGTGTCCAAGCTCAATAATGATTTTTGTATCATTTTCTTATTCTTAAAATGATAATAATTCAATGTGGTTAATTTGTATTACATTTTCACAATTTTTTATATGTTTATTTTTGTGAACCTTAATTAGTTTGTTCAGAAGTATTGCATCTTAATTTTTAAGTTTGTTCTTTGAAACTCTTTTACTCTTGCAGCTGAGAAATATTTGCTTTGCTTTCGTTGAGTTTGAATCCTTAGATTCCAGACAAGCTGCAATTGAGGTAAGCTTAGATAAGGTTTGATGTATGGTTTATTAGCTTTAATGCACCATTCTTTTCTATTGACTAATATATTTAGAATATACACCGAGCATTTTATATTTATTTTCTTCTTCCATTTTTGCTACACCTTGGTTTCTTATTTTTCTTAGCAGCTAAAGCAGCTGCTATTTTATTCCTCAAATTGGGTTTCTGTTGTCATAAAAACTGTCGTATTCTGCATGAATCGTGATCTAATTCATGTATATACAAAATTTGTGGTTATTTTGATTAATTTTTTCCATTGTGTTTAAGGTGTAAACTCTTGAATTTCGAAAATTTCATTTTGCAAAAATAATTCTAGTTCCAAGCAGAATTCTCAAAAAAGGGAAGAACTCCATATTTTATTTCTTATAAATCTTAATGAAACAAATTGTTCATTAAAATCATGTGATTTTTTTTTGTTCTTTTTTGAGATTGGAACAGTGATAATTTGTATGCCTACGGTATATGAGCATTTTTCTCATTTTTTTTAATACATGTTATATAGATGGTAAGAGATATTTTTGGCTCATAGATTATTTGAGGCTGATAATGAAATGATTTTATTCCTTACAATAATAAATTTAACTGCAGGCATCATCAGTGAAAATTGGAGGTCGAAAAGCCTTTATCTCAGTAAAGAGGACAATCTCCCGGGTTTTCCACATCAAGCTTATGGAACTGCTTACAGACATAAAGATGACAGTAATTTGGCAAGGTCAAAGCTGGTAAGTTTTTTCGGTCTGCTGTCTACTTTTTTCACTTGACATTGGCAGTTTTCATAAATACCACACTTTCTTCCTTTCATTGACATACACGTTTGCAGCATGAGTTTCGCATATTCACGGCACATAGCTCTATGGTTACAGCAACTGTTCAATTTCTAGACTTGCTTCAATAGTTTTAACCTAACAATATTACTTTGATTTGCAACTATCTTTGCCTGCAAAATCTAGATGGATGATATACATCAGAAATGTTGAACAAATTGAAAAGGAGTACACTGTCTACTTTTTTAACTCGGCAGAAGCAACTACCAACATTACCACTCTTTTGTTTTTGCAGTGATATACACGGTTGAATTTCAGAAGCATGGTCTGCCACATGTGCACATGCTTGTGTTCATTCACAGAGATCAGAGACCGAAGACAGTTGTTGACGTTGACAATGTTGTCAGTGCAGAAATTCCAGATATTAAGTCTGACCCAATTGCATACCGATCAGTTTGTCAATATATGATACATGGGCCATGTGGATATGTTAATCCCTCTTGTCCCTGGATGTAATAGCCTGTTTCAGTTTGTTTCAGATCGTCTGCTTCAGATTAGTTCTTCCTATTGCTCTCAATGCTTCAGTTCTATGCTTTATTGCAGCAGGTGTTTCAGGACATAGTTTAGTCTACTCTTATCATATTCACTATCTGTCTTCGGTGAAAGTATTGATAATTTTCTTGTCTCAGGTCTACATTATTGGAGGTGATGGTACTCAGAAGGGTGCTTCTATCATTTATGAGGTATTTGAAACAAATCAGTTTCATTTGTATCTGTACATGTGCACAAATGCACATGAGAATGTAATAATACCGTTCTACAGTATAGAGTTATGGAAGAAATGGACAGAACAAGATTGTTTTGAACAATGAAAACAGTTGCATAAAGTTTTAGTTTTAATAACCAAACGCACTGTATCCAACTGTAATAACAGAAAACTCTAAGATGTAAGTTCAAAATTTGGACCTTTTTTATATTGTAAAAAAGTCTTTAGACTCTTTACTCCTTAGGATTTGCTTTATTAGCAGAGACATTCTTGCTTATCGTTATATTTTCTCACTTTGAAATTTAAAAATTGAAGACAAATAGTTTGGTCTACTCTTAGGATCTCTTGTTGGTTTAGCTAACTCGTATTTTCAAGGAAGTACGGAGAGTCATATTTTGGGTTTAGTTAACAAAACTTCTCAAATTTTGGTCATGTAGAACTTGATGTCGAATCATGATACTTTGCTATTCTTCTTTTTTCCCTCAAGTTTTTGCAGTACAGCTGAATAGTTTACTAATAAAGAATTTACTACTTAACAGGTGGAACCTTTGCTTTATATTCATTAATGTGTCGGAACTCTAAGATCGGTCTTTTGCATGCACAACATACAATTCCTGATCAATTAGTTGCTAATAAGACGGGAACACCAAATGAAGATACAAAAACAAGTTTACTAATAAAGAATTTCTTTGAGAAGCATAAAAGTTCTCGCATTGCTTTGTTTCTTTTCGTACTCTTGGGTACTAGCATGGTTATTGGAGATGGTGTGTTGACTCCTACAATGTCAGGTAGATGATTATATTTTCTTTCACCCTGAAATGCATTTGTTTACATTTGAAAGTCCTTCAAAACACTTTGTGCATGATCATTCCATATTTGTTGCTATAAGATTGCACAGTAGAAGGTAGGGGATGATGGCAGTGTAATGGAGGAAATGTGTGCACGTGCATAGCGTAGTGTACTTGTTCAGTGGGGTTGTATGTTGGCCAGGTCTGTGAAGTAGAAAAGGCTGCTATTTGGGGTATTGCTATGATGAATTGGTATGCTGTATGAAGTTTGTAGTTTGCGAAGTTGCTTGAATGGCCGAGGAGAGGGGTGATGCTGATGATCGCAGTCTGTAGCGAATTGGAGTGAGGTCAGACTGTAGCGAATTGGAAGCAGCAAATTGCAAACAGTTGCATTGTGCGATGTAGTGGTCTGGATATGTGGTCGGGGGAAGTTGTGAAGACTAGATGATGGTGAAAATGTGTAGTAGTCAGTGGGTGGTAAGGAAGTTTTGATGGGTTGTAGTTTTGTAGTGATGTGAGTATGTGTTGCACTGTTGTATTGACAGCAGTGTTAGTAGCAGCAGGTGATGAGGCACTGGAAGGAGGTGACAGCAGTGTTAGTAGCAGCAGGTGAGTATGTGTTGGTTGTGATGAAGCACTGGAAGGAGGTTGGGTGAAGTGATGGTTTATGGCAGTAGTATGGCTTCAGGCAGGTGGTATGGTTTGATGGTGTTGCTAGTAGTTGAATAAGGGAGTGTGGTCTGCAGTGTAGTGGTTGAAGTTTGGAGATGGTTGTGAACTGTAAGTATGTGTGAAGAAGGCGATGCAGCAGTTTTATGGAGGAAGTTGTACAGTGATGGATGTGCACTGTTTCTGGGTTGTGAATGTCGTATGAGCAGTTTATGGAATGGGGTTGATGTGCAATGGAGGATGGTCTGTTTGTTGGTGAAGTATTATGTTGAAGTAATGAATTTATGTAAACTTTGTTTATGGATATTGTATTCAACTTAATTTATTGAAATAGTTGATTGTTATGTTTTTATTTGATATTTTTTTAGTTTGATTTGTATATGTTATGTATATTATCCGGTTGAAATATAATAAAATGCTATTTAGATTAATGATATCTGTGTCTAAATATTGCAATGGTGGAATGCTGTAAAAATAGTACAAACAAACAACAGCGTTCAAACCGTGTTGTTAATTCTTTGAAAAGATAATGTACATTGCTCCAACAGCATAATAAAAATGCTGTGAAAAATTAACAACAGCGTTTATTAACTGCTGTAAAAACTACTATTAATGTTTTTGAAAGCATAATAAAACTGCTGTTGAAACATAATACAGCACGTCTGAAACGCTGTAAAAACATTATTGACAGCTCGTAATAAACGCTGTCACAGAGATGTTTCAACAGCGTTTATAGAAACGCTGTTGTAAGTTATGTATATACGACAGCATGTCGTTATACAGCGTTTCTAATAACGCTGTTGTATCATATTACAGCGTTTATCAAACGCTGTTAAAAGCCTTTTGTGGTGTAGTGCTACCACTACGATTTTTCCATATAGCCCCAGAATATAGCCTTTCCGCTTTAATCCCCGCTATTTCCGCTATATCCCGTTATTTCCGCTATATTCCCCTATTCCTTCTATATCTTTTTTAATAAAATGAATTGAAAAATTGCATTTATACATTATAAAATTATAAAACTAATTTATTTGATTTAATTTTTAATATATTTTCAGAAATGAAAATACTCTAATATTCTACCAAATTCACTTATGTTATATAAGAGTTTTTCGTTTATTTAAAGTATATTCACACATGTTTTTATTTAAAATTATTTATGTATTATTTATAATTCAATTGAATGATAAATTTTCATTTAATTACCGTTTATATAATTGTAAAAACATTAAGTACGAGTTTTATATACTATTTTAGAGCCATCCGCTATATCCTGCTATATCCTCGCTGTATCCCCGCTATAACTTTTAGCACCTCCACCGCTCTGAATCTACCGAGCGCATTAACTGCACAGGTTGTATGCATGTGTTATATTGTCTTGTTTATTTGTTGTCTACAAGATCAACAACTTGGCTCTCCACTCACTTGAATCAAAAGTCGTGATGTATTGTGCTTTCTGGAATCTATTCTGTGTGTTTTGATTTGCTAACTCCAGCTTGAAAACGTGAGTATTCACGCTTGACATTCACACTTACAGAACTGCGAATTGATAACAAGTAAATGTGTAGAATTGTTATATCATGTTATACCTGCCTGTGATATGAATTATATGATGTTAAACCCTGTTATAAACTTGTTACATAATCTGCTATGTTATATTCTATCATACTGTTTATTTATTTCTGTTTCTTACACTGCAAGTTCCCTGTAGAATAGAATCACTAGGGTCGAAATGATACATACCCGAACGGACTTTAGAATAAGGAAAATCGTTACGGGCTGAAACGATGGGCCTGAGCGATTTTTATTTATTTTATTTAACTTGGGATTACGGGTTTGAAATGATAGAACCCAGATTTTTATTTGTAAATTGCGGATTGAAATGATATATTATCCGTATCACTTGACTTAGGTTAGAAAATATTATACAGACCCATGGTTAATATATATGTTTCTAAAATTTTTAAGTATTTTAAAATGTAAATTTATGATAATTTGATTTAAATTGAATTTTAAAATGTTTAAATAAAGGATTAGTGATTTTTTGTTAAGTTAAAATGTGAAATAAATGAATGGTTAAGTTGAAATTTGAAATATAACTTAATTTAGAAATTTGTGAATTTTGTTTAAAAATGAAGTTAAGTTAAGTAAATAAAATGGAAATGAAGGTTATATTTTTAAATAGTAATTAAAAACTTAAGTGTTAAGTTAATTTTTAAAATGCAAAGAATAGAAAATTGTGCACTTGAATTTAACAAGTGAATTATTACTAAAAAAATGATTTTATGTATAAATTTTACTTTATAAAAATCATAAGTTAAAGGGCATTTAAATGATCATTTTAATGTGGAAAATATGAAATTTTATAAGTTAAAATGGTTTAAATTGAAGTTTATTTGTTGCTGAAATTCTATTGTAAATCTGGAAATTCTTGTAGTAGCACTTTAGCAATGTTATCGTTTCTGAAAATGAACTAAAATTTGGAATAAATGAATCTGCAGCACTTTGTAAGTGCTGTAGTTGCAGAAGCGAACTAAAAGGCTAAAAATAACTAAGGCAAATTGCATCATTTGGTAAGTGCTGTAGTTGCAGAAACTAAAACTTGAACCTGAAACTAATGAAAGAGCAATTGTAGCACTTATTAACTGCTGCAGTTGGCTGAAATGAGATTTTTGAATATAATTGAACTACTGCACCAGTTTTGTAAACGCTGTCTTTGCTGAATTGAATTAAATCTTTTAATTTGAACCTTGAACTATTACAGCAGTTTTGTAAATGCTGTCTTTGCTGAATTGAACTATTTTGCAACTAAAACTGAACTATTACAACATTTTTTAAATGGTATTTTTGCTGAATTGAATTGTTTCAAATGTAACTTACCTTAGCATTTTCTAAGTGCTGCGAAAGCTAAGTTTTACTGTTTTAATGTATTTAGCGAATAAACGAACTCTGAAAAGACTAAATTTTTGAAAATTGAATATTTGAATTGTAAGTATAATGACTTCACTTTTAAATAGTTTAAATGGAGTATTTTGATTTGAAATATAAACCATTTTGAAATGTGATTTGGAATAGAATTTAAATTAAATATAATGAATGTGGTTTTGAAAGGATATGAAATTTTGATATTCTGAAATGGATTTGAAGTGATTTGATCTTTGTATTGATAAAGATTTGAATTTGAAATGATATTAGATTTTTGAAATATAAAATACCGTTTTTAAATGTACAACCATGGGTTATAATACGATTGGTTTTTAAAGAGACTGGGATCGGATATGGACATACTCTCTGTCGATACCGAAAACCACTTTTACAAGTGTGTACGCGTTGGAGATTCCATAATGAAATAGGATGTTGACGATGATCCTATTATGGTATAAACGTGAACCGACTCCCGTGAGTTGGCTTAAGGTGGCTAAAACAGGAGCGATCGACGGGCCAAGTGAGCTCATTCCTCCTATCGGACACATTTCTTCGATACTATACTCTTACTTGTGATTGATTTGATGGCCAACCTTCGATTTTGATTGGGAGTGTGTTCCAAGGTGGGTGTAGCGGCTGCTATGTTACCACCTGCCTGGAATCGTACTTGGTATATCTACTCTGGCATTGCCTAGTTGTGCCGTGTCACCTACCATAGCGAGCTTTACTATGAGTTTGTTTTTCTCCCGTAGCCCATGGAGTATTAGGGTAGCCTCCCGATTTGGATGTATGCGATACTGTATGGACTACTGGGACTATTATGTGTTGAGGGCTATATTGGTAACCCTTTAACGCTATTTGAAAGTAAGTTTATTTTACTGTAGACATTAATATAATAGCGCAATATTACTACATCGTAAATAGTTCAACGGATCCTAAGAGGATGGGCGATCCCAAACATCCTTTAAGTTACTTGTACCATTACTGCAGTTCACTTGAGTTGGTTACATTGCATAAGTATGTATGTCCTGACTCGAGTGTTTTGTGTTTTGCTTTACGCTTGGGTCAGCATGAGTATTCACAGCTTTGGATTTCTCTTTCTGGAGCTAGGAATCGCTGGAGATTATGCTGATCTAGTTATTTATCTATTTTAGTTTCAGTTGTTCTACTTCCGCTCTTGTATTAGTGGAATTCTATATATTTGGGATGTCTACTGTGCTTGTTTTCAGACTGAAATTATGTATTTGTTTTGAGACTTTGTTATAGTAGCTTCATGAACTACTATGGTATTTTAATTTCCACTATGAGTTATTCTAATATTTTCTGTGTCTGTGATTCTGCGATTGGTTTTATTTGCTCCATATTTTATTACAATATATTATTTTGAATTATTCAAGTCTGACATGTGTGGATTATTGTCGATTTGAATGGTCCAAAATAGTGGGTCGTTACAATTGGTATCAAAGCTTTGGTTTTTAGGCAAACCTTAGCCTGCGGAGCGAAAACTCATTAGAGATAGGGTAGAAATACCCTAGAATGAGTGAAATCAACCTCTGAATCATTCTTTGTGAGAGAACGTATTTTCAAAGTATAAACTGATTTTCAAATGATTTTTCAAATGATTTTTCAAAGATTATTTTGATATAAAACTTTTCTTGTTTTAAAGGTAATTTTTTCTAAACTTCCTTCCTTTCGTATCTACCTTGTTAGTATTTTCTTTCATTAGGATATTCATCGAGTGAATTTTATCTTATCTTATCTTTGCCTTCCGGTATATTTGCTGTCACCTCTGCATCTTCTCCAACTCCTACTCCTAGTGATGACCAAGGTACTCTTCAGGGCACCTTTTCTTTATTTCAGCACCCTGTTCGTGTTTTATTTGATAATGGAGCTTACCATAGTTTTATTTCTGTTGATTTGTGTGATAAGTTCGAGCATCTACTTTCTCCTGAGTATGTTTCTGTCCTTTATGTGTTTCAAATCCAATTGGAGGCCCCGCAAACCTTAATAGGATTTCTAAGCAAGTGAAACTTCTCTATTCTGATCATCGCTTTAGTGGTGATTTCTATGTTATGGGTTTCGATGCTTTTGATTTATTGCTTGGAAGTGATTGGATTGGTAGGCACGATGCCCATATCTCTTGTAAAGCCCAGTGTTGATGATCAAGGAAATCCTTTGATTATTCAGTGCCGCATGCCTCAGGATTATGCTGGTAGTTTTATTTATTCTCTGGATTCTTCTCCTGGTGATCTTCATTCGACCCGTGTGGTCAGATTCTATCCTGATGTATTTGGTGAAGTCACCGGCTTACCTCCTAAGCGGGAAATTGATTTCCGCATTGATCATATTCCTGGAGCTCGACCTGTAGTTATTCCTCCTAGAAGAATGGCATACCGCGAGAAGATTGAGTTAGGAAAGCAAATTAAGGACTTGTTCTCCAAAGGTCTGATCAGACCTAGCCATTCAAAATGGAGAGCAGCGGTGATTTTTGTCACTAAGTCCGATGGATCCTTGAGGATGTCTGTTGATTATAGGGAGCTGAACAAGCTCACTATGAAAAACAGATATCCAATGACTCGTATCAATGATATGTTTAATCAGCTTTATGGTGCCACTATTTTCTCTCAACTTGATCTTGCCACAAGTTTTCACCTGCTCAGAGTTGCTGAGGAAAGTATTCCCAAGACCGCTTTCCGTATTGAGAATAGGTTTTATAAATGGTTAGTCATGCCTTTTGGTTTAACTAATGCCCCTACTTTCTTTGTTGATTTGATGAATCGTGTTTTTCGTGCCATGCTTAATAAATTTGTTCTAGTCTTTGTTGATGATATCCTTGTCTTTTCTAAGACCAAGGAAGAGCATGAGTCGCACTTGAAATCTATTCTGGAAATTTTTGGAAATCATCAATTGAAGGATAAATTTTCTAAATGCCATTTATGGAAGGATGAAGTTTGATTCCTTGGACATATTATTTCTTGTAATGGAGTTTCTGTTGATCCAATCAAGATCGCTGCAATCAATGTAAGTCTTTCTTTCTTTCTCGTTTTCTTTTGTTATTTAATTATTCTATCTTTTCTGTTGTTCTTATTTCTCCCTATTCTGTTACAGGATTGGAAAACTCCTAAGACTCCTTCTGAGATTCGTAGTTTTCTGGGCCTTACCGGTTATTACCGGAGATTCATTGAGAATTTTGCTTGGATTGCTGCACCTCTCACTGCTTTGACTCATGGGAATGCTGAGTATCTAAATTATTGTGGATAGACTGCCCAAGTCTGCTTATTTCATTCTGGTCAAGTCTACCCGTTCTGCTTCTAGCTTGTCTGAGATTTACATGAGAGAGATTGTTCGTCTCCGTGGTGTTACTCTCAGTATTGTTTGTGATCGTCATCCTATCTTTACCAATCAGTTTTGGAAAGTTTTTCAGGAATCTTTGGGTACACCTCTGAATCTGAGCACTGCTATCATCCACAGAACGACGGTCAAACGGAAAGAGTGAATCAGATTATCGAAGATCTTTTTCGTACTTGTGTTCTTGATTCTAGAGGATCTTGGGAAGATCATCTCCACCTTGTTGAACTTACCTATAACAACTGTTATCAGGTATAATTTTAATCTTCTTATCATCTTGTCTTAATCCTATTTCATTCTATCTTTTTATGTGTTTTCCGTACCTCAATCCTTTTCGAGGACGAAAAGTTTTGAGTGGGGGAGAAAGTTTTGTGTGGGGGAGAGCGTAACAACCCTGTATTTTATATATTATAATTATTTTAATTGAATTTCCTGATTTAAAAAAAACTTTATTTTATTTATTAAAATGGATACATTTTTTTATTTTAAATATAAATTTTGATTTTTATGTGAATTATAATTCCAAACATGCCTAAATAGAATATTTCCCAGAAATATGAATTTTGGTCAATATGGTCAAACTTTGACTTTTAAATTTAAAAATTTAAAAATTTGAAATTTTGAATTTTACTTTTTATTATGAAAATACATAAAATTTTAAGTATGAAGCTTTTTGTTTCGTTGAAATCCGATTAATATTGTGAAAGTTATGCTTTTTAAACCATTGTATGTAAATTGTTTATTTAACAAAATTGTTTATTTTAATTTATACAAATAATATTTTTGTTTGTCATAACATGTTCTAATTTGTGTATATATGTGTAACATGACATGTTATGTTTATATTTTATTTTAAAACATTTTAAAAGTGTAGTTATAATTTTCCAGTGATAATTGTATTTTGTTTACAATTTTAAATTCTAGTTTCAAATTAATAAACTATTTTCTTATTTATTTTATATTTTCCTAAAAGTATTTATTCATTTTCATTTCTAATTTATTTTGTTTTCATTTTTATTTTATTTACTTGATTTTCTATTGGTTTATTTTGAATAAAAGAAAGTAGAAATTTGAAGAGACAAAGCTTTTCAATTCTTGTGACTTTTCATTAGCTTGTCTTTTCATTTCTTTTGGCTTTTCACTTTTATTTTGGCCGTACACTTTTCTTGCAATAGCCATGTATTTTCCTTTTTATTCACATGAGAAAACTTCTCATCTCTTCAAAACTCATGGCTATCTTCATTTCTGAAAAATTTGGTAATGGCTTCTCTCTTCTCTTTTCATTTTTACTTCTTCTTTTATTGATTTTTGGCCTTGCTTCTCTCTAGCCTTGCTCGGCCTAACCCCTTCACCACCTTCACGGACCACCATCTCCTTCTCCTCAACATCCACTGCCAAACATCTCCACCTCAAACCAGATCTGGCCGTGCCTTTCTCTATGACTAAAACATCACAAAACTTGGCTAAAATTCCATGAAAACCATGCTAGCCGACCTATATGTCACCACCACCTCCATATCTTACCTTGGCCGCTACCCCTAGCTCCACCACCATCATGACCTGACCCCTGACCATCAGTCTCTCCTCTGACCTGACCTGAACCATGCAAGGTCGAGCACAATTAATGTCATGGCCGAGCCTAGTTACGCACCATATTCCACTCTTTTGCCTTGTCATTTGACCAACCATATGCTGTAACTCCTTCCCCTTCTACCCCTTGTAGCCGTGCATATGTGATGCAAAACCGAGCCTATAGCACCATCATAGCCAAGCATATGAACCCCTAGGCCCAGCACTTGAATGGTTAAGGCAAGGTCAAGTCATCTTGTTCCTTGTTGCTTTTTTATTTCAAATTGTTTCAGTATTGTTTTGTGTTATATGCATGTGTTATATTGTCTTGTTTATTTTCTATCTACAAGATCAACATCTTGGCTCTCCACTCACTTGAATCGAAAGTCGTGTTGTATCATGCTTTTTGGAATCCATTCTGTGTGTTTTGATTTGCTAACTCCAGCTTGAAAAGGTGAGTATACACGATTGACATTCATACTTATAAAACTGTGAATTGATAACAAGTAAATGTGTAGAATTGTTATATCATGTTATATCTGCCTGTGATGTGAATCATATGATGTTAAACCCTATTATAAACTTGTCACATCATCTGCTATGTTATATTCTATCATACTGTTTATTTATTTCTATTTCTCACACTGCAAGTTCCCTGTAGAATAGAATTGCTATGGGTTGAAATGATATATACCCGAACGGACTTTAGAATAAGGAAAATCGTTATGGGCTGAAATGATAGGCCTGAGCAATTTTTATTTATTTTATTTAACTTGGGATTGCGGGTTTGAAATGATAGAACCCGGATTTTTCTTTGTAAATTGCAGATTGAAATGATATATTATCTGTATCACTTGACTTAGGTTAGAAAATATTATACAGAGCCGTGGTTATTATATATATTTTTCTGAAATTTTTAAGTATTTTTTAAATGCAAATTTATGATAATTTGATTTAAATTGAATTTTAAAATGTTTAAATAAAGGATTAGTGATTTTTTATCAAGTTAAAAATGTGAAATAAATGAATGATTAAGTTGAAATTTGAAATATAACTTAATTTAGAAATTTGTGATTTTTGTTTAAAAATGAAGTTAAGTTAAGTAAATAAAATGGAAATGAAGTTTATATTTTTAAATAGTAATTAAAAAATTAAGTGTTAAGTTAATTTTTAAAATGCAAAGAATAGAAAATTGTGCACTTGAATTTAATAAGTGAATTATTATTAAATTTTTTGATTTGATGTATAAAATTTTACTTTATAACAATAATATGTTAAAGGGTATTTAAATGATCATTTTAAAGTGGAAAATATGAAATTTTATAAGTTAAAATGGTTTAAATTGAAGTTTAACTGTTGCTGAAATTCTATTGTAAATCTGGAAATTCTTTTAGTAGCACTTCAGCAATGTTATCGTTTCTGAAAATGAACTAAAATCTAGAATAAATAATCTGCAGCACTTTGTAATTGTTGTAGCTGCAGAAGTGAACTAAAAGGCTAAAAATAACTAAGGGTTATTGCAGCATTTGGTAAGTGCTGTAGTTGCAGAAACTAAAATTTGAACCTGAAACTAATGAAAGAGCTATTGTAGCACTTGTTAAGTGCTGCATGCAACATTTGGTAAGTGCTGTAGTTGCAGAAACTAGAACTAATGAAAGAGCTATTGTAGCACTTGTTAAGTGCTGCAGTTGGCTGAAATGAGTTTTTTGAATATAATTGAACTACTGCGCAGTTTTGTAAACGCTGTCTTTGCTGAATTGAATTAAATCTTTTAATTTGAACCCTGAACCATTACAACATTTTTGTAAATGTTGTCTTTGCAGAATTGAACTATTTTTCAACTAAAACTGAACTATTACAACAGTTTTTAAATGCTGTCTTTGCTGAATTGAATTGTTTCAAATGTAACTTACCGTAGCATTTTCTAAGTGCTGCGAAAGCTGAAGTTTCACTGTTTTAATGTATTTAAGTGAATAAATGAACTCTGAAATGACTAAAGTTTTGGGAATTGAATGTTTGATTTTTAAGTATAATGACTTCACTTTTAAATAGTTTACATGGAGTATTTTGATTTGAAATATAAACCATTTTGAAATGTGATTTGGAATTGTATTGAAATTAAATAAAAATGTGGTTTTGAAAGGATATGAAATTTTGATATTTCGAAATGGATTGGAAGTTATTTGATCTTTATCCCGATAAAGATTTGAATTTGAAATGATATTAGATTTTTGAAGTATAAAATACCCTTTTTAAATGTATAACCACGGGGTATTGTAACGATTGGTTGTTAAAGAGACCGGGATCAGATATGGACATACTCTCTGTCGATACCGAAAACCACTTTAACAACTGTATACGCGATGGAGATTCCAGAAAGAAGTAGGATGGTGGCGTTGATCCTATTATGGTATGAACGTGGACCGACTCCCGTGAGTTGGCTTAAGGTGGCTAAAATAGGAGCGATCGACGGACCAAGTGAGGTCACATTCCTCCTATCGGACACATTTCTTCGATACTATACTCTTACTTGTGATTGATTTGATGGTCATCCTCCGATTTTTATTGGGAGTGTGTTTCGAGGTGGGCGTAGTGGCTGCTACGTTACCACTTGCCTGGAAGCGTAATTGGTATATCAACCCTAGCATTGCCTAGTTGTGCCGTGTCACCTACCATAGCGAGCTTTACTACGAGTTTTTTTTTCTCCCATAGCCCATGGAGTATTTAGGGTAGCCTCCCGATCTGGAGGTATGGTGATACTGGATGGACTACTGGGACTATTACGTGTTGAGGGCTATGTGGGTAACCCTTTAACGCTATTTAAAAGTAAGTTTATTTTACTATAGACATTATTATAATAGCGCAATATTACTACATAGTAAATAGTTTAACAGATCCTTAGAGGATGGGCAGTCCCAAGCATCCTTTAAGTTACTTGTACATTTACTGCAGTTCACTTGAGTTGGTTTACATTGTGTAAGTATGTATGTCCTGACTCAAGTGTTTTGTGTTTTGCTTGACGCTTGGGTCATCCTGAGTATTCAAAACTTTGGATTTCTCTTTTTGGAGCTAGGATTGCTGGAGATTCTGCTTATCTAGTTATTTATCTATTTTAGTTTCAGTTGTTCTACTTCAGCTCTTGTATTAGTGGAATTCTGTGTATTTGGGATTTCTATTGTGTTTGTTTTTAGACTGATATTATGTATTGGTTTTGAGACTTTGTTATAGTAGTTTCATGAACTACTATGGTATTTTATTTTTTGTTGCGAGTTATTCTAATATTTTCTGTGTCTGTGATTCTGTGATTGGTTTTATTTGCTCCGAATTTTATTGCAATCTATTATTTTGAATTATTCAAGTCTGACATGTGTGGATTATTGTCGATTTGAATGGTCCAAAATAGTGGGTCGTTACAAAATACCTAGGCTTTGGAATGATTTCTTTATTGAAAGAGCATATTTGCAATTTATATATATACCTATTTGTTGGGTTACTTGTTCGGGTTTTCCAATATGAGTTCTAAAGGTAGGAAAGGTAGTGGTGTGTGTAGCACGACTACCAATGGAAGAAGTCCAAGTGTTGAGGTTGAAGTGTATCTGCCGAGGCTGTTAACCCAATACTGTCTCGAGTAAGCTTTGCCGTGGTGTAAGGATTTCACCAATCTTTGAAGGAAGCTATTTTTTAAGGTTCGGAGTCCAACTTTGGAGTGCAAGTTTGGATGAGTAGAATTTGGTTCTGTCGGTTTAGTAGAAGCAAGTGGTTGTATCTTGACAACTTCGAGAAGAAGCAGCTGCGTGGTGAGACGCAATAACTTTAGATGTTTTCGAAAATGTTTCTTTGGAGCAAGTTTAAGGAAGTGTGTCTGCATCAGTGATGAGACTAGGTTCAGCAGGGTGGTTGTGTTTGAGGTCCGAGTTTCTTGAGGAGATGTTTTCCTATCTCAAGGCTCCGTATGGATTGGATGATACGGCTTTAAGGTTCGAAGAGCTTTGGATAGGAAGTCTTTGGCGTCTGTGGCAGCGTTGCTGCTCGGATGTTCTGTGTGCCAACAAGGAGGTCATCTGGCTAAACAGTTTTCTTAAGGTGGAGTTCAGAAACAACAAAGTGGATCCATTTCTTTGATGGATTGGCTAGATTAGCATAAGCTATTCTGATTAGCAAAGAGAGAACAATATTTTTGGAAATTACGCTGGGTTGATCGCAAAAGTGACTTGCGATAGTTGAGTGTTCTCATGGAAAATATTTTGCATAGGATCGAGGCATCTCTAAGGAATGTAGGAGTTATAAAAGTTGTCAGAGATTTTTTCCGGATGTCTTCAAAGAAGTCAAGGTTTGCCATATCATCTGGAGATTGAGTTTTTGTATCGACTAGGATTCCAGGAGTGATACCGATGGTTCAGCTTAGTAGAAGAATGGCTTCTAGTGAGAGGGTTTGTTGAAGCAGCTCAGGATTTCGTGAAACTTCTGGGTTTTCTTTTTATGGATCTGATGAACCGAGTCTTCCGAGAAGTGCTGGACAAGTTTGTGCTCGTGTTCACCATCAGCATTCTCATCTACTCCAGAATAGAGTTGCGTAGCGAAAGCAAGGTAGCGGCTGTTCTTGAATGGAAGCAACACTAGACTCCTTGGAAGTTTGCAGTGTTTTGGATTAGAGGGTTTCTACAGGAAGTTTTTTGGGATCTGAAGGCGAGATTGGCGAGTGCTCCTATTTTGTCTTTTCCGGATAGGAGAAGTGAGTTTGAAGTCTACTATTGACTGTGAAGTAGAGTTTGTGTTCTTGATTTTAGTTGATCTTGAGAGGATCATTTTGTTGGGTTGTTTTTGGTCCGGTTTGTTTCGAGAGGCATCATCAAAGGTTGAGCTGATCAGGAAGGAAGAAGGCAGCCTAGGATCGTCAGAAGAGTTTTGTGGATAAGAGATGGAGGAATTTGGATTTCAAAGTCAGAGATTTGATTTTGGAAAAGTTTTCTCCGATCAAAGGAGCTATAAGATTTGGTAAGACTGGGAAGCTAGCTCCGAGGTATATTGGATCTTTCTGTGTTCTTGTAAGGATAAGTGTTTTGGCCTTCAGGGTTGAATTGCTAGTTTGGATGATTGGGATTCAATGTGTTTCACGTATCTTTGAGGGAGCACATGTATGATCCATCACTGGTTTTAGAACCAGCAGTTCAGGAGGATTTGGTAGTTGAGTCGGACTTGACTGTGGTCTGATATCCTGTTCAGGTTGTAGATCTAAATGAATAGGAGCTCTGTAGCTTAGTAGTATAGATTGTTTGGATTAGAGCGAGTATTCCAGTGTTGTACCTGGGAAACTCTAGATAGTGTTAGAAAGTCTATCCTGATTTGTTCGGGATCATTAGATTTGTTGGATTAAGTGAATTGGTTGCTATGGTTGTTAACATATGGTTGATAATATATGCTTGTGGTTTAAAATTAAAATCTTTGATGGGTTATTAAATTATCTTTGCTTTTAAATTTCGGAGACGAAATTCTTTTAAAGGGGGAGGAATGTGATGATCCAGAATTTTGGGCAATATCAATTTAATAATCTGTATTAATAATTAAATTGATTTGATAATTGTCTTTTATAGTTTTAATTTAAATTGGCAAAGTTTATTCTTTTAAAAGAAAATAAATATTTAATTGGTAAATTTTATCTTTTAAAAGCTAATAAAATGTTTTCTATTTATAATGTATACATATTTGTATATATTGTAAATAGAAAAGCTTTGATTTAAATTTAACAAATAAAATCATGTTTTCAAATTCTAATATATATTTTGGTAATTTGGAAATTATGGTTAATTTAATATAAAAACTTTTCAAAGGTTATTTGAATAGTTAACCATATAATTTTAAAATCTTTAAGGTAAATGTTTAATTGTTTAAAATTATTTTTAAGCTTAAGTTTAAATTTAAATAAAATTAATAAAAAATTTGTTTTATTTTATTTTTAAATATTGCTTGATAAATATGATTTGGGAATATATATAAAAGTTTGAAATGCAATAAAACATATGATACATTAATTCATTTAATAATATAAGTAAATTATAAATAATGTGATATTTCCTTTTTAAATTATTTAAAATTGACAAATTTTTATTTTCAAATAGTAATAATATGTTGTTTTTATATATAAATATAAATTTAAAGAAAATAGAATTCTTATTTCCAAATTTAATGTGTAGTTATATATATACATATATAAGTTGATTTTAAATTGGATTTTTAATATTTAATTTGAATTTGAATTTAGATTTAAATTTGAAATTCAAAAGATAGATATTTTAAAATATTTTGGATTTTAAAATGCATGAATAAGATTTTATTTGTGTATAATTTTTTTATTTTCTTTAAAGAAATTTAAATATATTTATATATATATATTTAAATAATAATTTACAAATTAAGTATAAAAACTTTTTATTTACATTTAAAATAAATAAAAGTTATGTAATGACAAGTGTGATTAAATCAAGACATTAGTAACAAGTGTTAATTAATAAACAAAACTATATGACAAATGTTAAGATGTTAAACAAGTGTCATTTTAGTTTTGATTTTTCTTTTATTTTAAATAAATCACATTTAGCCTTTATAAATACATATGCTTCTTACCTTATATTTCTTTTCTATCTTTTTCTATTCAAAGCTAAGAAAAAAATAACTTAAATCAAATTCTCATAAATAAATCAGTGATCAAATACTTCCACAAACCATAAATCAAATCCAATAACCTGCCGATCATCTTCAAATCAATAAAATGCAAACCATTTTCAAAAATCAAACCAAATCCTGCAAGCATTTTCTTCAACCTGAGATAAATGAAGCAAACCTGGAATCAAGCAGTTTCATCTTTGTTTCAAAGTAGAAGTCATCTCTACAAATTTTAATAACAAGCATTCCAGTTTTAATTAGGATCAGCATTCAAGTTTTTAAATCAAAAACATTTCCAGCATTCAAGTTTAAAGTTTCAAAAAGCTATTTCAAAAAGAAGTATCTGTTCATCTTCTTTAAACTGGTGAGCAATATATTTTAAAAAAAGCTTATGCATGAATTCTGGATGCATGTTAATTTGTGGAATAAAGCATGTTTGTGTGTACATATATTGGTGAATTTTTTGTGTATAGTTCTATGTATGGATGTGTGAATGTCTGTTTCACCTGTGACATCTCTGTTCTTTGTTTTTAAGACCAAGATTTCAACAAAAATCATTATCTCTTGATCTAATTTTTGTTAGGACTTAAGGCTATAAACAAAATTTGTTTATTTCATCATAGATTAAAGCTTAAAATTACTTTTAAGATAAAATAAACTGGAAATTGCTCTGGAAAACAAAAAGAACAGGAAAACTTGAGTTTCTTTGGAAATTTCAAACATCTTAGTCTATCAATCCAGGAATATAAACTGAATCCATAATCAAAAACATAACTTTTAAAAGTGAAATCATAATTTTTAGGTTAGGTTCGACAGAGCCGTTTGAGTTTGATTAGAAGTGGTGTTTTGGGTTGTCTCTAGCGATCAAGTTGCTCAGTGAGGCCACGGTCTTCTCTGGAGGTGAAGTGATGATCAGAGAGTGTGGGAAAATGGTAGTAGGGTGTTCTAGTTACCGTGGTGGCGGCGGTGATCGGATTTGTTCTTAAACCCTAGTTTTTGTCTAAGTTTGGAACTAGGTCATCTCGGCGCCTCAGGTGGATCGAGTTCCACCAGACTCTGAGAAATGGTAGTGGGGAAGTTGGAGAGGTCGAGGCCGGAGGCTCAAGCACTCCGGTGATCAGAGGCATGAGGTCGAGGGGTTTTGCAGATTGAGTTCTTGTTCCAGGTTTGTGCTATGATGCTCGAATTCGATTTCGAGTGATAATTGAAGAAGTTTGGGGTTTGGTTCGTCTGAGGTTATGGTCACCGACTGTGGGAAGGTTGCGACTTTGACTAGAGATGGTCGGAGCCACCGTGGATATGCACAGTGCATTTTTGTTTATCTGGTGAAACTTAGGATCGAAGAAGAAGGGTAATCGAGTTTTTCTCGAGTCATTTGCATGAGATGCTCAAAGATTTGTGATTTTGGCTCGGGGTTTTGAGGGTTTAGGCTCGGGTCGTTTGGGTTGTTCCAGTTTTAAGATTTTTGAAGTAACTTTGTGCAGGTTTTAAATTGAAATTAAAAGAGAATACAGGTTTCAAAACTAAAAAGAATATATTTTGTGAAGTATAATGATTTCCAGATTCTAGTATTTAGCTTGATGAAGTTTTAAATCAAGTTTTTAAGTATGGGTTCAAAATAAATTTTTGTATCCTAGTTTTGAAATAAATAAGGTTTTATAAAAATAAAAATGTTTGAATAAGTTTAAATGTTTAAAGTATATTTTTAAATGTATTAGTTTTCCAAGAAAATGTTTAAAACTTTATTTATGTAAAATCCTTTTATAAAAGTTTTCTTTAACATTTGAATGGGAAGTTATATAAATTTGTTTAACTTAAATTTGCAAGTTAAATGATTAAGTTAATTTTAAGATTGATTATAAATGTAATTAAGGATAAAATGTTGTAATATATGTGTTGATCATAATGAGGAAATAAATAAAGATAATGATTTACCTTAAAATTTAATTTAGATTTAATGATTTGAGATTAATAAAATTAATAAGGTAACTAAAGGGTAACTAATTAATTTAATGGATTAATTAAATTAATAATTAAGGGTTGTAAATTAATTAATTTAAGGGTTAATTAATTTGAAATTAAGGATCATTAATTAGATAAGTATAGATTATTAACTAATGATTAGGAATTAATTAATCAAGTAATTAAAGATTAATAAAGATATAGTTAAGCACTTAATTAATTTAGTAATTAGAGATGAATTAATTGGTTATTAAAAGATTAATTAATAGTGGTTAATTAAAGTTTAATTACTTAGTGAAGTAATTAAAGAATTGTTGATAGTTAATGTAGTATCATTAACTAGGGATTATGAAATGATTAATTAATGTGATTAATTAAAATAATTAATTTGATTAATTAATTAAGGATAATCATTTGTGGAATTGGTTAAGTATAATTACTTAATTAAAAGGATTAATTACTCAATGTAATTAATTAAATTAATGTGATTAGTTTAAGTTAATTAATTAGTTTAATTAATTTAAGATAATCACTTGATGATAAGTATAATTGCTTAATGTAATTTATAGAGTGCAATTACTTAGTGAAGTAATTAATTGGTAATTATTGGATGTAATTAATTAAAGAATGGAAGTAGTTTTGGGTTTAATTACTTTGTGTAATTAATAAGAAGAATAATTACTTAGTGGAAGTATTTAAGAATTAATTACTTAGTGTAATTAAATAAATAAATAATTAATAAAATTTATTTAGAAGTTAATTAAGTAATGTAATTAATTAAATTACTGAATGCGATCAATCAAAGTTGATTAATGAATGTAATTAATTAAAGTTAATTATTAAATGTGATTAATTAGAATGATAATTAATTTAAGAAGTAATTAAAGGATCATTAATTAATGTAATTAAGGGTTGATTATTTAAGGATAATTAATCAATTAAGTGATTATAGGATAATTAATTAATGTAATTAATTAAGCATTAACGTAATTAATTATAGTTAATTAATGTAAGTGGTTGAGGATAATTAATTGGTGTAACTAATTAAAGGCTAATTACTTAATTTAATAAGAGTATAATTAATCAAGGATGATTAATTAAGATGGATAATTAGAAGATGATTAATTAATTGGTTTGAAATTAATTAATGATTAAGTAAGCAGGATTTATAGTAATGGAAATAATTAATTTAATTTATTTTATATTAATTATAGATCGTATGATTAGTAGATCATTGCTTATGGTTGGCTGAATGATATTAAATGCCTTGAATTGTTTGATATCTCTAATATGAGATATGTGCTGATCTTTGATATATTGGATGCTTTGGTTGAATTGTGATGATATGGACTATCTATTTGTGAGGTTGTGAATTATCTATCTGTGTGAATATAGATAATGAATCAAACTGTTTTAACTTTAAAACAACTTGGACTTAAAAGACGGCGTTTTGGATTTCGATGAGATCGAGATCGGATTTCCAAATTTGGATATTCGAAAGCCACATCAATCCAAATTAAACGGTAGGTCGTGAATCTCAAGTGAAGATCAAGTGAAGATTCAAAGGAAAGGCTATGGTCGTTAACTCTAAGGGTGATTCCAAAACTAGTTAACGGGGATAGTGCATTCGATTGAGATGAAGATTCAGAGTGCAAGGGTTATTGTCGTTAACTCTGCGGGTGATTCCAAAATGAATGTAACGAGATAGTGCCTTCGGTTTCATTCGAACCCGGAACGAACTTGTATGGATTGAATGCTTTCAGATCATCGTTTAGGACAACGGTGAGCATTCTACGTGATGTGTTCTATAAAGGTAATCGTAGACTCAAGCCTCATCAACCAGGAATGGCTAAAATAGGGAAGGTGCAGCAAGACTAAGTGAGTCGCGCTCAAGTAGGACAAGATTTCCCTGTCTAGAAGTCCCTTTTATTTCGGCTGTGCGGGGCAGTTGATTGCAACAACTTCCGGGGTTGTCTTGTTCGGGATTATCCAGTAAGTGATAATTCCGGCCTTGTGTTACAGGGGATTTAGGGTGGATCCTTGGTATGGTGATCTAGATCACATACTGTGACGGGCGGTACCCCAGTAGCCCTGCCATTGTATGAAATCCAATCTCCAATAAGTGTCGTACGTATTGATTGTGCCCAACTATGTTGGAATGTGAGATGTAAGCATTCCAGCTATTTCTGTATTTTACTTGAAAACCCTAGACCGTATTATAATATCACTGGATTTCCTATCAAATATTTTGGTTATCGTAAGGCAAAAAAATTTCCGTGTTTATGTGCAGGAAGTCTTATGAGATACCTTTTGATTTCAAAGGTTTTTCAAAGTTAAGCAACTTTAACCTGTTACTCACACCAGACCGATGTCTGACACAGAGTTTATTTTCTGTTTTCTTAAACTCTTGGGTACTTAAATTTTTACAAGTAGCCAAAGTATTCAGGTTAGCTTTGACGAATACTGGAGGAAATGGAACAGGAGGCTTCAGCGTTTGTAGATATATAGTGTTTCCATTGTGTGGTATCTTTGTGTTGTATTTGAGTTGTAATGACTAGACTTGTGTTACAACTGTCTAGTTTGTGATGTATAAGCTGTGTAACTCTGATAGATGTTGTATATTATGTAATACTTATGTGATTATTATAATTTATTCGTTCCGTTATTGAGATCCTGATGTTGTTTCATTCTTCTTCTCTATCTTTTCTCTTTTTTATCTCTTTTTTGCTTAACGATGATACGTCTTTCTATGGAGAAAAGACGGGTCGTCACAGTTAACATCCACTTTATTTTCACCATCTTCCCCATTATGATTATCTACAGTTTTTGCAGTATTAGTCAGTTTGCTTTCTAACAATTTTTTTTGGATTACCTTGTTCTTCATTATTTTCTTCACTTTGTACTGTTTTTTCCACCTCTTGACCTTCAATCATTTGCATCCGCTTCTTTGTTATTGTCTGCAGTGTTTACTGCTTCTTCGCCTTTCTCCAATTGTTTTTCATCTTATCCATTATATTATTTTGTTACTACAGCTTTTGCCAGATTTTTTTATCCTGGTTTTGTTCGTCTGAGCCACTATTTTAATATCTAGAGGTTAAGAATCTAAAGTTGCAATGCTCCTTTAACCACTTAATCAACTAAGCTTGTACACTTTAGTATTCATACCATGCATTGTGATACAACTGCATATAGTATCTTTGGCAATTTTATAACCAGACATATCCACAACTTCAAGCCCGCCAACCAATTCATCTTCTTGGAGCAATGCGAGGAAACCAGAGTTGGTGTGGATTTGAACATCAGTAGAGCCAACGCTTTCTTTAGCAAAGTTGCATTTGTTCATTCTGAATTGGCACGACCAATCATCAAATGAGTACCCAACTAAGCCAACGCCCTTGTTTCAAGCGAAAATAAAACTAAAAAAAATAATATTTCCCTTGTTTGAGCAGATACCCCTATTGCAATTAACATCGCATCAACAAGCAGGTCTGATAACAATATCTCATCAAATAGATTTGCTTTACTTGAACTCTTTACTGATGACAAACATCTTACTGCAACTAAAAAATGCATCAAGCAATCTACCTCTCTAAACCATTTTAGCTAAACACGTCTACATTTACAATAACACTAGTTCACCACACGAAGTATCTACAGATAATTACCTCATACTTCCATCACCACCTTATCTGATGCCTCAATAATTACCTCCACCACTACTTCTAATGCTAATGCACTAGACTTAAGTTTCCACAAAACACCAATCCATGACTCATTTGATCAACCAAACATACCTAATATTCCACCACTACATTTACTAACCCCAACCAACCAAACACTGATCCACTATTATCTAACTCATATCCCTTCCAACTCCACCTCTAACATCATTTTCGTTTATGCAATGAATCGTCTTACCGTTAGACAAACCATTCATGACCTCCCTTATAAAATGACCAAGGTTCAAATGGAAGCTAAAGTAACAGTATGAGTTACTTTAAGCAATATAAGATAAAACTAATGCCTACTAGTTGTATGAAATGCACAAGCTGCTAAAAAAGATGTATATCTAGGCTTACTTTAACAGGTTCAGACTTCAAAGAAAAAATCAAAATAGAAAATACTTCGTAAAACTTGTTGGCAGCGTTAACAGCTTATAGGACCAGCAATAGTTTTTCTTTTTTAAGAAAAAAGAGAGAGATAAACAAACAAACAAACAAGAAAATAATATAGTTAGGTGGAATGTAAATATTCAAATTTGAGTATTAATCTCAACATACAAAGATATAAGCTTCACTGATTTATCAGCAATCACTTAATCAAAAACTCTATGCATTCAACTATAGAGTAGACACAACCAATCCAACAAAGCAAGATAATCAAGTTACATTTTACTTTTTGAGTAAAGTGGAAAATAGCTGAAGATTATACTGTTCAAATTAGGACAAAATAATTTGGAATCGTTAATGGCAAGGTCCTAAAGCATATACTTGACGTAGGTATCCAAATATATGTGTTAACTAGGATAGGTTAAATGCCCATGAAGAAAATGGAGTCCCCAAAAATAGTTATGAAAAAATTGAAACAACGAATAACTAAACTATATACCATAAAAAAGACGACAGCAAGATACTGAAATAACTCAAACTTCTAGCTATAATAATAAAAAATATTTAATTCTTTGGCAGTTTCCTGGGAGAACGTAGGTGTGTACACAAGATGTCAGGTTCTTTTTATAATCATTTGATAGATCACAACTTTCAGTCTACAGTGTAAGCCATTGATGCTCAATATACCTATGGGAGAATATTGGGTGATTTTGCAACAACCATGCATAACAAGCAAACGTAAAACATGTATTAGAAATTAGATATTAAAAGACAAATATGTATTAGATATTAAAAAACTAGATCACATCAGCATAAAATTACGCATACTTGGATAGAGTTGAAATAATTGGTATTTTAAAAGATAATAAACTGCATGCATTTTTCCCACTCTACATATAGTATATGTTACGATATAGTGTATCTTATGATGAAGAAAATAAACTGCATTCTAAAAGATAATTGGTATTCTAAATATAGTGTATGTTACGATGAAGAAAATACTTATTCTAATTTGCAGCTCAACAGATTGTAACATTGTAATTTTGTACAGCTTCAAGAGATTTATATTAGCACATGATCTATGAAACTCAACCTTTGAGCAATATGAAACATTAACTAGCCAGCTTTAACCAAGTATCCAACATAAACTGTTTCGAGAGGACCAGAAATTTATAACACGTTATCATTATAATTTCGCCAACTAGCAGTAGCTAATGACCATAGGTGGCAGTAGAAACAAGAAGTTGGTATAACCAATAATATTAAATTCAATCCGTAAGCATTTACATCTCCATCAAGAGAAAAGAACAAATATATATTGCATTACCTCAAAATCTTTTATGGATTTGTACTTTGAGATCTTAATATTCACTCACTCGTAGGTGAATGCCGAGATGAATTGAAAAGAAAATGTTCTCCCATTACTTGCAAGCATTGAAGCTACAAAAAAGAATAAACTTTCTGACTAAAACATTGCTAGTATGAACAATATCAGTCGGCTGTCAACCTCGTACAGCCAATTGTACCAGTTAAAATGACCATTCAAATCAGTTTATGATTCATCATTTCATGTCCAATAACACAATGAACACAACCAAAATGTTTCCTCCAATTTTCCAATAACACAGAAAAGTACTCCCCATTATTATTCCATATATTTAATCATATATATCTACGTTACTGAATTATACAACCAGATCTAGCAAATTCATTTTGTTAGCTGCTTCTTGGTTTGTAAATTAATCAAATCTAAAATATGGAGAAACAGTAAGATTGCCCAAATATGGAGGGCTCCAAATCTAATGATTATATCTTGAAAGGCTGATGCTGGCTGATTTTCGAAGATGCGATGTCGGTGATGATGATTGACGACTTTTGGAGATGTAGAATACTTGAAATTTCTAAAGCTTGGGGAACTGGAGGATTGATGCACCATATGATTTGACTACAAAGTTGTGAAGATTTAGATAGAGATTAGAAGATTTCGATTTTTAATGAAATTTTTGATTAAGGAGGTTAACCCCACTGAAACTTAGGCCGACTCAACAGGTAAGGCAGTCAGCGACTCATAAAGATCAGCAACTCACTGGATTCACGACTCATAAGGATCAGCGATTCAACTGATGAGCGACTCAGAGATTGCCGACTCAATGGGTCAACGACTCATTAATGGCAACGACTCAGCAAGTTAGCGCCTTAAAGGTGCAGTATGGATCAACGACTCAGCGGGTCTGCGACTCAAGGCCTAGACCGATCCAACGACTCATTCGAGCTACGACTCAGGAAAGGTACCGACTCAACAAGTTAACGACTCATGGAGTTAGCGACCCAGGATGACTAACGACCTATCATAAGTCGCTGGCGACTCAAGCAAACAGGGAACAAGCCTAATACCAATGCACCTATGCCGCTGCCTGCTGACTCGTTAACGACATATGACTTATGATGAGTCGTGTACGACTTATGCTAACATAAAGGAGAACGTTCTGGTTAACTCGTGGAGAACTCAGGACTTGTGATATTCATTCAAATGGGAACATAGTCTTGGAGCAGGGGGGAAGCTAACCCAGTAGGTCGGCCACGACCTACTATGAACCGTGTACGGGTTACGACTCATCATGAGTCATGTACGACTCATGACTTGGCAATTTCAGCCTAAAAAGTTTGCCTATAAATACATGGCCATATTCAACATGAGGGGGACTTTTGGTTCATTCTCGAAGCGCCGATACTCTGCCATTTCCTCGACTCAAGCAACACTTCGAGCACTCCAAACATCGAAGACATTACATCAAATTCCAAGAGAGAGAATCTACATCATTCATCATGAGTTTGAAAGATAATTCTCCGTCAAAGTTTGTACTAACAGACTAGAGTGGATTGTAATTGAAGAAAGTTGTATAAGTTGTACTTGTTTCAGCAATAAAGAGATCAAAGTGGACGTAGGCTCGATTTTAGGCCGAACCACTATAAAACTGTTGTCTTTTACTGCTTTTCTACAATTTTTCTACTTGTATCTTGTTCCCGTACCAACGGGTGGTGCTTTCATAACTGCTATCTATACACTGGGGTGTTAGCGTTTAAATTTTAGCGTTAACATTTTTGGTGCTTTCATTGAGAATTGAACTCAGGACAGCTGTCATCATTGCTTCGCAGAGATTTGAAGAAAGAATTTCCTTAAAAACCAGAAGTATATCTGAGATTATGGCTCCTGGAAGGAAAAGTAGATCTATCAGATCTGGGAACATTCAAGAGGGAACCTCCGCTTCCCCTGTACCTAATCTACCCACTCCGTCTGTTGGAGTTACGAAAGCGGAATTGGATGCTGTGATTCTAGGGCTAAACCAGCAGATAAACGCCCAAAATGCACAACTAGAGGCTCAAAGTGCCCAGAATGCTCTGATTCTGAATAAGTTGAACGATTTACTTGGGGCAAACAATCAACCGGCCGGTAATGAGAGGAACTATGCTGGCAACATTCATGATGTTAATGAAAGGAATGCTCCTGAAAGGCCTACTAGTCCCTTTGAGCAGGCAGTACCTGAGGCCGGTGGATCTAGAACTCGGCATGATGAGGAATATCTTTCTGGAATGGTCCGGCAGATCATGAAAGAAAGTATGCAAAGAGTTGAAGATGAGAAGGAATGGGGTTTCGCCCCAAGTAAAACTCCGTTTACTGAAAAAATCTTGAAGGCGGAATTTCCAAGGAAGTTTGTCCCTCCGACTATTCCAGCTTACAAAGGGACAAGTGATCCGAATGAGTTCTTGTATAAATATGATTGGCACATGACAGGTGCCAGGGCCTCCGACGAAATAAAGTGCCGATATTTCCCCGTATACCTGGAAGGCGTGGCTTTACTGTGGTTCACCAAGTTGCCAGTCCGATCTATCGATCAGTTTTCAGACTTGACCAGAAAATTCAAGGAGCAGTTTAGACTATATGCTTCGAAGGCCAAGGACATTATGTCACTATCGAGTTTAGAGCAGAATCCTGGTGAGTCTATCAGATCCTTCTTGAACCGCTTCAATATAGCACTGGCTGAGGTGGACAATGCTGAACCACGAATGATATTGACTTATCTGATGAGGGCTATTGATAAGTCAAGCGAATTTGGGAAATGGTTAAATATGAAGGAGCCAACCTCTCTCGAAAAGTTCTACAAAAAAGCAGATGAATTCATTCGCTTGGAAAGCCGTCCTTTACCAGTAAAGACAGTGTTGGAAAAAGCAGAAGACAACACTGTCGCTCCACGCAAGAATGAATCGGTGGGGCAAAAAAGGGAGAATAGTAATGGGAAGAAACAGGGTAATTTGAAGAAGCCCCGATCCTTCAAGCCATCAGAATATACTCCATTATCACATACACCGGAGCACATCTACCTGGCCGCTAAAGATTCCGTCGATTTCCCTAAACCTATCCCTTTGAGAACCGGGAAAAAAGCCATACAGAGTGGGAAATTCTGCCGCTTCCACAATCAACCAGGTCATGAAACTGATGAATGCCGCCAGCTGAAAAATCTGATTGAAGAGTTGCTAAGAGAAAACAAGTTGCAGCAATTCGTGAAAAAGAATAGCAACAATCCTGCATCGTCGGGTCAAGCACAGCGGACTCCTGTTCATCAGCCTGGGGCAGGTGAGAAAGCTACGGGGCATGAATCTGGAAGGCCCGTTATCAATGTCATTTCAGGAGGACCTCACCCAGCTGGCAAGAGTTGGGGTGAGATTGAGAGATATTCCAGGGCTTTGAAATATGCTCCAGCTGAAGAAGACGTCTTTGTTCTAGAAGACACTACGCCCCTTAAACAACAGAAAACTTTCAGCGATGATATTATTTTCAGAGCCAGAGATTCTACAGGTATTGAAGCTCCTACTTTAGATCCCTTGGTCATCTCGGCTGGTATTGGACCAGCCATTGTCAGAAGAGTCCTCATTGACTGCGGAGCATCATGTAATATCCTCTTCAAAAAGACATTTGACCAGATGAAAATCCCTACGATCGATGTGCAAGCCTCATCACAGAAAATCGTTGGCTTCACTGGGGAGCCAAAGCAACCAGTAGGAACCATTGATCTGTTTGTAGAACTTGGGGAAGAAGAAAGGAAAGTGGTCCGAAAGCAAACCTTTGTGATCATCGATGAATATTCTGCTTATAATGCTTTTCTTGGCCGTCCAACACTCGCAGCATTCAAAGCTATTCTAGCCCCGTGGTGCCTCACTATTAAATTCCCTACTGACAATGGGGTAGGAGTTATAAAAGGGGATCAAAATGCTGCGCGAGAATGCTATTTGACAGAGCTGCGAGAGTCAAGAAAAAGAGAAATGGGAAAGGATGCGGCAACTCCAGTCCGCATCAAGGAACCAGCCTTGTAGCAATTACGGAGCGGACCCTGCACTGGCGAGCACAGCGGGGCACGGAAAGAAATGGATCCCAGAAAAGCCAGTACAGGGGAGAATAGAGTAGTACCGGTGGAAACGACAGTTCCGGTACCTGTTGACCCGAAGGACCCAAATAAGGTGTTGAATGTGGGTTCACAGCTTAATGTGTCGATTCAGAATATCTTGATATCTTTCCTGAAAGCAAATCTGGATGTCTTTGCTTGGACTCATGCCGATATGTGTGGGATATCTCCAGAAGTTGCAGTACACGCTCTGAATGTTGACCCAAAGTTTACTCCAGTTAAACAAAAAAGGAGAACCCAAGGTCCAGAAAGGTCAGCAGCATTAAAAGAAGAAGTTGATCGACTCATGGAAAATAACTTCATCAAAGAATCTACATATCCGAATTGGGTTTCAAATCCTGTGTTGGTCAAGAAAGCTAATGGAAAATGGAGAGTGTGCATCGATTTTTCTGATCTAAACAAGGCTTGCCCCAAAGATTGCTTCCCGTTACCCAGGATCGATCAACTGGTAGACGGAACTGCGGGACATGAATTGTTATCCTTCATGGATGCCTACTCCGGTTATAACCAAATCATGATGCATGAGCCGGATCAGGAGGATACAAGCTTTATTACAGATGTTGGACTTTATTGCTACAGAGTTATGCCCTTCGGATTGAAAAACGCAGGGGCAACCTACCAAAGACTTGTTAATGCTATGTTCAAACCGCAATTGGGCAAAACTATGGAAGTCTATGTCGACGACATGTTAGTGAAGTCCAGGAAAGCAGCGGATCACATTGAACACTTAGCAGAAATGTTCGCAGTCCTCCGGAAATACAGAATGAAGCTTAACCCCCTGAAATGTACATTTGGGGTCGAATCCGGAAAGTTCTTAGGTTTTATCGTCAGTGCTAGGGGCATTGAGGCTAGTCCAGCTCAAATTACTGCCTTGAAAGAAGTTAAAGCTCCTAGAACAAAGAAGGAAATGCAGAGTCTCAACGGAAAGGTCGCCGCCCTGAGTCGGTTCATTTCCAGAGCCACTGATAAATGCATCCCATTCTTCGATGCCCTGAAAAAAGGAAAGAAGAACTTTGAATGGACTCCCGAATGCCAAAAAGCTTTTGAAGAGTTGATCCGTCATATGGAAACGCCTCCGATACTTTCTAGACCAGGTAATGGTGATGATCTTCTTATATACTTGGCAGTATCATCTCATGCTCTAAGTGCAGCGCTGATACGAGAAGACAAAAGGATTCAACATCCAGTTTACTATATCAGCAAAAGACTCACTGGGGCAGAGCTGAATTACTCCAAGTTGGAAAAACTCGCCTATTGCCTACTAGTTGCATCGAGGAAACTGAGGCAATATTTCCAAGCTCATCCTATCAAAGTGCTCACTGATCAACCTCTAAAGCAAGTCCTATTTCGCCCAGAAACTTCGGGTCGCCTTCTAAAATGGAACATTGAACTCAGTCAATATGACATCACTTATCATCCCCGAAAAGCAATCAACGGACAAGCTTTAGCTGATTTCATTGCAGAATTCACAGAGAAAGATAATGGTGAGGAAAAAGCGATCAGTGATTCTCCAATCCAGTGGAAGATGTATGTTGATGGCGCAAGAAATGACTACTGTTCTGGAGCCGGAGTGGTACTTGAAACTCCTGAAGGTCGATCATTATGTTATGCACTAAGACTGGAATTTCCTTCAACAAACAATGAAGCAGAATATGAAGCTCTTATTGCAGGTCTGAAAATCGCTAAAGAGCTAAACATTCGAGCATTACAAATTTTCAGTGATTCTCAGCTTATTGTATGCCAGGTCAAGAAGGAATTTCAAGCAAAAGGTGGAAACCTGCCTTCCTACTTGTCAAAAGCTTGGGAACTCCTATGTGAACTCGATCACTATTCAATAAGCCACATTCCTCGGGAAGAGAATATGAAGGCAGATTCCCTCGCAAAGTATTCAAGTTCTGGTGAAGCTCAACTATTGGGATTGGTCCCTGTAGAAGTCCTTTCAGCGCCAAGTATAGACGAGATGGATATAGACTGGATTATGAATGTATCTCAAGAACAAGAGTCATGGATGACTCCAATACTGGATTACCTACTCAGAGGTTCTCTGCCAGAAAACTCGATAGAAAGACGAAAGTTACTAAGGAAGGCCTCTCGCTATGTAATTCAGGATGGCCAATTGTACAGACGGGGATTCTCAATGCCATTGCTTCGATGTGTATCCCGGGAAGAGTCCAAAACAATCCTAGCTGAAGTGCATGGAGGAGAATGCGGTGATCATTCAGGTGGTCAAACATTAGCAAAGAAAATTCTCCGATACGGATATTTTTGGCCAGAAATTAATCGGGATGCTGCAGATTACTCCCGAAAATGTGACAAATGCCAAAGATATGCCAAAATTCCTAGAGCACCTTCTACCGAACTCACACAGATGGTCAGTCCATGGCCATTTGCGATTTGGGGAATGGACCTCATTGGGCCGCTACCAACTGCTAAATCAGGGATTAAATATGCTATTGTTGCAGTTGATTATTTTACTAAGTGGGCTGAAGCTGAACCGTTGGCTACTATCACTTCTAAGAAAATGATAAGCTTTGTGACCAAGAATATCATTTGCAGATACGGTGTGCCTCAGAAAATAATCGCAGACAATGGTACTCAGTTTGAAAGCGAGGAATTCCAGGATTTTTGCAAACGATTCAAAATCCAGAAAAGCTTTTCGGCAGTAGCTCATCCGCAGGCAAACGGGCAAGTGGAAGCAGTGAACAAGATCATCAAATCAACCATCAAAAAGCAACTCGAAAGAGCAAAAGGTGGTTGGGTCGATAAACTACCACTTGCACTATGGGCATACAGAACTACTCACAAAACTGCAACTGGGCATACTCCTTTTTCGTTAGCATACGGATCGGAAGCAATGATCCCGGTTGAAACAGAGGTCCCTTCACACAGAAGAATCCATTTCAATCAAGCAGAAAATGAAAAGCTACAACTTGAAGCGCTGGATCTCCTTGATGAAAAAAGAGATGAAGCTAACCTCAGAGTTGCAGCTCATCAGCAAAGGATAGCCAGACATTTCAATTCCAAAGTTCGTCAACGCAGCTTTGAAATTGGAGATCTAGTCCTGAAAAGAATTATGACTGCGACATGTGTGTTTGGGCCAAATTGGGAAGGACCGTATGTAATAGGTCAGAAACTTCTTGACGGCACATTCAAGCTCACCACTGTTGATGGAGATCAAATTCCAAGGGCATGGAACAGCAATCACTTGCGTCTATACTTTACTTGAAAATTTTGTTGAAACATTGTAAAAAGAATTATGAATGTATGATTCTTGTAATTGAAAGCAATTGTGAAACTGATGCAAGTAAATAATGAAAGAATATAAAGTGGATGTAGGCCCAATTTCATGGCCGAACCACTATAAATCTTGTGTTCCTTATTATCATTATATGTTTGCTTTGTTTTCGATATAAAAATACATAAAATGTATTGCTGAAATGTCGATTTAAATTTTTGCAGACAATGGAGATAAAACTTGCGCATAATAAGACCGAGCGATTCTCACCATCATTCAACAAACAAATTTCAAGTCACAAAGACCCCGAATTCAAATCCTAGATAGGAAATACTTCAATTGAACGGCTAATGATTTCGATAGAAACGAGCCCTTGCTGATAAATTGAGATTGTTTGAACAAACAAACATCCAATTAGGAAGCTAGTGCCCGTTCTCACGAACTTGCCTGGCAATGAAGTACACTTCCTTGGATTAAACAAGCTACTTGCAAGAAAAGGGGAATGAAAACTAAAAAAAAAAAAAAAAAAGAGAGAGAGGATCGCTGAAAAGGCATAAGCAAGTGAACAGAGGAACAACCAAAGCTACCATCAGCAGCACAAGTCCTCTTCGGAGGATAAAAGACCTCTAATGGGTCATACGCCACAAAAAAGAAAGTTCTCTACTCAACAAAAAAGATTGGGGGAGTCATGACCCTCCAACCATGAGAGAGTAACTTCCAGGCGATGAAAACCCTCTTTGAGGCACATTTCACCAGGAGTTGAAGTGTTATGACCGCTCTTCTGGATTTCACTTCACCAAAGTTGAAATGCCAAAAAATAAAAGCCCTCTTCGGAGGCCCATTTCACCAGGAGTTGAAGTGTTATGACCGCTCTTCGGGATATCACTTCACCAGAGTTGAAATGTAAACAAAATAAAAGCCCTCTTCGGAGGCACATTTCGCCAGGAGTTGAAGTGTAATAACCGCTCTTCGGAATTTCACTTCACCAAAGTTGAAATGCAAAAACAAGATAAAGACCTTTCTGAAAGCCCACGTTTCGCCAAGATTGAAATAAAACTTCCAAGTGTTGAAACGTGAAAAGGCTTTCTTCAAAGGCACAACTCTTTGGGGGTACACGTTTCACCAAGATTGAAATAAAACTTCCAAGTGTTGGAACGTGAGAAATCCCTCCTCAGAGGTACAACCCCCTCCCGGGGACACAATTAAGAAGAAAGACCTCTTCGGAAACCCACGTTTCACCGAGATTGAAATAAAACTTCCAAGTGTTGAAACGTGAAAAGGATTTCTAAGGCATAACTCTTTGGGGGTACACGTTTCACCGAGATTGAAATAAAACTTCCAAGTGTTGAAACGTGAAAAATCCCTCCTCAGAGGTACAATTTTGTATAAAAAAAAATCCTCATCAAAAGCGTACTTTAACTTTCAAAGGAAAAGTAATTTGCCTATTATGGAGAATGATCGTAAAAAAAAAAAAAAAAAGAAAAGAAGTTAAAGTACCCTTCAGAGGTCCGCTTTACCACATAGAGGAATTCACTTGGTAAAATATGCACATAAGCAAAAGAAAAAAGTGATTTCTTCGAACGACAAAGCGTAAAAACTTATACGAATGGAGTTGTACTCTATAAAAATTTTCTTTAAAGAATAAAATAATTATTCTTTAACAAATAAGAGTGCAAGTCCCCTCGAAGTATAAAATATTGCAGCAAGCTTAAGGTATGGGGGCAACATGGTATAGTAGTATAGCTGCATCAGTAAAGTAATACTCAAACAACATACCATAAGCCCGCTGCAATATCATATAAATAAACTTGTGCAAAAATAAATAGTAAATGCATTCTCAAATTCAAACAGAAGTTTGTACAAACGAAGAATCATTTTATTCAACTATAATGCAGATACAGGTTTTAAAATAAAAGCGGGGGCCGGTACCCGCACAACTCTCGGCCAGTTCATACAAAAGGCAAAAAGCTAAAATCTTCACTTCTTCTTCCCTCCTTTGGACCCTTTACCCGGTCGAATGACCAGCTTTTCAGGTCGGCCGGTGGGTATAAGGGAAGTAGGAGAGGCAGGTGTAACCGGTTCAACTTCCGGCTCCTCTTCAGTGGCGGTGATTTTCTTCCCCCTCCTCTTCGATGTCCCACGCTTCTCTCTCCTTTGTGAGGAAGACTCACTCCCCGGAGTGACAAGTTTTGATAGAACAATGTCGTCAGAAGGAGTCCGTTCCGGGGATATGTCACCTCCCTCAGGTCTCTCATCTTTCTGCTCTTGCGAAGCGATGGGATCATCCAAGCCGTGAAGAGCCTCTATTTGTTCCTCCTGTGATCCAGGTTGCGAGGCAGAAGGAGGCGCCGCCTGAAGAGATGAAGGATGGATAACCGGAGGAGTAGAAGTTTGAGCAGTGCTTGGTACTTTTTCTACAGAAGAAAAGAGGTTAAAGTCAGTAAAGAGAGGAGATGAAGGTTCACCAATGAAGTCAGTAAAGAGAGGAGATGAAGGCTCATCAAGGTTGAGAAAATAGCCAAGGAGCTCATGAAACTCATGCGAAATAAATGAGTAACCCGCTTGAGCAGAATTGACAGTAGCGAGATTAACAGTGAAATTACCTGGAGAAGCTGGTTTCCTGATATCGACTTCATAAGCTTGCGCATCAGCGCTCTCATCACCCTCGTCTCCACCTTGTATGCTTGTAATCTCAGTGTTAACTTTGGTGGGAGATGCAAGATGGGAACTGGAACCAATAATGTCGACTTCAGACGAAGAAGGTGGCTGGACTAGAGTAGTTGAAGTGGTTTTTCCCAGCCGGTCCCCTTCTGTCACTTCAGTTCTTAATTTGGCAAGTTGTTCCTTTCCCTTGGCAAGGGCAGCGCGGGCGTCATCATCAAAATAGTGCCTTTCCAGGGCTGATTCGTCGTAACCGGCACCTTCAGCACCAAGCATCTCAAGAGCGGCCTCCCACACTTCAGCTAAAGTGATTTCATACTTAGGACCAAGAAAAGCGAGGCTTCCACGCCCTAAGACGCTATGCAAGTAGAAGTCGAATAATGTTGAGCCGAAGCTGTTTTTGGTCGCCTCATGAGATTCTTCGGCTGCGATTTTGCCGGCGACAGCCTCATCGCGCTCCCTTTCAGTTTTGGTAAGCTGAAGCTTAAGCATTTGTATCTCCGCCTCCTGGGAGTTGTTCTTCTTTCGAAGCTCAGCAATATCAGAGACATAGCCTTCACTGATTCTTTTTTGTGCCTCGAGCCTGTCTTCGGCATCCCTCTGACTGGCATGAGCATCTCTAACTTGTCTGAGAAGCACTTCTTCTTTTTGAGAGTATGAAGTAGAGGAAGCAGCAAGCTCATCTTTCAACTTCTCAACCTTTGCTTCGAGCTCCTCGTTGTAGGAAGTAATGCTCCTCATTTCGGTGTCATGCTGCTCAAGGACCTTTTGCCACTCAGCCTTATCATTTTCCATGGTGAGCATGGCCTCTAAGTTGGCACGGTTAACTCTTTGAAGCTCATCAACAAGCTTCTGCCAGTTTGACATCCTCTCGATATCGAGCTTGACTGCATCAAGATTGCGCAACATAGCAGACTTGTCGATGGGGACCAAGTCTAGGTCGAATCTCACACCCTTTAAGCACCATTGTGGAAAACGACTTTGTAAAGTGGCTGGGCCAGGTCCCACTTGAAATTTAGGCCTGCTTATTATTGTCTGGATGTCCTCCTTCCCGAGAGCAGGAGAGTCGGAAGTAATGTCAAGAGGGGCAGGGGCAGTAGGCTTTTCGGGAATAGTGGAAGCATGTCTCTCACCATATCGGGCTCGTTTGCCTGAATCTTCAGCTACATGACCCTTTCCTCGGTCGTCGTGAGATTTCCTTTTGTAAGAGTCGTCACTTCTCTGCAGAGAATCATGGTGCTCATCCCTATCCCTTCTGTCATAACGCTCTTCTGCATCCCTCCTTTCACGAGCCTTTCGAGCAGCCCTCTCTTCGTCAGACTCTCTATAGGAGGGAAAGTAACGCCGATAATCATATTGACCACGCCCCCCGTAGAGTTGGAAATCCTGATAATATGATCCGCCGCGTGTCATTGAAGAATCTGAAATAAGAAAAGATAAGCTTTAGAAATCTTTAAAGTATAAGAAGATAAGTGCATAAATGTGCTGGAAAATCCTTAGTTGTGTGTGAAGTGCAAGCTACTCGCGTTGGACTAACGAACCACTCCTCTGTTGGGGGGAAGTGATAGATTTCACTGTTGATGACAATTCTTGTGATAAAGGAGTTAGAGTCTGTTGGAGGGCAGATGTTGCTTCAATCGTCGGAGGTATAGCTTTACCATGAGCAGGGTCTTCTTTAAAGAGCTCTTGGGAAGTGATAATTATGTCACTTAAATCCCCAAAGACGTCATCACCGTCATGCCCAACCTGATTCCCTCCATCAGCTCCTTTGTCAGCACTCTTCCTGGTTTGGGAAAGGGGCTCCTCTTCTTCTTCAATAATGGGAGCAAGTACGGGCTTTTCGGAGGGTCCCGTATCGTCTCTTGGAGTAGAGCACTTTACTAATAAGGTTTCTGCAGAAATTTCTCCTCGCATGTGCTCTTTAGTGGAGATCGGAAGATCAGGAGTTTTCACCGGAGAATCAGGAACCTCCGTTGGAGCTTCACGAGGCCGAGTAAAGCGAGAGGGATGGAGGAGTCTGTATTGATGTAAAAATTCATCGTTTAGCAGAAACTTTATGCTCCTCTCTTCTACCGGCACGGCATTTAATCTTTCGAAAATTTGCTTAAGACTTGGGTCCCTAGCAGGGGGTGGAAGTGCTAAAACAGGAAAAGAATGAAATTAGCAATTGAGAGTTCAGATCTCGAGAAAGTTTCAAAACGGAAAAAGTAAAGACAGGAAATCTTACTTCCCACTCTCCAGATGGCATAAAACCCTGGAGGGCAGCGAACAAAGAAAAACTGATTCAAAAATCCGTGAGCGCTTTCGGAGAGATCAGTAATAAGTTTGCGGTTTCGAGCGCTTCTTATAACCACGATGGAGGGATGGTCTTTAGTTTTCGTGAATGAGCAAAAATAGCAGATCTCCCCGAAGCTTGGTAATCGATCCAAAACTCTCCTAAATAGAACACATAACCCCATCAGAATGGCGTAGCCATTGGGGTGTAATTGGAATGGAGAGATAGACAACCGAAGCAGGAACTGTTGGAGAAAGTCATTAAAGGGAGGAATAGCGCCGTTCAAGCACATTTGGCGATTAACAGCAACAAAGCCGTAGGGAGGATTGTCAGCAGTATCACTTGGCCCAGGGAAAAGAACATCACTTTCATCAATGCCAAACTGGACGCGCAGTTGGTTAAACACCCGCTGATTCAAAGTTGTGGATGTTCTCTCCGGAGGGTTGTCTATAGGGATGGCTACTGGGAAGACATCTTCAGCCTGGCCCATCGGCTCTTCTTGATGAGAGGTCGTTCTACACAAGGAACTGGATGTTCAAATGCGAAGGTGCACGTTTCCTAAAAAGTGTGAAGTGTCGTGCAAAGCTAATAAAAAATAATAATAATAACAAGTAAAAATAACTGGAATTAAACTGGTTGACGATTGATTGACTACGGTAATTTCGGAACTTGTTATTTAAAGCTCAAGCATAATATTAATGAGGGCTGGTCAGTTTCAATTGACTAATCCAGTGCTGCTTTAATATTCCACTTGAAATCGATAGCACTTCGTTCACACGATTTATCTAAGTTAATCATCTATCATTAACTAATCTGTCGTTCGATGTGGGCAATCAATGACAGTATATTCGTCCCAGTTTTCTGTGAATGTTATATTAACAGGTTATTAGCTTACAAGTTGAAGTAATCTGTAAAAGAATGCAGCAAAGTTCAACAGTTCAAAGTTCAAACGAAATTTACAAGTGTTAAGTTGTCAACGACTCAAGAGTTCTTTGTACGGGTTAAGCTAAGTCATTGGTTATTTGGATGACTCGGCTACGACCTAAGGAAAGTAAGGCGAGTTAAGTTAGGTTGCTTCAATTTTAAACCACTGATGTTATAAGTCGGCAGTGCTAAGAGTCGTAAATCAAGGAACAGAAGGGAGGCTCCAGTTCAAAGCAACAAGAAATCTTCTAAGTTCTAACTCGGTTACGACTCATGGCTTGAGTCGTAAAACTTGCCAGGTCGGATTAAAGTCAAGGGTAAAGGCTACTGAGTCGCATGGAAGTCGTTGAGTCGTTCACGGCTTATGGTTTGAGTCGTGCACGGTTTAAAAGATAAGTCATGAAGAAATAGCAAGTGCTGAGTCGTTCACGGCTTGTGGTTTGAATCGTTCGCGGTTTAAAAGGATAAGTCGTCAAGAGGACCTAAAGGGTTGAGTCGTTCATACGACCTAAGACCTGAGTCGTCTGAATTAACACGGTTAAGGCATCAAGTCGCGCATGATTAACTCTACAAAGGCCCCTAAGGTCGGTTCTCCACTCACACACTGCCACATCATCTCTTAAGTTAACCCGCGAAGCCAAGGACCCATTAACCCGGTTAACCCGTCAAAGCCTTCCTTATCTCTCCCAAATTCACTAACCAGTTAACATGAATCACTGTAATTAACCATCTCTGTCTCACATCATCACGAATCAATCAAAATCCAACACAAATCGCCTCAAATCCGCCATACATCCGGTGCATTACCACATTCACAAGAATCGCCACAATAATTCAATCAAAGGATTAATCGAATCGTGATTTATGGAAAATGCAGCACGCGAAAGTGTATTAAGGACGGCGAGTGGAAAACTGGTGAGTGGATGATGGATGCGGCTGATTATTGATAAGATTTACTTACGCAATATGAAGTTAAAGGATGGGATGACGGTTGGTAAGCTTGGAATCGCCTTTGGGAGCTTGAGGGGGCGTTAATGGCAGACACAGTTTAAAAGAAGTGATGAGAAGAAGGAAAGAGGAAGGACGACTCAGGCTTTTATATCTGGAAATGTTGGAATTTGAATCGGCATACCCGGGTTATGATAAGTCGAAGCACGCGACCTACGACTTAGGCGCGTGCTTCGAGGGGCAAATGTTAACCCCACTGAAACTTAGGCCGACTCAACAGATAAGGCAGTCAGCGACTCATAAAGATCAGCAACTCACTGGATTCACGACTCATAAGGATCAGCGACTCAACTGATGAGCGACTCATAGATTGCCGACTCAATGGGTCAACGACTCATTAATGGCAACGACTCAGCAAGTTAGCGCCTTAAAGGTGCAGTATGGATCAACGACTCGGCGGGTCTGCGACTCAAGGCCTAGACCGATCCAACGACTCATTCGAGCTACGGCTCAGGAAAGGTACCGACTCAATAAGTTAACGACTCATGGAGTTAGCGACCCAGGATGACTAACGACCTATCATAAGTCGCTGGCAACTCAAGCAAACAGGGAACAAGCCTAATACCAATGCACCTATGCCGCTGCCTGCTGACTCGTTAACGACATATGACTTATGATGAGTCGTTTACGACTTATGCTAACATAAAGGAGAACGTTCTGGTTAACTCGTGGAGAACTCAGGACTTGTGATATTCATTCAAATGGGAACATAGTCTTGGAGCAGGGGGGAAGCTAACCCAGTAGGTCGGCCACGACCTACTATGAACCGTGTACGGGTTACGACTCATCATGAGTCATGAACGACTCATCATGAGTCATGTACGACTCATGACTTGGCAATTTCAGCCTAAAAAGTTTGCCTATAAATACATGGCCATATTCAACATGAGGGGGACTTTTGGTTCATTCTCGAAGCGCCGATACTCTGCCATTTCCTCGACTCAAGCAACACTTCGAGCACTCCAAACATCGAAGACATTACATCAAATTCCAAGAGAGAGAATCTACATCATTCATCATGAGTTTGAAAGATAATTCTCCGTCAAAGTTTGTACTAACAGACTAGAGTGGATTGTAATTGAAGAAAGTTGTATAAGTTGTACTTGTTTCAGCAATAAAGAGATCAAAGTGGACGTAGGCTCGATTTTAGGCCGAACCACTATAAAACTGTTGTCTTTTACTGCTTTTCTACAATTTTTCTACTTGTATCTTGTTCCCGTACCAACAGGTGGTGCTTTCATAACTGCTATCTATACACTGGGGTGTTAGCGTTTAAATTTTAGCGTTAACAAAGGATTTATGGGAGAGAGGGATTGGATGTTTCAGTGTCTTATGAGAAAGGCGGGATCTTTTTCATTACCCCACTTCATATATTTCTAGGTTAAGCAGCAGCGTTTTAACATTTTTTTTCTTTTATAAATTAATGATCCGCAAATAATCGCAGCTTTTTCATTAAAACCCTTTGAATTGGTGCTGCGTAAAATATATTTTGTCGTAGTGTCCTAAAAAATGCAACTTAACAACAACTATAGAGAACATCAATTTGCTAATCAAGGATGAACTTAATTATTGGTCATCCTAGAAGAAAAAGCCTAAATATGAAAGGGACTTTAGAGGATCCTATTGCCACTACTATAGATGAATGGTCGTGAAATAAATCAATGCCGAGCACTTGAAGTAATGATAATAAACCTTTTCGGGCAAGGAAAGATTAATGGGTTTGTAAAGAGATTCTAAATGGAGTTAATAAAGAACTACTTTATTAAAGGGAATCTACATGGTTGAGAGCGAAATACTCCTTGTACTTGGACATTACCTTAAATGATCAAAGCCTTAGTCAACGCCGAGTTAGCTAGGTCAAAGTGCCTCTAGGAGGGAGGTTAGAGTAAGTCTTTATACACGCTACGTTATGGTCAGAATAAAGCATCGATAAGCCCATGTTCGTGCTCAGGCCAAGACGCCTCCTGGAGAGAGGTTAGAGTAAGCTTTTATCCATGCCAAGCTATGGCCAGGTTAAAGCATCGACAAGCCCTTGGCCATGCCGTGCTATGGCCAAGTCAAGGCATCTCCTGGAGGGAGTTAGAGTTAGCCTTTATCTGCACTATGCTATGGCCATGTTAAAGTATCGACAAGCCCTTGGCCGTGCCATGCTATGGCTAGGTCAAGCCGCCTCGTGGAGGGAGGTTAGATAAATCCTTCGGTCCTACTTGTAGACAAGCGCACCAGACAACAATGGACTAAGACGTCCAAGCCCAAGAAGCGGAAAACCAAACAAGGAACTAAGATGTCCAAGCCCAAGAATCGACATATCAAATAATGGGCTAAATCTCACTTCAACCTTGTCGAAACCAAAAAGAATAGAGGGAAAAAAGAACAAGCGATGATAACACCAACATAGCCTTTCGAAGAAGTAGAAGGTATTCAACAGCCAAAAGCCAGATATGTTATAAGCTTTTGAAGGGGTCAAAGTGGTCGAAAGCTCCCTTTCGCTTCAGTGTATTCCTTTCAAAACAAAAGCTTTTGCCTACTTGAAGGCATTTTGAATAAGAGGAAGAATACTTTTCGAAGGCAGCGAATAACAACCACTCGCATACGCAACTAACCATTCAAAACCAAAGGATTCACCTTCATTCAAACCACTCAGAAAGATGCCTTGATCAAAACTACCCTTTTGAAAGTATAATCAAGCCTTTCGAACTGATCGAACCCTTTAACAACCAGAAGGATGCCACATCAAGTTGTGAGCATGTCTTCGAGAGCTAACTTCCATGTCGAAACGTCGAGTATTTTAATACTTTCAAAACCCCAGAGAACTACCCGTCGACAAAGTCGAGAGCTCATACCTCTTCTTACTTGCAACAACAAAGAAGCACAAAGCGAAAAGGTGCAACCACATCTTTCGATGAAGACGGAGGCATTCAAGCCAACTCGTATGTAATGTAGAGGGATGTGCAAGAATTAAGGGAGATGAAAGATTTATAAAGTTACCTTTCGACCAAGTTGAAAGCTCTGAGTCGAAAGGTGCCAACCTGCACCTATAAATAAACCTTAGCGATCTGGTTGTGGCATTAATTCGTAAACTGATTTTTACTGAGTTTAAATTGCTAGTTAATTTAATTTTGAATAAAAATTGTGAAATTAATTCTTATACTGATTTGAGTTTCTCCAAATTCGAATAAAAAAATGTGTTTCATAAATAATTGAGAAATGTATTTGAAGTTGGATTTATAAATAATGTAAGGATATTTGAATTTAAAAGTATGAAATGAATTTTTTTTGAAAGTTATATTTTGAAAATTGATATAAAATAATTTTCAAAGGATGTTTAAAAGTTAAATATCTATATATACATATATATAGGGATGTAAATGTAAAATAAATATTAAAGTTAAAAATAAAATATCTAAGCTAGAAATAAATTTGACAAATTCAAATGAGATGTAAATAAATTATACAGTTTCGTAAGATATAAAGTTAATAAGATATAATGACAATAGAATTTCATTACAAAGCAAGAAGATAAAGGCCAGCAAAGAGATATATGCTCAAATATAAAGTAAACATATATATGAAGTATTACAAAACAAAAATACATTCAAGTGTGAAGCTTGCAAAGGAAGACACTAAATATATTCAAGCATGAACAAGCTAATAAATTATAAATATGAAACAAGAATTTATAAGTATCTATGAACAAAGAAAAGATAAGTATGTAAACATGTATATAAAAAGCTTGCATAAGAAGATAGTAATAAATTTCATGTATGTAGATTAAAATATCTATAAACAAGACAAAGGGAATTAATGCCAAAATATCTTAGCACAATATATATCATATCAGCCTCCTTAGCACACAAAATATTATCTCATCAGCCGAAATCTATGCTTAATCAAATAAAAAAATATCTTTGACCTGTGTACAAACAAATAATAATCAACCTGTAAACCTTTTCCTATATATCAACTTCTTCATCTTAATTTCGACCATTCCAAACTGAATAAACCTGAAATAACCTCATCTAAAACTTAAACAAGAATTCAATTTAAAACAACAAATTCATAAAAAACTAGAAAAGTGAATAAGAAATATTCAGCTTGCAAGTTTCAAAGCCTGTTCCAAACAAGCTCTGTTCATTTTTTGGAAAACAAGTGAGTAACATCATTTTTAAAATTTAAAAGTATGAATCTGTTGCGAACATATCTGTGAATAAGTATGAATTCTTTGTGTATATTGGTATGTTGGAAATATTGTGTGTGCAGGTTGTTATTTCTATATGTTCTCTGTCTTAGTTCATAAACCAAGATTTTGATTCAAAAATCATTTCTTCACAATCTACTTACTTTTTGGATGTAGGATCAAAACAAAAATTGTTTGTTTAATTATGAACTAAGTTTTAAAAATCAATTTAAGTTTACAACCACTTGTTAGTGTCTTCGGAAATCCAAAAGAACCGAGCAAACCTTAAATTAGTCAAAACACAAATTTCTTAATTCACGAATTCAAGTATGTAAGTTGAATTCGTACACTTAAACATGATTTTTAAAGCTAAAATCAAAATTCTTAGATCAAGGGTGGAAGAGCAGTTTGGGTTTGCCTGATTTTCTTTGATTTGGTGATCTGTGGTGATCCATTTGTTGTAGGGGTCGGGATTTTGTTTGGTGATGGAACGATGAACGGGGTTTGCAGGAAAAATAGTGAAAGGAGGTGAAGTTGAACGTGGCGGCGGCGGCGACTGTGACGACCCGGAATTTTCGAGCATTTAAAATCGAAATATCTAATTGATTGTAAATATTCAAAGGATTAATTTTAACTTGTATTACGAATATCACAATTTATTTGATAATTAAATTATTGAATTAAATAATTTGAAGTTGGGTAAAATACTGAATCTGGAATTCTAAGCCTATTAAAAATAATTTGAAGGCTTGTAGAACTTATATTGATAATACTGGAGAGAACAGAAGTGATGAAATCAAATTTAAAAATGCTTTGTTAAGTTTTGAAATTTGTATCGTTTAAATTGAATTTAAAAATAGCCTTCCGATGCGCAGTCTCGGAATTCGACGAAACCGGTTCCATTGGATCCGTAATATTTTATTATTATCGGATTTCAAATTTCGTATTGATTGGAGTTAGTGTGTGAGTGTACGATATGTAAACGCGCTGGACATTTAATTGGTAATAATCTAATGAAATTTAATTTAATTAATCAAGCTTCTAGTATACGCCATCTTCCTGTCATCTAATCACATACTTTCCCAATTCAAAGCCGTTCAATCAATAATCAAAATGCTCGAACTAAATAATATTAATAATTAGAATAATAAAATAAAAGAGGAAGCTTCAAGGGGAAGCTTTCAGCCACGTTTATAAAAAAAACCAAACAAAAACACGATAAAGGGCCGAACCCCCCTTTTTCTCCTTTACAAAACCCCAAAACCACTCAGTGAAAAGAAAAAAAAAATGGCAATTGTTTCCTACCATTGAATCGCGCTTCCCGTATCTCAAATCGAAGACGCAAAGAAGGGAGCTCTCATATAGGGGGTTCTGTTGTGGTTTGTGGCGGCGGTCGTGAAGATTTGTTGGGCTAGGGTTTGAGTTCGCTTCGGCGTGGAGGAAGGGAGCAGCGCGCACGCGCGGTACCGAGGAGCCGTGTGGCGAGTGCGACGGGCCTGGGGTGCTCGTAGATGGCGAGAGGCTCGATCGTGAGATGGTGTTAGCGGCGCCGGAGGTCGTCACGTTTGGGGGAAGATGTAACAACCCGCATATTTATCGATTTTATATTTAAATATTTTATTTAAATATTTTGTCGTTAATCGGATATTGGTCCGAAAAGCTACTTTTGCAAACGGTCAAATTAGGACTCGAGACCACTTCCATTGAGTTCGAAATGCCGTTTACAACTTTTTTAAGTATAAACATTGATAGGTTTGGAGTTAGTGAAATTTCACTAACTTTTCCCGCATTGGACTTTGGGTTAGTTTAGCCTATTAAGCCCAAGTTCCAACCCCCTTCTCCTCACTCTTCATAAATTTCCTAACTAACTCAAGCTTTGGCATTAATGGTGAAGAGAATGGGAAATTAAAACTCCAAGCACAAATTCAATTGCAAATCCAACATTCAACTCCAAATTCAAGTAGAAGATATTGGATTCAAGCTTTGGATTGCTTCTCCTTGCTTTCAAGCTTCATCTTCATAAATTTTAGTGCAAAGGTGAGATTTTTATCTCACAATTCTAGCCTATAACTATATTGGACCGTTAGGAATGATTCCCTATCACTTTTGCATGCACATTTGCATTTGGTTTGGATTGGATTGGCCAAAAACTCCAATTTTTAGCGTTTTGGTGAATTTTCTGCATTTAGGTCATTTTGGCCATTTTCGTGTGTTCGGAGATAGGTCGTTCGCGACATAACCCTTAGGTCGCTCGCATGTTAACGCGCTAGGTCGCACTGCATGTATTGTCATCTCGGAATTAGGTCGTTGGGCTTTAAGTCGTAGGTCGTTTGGCCCATAGGTCGTTAGGTCGCTAACACTTAGGTCGTTGCTGGCCTTAAACCCCCTCTGCAGTGTTAGGTCGCTCGCGAGTTGAGTCTTAAGCCGTAGGTCGTTCGCGAGTTAAGCTTTAGGTCGTTTGGCCTTTATAACGTTAGGTCGCTCGCGTGTTAAAACGTTAGGTCGCGTGATCTATATCCCGTAGGTCGTTGACCCCTTGAGTCGTAGAACTGATAGGTCGCTCGCGAGTTAAAATCGATAGGTCGCTCGACCACTAGATCGTATGACCTGTTAGGTCATTAGGTCGCGTGGGTTTTAAGCCGCGTATCAGTTAGGTCGTTCCACCTTATAACCCTTAAGTCACTCACCTCTGTTAGGTCGCGAGTCCCTTAAGTCGCTCACCTCTGTTAGGTCGCGAGTCCCTTAAGTCGCTCGCCTCCGTTAGGTCGTGCATCCCCCTAATTCGTTTGGCCTTGCCTTCGTTAAGTCACGTGACACATTAGGTCGCGCATCACCTTAACTCGCTCGACCTTGTTTAGGTCGTTAGGTCGCGAAGACCCTTAGGTCGCAACCAGTAGGTCGCTCGACCCAATTCCCCTTAGGTCGTTAGACCTCATTTTGTCTTCACTAGGTCGTACCGTATTGTCTTCACTAGGTCGAACACCGTAAGCGGTGGCGTTGCCCCCGCACCCCCACCTTGGGGGGTTGCCACCCCCCCGGACCCCCCCTCCGTAGGGGCTCTTTGATGAAAGATGCATTTTGAGTTGATTTCCTTGGATTTCATTCACGTCTTTGAACGCGAAGTTTTTGTGATTTGTCACTTTAATAAAATAAAGGTTTCAATACTAGTAGTAAATATCAAAACTCTTTCAGCAAAACGATTTCAACTCTATTTTTAATAACAAAGCTCTTTTCTTAAACCGTTTTCCAATCTATTAGTATATACAAACCTTTACCTCACTCGGATGAGAAATCTAATTAAACGACTTAGTAAAACAAGTGGTATGAAACGCTTACGTTTACTTCGTCGGTTAATTCTTGGACTTGTTCGATTGAATCTCTTGTGACAATTTCCTAGTGGAGATCTACAGTTTGTTAGTAAATATTTGAGTTAAGCAAGTGGTTACGGGACATGAAGTTAAACTTTTATATTTACTAACTTAGTGTAATTGACACTTCTTGATGATCATGACGATCATTTTTGTGTTTTAGACTAGCAACTGTGCGATGTCTCTTTGTCTGCGAGGGAGACTAGACCCCGCTCTTGTGATGTTTCGCCATCTCATTTGTGTGATGTTTCGCCATCACATATGTGGGGTAGCGCCCCACGGTCTTCGGGCCATTCGTGTGTCAAAATTAATGGCTTGCAACCATGAGATAGCTTCTCGCTTTGTGTTACACGTGTAGGTGAGTTTTCATGCTCACATTTTGTGAGTTTTCATGCTCCTATATTGTAATTTCTGGATTTCTTGTGTAGTCTTCTGGAATTTGTGCTTCACCTATTTTCATGACTTTCATTGTTATGATTTCCCAACTTTTATGTTTAGGTGAATTTGGATCTTTTAGAAGATTCTTTTGATATTGTTTGATCTCTTGATGATCTTCATTTACATTCTTATCATAGTATGTCTTTATGGTTACTATATGTTCTTGCCATATCTATTGTTTATATCATGTTATCTGATATTTATAGCTAGACTGATCCATTTATTATTTTCTTATAAATAATAATCGGGTCAGACCGCGATGCTACATGTGCTTCTGCTTGACTTCTCCTCCAGGGATTTACTACTCTGACTTTTGGCTGACCTTTTAGATTAGCAGTTTTTGTCGTTTACACTTGAGATATAGACTCATAGATGTATTCTTTTGCATAGCACGTGTAGCTATTCTTTTGTATTATTGTGGATCTTTTTGACCACTACTCTGATGTACACTTTCATATGTTAGTTATATATTCATATCTTCTTCCGCCTTTGTGATATGGATGTCTGTGACTGATTTGTGTTATGCATATTTCTATGTTTGTTTCCGAAGATTATTATAGCCACCGCGTGATAAGAAATCACGAGGATGGTCGCTCCTCAACAGCCTTATTCTCCGTTCTAGTTGACAACTCTATACCGTAGTGTTCTTGGCTAGTGTGGGTATAGAGGTGGGGCGTCACAAAAGAGGTGGAATTTTCTGATGGATCGAAGCTCGCGATTTAGGATGAAGGAGATGGCTCGAACTCTATCTGTAAGGTATAATTTAAATTCTTGTGTTAATCAAAATTAATTTATATATATATGTTTATGTATATGTATATGTATATACCCAGTACAGAAGAAGAAAAAAAGAAGATGTTTTGCTTATAAAAAAATGGATTTACAGTAAAATTAATTATTGATTTGTAATAATAATAATTATTTTTGTTTTACCGGAAAGATAAGCAGGAAGGAAAGAAATTAATTAGACAACGGGATCTAGAATAGTTTTGTTTTTAAATTTAAATTGGGATTATTAATTATTTATGCAAAAGTTAAATATATGTACAAGGCATTTATATAAAGTATTGGAAGGGAGTTATATAAGAGATTTGTGATAAAATTTTACGATTTACTTATTTAATTTATTTTTGTTACTAAAAGATGTGATAAAGGAAAGTTATTCAAAATTAAATTTAATGGAAATTAAGAGTTCGATTTATATTTCGTGTATTAATAAATCGTAAATTAGTTTGTACAAGGTTAAAATCGTGGAAAAACAAGTTGAGATAGGATGGATTGCGACAAAAGAATCAAAGGTGAGTTAATCTCACTCAGTTAAATTTAAATTTAAATGATTAAATTTAAATAATTGATTATATGGGTGAATTGTCTGATGTGATATAATATGATATTTTGGAATTGGTATATTATTTTGTGCTAACGTCTGTGGATGCAGGGAAAACAGGTTGGAGGGATCCAACTGGACCCCTCAACTTTTATTTAAATTATTTAATATTCACTGCTCTGGTTATTGGATATTCTATGATAAATTGTGTGGAAGTATTGAATGCTATGTCTTGGTTGATATAATTGAGAATAATGAGTTACCAAAAATATGGATTTGATTTTTGAATGAAATAAAAGAAGTGAAATTGCAAGTAATATAATTATAGAATAAATTTAAGAATAACGTGGAAAAGAAATAAAGTGACTTTAAATTTCTAATAAATGAATCTTGAGGATGGAAAGGAAGATTTGAATAAACAGGAAGTTGATGAATTTTTAAAATTCAGTGTTGTTATTTAAAAGAACAAAACATTTATTTAAAAGCTAAGATTTAAATTATTGAAGGAATAAAGGAAAAAGTTGGAAAAATCTGGAATTTGTATATTTCAGTTAAAAGTTTTAATATCAAATGGGAAATAACAACAACAACAACAATAATTAAGTCCATACTTAATGAATTTTGAAATTAATTAGATAATTAAAGAAATTTATTTCAAATAAAATAAATTGGAAATCAATTTGGGAAATTGATTTAAGGGATTGAAATTGGAATTTTCTCTGGATAGCCAAGTACATGTTTTTAAAAGTAAATTTTTAAATTTAAATTAAATGTTTTAAAGTTGTTTTTAAAGAAGCAAGTTTGTAAAATTTATTGTTTCTATTATTTAAAGTCTAAAGTAAGTATTTTCTTTTAATTTATTTTAGCAGTAATTATTAAGAAGTAACTTAGTATTTTGTTTTTTTTAAAGTAGAAATCTGGTTTTATATTTTATTAAGTGACCTTATTTCCAAATATTCATATAGTATGTATTTTCGACAAATTATTAAAGTAATTTTAACTTGAATGTTTTTAAAGTATATTTTTAAAGGTAAAGTGTTTTAAATTAATTTAGAAAATCTAGTTTTGTGCCTGGTGATTCCAATGGAAATGGAAATGCTTGGAATTTATTCTGAGAAAGGCAGATAGTTTTGAAAACTGTTTTCAAAGGAATTTGAAAAGTGAAAACATATCGTGTGAAGATATTTTGAGATAAATAAATAATTGGGGAAATTATTTATTGTTGGATGGTTGTTTGTGAATATAAATTGATAGTTAAATCACCGACTATCAATATTGGACAAACTGCGTTGATCGTTTCGAAGAGATCGGAATCGAGATTAATTTCTCGAAAACCACTTCGATCCGGTTTGTACGTTCTCGTGAAGACGAGTTGGATTCGAAGATGGAGCAGTGAAGTGCAAGGGCTAGTCTACTAATCCTGAGGATATTTCCAAAATGGATGTAGTAGGAATAGTGCATTCAGTTCCGTTCGAACCCGGTACAGACTTGTATGGATGAATGCTTGCGGAACATCGTCAGGTGGGCGATGGGCATTCTAAGTGAAATGTTCTAAAAGGTAACGCTTAGCCTCAAGCCTAATCAAATGGGAATGACTGAAAATCAAGGGATATGCAACAAGGCTAGGTGGGTAGCACCCAAGCAGGGTGAGGTCATTCCAGTCTAGATGTCCCTTTTTATTTCGGCTTAGTGGGCGGTTGCTGATCCCAAACGCGGAGTGATCTCACTCGGGATTATCCAGTAACGGGTAGTCCCGGCCTTGTGTTGCAGGGGAGCGGGAGTACTCCTCGGTACGGTGATCTAGGCCCCGTACTGTGACGGGCGGTACTCCAGTGCCTAGTCATTGGTTGGAAATCCATTCTCCCTACGAGCCTTATACGAGTTTTGTTTGTATTACCCACTCTGTGGCTAGTAGCTGGAATTTAATTATGTAACAATTTCGGCTATTTTATAAGTATTTGTATATAGACCCTATTATAATATCGGAGGATTTCTATAAAAATTGTTTTAGCTATCGTAAGGTAAAAACCCGACATGTTTATTTGTGGCGTGGTCTTACGAGATGCTTTTGTTTTCAAAGGATTTTTGAAACTTTAATAATCAATTGGGTGTGATTTTCTCACGCTGGTATTCCAGACTGGATCGGGTGTTATTTAACTGTAATGCTCGGGTCAGACCGAGTATTATAGAATACAGGATTTGATGTTGTGGAGTTCAGAAGACGAGCTAGATGACGATACGTACTTCCATACTTGTTTATATATGTATATTCTGCTGTATTGAGTTGTTGTGTAATCATTTGTATGATATTGATGTTGTGCTGTGATTGATGTACTCTGATGATGTACCATATAAACAGATATATTTGATTTGAGTAAAGATCATTTATTATCTATTATATTTTATTCTTCTGCGATGGTTAGATTCTGTTGTTGTTTTCTACTTTCTTCTTCTACCTCTTCTTCTTTAAACCAAATGGTTCGTATTTCTGTACAACTTGAGTTGATTTAGGTAGAATAGTGTAGACTCAATGAGTACGGACGTGCGGGTCGTTTCGGCGACCTTTTGAAATTTGTAAACCTAGTTTTTGTGAAGTCGAGTGTTTTAGTTCATTCGTCGCCAATAGATGATCGAGCACGACGAGGGTCTGGGGGAGGACAGCAGGGGAGTTGGTGATTGAGTGGTCGGAGTTGTTGACCTCCTAGTGGTTGAGGTCGTGATGTCGAAGCGTTTTCAGGTATGATGGTGCTTCCGGTTCGTGTTTTCCAAGTTTCTGTTTGAACTTGATTTTTGATTTCGAGTGAAGGATGGAGATTTGGGTGGTCGGAGATTGGTTAGTAGCTGATCGTCGACTTGTTCGACGAGGCAACATCGACTAGATGCACGCGGTGGCGACGTGCACGTGCGTTGTGCACCAGTATTGGTGATCTGGAAATTTCGCTGTGTTGTGGGTGGAATCTGGAGTTGTTCACGAGATTGTCTCGAGTTATTCTCGAGCAAATTTAAGTTGGGCTCGAAGTATTTTTGTATTGAACTCGAGGTGAAATGGTAGTGGCTCGGGTAGAAAAGTTGTACAGGTTTAAAACAAAACCTCTTCTGTCTTTGTTTGAAATTTTAAAATTAAATTTAAATTATTAAGCAAGGTCTGAACTAAGTTTTAAATCAAGGTTTAACTATAAATTCAAGTTTAGTTGAAGCTTAGTTTAAAAAAAAATTAAAAAAAAATTCAAATTGTTTAACAACTTAAAAGTGGCTAAGCATTTAAGTGTATTTCATAAAGAATTTGGATTTAAATGGAATGTGAAAGTTAAAAAAAATTGAAACCTGGACCTTAAATCCGGATCTGAATTCTAGAATTTGAAATTAAATAAAGTTTTATAAAAATTTAAATGTTTAAGTGAGTTTAAAGTTAAAGTATTTTTTTAAATATGTGAATTTAACACTTTTAATTTTTTTTCATAACAAAGGTATTACTTTGACATGAGAATTTAAAAGTGAATTGAATATAAATGTTTCAGCATATTTATAAGTGATAATAAAATCATTAATAAGAATGAGATTTGTCTTGAGTTAATGATGATTTATAATTCATAAATTATTAAATTAACTAGAATGGTTAATTGATGTTTGTATTAATTATATTAGTAATTATCAGCTTAAATTTATTAATTAAGTTTTAAGCTAATAAATTGAGATCTAATTAAATTTAAATTTAGAATCCTAGATTAGAGTGGATAATTTGTGATTAGAAATCGATTAATTTATAATTAATGATGATTCATGTGAATAAATTTTAGCAAAGTAATTAAAGAATTATTATTAGTTAATGAAGGTCATTAACTAAGATTATTTTAATAATTAATTAATGTGAATAAATTTAACAATTAATTAGATTAACTAAATAATGATAATTATTTATGAGATTGTGTAAGTGTAATTACTTAATGGTAAGTAATTAAAGAGTTAATTTATGAAAATAATTTATTAAGGGGTTAATTAATTATGTAATTGGTTTAAAGGTTAGTTTAATTAATATGATTAATTAAGAATAATTTAATTAACTAAGGTGATTGACTAATTAATTTATATCAAATAATTTGCAATCAATAAATCAGGATTGGATAATTAATTCATAAGTAATTAATTAATTGGAAATAAATTGAATTAATTAGGATTAAACAATTAATTTATCCTACTTATAAATGATTATTAAATGCTTGACCTTACTTATGAATGATTGTATTATATGAGATGCCTTGAATTGATTGTCCTATCTGATCTGTGATATTTTGTTATGTGGGTTGAGCTGTGTGTAATTTATTTATTTATTTGTGATACATGTGTAATTAACCTGTGATCTGTGAATGAAAGATAAGCGTTATAGTTTATACCGCTTATCAACTATATTTCTGTGTTTTGATCTGTGATGATTGAATGATGTTGCACTATTGTGTGAAACCCCTAGACTACACCATACACATAAAAATATGGATTGCACATGGAAATTGATTGAGTCGCAGATTTTCGAAATAGTTTTGAATTTGAATTTTTAAATCCAAACGGCTTTGGAAATGGAATCGGGTTAAAAGTAAAAAGCTTTTGAAATGAAATTTCAGGATAAAATTTGTTTTTGAATAACTTGATTACGTCTTGAAATTTAAATAATTTGATTTAAATTTAAATTCAAAATTTGAAACTGAATTCTATGTTTGGAAACTAGGATTAAAGATGTTATACAAGTTATATATAGGTTAAACCATTTTAATGTATTAATTTGAATTTAAATTCAAAGGCTTTAACTCGTTCAAATATAATTGGATTCTTTCGAAAACGAAAACTATTTGTTTTCAAATAATAAAAGCTTTCATATAAGAAATGAACGTCCAATTTGGGTTAAAAGGATTTCAAGTCTAAAATGAAAATGATTTCCAAGTTATGGAAGTGATTTGAAAGCTATAAGTTAAATCTTTGATTTAAAGATTTAATGAGTTAATCCAATCGAAATGGAAATTGTTTTGAAATTCGTAAATGGATCTTTGTGGAACTGTGTGAGCTTTGTGAAATAAATCTTTTTGATAAAGATTTGAAATGGTAATTTGTTTAACCATTTGAAGAAAGATTTTGGTTTTCTTTGAAGTTGTGACTTAACTGAAATCCCATATCCATATATTTTTAAATATTACGCTCATTATTCGGTTTAGCCGGGAGAGGACCTTGTGTCATATAACCTATTCCAAATAATGATATGTTGTTATGATTTGCATTGAAGACCGGTGGTGAAGACCGGGTAATTGTGAGAACGATAGGATAACCCCTCATTTCTGACTCCGCACTGAGTTGCTCCGGTATAGAGTTCTCCCTAAGTGATGGGAAATCCGATCGGGATTGTGAATACCCGGATTGCAAGGGCTTCTTACGAAGTGCCTTCGGTTCTGTTCGAACCCGGGACAGACTTGTATGGTTGTATGTCTGACACTACACTTTGAGATATAAACCGAATTTCTTTCAAATACATATCTGTTGGTGGAGGAGAATTTATTCTCTTAGCTTAACACCCTTCTCTGAGACGTACGAGCTCAGAGGTTATGTAGTTGAAGGTTATCAGTGATATACTCCCAATTTGGTAGTGTAGCATGCTAAGTGCTGCTATGTGTTGATGATCATTTGTGATCAAAGCATGGTTTTAGTGTAAAACGTACCTTTGTGGATGAGACTGCATCAGGACGTCACACCCCGAAAATGGTCAAAACAGGAAAGATGCGGCAAGGTTATGAGGATCGCGCCCTTTAGGGTGTGTCATTCCCTTCTGGTAAAGGGTGGTATCATAGTATGGAGCCCAGATATTTACATATGTGGAGGGCTTCAATCTCATTTCTGTGTGGCTATTGCTTTGTGGTTTAGAGGCGCCTCAGATAAAGGTCCCAAAGGACCGGGGGGAGGGGATGGCATGCTAGAGTAGCAGTTACCTAGTTACAGAGGTAACCCGGCCTTGTGTTGGCAGAGATCCGGTTAGGTTCTCGGGACGTCCCGCCAGAGGCGTACCCATGGACAGTGGAAGTTCCTTAGCCCGACCATTTGTTGGAAATCCATTCATCCAATACGTGCCTTGTATGGTTTTAGTTATAAAACCTGCCATTTACTTATGGTGGTCACCACTGTTTAGATGGTAGCTATAGTAGGCATTGTTCGGAATGTCTATGCTCACTAAGATTAATATTATACTTTCGAAATATTTTCCGCACTGTGCACTTATAATAATAATATCTATGAAATTATCTCATATCAATCATGTTTGACTACCATAAGGAGAAATATCCTCCAATTCTGCGATTGCATTGTGTGTGTGGCGGGAGGCCTTATGGTAGTTTCATTTTCCAAAAGCATTGCGATTTTCAACCTAAATTCTTTTGTTGCCCGTTTTGACCAACTATTTTGTTACTCATACTAGTCCCATTGCTGACTCAGAGTTTATTGTTCCTTTCCTAAACTCTGGGTGCCCACAATTTTTCCACACGGGCAGTCTAAAGTTGGGTTTTTCAGATAGTCAGGTTTAACAGATTATCTGGTGTTGGTCCAGTCTTTGGATATAGACGAGACTTGCTCATCTAGGTGAAACGTCATGTTGGTTCGAGCTAGCTTTAGATTGGAGCATTGGATTTGGGGATGCATTCTATTGAAGATATTTTTTTTCCGTTGTGAATTATATCTCTGATAGTATTGATATCTATTGTATCATTCTGTTGTATCATATTATATCAGATATTGTATCTGTCATTGTATCAATGTTATATTGATATTCTTTTTCTTCCGCTGCGTTATCATACTTAATGGTGTTATAAGCTCCGGCGAACCAGATTCGATGTTTGGATCTGCGACATTGGAATACGAGTGTCGTATTCGGTGCCGATTTTCGAAAAGGTCGAGTCAGGGCCGCTACATACTCGGTCTGACCTGAGCATTACAATGAAGTAACACCGGAGTCAGGCTGAAAACAAGCTTGAGTGAACCCATCTAATATGAAATACTTAAGTTATAAAACTTCATTGAAACCAGGGTAACTCATCCAACATTACGAGTTTTTATCTTGTTATAACCAAAAAAATTATTACACAATTCCATTGATATTTAAGATAACATCTATGTACCGTTACTTAATTTAAATGGTCAAATTTACTTCATTTTATTCAACTCCAGCCTATTAAGCTTCATTGTCAAATCCATAAAGGTCTGTAGTGCTTTTCAAATCAAAGTGGTTCCGGATATTGTTTATATCCGATCTCGGCCTCTTCGAATCCAAATAAATTTAAAAGGTAAATTGTTTAAGATTAAAAAAATTATTACTTACGGAGAAAGTACTAGTTATGGCAACTTATCACATATGTCTTTTTCCAAAATCGTATTACTATTTCAATCTCATTATTTTAAATTCGAAAAGCAAATATCCCATAGAAATAAGCAAAGATATAGATCGTTAACCCAATTAACGATCTGTAACCAACATCCAAACGGTTTGCTCATGGTTTTAGTTAACTTTGATTAACCATATTCATCCATATTTAAAAACAAATTAATTACAAATTAAATGATTTATTTAAAAAATAAATTATAGAATACCATTAATTATTCATAAGTTAAGTTAAATGATAATAAAAAATTAATTTACATTAAATTATAAAATATCATCGAACTTAAATTACGGGTTTTAAAAAATAGGACTTCTATTATTGTTAGAAAAGAATTTCCAATCCTTAATCGTTCCCAACTCTGGATTTCTCATCACTTATTAACTTCACATGAAGATCTATTAATTTTCGTTATTCCCTGATTTGGACTTCTAGAATTCTATTATTAGGAATTCTAATACTATCTCCAATAATATGGACATATTTTCACATAGATTTCAAATTAATGATAAGAAATGTTATCTACTTCATACTTTGCACGAAAATAAGATCGATAAAGAAAATTGTTGAGGACAAAAAATGCAAAAGAGAAATTCTTGGATTTTTGTCCTAAAAGCTTCTTTCATACAAGTAGATGGGGATGGGTAAATGTTAATAATAAAATTCACTTAATAATAAAGGTATGAAAGAAGATGGCTTCCGTAGGCACAAAAAGAAGGGTTCCGTAAGTGTTGAAAAGAGGCTTCCACAGGCATCGAAAGGTAGATTCTACAAGTTTTAACGTGGCGCTTCTGTAATCATCAAAGGCATTGCTCCTTCCACATGCCATATCTATTGATTGTGGTTCCACATCTATTAATTGTTGGTGCTTCTGCACTTTGTAATCTAGGGATGTTCCCGCATTTATTTTTGTTTGTGCTATCGCAAGTGTTGAGTTGGACTGACTCAAACATTGAATATGCCTGTAACATTCCTGGATTTTAGTTAAAAATAATTTGATAATTTATTTAATCTTTGGAATTAAACTTTAAAATAATTGGCAATTTATATAAAATTTTAGATTTAATTGTGATGAAAATTCCAGAATAAAGAAAAATACGTATAGAATATTTGGAAGTAAAAATATATTGTAAATAGAATTTTGGATTGGAATTCAAAAATAAGTATTTTATAAAGTTGTGTAATTATTTGAACTTTCCAAATTAAATAAGATGTTTGTTTATTTATTTATATAAATGGATTTTAATTAGGAATATAGTTTAAAAAATTCAAGTATATGTATTTTATAAATAAATATTGAATTTATTAAACTTTATGTTTCAAGGAACTAATATATATGGATATATATAAATGTAGATATTTGTTAATAATGAACATTTTGATTTCAAATCATTTGTTTTTAAATTATATAAATATAAAATAAAATGTAAACAAGAATTAATAAAAGATTTACAATACTTTTCTTTTATAGTTAGTATATATGTAAATAAACATTTAAGCTTTGATATGAACAAATATTTTTTTAGGTATAAGTATAAATTTAAAAATATATATAAATATGTATCTTTCGTAATTAATAAGACATATGTTAATATGAAAAGAAATGTTTTGTAAATATAAAGCTAAAAGGGTTTAAAACAAAATCTTATAATTAAAATAACAAAAATGATTTAAACATAAAATGTTTGGATGTTAACAAGTGTAGGAAGACAAATATAAGAAATTAAAAAATGTAAATTTATGAGACAAGTGGCAAAAGAAATAAACTTTTCTTTTAATTTGAAATTATAAAAACATGCATGAAAAAAAAGAAATCAGTCTATTACTTTTTTATTTGAGAATCATCTCCTCTATTTTTCAAAACTAAGAAATAAGATCAAAAAGAAAAGAAATCTGAAGTAATTGATTTAAACAAATCTAGAAGCCTGAAATGCAAACCAATTGATCAAGTAATTCAAGCAAAGATCTGAAGCAATCGAAACTCTGTGCAACAAGATTAAAGCCTGGAGATCAAAACAAAACTTCACAAAAATAAATCCAGGCTTCAGGCAAATCAAAGTTCAAGCAGAGAAATCCAAGAACAATTCAAACATTAAAACAAAGCTGTGAATTCAACAAGTACAAATCAGATCAATGCAACCGGATTTAAAGCAATTCATTTCAAACCTGGAAATGAAGTTCAGAAAACAAAAATCAAAAGCTAAAAACCTGGTCTCTGTTTCAAAACAATCAGGTGAGAAAACTTATTTTTGAACCTGTTTTTTTTGATATCTGTGATGATGATAGCTTAATAGTTATGGTTAATACTTGAATGTTGTTATGAAAGGTATTTGTAAATACCTACCTGTGACATATATATATATATATATATATGTATATGTATAAATAAAGTATGCGTGTTTGGGAAAACAGGCAGAAATTTGCCTCTGTGCACATATGACAGGTTTTAAAATCTATTGAAAAATTTATACCACTCAAAGGAATCCATATTGGATTCGGATCTCTAAACATAATTTGTTTGTGCTGGTCAAATTCAAATTTTAAAAATAATTCCAAGTGATTATATTAAGAAATTATTTAGAAAAAATAGAAAATACAGTGAAAATCAGGGATATGTTCAAATTCAATCATCATAAATTTGTGTTTGAACTTCATAATCGTATTTGAATTGGTTAATGAGGAATTTAGATAACAATTTCAAGATTTTAAAGTTTGGGATTATCGTGGTATTCCGAGTTAAACAAAATTCATATTTTCATCAACTGCTATTGATCAAAGACGAATTGAAGTTCGAGGTCGATGTCGAAATTTGTTTGCGGTTTACCGATCATTAGAAAAATGATCGTTTGATTTGTGGATTGATGAGGAGATTGGGCAAAGCTAAATTAGGGTTTAATCCTAGTATTTTGTCAATGTTGAAAAGAAGGTTGCCACATCGCCGTGAATGGATAGGTTGAAGCCAGACCAGGTGGAATAGAAGTGGGAGGTCGAGATGTATATGTGGTGTGGTATGCGTCGTTGATAGTGGCCTAGTTCGACGGCGCGACGGCGCGAGGGAGAATTCATGGTGTAGGGTGGTCTGGGAGATAGAGGTGGTTGCCGATGACTTGTCGACAGCCGTAGGATTGACCAGTGGTGGTCAGAGTGATGTGCAACGTGCATGTAACGACCCGCCGCTCTGACTTCGCGGCCTGTAAAATTATCGTGTACAGGGCAGTGAAGTTCAAAAATGCAAGCTGTAATTGACAGTGTCATGAAGCATCAAATATTAGCAGATGGAATGTGCCACTTAAATCCCAAAATGAAATCATTGGAGATGAACATATAAAAATTAATATGGCAATGCAGCAGCGCTCCTGCAACTGTTGTTTCTGACTAAAATTGTGTTACATCTTTCAGTTATTTGTTAAGTCTATAAAATGAGGCAAATATGATTTGCCTGTAGAAACATAAATTTACTTCATGCATGCTAGCACAGACCACAAAGAAGTGCTCAAAGCAACTATTTTTACAACCATCTGCAGACATCTACAAAGTGCAGTGGTACCATCGAATGCACTAATGCGACAAAAATTCAAAAGCTCTTAATGACAATTTAAATTCTATTCAAATGTTAGAAATTGCAGAGCTACAGGATTTTATTCCTGAACTGTTTTGCTTTAAACTTGTTTAAAAAGAATTTAAAACTTGTTTAAATTTATAAGTTTACTTTTAAACTTGGAATTCAAAACTGCCTTTTTAATAGAGCATTAAAATTTGTAATATAACTCAAGTACAAATTCAAATCTGAATATTGTGATGAAGCAAACATATTTGTTTAAGTCATAACTCAAATGAAGAATCAAACTAAAAGACAATGGGAAGTATTACATCTAACTAAAACTTGAATCAGAGAAACCAGAAATGTTCAGGGAATCAATCATGCACACACATACAAACATATCCATATACATATTCACAGCATATTTATAATATAATTTCATACCTAAATCAAAGTATGCAATCAACTTTTACCTATTTAAAAACTTAAAAAAAATTGAGTTACTCACAGGTAAAAGAAATAAGGAAGTCTGGTTTTAGAAGAAGGGTTGCTCATAGGTGAAAGAAATAAAGAACCCAGTTTTTTTTTTCTTTTTTTTTTCTTTTTTTTTTTTTTTTTTTAAACATGCTTTTACAAAACCAAAGCTTAAGTTTATACTAAACAACTATACTCTGTTTACATATAAATTTATTTACAGAAACGATTTAAATAATAAAACTTTACTATTTAAGAAACATCTCTGTTTACAACTAACTAAATATGCAGATTCCAGAAATAAGAAAGACATATAAGCATATTCATTTCTATACACACATAACATTCATGAGTAAGCAATCACCATATCATTTTATTTCTTTCACTTCATATACTCAGATGTCACAAATTCTGTGCATGTAAGTTTACTCATTTCAATTTAAAACAAACAAAACAGTTTTGTTTTAAACCATTTGATTTCTGTAAATAAACATAAGCTCTGTAGTTTAGGTTTGATTTTGATTTCTAAAAAAAAAACTATTTTTTTTTTTTTAGGATAAGAAGCTTACTCACAATAACATGTAAATGCATAACACATTCATTCAACACCCATGAACAGAAGCTCAAACAAGCACATGCAACAAATTTTTCCTCATCTAGATTAAAAATCCATTATATGCAGCAAAACCAAAATAGGCAAAGTTTTTGATAGCATCTGTTCTTATTAGTTTTAAAAACAAAATTTGGTAGCATCTGTTCTTATTAATTTAAAACAATGAATTACTAGCATCTGCTCCCATCAGTTAAATAACAAATTAAATAGCATTTGTTCTTAACAATTTAGAAATAAAATTTATAGTATCTGTTCATATCAGGAAAAAAAAAGTATCAGATATAACATCTGTCATTATCAATTTAAATCAAGATTTGAGTAGCATCAGTTCTTATCAGTTGATAGTTCAAGACATCGAGCAAAAAGTATCTGCTTTTATCAGTAAAAAAAATTCAAGCAAATCGAGCAAGAGACCGCAATTACCCCCAAATGGTTCAGATTCAAGTAACCGAGCAACTGAAACCCACAAATCATCAAAACAAAGCATGCAAATTAACCGAGCAATTGATAACCAATAACCCCCATGCAACCAAAATTCAATGCAAACAAATTTAAATACTTGCATTAAGATAATCGTGAGCCAAAAGACTCACCTTTCACTGAATCGAAATGGAGCGCACGCGAGAGATTTGAAGCAAGTAACAAAGAACCGATCGAGCAAGGCAACACCAAACAATCCAGAGAATCGATCGAATCTAATAGGCGCTTTGAAAAAGCCCTAATTTGCTGAAGGGAGACGAAATGATTTCACGGCCGCCATTAATTTTCTTTTCTTTTTTTTTTCTTTTTTTTTTTCCTATCGTATGAAATCTGAAATGATGGTGGGAGGGTTTGCGTATTTTTAAGGGGAAGAGATCGTGGTTGTGGCGTGATAAAAGGCATGGAACACGGCATGTATCATGGGTATGGAGGAATGCTCAAAGTAAGGTAAGGTTTACTTTTTTTTATTTTATTATATATATATATATATTTATTTTATATATTTTTATATTATATTTCCATTCTTATTTCAAATTCAATTATTTTTTCTAAATCATCAAATTCAAATTTAAAATATAAGTTAAATATTAAATTTCAACTTCAAAGTCAAAATTCAAATTTCTATTCAACTTTTAAATAGATTAAATTTAAAAATTTAATCACCAACTCATTCTGATAATTTGAAATTTAAGTCAAATTATCATTTAAATATTTAAAATAAATTGAATATTTACAAATTAAATTGTTCAAAAATTTAGGATCGTTACAGTGCACGTGCATGTTTTTGTGTCTGGTGGTTGATAAATTTGTGAATATGAATGTTGTTTGGGGATTGTACTCGAAGAATGGCTCGAGAAAAGTAAGGATGGGCTCAAGTTTGGGATCGAGACTTTCGCGTGAGTTTAACAGTACAACAGGTTTTAAGTTTAAAAAAGAAAAAAAAAGTGAAAGAAGATCGATCGAGTAGATGCTCGGGAAGAAAAGGAATTGGCTCGGGTATTTTTTTTAATTTTGGCTCAGATCTGTTTTAAACTTCAAGTAATATCAAGTTTTTGTATGAAACAATTTTGGGTTAAAACCAATTCTTTTGAATTGATAAATGTTTAACCGAGTTGGAGTTGGTTCAAAAGGTTTTTAAATTAAATTATTTCAAATTAATTTAGTTTAAAATGTTTTTGACATAGGCATAACCCTTATTTTAAAAAGTTTATTCTGAATAAACTTAATGATGTTAAGAAATTAATTAAGAAAAGATGTTTTGATTTGTTAATTAACTTTAAAATCTAAGTTAATTTTACTTGTAATAATGATTTATTACCAAGGTTTATTAATTTAACATTTTCAATGATAATTAAGTGATGGATTAAATTAAAATAAATGGATAATTACTTAATGATAGTAGTTAAAGGATAATTAATTAATTTTCTTAATTAATAAAAAAGGGTAATTAATTACTTAATGAAAGTAATTAAGAGTAATTAATTGTTGATTAAAGTCAATTAATCAAGTGATCAATTTAAGGATAATTAATTAAAGCTCAGTTAATTAATGAAGGCGATTAAGGAGTGATAACTAATTAAGGAATAATTAATTAATGTAATAAATTAATTAAATGGTAATTAATTAAGGGTTAACTAATTTATTAATTAAGGATAAATAATTAGGTGTTAATTATTTAATGATTAATGGTTAATTGATTTATTAATTAAGGTTGATTAATTAATAATTAAGGGTTAATTATTTATTATTGAGGGTAAATTAATAAATAATTAAAGGTTAAATAATTTAATGGTTTATAATTAATTAATGTTAATTAACCAAGATTTGTAACTTATTAATCTGGTTTAAGTTAAGCTATAATCAGGATTTAGTAACTAATTCATGAGTAATTAATTAAATTGAATTAATTTAGGATTAAACAATTAATTAATCCTGTTTATAAATGATTATTGAATGCGTGGATTGTTTATGAATGTTTGCATTATATGAAATGCCTTGAATTGATTGTTATCTCTGGACTGTAATATTCTGTCCTACGAATTGAGCCGTGTGAAATTTATTTATTTATCTGTGATACATTTATCTGTGAATCTGTGAATGAAGATGAGCGCCATAAGATTATGCCGCTTATCGATATTGTTGTGTTTGAATCTATGATGATTGATGTTGTTGCACTATAGTGTGAAACCCCTGGACTACACCATACACACACAAATATGGATTGCACGAGGAAATTGGTTAAGTCATAGATTTTTTGAAATGGTTTTAAAATTGAATTTGAATTCAAATGGTTTTGGAAATGAAATTGAATTAAATATGGAAAGTTTTGAAGATAAAAGTTATATTGAATAACTTGATTAAGTTTTGAAATTGAAATAGATTGATTTGAATTTGAATTCCAGATTTGAATTATGGTTGAACAAGTTATGTAATGCGTTTATATGGGTTTTTAAACCATTTTAAAAGTAGTGTTTTGGGAACTTGAATTTAATCTAAGAATTAAACCTGAAGGGCTTTAACTTGTATAAATGTAATCGGATTTTTCCGTAAAGAAAACTATTTGCTTTCAAATAATGATAGCTTTCACATAATGAAAGAACTTCCAATTTATGTTGAAAAGATTTCAAATTTGAAATGGAATTGTTTTGAAAGCTATAAATGAATCTTTGTTAAAGATTGGGGAATTTTGTTTTCAAATTGAAGAAAATCTCAAAGGTATATCTTTTGTATAAAAAATTGGTAATTGAAATTGTTTTGAAAGGCTATGAATGAATCTTTGTGAAAGATTCGTGAAACTCTGTAATTTTGTTTCAATTTGAAAGTGATTAAAGGGTGAATCTTTATTTAAAAGATTTAAAATGGTAATTTGTTTAAACCATTTGAAAGAAAGATTTTGGGTTTTAAGTTGTGGCTTAACTGAAATCCCAATATCCATACGTTTTAAAAATATTACGCTCATTATTCAGTTTAGCCGGGAGAGGACCTTGTGTCATATAACCCATTTCGAATAATTATACGATGATATGGATAGCATTTGAAGACCGACGGTGAAGACCGGATACTTTCGAAAGCGAAAGGATAATTCGTCGAATGTCTCTGCACCAGCTGATCCCCGGTATAGAGATTTGATCACCGTTTGTGATGGGAAGTCCGTACGTGTTTAGGGATTATCCGATTTTGCAAGGGCTTCTATGTGAAGTGCCTTCGGTTCTGTTCGAACCTAGAACAGACTTGTATAGATGTATGTCTGACATTACACTTTGAGATGTAAAGCTGGTTTCTATCAAATGCATTCCTATTTGGTGGCGGAGATTTATTCTCTTAGCTTAACACCCTTTTCTGATACGTATGAGCTCAGAGGTTATGTAGTTGATGGTTACTAGTGATACGTTCCCAATTTGGTAATGTGGCATACGAAGTGCTGCCGATCCTTTGTTGATCAAAGCATGGCTTTTTGAAAAGCGTAGCTTTGTGGATGAGACTTCTTCGAGCCTCACAACCCGGAAATGGTCGAAACAAGAATTTTGCGGCAAGGTTGCAAGGGTCGCACCCCTAGGGTATGTCCATTTCTTTTGGATTAAAGGTGGTATCATGATATGGAGCCCAGATATTTACCTATGTGGTTGCTGCATACTTATTACTGTGTGGTTTTTGGTTGGGTGCCCCTCGGATAAAGGTCGCCAACGACCGAGGATGGCATATCTTTGGTGTTACTCCCGGGAAGGGAGTACACCGGCCTTGTTTCGGTAGAGAACTATATTGGTTCTTGGGGGCGTCCCTCCAAAGGCGTCCCATTTATTAAGGAAGTTTCTTAGCCTGACCATTTGTTGGAAATCCAATCATCCAATATGCGCCTTGTACGATTTTAGTTATATAACCTGCCATCTACTTATGATGGTGCCCTACTGTTCAGATGGTAGCTATAGTAGGCATAGTTCGAAATGTCTATGCTGGCTAAGATTAATATTATACTTTCGAAAGGTTTTATGCACTATGCACTAATAATAATAGCAAATGGTTTTCGCGTATCAAGCATTTTTGACTGTCATAAGGAGAAATCTCCTGCAAGTGTGCGTTTGCATTGTGTGTGTGGTGGGAGGCCTTATGGCAGTTTCATTTTCCAAAAAGCATTGCGACTTTCAACTTTTAAAATCTTTTGTTGTTTGTTTTAAAGATAAAACTGTTTTTGTTTTCTCATACCAGTCCCATGACTGACTCGGAGTTTATTATTCCCTTCCTAAACTCTGGGTGCCCATAATTTTCTACACGGGCAGTCTAGAGTTGGATTTTTCAGATAGCCGAATAGTCATCTTGAAGATACAGATTCGATAGCATCCAGCCTTTGGTTTTGGCGAATCGCATTAGGATGGAGTTTGATTCAATTCAGCTTGACGGTGGTTCGAGCACTTAGTTCAAGCTATCTTGGTTTGGAACTTTAGAGCGTTTGAATGGAGATGCAATCCTGGATTCTCAAGCACTTCTCTCTCTTCTATTGAAGTTAATATTGGGTTCCTTTGTCAAAAACTTTATTCCGCTGTTATATTATATCTCTGATATTTGTATTGATATTCATTGTATCGGAATGTTGTATCGAATATTGTATATCCATGATATTCATTTTTTTGCTTCTATTGTGTTGTTGCACTTAATGTGTTGTAAGCTCCAGCACGAGTCAGATTTCAACGATTGAATTTGCGGCATTCGAGTACAAGTGAAGTACGGGTGTCGATTTTCGAACGCTGAAATTTGGGTTGTGACAATGCCTTTCGTAACTACTGAAGTAGGTGCTTTTGTCAGGGTCGAAAAGGGTTTCACAAGCATTATGAAGGGTTTTTCAAGCATTAAAGTAGCTTTCGAAATCATTAAAGTAGCTTTCGAAGTGATTGAAGTAGTTGTCAAAATCATCAAAGTAGCTTTTGTGAACATTAATGTAATTGATTCTACATACATTGAAGAAATGCCTTCGATAGAATTAAAGAGGGGCATCAACATTGTTAAGAAGGAAAGCTTCCATAGGGGAAGGGTTTTAAACAAAGGTTTCGAATATAAGAATTAGGTAGATAGCCTAAGTGTTTTAAGTTACAAAGGACTTTAACTTATTTTAAGGGATAGACAATCCTTATTGAACATCATCAACATTATTTTGAGTAAAGTATATATAACATGGCAAAAATAGCTTAGAGTAAAAGCTAAAGATATATTTTCCATGCACATATATGATTTGATGGATTAAATTATTCTAAATAGGTTTTAAGAAAAATTAAAGAGTAGTTAGCTCGGATATTTTGTAGAGCAGTTAGCTCAGATATTTGAAGGGTCGCTAACCCAAAAGAAAACTTGGGAAGTCGGCTCATTTTAAATTTGGACAACCAGTCCATTTTCAGGGCAGTCGGCCCAAAGGATAGGTAGTCAAGGATGAGCAATCAACTCTGATATAAACAAATAGTCCATTTATTAACACAACGGACCTTGCTAAATTTTCTAGGACATTTAGTTCAAAAAGAGCAGTCGGCTCTTGTATGAATGGATCATTCATTTATTAGCATAATAGGCCTTGCTAAATTTTTTAGGATATTTAATCCACCCTTTTTACCTATTTTGGGAAGATTAACCATTATCTAGCATAAAAGATATTTCTATTATCAATTTTAGGACGAATAGTTCGAAAAAGAGAAGATAGCTCAAAATTAAGTACAGATAGTTCAGATTTTAGACAGATGAACTCTTTCATTTCCTATTTTGGCATAATGGATATTGCTATATTATTATTATAATCAGTTGATTATCCGATCTGGTTGTAGGAAAGGATTCACAAAATATATTTTATGAAAAGAGATATTAGTAAGGGGAAACCCGTTCCACTAAGCTGTGTAGTCTTACTATTTATCAGTAAACTGAGATGTAACGTAAATTGTTCATACCAGGCTTTATGTTTGACTCAAGGTTTTTTGTTTCCCCTTAAACTCTTGGGTGCTCCAAATTTAATTTGAGTAGGCCGAGGGTTTAGGTTTTCAGGTTTTAGTAGAGTTTGGCGAATGAAACAACTGGAGACGTGCAGGTGGCCGACGAATAGCTAATTTAGAAATTCCATTTTAGAATTATTTCTGCTGTGTATTAAGATAATTATGTCTATATTGCTTTGATCATCCAAGGGAGTATCGTCATGTGTCACTCTTGGCGTATTGTTGTAAATTATATTTAATCAATGCATGGGATTGCATTTAGGATTTTTGTAACTTGGATATGATTTATTTGAAATATAATCATTGAAACAATTATTTTTGGAAATCTAAGATTTTGTTCATATTCAAGTGCTTCTGATATTAGAGATACCATTAACCTTGGCGTATTTTGTCACTGAAAGTTAATACTATGGAAGACTGCATGATCCATAGCACTTAGTTTTTGGCCTCTAGGTACGGGATATTACAGCTTGGTATCAAAGCATAGGTTTATGAAAAATTTAACTAAAAAATGGTTTTGAAAACAAAAATCCAAGAAAACTAGAGTAAGATTTGGTATTGGGTTAATGCTATAGTAACGTACTTGTATTTGTTATATATAAGTATGCGCTTTATCTCCATTCGTCTAACTTTGATTAGGTTATCTTTTTGTATCTCATGAGGTTTGACTACAGATATGGATGATAGAAGAAGTAGAGTTAACCAAGGTGGGGGAAATTGAAAGGAATGCCAGACCTAATGCAGGGAGAGCTCAAGGTCATGTAGAGAATGTTGGTGCTGAAAACCTACAGGTCAGAATGGAAGCCATGTATCAGTTTTTCAAGAATATGATGCATGCATAAGTTACAACCGAAGTGGTAGGAGGAAATGCAGTAAGGGCAGGGGTTCCATAAGTTTCTATAGTTAATCATTTCGCTAAGATGAGCGGTGATTATGTGAAGCTTGGAGGGAACCCTATTTATGGGAACAGAGGATGCCATTGAACTAGAGAATTGGTTGTTGCACTACAAAGGATTTTTCAGTTTTAAGGCGCAACGACGAGCAAAAGAGGAGGTTGGCATCCAAGTGGCTTCAGGGGACTATACTATTCTGGTGGAACAGTGTATCAGCAGCAGTTGATGAGGAGACAGTAACCTGGGAGGATTTGAAGAGGAGATTTCAGGAGAGGTTTATGTCAATAATGGTGCAGTCAGCTTTGATTAGCCAGTTTGCTGAGCAGGTGTAGGGAGAGATGTCTGTTGCTGGGTAAGCCAAGAAGTTCAAAGAGTTTTCCCGGTATGGGTAAGCTTCGGTGGGTACCATGTTAAAACGGAATGAGAAGTTTATCATAGGATTGAAGCCAGAATTGGCTAGTGCTACTTTGTCTCATCTTAGAGATCCTTTTGATGTTGTTATAGAGATGGTTTTGAGGCAGGAAGAAGTCCTTGAGTCTCTAGAGAATATCAAACCACAAGTGGTCTAGATTGGGCAGAGCTAGAAGAGGAAGTTCTTTCCAAAGAAAGGTGCTCAGAAGGGTGGAGTAGGCAAGAAAGCGAAGGCTAAAGTGGTTTTCTATAAATGCGACAAGAAAGGGCGCTTTTCTAATGAGTGACGCTTAGGGAAAGTGAAGGATGTGGCTAAGGGGAAAAATGTCAGGTGCTTTAACTGTGACCAAATAGGTCGTTATATGAACCGGTGTAAGGGATTAGAGATGGTAAGGGCAAGGTGTATGCATTGGAGTCTGCCTCTTCCAAGCCAATAGCTTAGGAGAAGAGAAAGTCAGTGCTTGGGGGAATGCTTCAGATTCATGGTATGTCTATTAGTGTATTATTTGAAATTGGTGTATCAAATTCTTTTATATCTAGACGTTTGATATATAAGCTTAACCTTGAATACACATATTTAGTTGCTTCCTTAGAGGTTGCGAATCTAATAGGACGGTATGAAACTCTAGGGTTGAAGTGTGACCAGTTTGAGTTTGACCTGTTAGGTCATACTTTTGAGTGCAGTTTGTAAGTGTTTGATTTTTTTGGTTTGGGATTATCCTAGGTATGGATTGGTTAAGTTAGTACAATGATAAGAAATTTTTTTAGGGTAGGAAAATATCTCTTTGTCATCCGGATTGTAGCGATCAGATTTTTTTTACCGTAGGAGGTTTTGGTGGTGCAGTGGCTGCTTTGTTGGGTGCATTGGATTCATAAGATGAGTTGAGTTGAGTGGTTAGAGAATTCGCATATGTGTTTGAGCCTGTAGTTGGATTACTGTCAAAATGAGCCATTGAGTTTCAGACAGATTTGGTTCCGGGAATAGAATTGGTGAGTAGACCGCCTAGTAGTATGACCCTTATAGAGATGAGGCAGTTGAAGGTGCATTTGGTGGATCTAAAAGGCAAGAGTTTTGTCAAGCCCAGCAGTTCGCTTTGGGGTACAATGGCAATGTTTATTAAGAAGCCGGACGAATCGTTGAGGCTATGTATCGATTATAACAAGTTGAATGAGAGGACGATAAAGAATCCATATCCATTGCCCATGATTGACGAATTGTTTGACCAACTAAGAAGAAAGGTATTTTCTCAGTTGTATTTGGCAATGGGTTTCCCTCAGCTCAGGGTAGCAGAGGATAGTATACCTTTGACAACATTCAGGACCAGATATGGATTGTACGAATAGTTAGTTATGCCATTCGGACTAACGAATGCTCCAGCTTTCTTTGTGGGTTTGATGAATAGGATTTTTAGAAAGCATTTGGATAGATTCATGCTAGTTTTCATAGATGATATCTTTATTTACTTTAAGGATGAAAGAGAGCATGAAGTTCATCTTAGAGTAGTGCTTGAGACGCTAAGGCACATCAGCTGAAAGCGGAGTTTTCAATGTGTCGCTTGTCGAAAAAGGAGGTGAGTTTTCTTGGTCATGTAGTCTCAAAGGAATGGTTATCAGTAGATCCGAGTAAGATCGAGGCAGTGGATAGTTGGAAGAGAGCCAAGATAGTAACCAAGATTAAGAGTTTCCTTGGGTTGGCTGGTTATTATAGGAGATTCATTAAGGATTTCTCATGAATAGCAGCACCGATGACCAGGCTAATGAGGAAGGAAGTGAAGTATGTGTGGACCAATAAGTGTGAGGAAGCATTCCAGAGTTTGAAACACTTATTGACCCATGCACCTGCGTTGATAGTTCCAGAGGTGAATCAGGACTTGGTAGTCTATACCGATGCGTGTGGAACTGGATTAGGGGCTGTGCTATGTAGAGAGGCAAAGTGATTGCCTATGCTTCTAGACAGCTTAGATTAGATGTGGTCAACTATCCAACGTATGATTTAGAGTTATCTGCTGTGATCTTTGATTTGAATGTGTGGAGATGTTACCTTTTGGGAGAAAGGTTTGAGCGGTTTAAAGATCATAAGTTGCCGAGGTATTTGTTGTCTCAGAAGGAGCTGAACGTATGATGACAGAGATGGTTATAATTCGTAGCAGCTTATGATTTTGGGATTGAGTACACACTAGGGAAAGGGAAATAGGTTGCGTATGAACTTGGCAGAAACATTAGAATGCAGTGTTGGCAAATGATGGTCGAGTGGAAAGATTTAGAAGCATTAGTAGATTGTAAAGTGTAGTGGATACCCGAGGCAGGTTCTAGTGGTGCAACAGTTGTGTTGTCTTGTTAGAAGGTCGACGAGTTTTGATCGAGCAAATTGCTTCTAGGCAGATTGAGGATCCAGTATTAATTAAACTGATCAATAAGCTAAAGGAAGGAGCTAAAGGCGTTGACTTGGAAGATTTAGGCCTTGACCATAAAGGATGGTTGAGAAAGAAAGGAAGATTGTGTGTTTTGAGTATAGGAAACATAAGAAAGGAAGTCTTAGATGAATGCCATCGTTCGAAGTTCATTATACATCCCAGAGGTACCAAGATGTTTCAGGACTAGGAAGGAATGAGTGGGATATTTGTTTGTGTGTAAGGCAGTGCTTCAATTGCAAGCAGGAAAAGGCCGAACAACAGAAATCGGGTGGTTTGCTTCGGTCGTTTGATATTCCAGTGTGAAAGTGGGATTTATTCTTATGGATTTCATAGACGGGTTGCCAAGGTTGAACAGGGAAAATGAAAGTAAATGGGTTATAGTGGACAGATTGACCAAGAGTTCCCATTTCATTCCAGTTAAATCAACCAGGATGGCACCTGTTTTAGCAAGGTTGTTCATGAAGAATGTTTTTAGACTGCATGGAGTTCCTAGCAACATAGTGATTGATAGAGATTCCTTGTCCACTAGAGAGTTTTGGAAGAGTCCGCAGGAAGTTTTGGGAACCAAGCTTATGATGAGTACCTCTTACCATCCACAAACAGATGGGAAAATGGAAAGAGTTAACAAGATGGAAGATCTGTTGAGAGCTTGTGTTCTAGATTTTAGGGGATCATGGAAGGACCATTTGCATCTTGTCGAGTTTTCGGATAACAACAATTGTCAGATTAGTATTGGGATGACATCATTTTAAGCTTTTTATGGAAGGCCATGCAATTCTCCTGTTTGTTGGTTGAAGACCGAGGATAGGTCGTTTCTTGATCCAGATTCGGTTAGAGAAGCTGCAGAACAAATTGAGGTCATTCGAGATAGGATGGAGGCTCAGTCTAGGCAAAAAAGTTATGTAGATAAGAGATGGAAAATTTTGGAGTTCTCGGTTGGGGACTAGGTTTTTGTCAAAGTATCACCGATGAAGGGTGTGCATAGATTTGAAAAGTCGGGGAAGTTATCCTCTAGGTTCAAAGGACCTTTTCCTATCCTTGAGAGGATCGAGAAGCTCGCATATAGACTTGAGTTACCGAGCTGTTTAGCAGGTGTCCATGATGTTTTTCATATTTATCATCTTAGAAAATGTGTTAGAGGCCCGGAGACTACTATTACACCGATAATGCTAGATGATATAATTGTAGAACCGGACTTGACCATGGTAAGGAAGCTAGTTCGCACTGTTACAAGAGATGAGAAGAGGCTTAGAACCAAGACGGTCAGATTAGTCAAAGTCCAGTGGAGTGACGACGATAAAGACTGTACTTGAGAGGATGAGAAAGGATTAGAGATACTTATCCCGACTTGTTTTGATAGTATGTTTTACCTTCTTGTTTCTTTTGAGCCTTTTTGTAATTTCAAAGACGAAATTCTTTAAGGAGGGGAGTCTATAACACCCCAGATTTCGAATAACATTATTTAGGAGATTTAGTTAGATAAAAGTAAATAAAACAATGCCTGGAGTAGGAGATTGAGATTTGATTCAATTAAGGTAGCCATGCCTTTTTAACTAATAAATTAAATGAAGGGTTTAAAAATGAATTGGAGGAGGGGTATTATAGGAAAGTGGCCATTTGTGTATCATCTTCACTGGGCCGTATATTTGAACACACGTTCACTCTCACCTTCAAAAATCAAAAGCTTGGTCCGCCACCATTAGTGAAGGAAGAAGAAGAGGAAACAAAAGAGAAGCTTTAGGAAAGAAAATTCGAATCAAACACATTGGAATCTCAAGTTCCTTAATCATTAAAGAAAAAGGCGAATAATGTTTACATCTCTAAATTTTTATGGTTACGGTTATAAGGTTAATCCCGAATGATTTTGCAAAGGTTTGCCATTTTTTGAAAGATAAAATGATACACACACACACGCATGTTGATGATTTATGTATGTTCATATGGATTTTACGACATGTTTTAAGAGGAAAACCCAATTAAATGACATCCGTTAGCCTTACGAATTTTTATGATGATCTAAAAAGGTTATTTTAGAGATGTGTTTCGATTTTCAGAATTTTTGTGGAATTGTTATGAATTTTATGAGGAATTTTTTTTTATTTGGATTATAAAATTATTTGCGGGAAAAATAATTATAATTTGGTTTCGAAAATTTTATATGTTGAAGAGAACATATTTTAACATTTTCGAGAATTTTTCCATAATTTTGTGAGGTGTTTTAATAGTTATAAAAAATTAACATATGGGACTTAAATGTTTTGTATAATTATAATGGAGAAAGGGGCTTTTTTAAATTATTCAAATTACCAAATAAGAACAACCGGCGGCACTTTTGAAATAAAATTCTGACAACCAATCAAATTTAGATAAACAAGACAGGTGGGTACAAAAGAATTGTTTTAAATTACAAATAAATTGTTTTTTTATTTCAATCCTTTCGGCAGATCTTCTCCCTTCATTCTAAACCTTCCGACAAGGTCGAAAGGTATCAAACCTTTCGTCTAGGTTAATTATCAAGGCACAAGGTGTTAGGTAAGTGGTACAAAGTGAATCGAAAAAGGATAAAAGGTTTAGGGACGAAAGTTTATAGCTTTCGAAAGAGATGATTTTTTTGGTTTAAAGAAAATACACCGCTAACATTCGACAAAGAGATTTCAAAATTGTCAAAAAGGTATAAAAGAAAAGGTTTAGTTAGGTTTGCTTTCTTGTTTTAAACGAAACCTTCCGACAAGGTCGAAAGTTATAGCTTATGACAAGGCCGAATGCGTAGTTTCTACTTCCTATCCTTATGACACAGATGGAGTCAAAGGTTATCTAATGTTTTCTAAAACTTGACGCCTCACTCCATTGGTTTCGAAGGGTTGGTTCCAACACCAACACTTCTGTGTTTTCAAATGTTTTCGAATGGTTTTATAAAAGTTTCATAGCATTTTCTTTCGACTCCAATTTTTTTCTGATCCCTTTGCCTAATCCAAATGTTTTAAGTCGAAACATTTTAAAGGTTTTAAAGAAATTAAATTTGATTTGTTTCGTAAGGTTTTCCACCTATTTTAAATTGAACCCAATGTCTTCGAAAGATTTTGAAGTACATTGCTTTCGAAAGGTTTATTATATAGGGGAGGTACCCCTGGCTTTCGAAGAAGTCGAAAGGTGAAACCTTTCGACTAGGTCAAAAAGAAACCTTTCGGCAAGGTCAAAAGGTATAGTTTTGCTATGTTGTCGAAAGGCTAAGGCTTAAAGGATTTAAAAGGCGGATGTCATATGTTTTAAAGCTTATGAAAAGAAAGCTTTTAAAAGGTGCAGAAGGAGTTACCTTCAATGATTTCGAAAGATTAATTAAAGAATATGAAGGAGTTACCTTCAATAATTTCGAAGGGTTTTATGAATGATTTTGAAGGAGTTATCTTCAATGTTTTTGAAAGGTGTTTAAGGGTTTTAAATAAAGATTTCGAATATAAGAATTAGGCAGACAGCCTAAGTTTTTTATGTTTTAAAGGATTTTAACTTATTTTAAACGATAGATTATCCTTATTGAACATCATCAACATTATTTTGAGTAAATTATATATAATATTGCAAAAATAGCTTAGAGTAAAAGCTAAAGATACATTTCCTTATATATGTATGATTTGGGGAATAAATCATTCTAAAAAGGTTTCAAGGAAAATTTAAAAAGCAATTAGCTCAGATATTTTGTAGAGCAGTCAACTTCTATGCCATTTCAACGTCATGAAACTATTCTGTCTTCTGTTGGATCTTGATGGTTTAAAAACCCAGAAAACATTTGACCCCCGGAGTACGTCTTCGTTGGAGACAAGGCATGCTTTGGAAGTTATCCCTTTTTATATTGCTCGTCAGGTTCCAAGTAACTGTATTACAGTTTTGTGGGTATCTAGTAGGTTACACCGTCGACCGCTTAGTTTTGGTCTCTTCTACCACTACTTGTTATAATGGATCAAACATCTCTTCACAGTCTCTCCGTATTCCTTGAAGTGGTAGAAGGATGTCACGTTGCAAATCTGGAGTTAACAATGGGTGATTCTTTGGATCGTTGGAGCTCCTTGACTGATGGATCGCCGGCCACCCGAGCACTTGTAAAATTTTTGCCTTTTTGGTTTTCTGTTGCCTATATATCCATTCGAGGCGAGCGTCCACTTTACTTTTACACAACCCGCACTATTTATTCGTGCGATCTGAAGGTTTCTAGCGACTTTAGCCTACGATTCTTCGATTTGCGGTAATCTGATCCATACACTTCAGTTATTCAATCCATTGTTTCTAAAGATTCGACTTTGCTTACCATCATGTTTGTTGCCACTGATCGAAACCCTTGCCTTGCTTGCGCATTTAATTGCCTTCGACCTACCATTTGATCTCTACCGACCTATTTCCCAGCTTTCCACCAACTTTTCATTAGTTTCCTAATTTGATTCTTCCACCAATTTCGTGTTTAGATCTCAATCCAAGGTGGGTCTGCTATCATAGTGTTCGTTTAATAATTTTTTGGCGATGTTGCATTTGTGATGTTGGTCGTGAGAAGTTTGAGTCGATTGCGATCTAATGGAGGAAGATAGTAAATCAAATCTTGAGTTTATCCCATAACAACATTCGGGCCTTCGCCCACATTTTGCTATCTTCGCTCATTAGGACAGAACTGAAATTTGCAATGTTTCGTTGATGATACTGCACAACACATCGTGTATTGGTCCTTAGTCTTTTGGAGGATTTAGAATTATCTTGCTTGCTTGTTGCATGCTTGGTGTCCCATTTTGAGTGGGAGTTCTATTTTTTAGAATAAAGCACCCATCTTTCCACCGTAAGTCGAGCGGAGGAAGACTAGCGCTTTCAAAAGCTGAGTCATCATCTGTTTCCCTTTCTTCTTCCACTTCACAAGCTGAATATGTTAAGTTAGTCCCCATTTGTCCGGTCTTGAACATTCGTAGGCTTTTCAACTAACTCTGTCAATTTATTTGGCTCGAATAGTGGGCTTAAGAAACTACCACTCGAGTGCTTTTAAGTTTTAATTTGGCTCAATTTACTTTTCTCTAAGTAGCTACAAGAAGTTCCGTCTCTTTTAAATTGCTTAAGCATAGAAAAACACATTTCTCGGGAGCTAAATATTTTCTCCTTATGGTTCCCTAGCCATTCATAGTTAATAACTTCACAATTAGTAGTTTAGGTGAGATAAATGCATCCAATTTGTCTAGGCAGGCCTACCAAAGAAAGTATTATAATATTAGTATAGGACCATGATTATGAAAAGAGTTTCAAAGATTCTAGAGTGGGGAGAATTCTCATTTGCACAAAGAGCAATATCTGCCCCATTGGAATAGATCATTTTATTGTTGAACTAAAAGATGGGCTTAAAGCTTGATACCAACTTCTCGTCTAGAATGTTCATTTTGTCGAATGCGTGTTTAAAAATTACATTATCTATGCTTCTAGTGTCTACCAAGATCTTTATCACCATAGAGAGCATAATTTGAGCAGTTATCATTAGTAGGTTGTTATGTAGGTGACAGACTCCTCTTAGTTCTTATTGAACTATTGTCAAATTAGACATTTGAAGTTGAGCCCTATGACTCTTGAATTGTGACTCTTCCTAAACAGAGAAGATTCCATCCTTTTCTCCAATAACATATATTATCTTAATCCCTTTGCTGCTTCTAGCGATGTGGGAAATCTGTGAATGACATATCAATAATTAGCAGCAGGGATAAAGTCTTGTTGGGAATCAGTCTCCACAAAGTTAGCAGTGTTGATTAGAGGCCTCCGATAATTCCTCTTAAGATGAGAAGACTTCTAATTTCCATAACAAACTCCTTCAAAGATTCTGACCTAATCATATTCTGAAATATACCTGCCAAGACACAACATCCGTTAGTCTTATGCCTGTTTTCCTTTTGGTAAGCACAATAATCTACTTTCTTTGAAGTTCAGGATGGTTCGTTACTTTATAAGAGGTAGGGAAATTTCCATTATCCTTGGGCACAACAAAAAATATTAATGAGTTTGTTTAATTGTAGATAATAAGATTTGGGGATCTCCTCCCATCTTCCTCTTTTATTTTCATCCCATTTTGACTTTTTGTCGGGTGATCGAACCCAAACTTTCCGCCTTTCTTTGGTTGAGACTTCTTCCTGCATGGTACATTTAGTCCATGCAGATGAATTTATCAAACTAGAAATGGAAGTTTGGTAGAGCTCTACACCCATGAACAAAAAGCTCTTTCCAGAATGGAGTCTACTCAATTATCCCCTAACGTACTGCCATCATCTTCTCCGTATATGTCATATCTTCCGCATTCAACGCTTCTATATTAAATCTTCTTAGATATACACTAAGTAAATCTCCTGGACTCTACTTGACATTAGCTAGCACACTGGAATATATGGTAGGGTCTTTGCATATGCAAAACTGTGCCCAAAATTCATAAGAAAATTGCTCCCAAGAATAGAATCTCTTTTCTCGGTAATGTCTCTACCATTTGGTAGCTGCTATATCGGAAGTTGTATGGAAAATCCTGCAATGAATTACCCTTATAGCGTTATGCAGGTCCACTTAACTCTCAAAAGTCAAAAGATGATTGTCAGGAGCAGTGGCCCTATTATACTCAGCAAAGGGATTTAAATATTGGTTGGGATAATGATAGACATTATCTTCTCTATAAATGGTGCTTCCCAAAAATTATTCTGAACCCTTGGAGCAAGGGTCCTCTTCGCCTTAAGTTCAAGCATATCCTTCTTATTTTTTTGGCCATGCGCTTTAGGTAGGTTTCTTCATCATGGTAATCCCCTCTATAGGGCTTGTATTCATTGCATATGATTGAGCTGTCTGATTGTTCGGGAGATCTTTGTAACGACCCAGAATTTCATCATCCAAGTTTGGCATATTTAATTGATTTTAAATATTGAAAATAAAATTTTATATGTTAAATAACTTATATTTCAAATATAGCGATTTATTTGATAATTAAATTATCAAATTTAATATTAAGAATTGTTCAGATAATTGAATCTTGAATGTAATGTTAATCAAATGATTTCGAAGATTGATTTAAATTCTATTTGAATAAGAAGGAAGGTAGTAAAATTTTAAATTTAATTAAAAGTGATTAAACTGATTTGGGAAATACCTTGTTTTAATTAATATATGAAAATAGCTTTTAGGATATTGTCTTAGATTTTGACGAAACCAGTCCTATTAGATGCGTAATAGTGAATGTATTATATGCCGTCGAATTTCGTGGCAATTGGACGTATCACTTCGCATGCGAGTTCATCACGTGTAGGAATTTATTTAAAGGAATTTACATTAATATAATTTTATTTTGAAAAGTTAATTTCAGTATATGATGGACTTGCTCTTAACATATATTCCATTGTGTAGGGAATAAGGGTAAAACATATAGAATGTCAGGCTGCATGCCACATCCGAAATTTTAAATGTGAATAGCGCTTTGAAAATTTCTATAAAAGGGCATAAGCTTCCTTCATTCAAAAAAACCTAACCCTAAAGTCAACAGCCGCCATTAAAACAATAGCTCCATCAAATGGCCATAATTTCTCATACTCATCAAAGCAAAATTAATCGAAACATTCGGCATGAAAGTTGGAGAGCTCGACTCCACAAGTTCATCGGTGTTAACGCTAAAATGTGAACGCTAACACCCTGGTGTGTGAAGTGTAGTTGTGAAAGCACCACCCGATAGATCGGGAAAGAATTACAAGCAAATAATAGCAGAAAAGCAGTAAACAACAACAATTTTATAGTGGTTCGGCTTAAGGGTATAGCCTACGTCCACTCTAAGTACTTTTATTAATAATCCCGTTACAAGCTGATACAATTCTTCTCAAGTACAATATACTTCAAGTTACAAGTGATTTGGAATAAGTCTTAAGCTTCAATGTCGATTAAAGTCCTTAAATTCATGTTGAAGATGCGTGGTTTCTTCGTGAATTTCTTTGATGTATTCCTCTAATCTTGAAAGCTCTAAGTGTTGATGAAGTTCTCAATGCAGCAAGGTAACGGTGTATGAAGAGAATGTGCCAAAAGTCCTTTGAATGTTGGAGGTGGTTGCCTATTTATAGAGAGTTCTGATTCTGAAATTTTTGCCAAGTCCTAAACCGTGGCCGACTTAAGTTAAGCCGCAGCCGACTTAAGGTGAGTCGTGACCGGTCTAAGGTCGCCTCCGAGTCAACACCACCTCTTCTCAGTAACATGGCATCGGGCTTATATTAGGTCGTGGACGAGTTAACTTGGTAAGTCGCAAGTCACGGTCCAAACGATAAGTCCTGGATCGTGAACGAGATAACTGGGGAGCTGGATTGGTTGTGACTTGGGTCGGCAACTATTCTAGGTCGCCAGCTTGGTTGGGCATTAGATCGGTAACTCGGTCAAGTCACTGAGTCGGTATCTTCTGAGTCTTAGGCCAGTACCAACGTTAGGTCGGCAACTGTTTTAGCCTTAACTCGGTATTTCTCAAGTTGGTATGCCTCTCAATCCTACTAGGTCGGTAACCCTTTGAATCTTAAGTCAGTCTCCCTTGAGTCGCTGTCCCTTCTGAGTCATTAAGTCGGTAACCATTGAGTCGCCATTCATTTTAGGTCGGCAATGAGCTAAGGCTGTTGGGTCGGTATTTATGTTGAGTCGGTAGCCTCGTTGAAGTGTTAAGTCGGCATAACCCTTAGGCCTTAGGTCGGCACCACCTGTTGAGCTTTAAGTCCGCACCACCTGTTGAGCTTTAAGTCGGCATGCTTCTAACTCTTAGGTCGGAACCTCTTGATGCACTAGATCGGTGAGTCATGGTCAAGGCGGAGTTAACATTTGCCCCTCGAAGTATACGCCTAAATGTTAGGTCGTGTGCTTCGATAGCCCTTAACCCGTCCCCTCTTAGGTCGGTAGGTCGTATGCGACCTAACAGTTAGACCGTGTGTGTTGCTCCAAATTTTTCACTGCAGGGTATAAGTTAACTTTCTTCCTCTTTCTTTGTCACTTACTCTCTTGCCTGATTCCGCCATTAAAGTGTTCTCAAATTCCCAGAAGCAATTTCCTTCCAACTAATCACCGATAATCTCTACCATCCATTGCGTAAGTGATTCTATTTCTCTTTCGATCGTAGATTACTTGTCGATTCATGAATCCTGTCGCTCAAACACGAATCGCCTCTTTGTGTGATGCTCCATCAAGAATACCATCGTTTTCGTAATTGGTGAAGTTTAGGTTGCTTGAGATGATTGTTGATACAATGAAGGGGTTTATCGCCTCAGGCTCGATGGTCTTTGATGGCAGGACATCAGATCCGTGACAATTTCAAATTGTTTTATTGGGTTATTGGATTATGTGAATGAAGGCAGCTGCTGATGGAATGGTTATTGGGTTAACGGGTTGAGCGGGGCGAGGTATTGATTCAGATACGACCTGGTGATTTTAGGGGGCTTGGCTTTTGGCTGACCCAATCCTTAAATCGTGGCCGTGCTAGCACTTGAGGGAGATCTACCGACCTAACCTTCTGCCGATCTAAGCCTTAAAACTATGGCCGAGTTAATCCTTGGGGAAATCTGCCGATTTAACCTTCCACTGATTTAACCTTGATCCGCAGCCAAGTTAATCCCTAAGTCGTGGCCGAGCTAAGCCCTTAAACCGTGACCGAGTTGGCTCTTAAACCGCTGCCGAGTTAACACTTAAGCTTTGGGCATGCTGACTTTTTGAGAGCATAGATCCACATTGGGTTTCTAACTTGAACTGCCAAACTAAGTTGCCTAAATTTTGAACTGCCCCAACTTTAAATTTGCTTGAATCTCATTGTATTATTTCACAGATCGTATTAACTTATAAGCTGCTAACCTGCTGAAAATAACAAACAAAGAAAACCAAGGCGAAAATACTGCCATTGACTGCCCATGTCAGATGACAGATTAGTCAAGACAAGACAAGCAACTTAATTATATTGCATGAAATGTTTGTGAATCAATCAATTAAAGTTAAACATTAATGCAAACAATAGTCCCTGAATTTATCTGAACTGATTTATCTGCATCAACATCTTACTTGCATATTTAGGCTTAAAACAATAGTCCCTGAATTTCATAACTAACAAATGCTTGCTAGTTTTCATTCCAGTTATATTTGTTCACTGCTTGATTGATTTTACACAACACTTCACACACTTTAGGAAACGTGCACCTTCATGTTTGAATACCCAGTTGTTTATGTAGAATGACTTCCCACCGAGAAGAAGAAGTGGTAACTCAAGAGGAAGAAACTTTTCCGATAGCTGTTCCCATAGAGAATCCTCCGGAGAGAACCTCGACTATTCTAACTTCGAGAGCGTTTATCCAGCTGCGCACTCAATTTGGCTTTGCTGAAAGTGATGTTCTTCTCCCTGGGCCAAGTGATACTGCTGACAATCCTCCCTATGGTTTTGTTGCAGTCAATCGCCAAATGTGCTTAAGTGGGGCGATTCCTCCTTTTAACGACTTCCTTCGAACTCTTCTCCTTCGGTTGACAATCTCTCCGTTTCAACTTCATCCCAATGGCTATGCCATCTTGACGGGGTTATGTGTTTTGTTTAGAAGAACTCTTGATCGCCTACCGAGTTTTGAAGAAATTCGTTATCTGTGCTCGTTTGCAAAGAGTAAAGATCATCCTTCCCTCATTATTGTGAGAAGTGCCAGAAACCGCAAGCTCATTTCCGATCTTACTGAAAGTGTTCATGGATTTTTGAACCAGTTTTTCTTTGCCCGCTGTCCCCCAGGGTTTTATGCCATCTGGAGAGTTGGAAGTAAGATTAGTGTTTCTATTTTTTCCGTTTTGAAACTTTTTCGAGATCCGAACTTTCAGTTGCTAATTTCATTCTTTGTTCCTTTCAGCACTTCCTCTCCCTTCTAGAGACCCAATTCATAAGCAAGTTTTTGAGAGGTTGAGTGCCGTGGCCACAGAAGAGAGGAGCATAAAATTCTGTTGAGGGATGAATTTTTACATCAACATGGGCTTCTACACACTTCTCGCTCTATGCATGCTCATGAAGTTCCAACGGAAGTCCCTGATTCTCCGATAAAGACTCCTGAATCTTCGCTGGTGAAGTGCTCCACTTCTGTTGATGTTGCGGGGCCATCTGATAAACTTGCCCCGGTTATCGAGGAAGAAGAGCCTCAGAGGTCCTCTCACCATTCACAAGAATCTGGTGAAAAGGCTAAGAAATCCAGTCCTGTCAAGCAAAGCAGGGACGATACCTTTGAAGGATTGAGCGACCTCTTCGCTACTTCACAAGAGATCTTCAAAGATGACCCTACTACTGCCGGGATTTCTTCTTCAGTAGTTGAAGCTACTTCTATTTTGCAACAGTCGTCGTCGACTCAAGAGTTGACGCTAACTATTACACCCACAACCACTCCCCAAATAAAGAGTGGTTCGTAGATTAATGCGCGTAGTTTGCACATCACACACACTTAGAATTTCTCATCACTTCTATGCACTTATCTTCTTGTACTTTAAAGATTTCTAAAGCTTATTATTTTAATTCCAGATTCTCTTATGGGGCGCAGCGGCTCGTACTATGATGATTTCCAGCGCTACGGGAGGCATAGCCAGTATGATTACAGGCGTTACCTTCCTTCCTACAGAGAGTCGGATGAAGAGAGGGCCATCAGGAAAGCCGACGAGAGACGAGCATATGAAGAACGTCGCCGAAGGGAATAAGAAAGACATGATCTTCCCCACAGAGATGATGACACCCAAAAGAGAAAAGCTCATGATGAGAGAGGAAAGAGTCACATAGACGATTCTTCTAGCAAGCGGGCTAGACTTACTGAAGAAACAACTCCTTCAGCTTCTGAACATGTCCCTGCTCAATCTCCTGCTCCCGCTCGCTCCGACATTCAAGCAATCATCAACCGGCCCGCATACCAAGTCGGGCAAGGTCCTCCCACTCTTCAAAGTCGATTTCCTCAGTGGTGCCTGAGAGGGGTTCGATTTGATCTCGACTTGGTTCCCCTCGACAAACCGGCTATGCTGCGAAATCTTGATGCTGTCAGGACCGATATCGAAAGAATGTCGAACTGGCAAAAACTCGTCGACGAACTTCAGAGGGTTAACCGAGCCAATCTCGAGGCCATGCTAACAATGAAGAATGATAAGGCTGAGTGGCAGAAGACTCTCGAACAACATGACGCCGAAATGAGAAGTATTGCTTCCTATAATGAAAAGCTGGAAGCGGAGGTAGAAAAACTTAAGGAAGAATTAGTTACTTCATCTACTTTCCATTCACAAAAGGAGAGCATGCTTCAGCAACAAGTACGAGATGCGCATGCCAGTTAAAGAGCAGTCGAAGATAAGCTTGCACATAAGGAAAAGGTCATAGAAGAATATCGTGCTGAAACTGTACAACTGCGAGAACAGACTGGCTCTCAAAGCTTGGAGATAGAGTTGTTAAAAACTCGACTTGCTATGGCCGAAAAGGAGCGCGACGAAGCTGTTGCTGGTAAACTTGCGGCCGAAGAGGCTCATCAAGCAACTAAAGCTGACATTAGCTCTACATTATTCGATTTTTACCTGCACAGCGTTTTGGGACGTGGCAGCCTTGCCTTTCTAGGCCCCAAGTATGAGATCACACTGGCTGAAGTTTGGGAGGCAGCACTTGATATGCTCGGTGGTAAAGGTGCTGGATATGCTGAGTCAGCCCTTGAAGAGCATTATCTTGATGACGAAGCCCGTGCCGCTCTTGCCAAGGGTAAGGAGCAGCTTGCCAGAGCGCGGGCCGGGATGGCGGAAGAGGAGCGTTCTGAAAAAGAAGTACCGCCTACCATCTCTGAACGTCCTCTTGTTTCTGCCGAGGTGGACATTACAGGCCCTAGTGCTCATTTGCCGCCTCCTACAAGAACTGGGGTAATCACCCCTACTGACGAAGAGGCTTTGGAGGACATTGGGGCTCAGAATTATGAGATTGAACTGACGAAGCCAACATCTTCAGGTAATTTCGACATTGGTCCGATTCAGGTGGATTGCCTGCTTATTCCTCAAAAATTTGATGAGCTTCTCGATTACCTCTTGAATCTCGATGAAACCATATCTCCCTTCTTCCGGGAAGATACTAACATTTTCAATTTTTCTTCTTCTGCAGTTGAAACAACAAGTGCCGTGCAGACTTCACCTTCTCTGGTTATTCCTCCTCCATCTCTTCAGGTGACTCCTCCTTCTGCTTCACAACCTGGGTCACAGGAGGAGAAAATTGAGGCTCTTCATGGTTTGGATGACCCTGTTGCCTCGCAGGAGCAAAAAGATGAGGGACTCGAAGGAGGCAAGATCTCTCCGGAGCGGACTCCTTCTGACGACGTAGTTTTGTCCGCTCTCGTTACTCCGGGGAGTGAGTCTTCTTCGCAGAGAAGAAAGAAGCATGGGACATCGAAGAGGAGGGGGAAGAAAATTATCACCACTGAAGAGGAACCGAAAATTGCGCCAGTTGCACCTCCCTCCCCTTCTTCCCTTATGCCTTCAGACCAACCTGAAAGACCCGAAAAGCTAACCACTCGGCCGGGTAAAGGGTCTAAAGGCGGCAAGAAGAAATGAAGAGTTGAGCTTTTTGATTCCTTTTTTGTGTAATGGTCGGATGTTGTGCAGGCACCGGCCCCTGCTTTTTTATTTTGAAACCTGTATCTGCAATATCTGCAATTGAATAAAGTGATTCTTTATTTGTACAGACTCTTGTTTGAATTGGAGAATGCATTTATTATTCATTTTTGCACAAGTTTTTTTTTTTTTTTTTGCACAAGTTTTATTTATACGATGTTGCGGTGAGCTTGTGGTATGTTGTTTGAGCGTACTTTACCGACATAGTTATACCGCTTTGTATGTAACTATACCATGTTGCCCCTATACCATGAGCTTACTGCAATATCGTATACTTTAAGGGGACTTGCACTCTCGTTTTCTAAAGAATAATTACTTCATTCTCGAAGAGAATTTTCGTAGAGTGCAACTTCCTTCATATAAGTTTCTACGCTTTGTCCTTCGAAGAAATCACTTTCTCCTTTTGCGTATGTATATATTTTGCCAAGTGAATTCTTCTATGTGGCAAAGCGGACCTCTAAATGTACTTTAACCCCCTTTTTTTTTTGAGGAAGATCATTCTCCATAATAGGTAAATTACTCTTCCTTTGGAAGGTAAAGTATGCTCTTGATGAGGATTTTTTTTTTATATATATAGAAAGTTGTACCTCTGAGGAGGGATTTTTCACGTTTCAACACTTGGAAGTTTTATTTCAATCTCGGTGAAACGTGTACCTCCAAAGAGTTATGCCTTAGAAATCCTTTTCACGTTTCAACACTTGGAAGTTTTATTTCAATCTCGGTGAAACGTAGGTTTCCGAAGAGGTCTTTCTTCTTAATTGCGCCTCCAAAGAGGTCTTTATTTTGTTTGCATTTCAACTCTGGTGAAGTGAAATTCCGAAGAGCGGCTGTTACACTTCAACTCCTGGTGAAATGTGCCTCCGAAGAGGTCTTTCTTTTGTTTGCATTTCAACTCTGGTGAAGTGAAATTCCGAAGAGCGGCTGTTACACTTCAACTCCTGGTGAAATGTGCCTCCGAAGAGGTCTTTCTTTTGTTTGCATTTCAACTCTGGTGAAGTGAAATTCCGAAGAGCGGCTGTTACACTTCAACTCCTGGTGAAATGTGCCTCCGAAGAGGTCTTTCTTTTGTTTGCATTTCAACTCTGGTGAAGTGAAATTCCGAAGAGCGGCTGTTACACTTCAACTCCTGGTGAAATGTGCCTCAAAGAGGGTTTTCATTGCCTGGAAGTTACTCTCTCATGGTTGGAGGGTCATGACTCCTCCAATCTTTTTTGTTGAGTAGAGAACTTTCTTTTTTGTGGCATATGACCCATTAGAGGTCTTTATCCTCCGAAGAGTTGTGCCTCCGAAGAGGACTTGTGCCGCCAATGATGGTTTTTGGTTGTATTCTTGTCTTCTTGCTTATGCCTTTTCAGCGATCCCTTTTTTTTTCTTTTCAAGTTTTCATTCCCTTTTTCTCGCAAGTAGCTTGTTTAATCCAAGGAAGTGTACTTCATTGACAGGCAAGTTCGTGAGAACGGGCACTAGCTTCCTAATTGGATGTTTGTTCGTTCAAACAATCTCAATTTATTAGCAAGGGCTCGTTTCTATCGAAATCGTAAGCCGTTCAATTGAAGTATTTCCTATCTAGGATTTGAATTCGGGGCCTTTATGACTTGAAATTTGTTTGTTGAATGATGGTGAGAATCACTCGGTCTTATTATGAGCAAGTTTTATTTCCATTGTCTGCAAAAATTTAAATCGACATTTCAGCAATACATTTTATGTACTTTTATATCGAAAGTAAAGCAAACATGTAATAATAATAAGGAACACAAGATTTATAGTGGTTCGGCCAGAAATTTGGGCCTACATCCACTTTATATTCATTCATTATTCACTCGCATCAGTTTTACAATTGCTCTCAATTACAAGAATCATACATTCATAATTCTTTTTACAATGTTTCAACAAAATTTTCAAGTAAAATATGGACGCAAGTGATTGCTGTTCCATGCCCTTGGAATTTGAACTCCTTCAACAGTAGTGAGTTTGAATGTGCCGTCAAGAAGCTTCTGACCTATCACATATGGTCCTTCCCAATTGGGCCCAAACACACCTGTCGCGGTCATAATTCTTTTCAGGACTAGATCTCCAATTTCAAAGCTGCGTTGACGAACTTTGGAATTGAAATGTCTGGCTATCCTTTGCTGATGAGCTGCAACTCTGAGATTAGCTTCGTCTCTTTTTTCATCAAGGAGATCTAGCGCTTCAAGTTGTAGCTTTTCATTTTCTGCTTGATTGAAATGGATTCTTCTGTGTGAAGGGACCTCTGCTTCAACCGGAATCATTGCTTCCGATCCGTATGCTAACGAAAAAGGAGTATGCCCAGTCGCAGTTTTGTGAGTAGTTCTGTATGCCCATAGTGCAAGTGGTAGTTTATCGACCCAACCACCTTTTGCTCTTTCGAGTTGCTTTTTGATGGTTGATTTGATGATCTTGTTCACTGCTTCCACTTGCCCGTTTGCCTGCGGATGAGCTACTGCCGAAAAGCTTTTCTGGATTTTGAATCGTTTGCAAAAATCCTGGAATTCCTCGCTTTCAAACTGAGTACCATTGTCTGTGATTATTTTCTGAGGCACACCGTATCTGCAAATGATATTCTTGGTCACAAAGCTTATCATTTTCTTAGAAGTGATAGTAGCCAATGGTTCAGCTTCAGCCCATTTAGTAAAGTAATCAACTGCAACAATAGCATATTTAATCCCTGATTTGGCAGTTGGTAGCGGCCCAATGAGATCCATTCCCCAAATCGTAAACGGCCATGGACTGACCATCTGTGTGAGTTCGGTAGAAGGTGCTCTAGGAATTTTGGCAAATCTTTGGCATCTGTCACATTTTCGGGAGTAATCTGCAGCATCTCGATTAATTTCTGGCCAAAAATATCCGTATCGGAGAATTTTCTTTGCTAATGTTTGACCACCTGAATGATCACCACATTCTCCTCCATGCACCTCAGCTAGGATTGTTTTGGACTCTTCCCGGGATACACATCGAAGCAATGGCATTGAGAATCCCCGTCTGTACAATCGGCCATCCTGAATTACATAGCGAGAGGCTTTCCTTAGTAGCTTTCGTCTTTCTATCGAATTTCCTGGCAGAGAACCTCTGAGTAGGTAGTCCAGTATTGGAGTCATCCATGACTCTTGTTCTTGAGATACATTCATAATCCAGTTAATATCCATCTCGTCTATACTTGGTGCTGAAAGGACTTCTACAGGGACCAATCCCAATAGTTGAGCTTCACCGGAACTTGAATACTTTGCGAGGGAATCTGCCTTCATATTCTCTTCCCGAGGAATGTGGCTTATTGAATAGTGATCGAGTTCACATAGGAGTTCCCAAGCCTTTGACAAGTAGGAAGGCAAGTTTCCACCTTTTGTTTGAAATTCCTTCTTGACTTGGCATACAATAAGCTGAGAATCACTGAAGATCTGTAATGCTCGAATGTTTAGCTCTTTAGCGATTTTCAGACCTGCAATAAGAGCTTCATATTCTGCTTCATTGTTTGTTGAAGGAAATTCCAATCTTAGTGCATAACATAATGATCGACCTTCAGGAGTTTCAAGTACTACTCCGGCTCCAGAACAGTAGTCATTTCTTACGCCATCAACATACATCTTCCACTGGATTGGGGAATCATTGATCGTTTCATCCTCACCATTATCCTTCTCTGTGAATTCTGCAATGAAATCAGCTAAAGCTTGTCCGTTGATTGCTTTTCGGGGGTGATAGGTGATGTCATATTGACTGAGTTCAATGTTCCATTTTAGAAGGCGACCCGAAGTTTCAGGGCGAAATAGGACTTGCTTTAGGGGTTGATCAGTGAGTACTCTGATAGGATGAGCTTGGAAATATTGCCTCAGTTTCCTTGATGCAACTAGTAGGCAATAGGCGAGTTTTTCCAACTTGAAGTAATTCAGCTCTGCCCCAGAGTGTCTTTTGCTGATATAGTAAACCGAATGTTGAATCCTTTTGTCTTCCCGTATCAGCGCTGCACTTAGAGCATGAGATGATACTGCCAAGTATATAAGAAGATCCTCACCATTGCCTGGCCTAGAAAGTATTGGAGGCGTTTCCATATGACGGATCAACTCATCGAAGGCTTTTTGGCATTCGGAAGTCCATTCAAAATTCTTCTTTCCTTTCTTCAGGGCGTCAAAGAATGGGATGCATTTATCAGTGGCTTTGGAAATGAACCGACTCAGGGCGGCGACCTTTCCGTTGAGACTCTGCAATTCCTTTTTCGTTCTAGGAGCTTTAACTTCTTTCAAAGCAGTAATTTGAGCTGGACTAGCCTCAATGCCCCTAGCACTAACAATGAAACCTAAGAACTTTCCGGACTCGACCCCAAATGTACATTTCAGAGGGTTAAGCTTCATTCTGTATTTCCGGAGGACTGCGAACATTTCTGCTAAGTGTTCAATGTGATCTGCTGCTTTCCTGGACTTCACTAACATGTCGTCGACGTAGACCTCCATAGTTTTGCTCAACTGCGGTTTGAACATAGCATTAACAAGTCTTTGGTAGGTTGCCTCTGCATTTTTCAATCCGAAGGGCATAACTCTGTAGCAATAAAGCCCGACATCTGTGATAAAGCTTGTATCCTCCTGATCCGGCTCGTGCATCATGATTTGGTTATAACCGGAGTAGGCATCCATGAAAGATAACAATTCATGTCCCGCAGTTCCGTCTACCAGTTGATCGATCCTGGGTAACGGGAAGCAATCTTTGGGGCAGGCCTTGTTTAGATCAGAAAAATCGATACACACTCTCCATTTTCCATTAGCTTTCTTGACCAGCACAGGATTTGAAACCCAATTCGGATATGTAGATTCTTTGATGAAGTTATTTTCCATGAGTCGATCAACTTCTTCTTTTAATGCTGCTGACCTTTCTGGACCTTGGGTTCTTCTTTTCTGTTTAACTGGCGTAAACTTTGGGTCAATATTCAGAGCATGTACTGCAACTTCTGGAGATATTCCACACATATCGGCATGAGTCCAAGCAAAGACATCCAGATTTGCTTTCAGGAAAGATATCAAGATATTCTGAATTGACACATTAAGCTGTGAACCCACATTCAACACCTTATTTGGGTCCTTCGGGTCAACAGGTACCGGAACTGTCGTTTCCACCGGTACCACTCTATTCTCCCCTGCACTGGCTTTTCTGGGATCCATTTCTTTCCGTGCCCCGCTGTGCTCTCCAGTGCAGGGTCCGCCCCGTAATTGCTACAAGGCTGGTTCCTTGATGCGGACTGGGGTTGCCGCATCCTTTCCCATTTCTCTTTTTCTTGACTCTCGCAGCTCTGTCAAATAGCATTCTCGCGCAGCATTTTGATCCCCTTTTATAACTCCTACTCCATTGTCAGTAGGGAATTTAATAGTGAGGCACCACGGGGCTAGGATAGCTTTGAATGCTGCGAGTGTTGGACGGCCAAGAAAAGAATTATAAGCAGAAAACTCATCGACAATCACAAATGTTTGCTTGCGGACCACTTTCCTTTCTGCTTCCCCAAGTTCTACAAGCAGATCGATGGTCCCAATTGGTTGCTTTGGCTCCCCAGTGAAGCCAGCGATCTTCTGTGATGAGGCCTGTACATCGATCATAGGGATTTTCATCTGGTCAAATGTCTTCTTGAAGAGGATATTACATGATGCTCCCCAGTCGATGAGGACTCTTCTGACAATGGCCGGTCCAATACCAGCCGAGATGACCAAGGGATCTAGGGTAGGAGCTTCTATACCTGTGGAATCTCTGGCTCTGAAAACAATATCATCGCTGAAAGTTTTCTGTTGTTTCAGGGGTGTAGTGTCTTCTAAAACAAAGACGTCTTCTTCGGTTGGAGCATATTTCAAAGCCCTGGAATATCTCTCCATCTCACCCCAGCTCTTGCCAGCTGGGTGAGGCCCTCCTGTAATGACATTGATAACGGGCCTTCCAGATTCATGTCCCGTAGCTTTCTCACCTGTCCTAGGCTGATGAACAGGAACCTGTTGCCCCTGACTTGACGATGCAGGATTGTTGCTATTTTTCTTCATGAATTGCTGCAGTTTGTTTTCTCTTAGCAACTCTTCAATAAGATTTTTCAACTGGCGGCATTCATCAGTCTCATGACCGGGTTGATTGTGGAAGCGGCAGAATTTCCCACTCTGTATAGCTTTTTTCCCGGTTCTCAAAGGGATAGGTTTAGGGAAATCGACGGAATCTTTAGTGGCAAGGTAGATGTGCTCCGGTGTATGTGATAATGGAGTATATTCTGATGGCTTGAAGGATCGGGGCTTCTTCAGATTACCCTGTTTCTTCCCATTATTATTCTCCCTTTTTTGCCCCACCGATTCATTCTTGCGTGGAGCGACGGTGTTGTCTTCTGCTTTCTCCAACACTGTCTTTACTGGTAAAGGACGGCTTTCCAAGCGAATGAATTCATCTGCTTTTTTGTAGAACTTTTCGAGAGAGGTTGGCTCCTTCATATTTAACCATTTCCCAAATTCGCTTGACTTATCAATAGCCCTCATCAGATAAGTCAATATCATTCGTGGTTCAGCATTGTCCACCTCAGCCAGCGCTATATTAAAGCGGTTCAAGAAGGATCTGATAGACTCACCAGGATTCTGCTCTAAACTCGACAGTGACATAATGTCCTTGGCCTTCGAAGCATATAGTCTAAACTGCTCCTTGAATTTTCTGGTCAAGTCTGAAAACTGATCGATAGATCGGACTGACAACTTGGTGAACCATAGTAGAGCCACACCTTCCAGGTATACGGGGAAATATCGACACTTTATTTCGTCAGAGGCTCTGGCACCTGTCATGTGCCAATCATATTTATACAAGAATTCATTCGGATCACTTGTCCCTTTGTAAGCTGGAATAGTCGGAGGGACAAACTTCCTTGGAAATTCCGCCTTTAAGATTTTTTCAGTGAACGGAGTTTTACTTGGGGCGAAACCCCATTCCTTCTCATCTTCAACCCTTTGCATACTTTCTTTCATGATCTGCCGGACCATTCCAGAAAGATATTCCTCATCATGCCGAGTTCTAGATCCACCAGCCTCAGGAACTGCCTGCTCAAAGGGACTAGTAGCCCTTTCAGGAGCATTCCTTTCACTAACATCATGAATGTTGCCAGCATAGTTCCTTTCATTACCAGCTGGTTGATTGTTTGCCCCAAGTAAATCGTTCAACTTATTCAGAATCAGAGCATTCTGGGCACTTTGAGCCTCTAATTGTGCATTTTGGGCGTTTATCTGCTGGTTTAGCCCTAGAATCACAGCATCCAACTCCGCTTTCGTAACTCCAACAGACGGAGTGGGTTGATTAGGTACAGGGGAAGCGGAGGTTCCCTCTTGAATGTTTCCAGATCTAACAGATCTACTTTTCCTTCCAGGAGCCATAATCTCAGATAGACTTCTGGTTTTTAAGGAAATTCTTTCTTCAAATCTCTGTGAAGCAATGATGACAGTTTTCCTGAGTTCGATTCTCAGTGAAAGCACCAAAAATGTTAACGCTAAAATGTGAACGCTAACACCCCGGTGTGTGAAGTGTAGTTGTGAAAGCACCACCCGATAGATCGGGAAAGAATTACAAGCAAATAATAGCAGAAAAGCAGTAAACAACAACAATTTTATAGTGGTTCGGCTTAAGGGTATAGCCTACGTCCACTCTAAGTACTTTTATTAATAATCCCGTTACAAGCTGATACAATTCTTCTCAAGTACAATATACTTCAAGTTACAAGTGATTTGGAATAAGTCTTAAGCTTCAATGTCGATTAAAGTCCTTAAATTCATGTTGAAGATGCGTGGTTTCTTCGTGAATTTCTTTGATGTATTCCTCTAATCTTGAAAGCTCTAAGTGTTGATGAAGTTCTCAATGCAGCAAGGTAACGGTGTATGAAGAGAATGTGCCAAAAGTCCTTTGAATGTTGGAGGTGGTTGCCTATTTATAGAGAGTTCTGATTCTGAAATTTTTGCCAAGTCCTAAACCGTGGCCGACTTAAGTTAAGCCGCAGCCGACTTAAGGTGAGTCGTGACCGGTCTAAGGTCGCCTCCGAGTCAACACCACCTCTTCTCAGTAACATGGCATCGGGCTTATATTAGGTCGTGGACGAGTTAACTTGGTAAGTCGCAAGTCACGGTCCAAACGATAAGTCCTGGATCGTGAACGAGATAACTGGGGAGCTGGATTGGTTGTGACTTGGGTCGGCAACTATTCTAGGTCGCCAGCTTGGTTGGGCATTAGATCGGTAACTCGGTCAAGTCACTGAGTCGGTATCTTCTGAGTCTTAGGCCAGTACCCACGTTAGGTCGGCAACTGTTTTAGCCTTAACTCGGTATTTCTCAAGTTGGTATGCCTCTCAATCCTACTAGGTCGGTAACGCTTTGAATCTTAAGTCAGTCTCCCTTGAGTCGCTGTCCCTTCTGAGTCATTAAGTCGGTAACCATTGAGTCGCCATTCATTTTAGGTCGGCAATGAGCTAAGGCTGTTGGGTCGGTATTTATGTTGAGTCGGTAGCCTCGTTGAAGTGTTAAGTCGGCATAACCCTTAGGCCTTAGGTCGGCACCACCTGTTGAGCTTTAAGTCGGCACCACCTGTTGAGCTTTAAGTCGGCATGCTTCTAACTGTTAGGTGGGAACCTCTTGATGCACTAGATCGGTGAGTCATGGTCAAGGCGGAGTTAACAATCGGCACCATCAATTCATTGAAAGGAGGTGTGTGGCGAGAGCTAGGGTGATGCATTCATAGGGCCTGTGCATATGTTTCTTGGCGAAGTCGCGTGTGGCATCGACGGCGAGGCGTGGTGTAACGACCCAAAATTTTCGACCTCGAAGATTCAACAGTAATACATTCACTGTAGAAGTGTCGAGCAATCGAAGCCGGAAATTTCAGATTGTTAGAGAAAATAAGAAGAAGGTAGAAGAAGAAACAAAAAAAAACACAAAATCTCACATTCACAGCGGATCAAGTTATAATATCAAAATAATAGCATTTATACAAAAAGTTGTAATTACTAGATTACATACAATTCATCAGAGTTACAACCATTACAAATGGACTCGACAGTTATATCAACCTCTCCCAGACTACAACCAATCGAACTCAAATACATAGCAGTAAACTCCATACGCTCCTGCCATCCAGCTCGCCTCCTGAGCTCCTGAACGTCCTAAACTGAAAACTGTAATACTCGGTTTGACTTAAGCATTAAATCAAAGTAACACCCAGGTCAGGCTGGAAACTAGCGTGCGTAAACCCATCTAACATGAAATACTAATGTATAAAACTTATTTAAAACCCGGGTAACTCATACCTTACTACAAGTTCTTAACTTGCCATAGTCAAATACACATCTTATAATCATATCTAAGCATTTTTACTCGGATTAAATGACCAAATTTACATCATTTAATTCCATTCCAGCCTATTTATATATTGAAGTCAAATCCATAAAGAATTATTGTAAATTCCAAATCGAAGTGGTTTAGGGTATTTACTGATACCCGACTACTTTCTCTTCGAATCCAATGTTATTCTTTAAGCCAAATTGTTAAACTTTAACAATTAAATTTATTTGTAAAAAAATTCATATTCACATAGCGATTCCATTTCAGATAGATAATCCATTTTTTCACAGTTCAATCCAAACATATCATCTCACATAGCATCACAAATCACATCTCAGAGATATCAAATAATCCAAGGCATTCAATATCATTTAATCATCCATAAGCAAGATCAATTAGTCACACCATTTCTAATTAATTAAATACAAATTAAATTAATTACTTCAATCACTTTTAATCCTGCTTACATAACATTAATTAATTACAAACCATTTAATCATCCTTTAATTATCATCTCTGATTACATTAAGTAATTAGCCTTTAATTAATTACACAAATTAATTAACCTTCCACGATTCATATAAATTAACCTTTAATTACTCTCATTAATTAATTAACTATAATTAATTACATTGGCTTTTAATTTATTATACTATAATCACTTACTTTTATTAACCATCTTTTAATTAATAACCAACCCTTTAATCAATTTCCTTAATTAATCAACCCTTTAATTATCCATCTAAAATTAATTATCCATAGTTACTTCATTAAGTAATTTTCCCATTGTTAATTATCCATAATTAATTAAACCTTTAATTATCAATTAATTATCCACTAATTACTAATTAAATTGATTAACCCTTAATAAATTAACCCTTTAATTCATAATCTAAATAATTAAATTAATTAATTATTCCCTTGACTGATTTCATAAATTGATTAGCCGACCTTTAACACATATAAAAAGAAAAAATGTCCTTTACTTAATTACATCATTTAAATTACCTTTGAAAATATTATATAATTGCTTTTAAATAATAATTTTTAAACATTTAAAACCTTGAAAACTTGATTAAACTAGATAATATTTTGTTTCAGAATTTGGTTTACATTTCCTTTTGAAACTTATTCATTTTGATAAACTTTAAAACTTGACTTACTACTTTAACAACAAAGCATAAAAACTTCAGTACAAGCCTGAGCCCAATCCACAATTTTCCCGAGTCAACCCCGTACTCTCTCTTTCCTCTCATCCTCGAGATGACTCATGAACAACCCGAATCCACACTCGAGTTCTAACTCTATCTGCCCGAGATCAAACCCGGGTTTCCATCTACTATCCAGATTCAACAGCACCCCTAACCTACTTATGCACCAACGATACCGTGCATATGCACCGACGATCGAAGCAACTTTGAATAACATCGACGGCTCCACCAAGTCGCCCTTGAACGTCTTGGCCCATACGACCCTCCAGAATTCTCGACGATCACCTGAAACGAAATCGAAAAATTGAAGCACCATCATACACCAACTATGTCGAACAACTCGCCTCGCACCACCGCGCTCTGTCCACCAGAGGCCCAGCAACCTTGCCCAGACCTTCGTTATATGGTCACCTTCATTCTCCCCTACCCTGGCCTAACTCGACACCGCCTCGTCGTCGCACCAGCAATTCAAACAACGTCGACTTGAACCAACATTAAACCCTATTATGGCCCCGCCTCGCCACCACGATGTAAGAGAAAACGATCCACCATTTTTCCTGTGCTCCACCCACTTCGAACCTTCTCCTTGCCAAACCCAAACCTCCAATGCTGCTCGCCTCACCGGAAATCAGCAAAATACCCAATCCCATTCATCTCAAAAATTCACAGCAACCACCAACTTAAAAATCCACATATTACCCTTAAAATTCATGATTTTCGAGGGTGTTTAAGATACATAAATGAATCAAAGCATTGTGATGTTTGAATTCATCATGTCTTTGAAAAATTTAATGTCTTTCCATTTGCTAGACGATATTCAAACTTATTTTACTTAAAAATAATTCTTAAATCTTAGGTTGTGTTTAAACAAACCAAATTTGTTTGAATACCAGAACCTATAAGAGGTTAGATGAGAAGATTGGAATTTTGCTTTAGATTTTTACCTTGTAACTATAAATAGATATATATATATATATATATATATATATATATATATATATCTCTGTGTGTGTGTGTGTGTGTATAAATACAAACATACATACTTAACAACTTCGTATTTTTTAACATGCAAACCTAATCCCATTCATGCAAAACAACTAACACATCATCTTTCCAAACATCATTCACATGCATCAGATTTAAACACTTTTTAAACTTGGTTGTACTCAACCTGTAAAATGAACAGGGGACAGGTTTTGGGCCTGGAAATGATTTTGACCTGATACTTGATTTTGATGATGATCAAATAGCTTTGAATTTTGATTTTGTTTAATCTGAACTTAGTTTTGTTTTGCTTTCTTTTCCTGGTTTAAGTTACAAAGTTCCTCTCTCTCTCCTTTTATTTTAGTTTTTCTTTCATTCCAGGTTTTAGTTTTGAAGATGAGAGAAGGGTTTAGAAAATTTTTTTAAGCCTGGTTTAAATATATTTTTTTATTTACATTTTCATGTTTAATAGGAAGATGAGATATGCCACTTGTTTAATTGCATGTTAATATTATTGCATTTTCTTAATGTATATTAAGATTTGTTACACTTGTCTTTTATTCATGCACTATTTCAATTTTTTAATGTTAACCCCTTTTTTATAAACTACTTATATATATATATATTATTTACATATGTATTATATTTTATAAATTATGTATTAGGCTTTTAAATGTTTATATATATATATATATATATATGTATTATGTTTTCAATAAATGATGTTCTTTAAATATACAAAATATTTATTCAAGTAATATTTTAATAGATTTATTTGAATTGCAAATCCAAATTTCAAATCACAATTTATCTATAAACAACACAAATTCCCTTTTAAATTACCTTTACTTAACTTATTTGTTTAACTTATAAATCAGTATTTTTCAATAGTTAAATCAGATAGTTATCCAATTACTTGATGTCCAAAATTCCGGGTTGTCACATTCCTCCCCTCTTTAAATCTTTTCGTCTTCGAAAGTAACGAAGCCAGAAATATTTAAAACACTTTCAAATCTATATAATATTACCAGGAACAATTTTATAAAAATAATTTTTATACTCGATGTCTTAACAAGTCCATCGTTGTTCTTACAGAAATTCGGTCATAAGTTGATCAGGCGTAGGACTGAAAATCTATAAGTACATGGTAAATCCGTTTTCAACACCCAGTGAAAATTCTTAGAAAAATATTTTGTCGAAAATATGGAAAACACTTATGAAAATGTTGAAAACAACTTTGAGGAGAATGCTCTGGAAATCATCACCCCCTACATGGTCGAAGTTAACCCGGGATGTAACTGCGATCTATGGTGGGTTCCATGGCGTAATCGCGTGGCGTGGAATGCCTATAGTTATCTATGGATTTGGCGACATTCAAGAGCTAAGGAGGCGAGCTGGATGGCAGGAACATATGGAGTTTAGCGTTGTGTATTTGAGTTTTATTGGTTGTAGTCTGGGACAGGTTAATATAACTATCTAGTCTATTTGTAATGGTTGTAACTTTGATGAATTGAATGTAATCTAACAATTATAGCTTTTTGTATAAATGCTATTATTTTGATATTATATTTTGATCCGCTGCGAATGTAAGATTCTATGTTTTATTTTTCTGTTTCTTCTTCTACCTTCTTCTTCTTTTCTCTAACAATATGAAATTTTCGGCGTACGATTGCTTGACACTTCTACAGTGAACGTATTAGTGTCAAATCTTCGAGGTCGAAAATTTTGGGTCGTTACATTTTGGTATCAGAGCTTGGTTTATATTTTCTTTTGAAACTTATTTATTTTGATAAACTTTAAAAGGTTATTTACTACTTTAACAACAAAAGCATAAAAACTCCAGTACAGGCCCGAGCCCGATCCATAATTTTCCCGAGTCAACCCCGTACTCTATTTTTCCTCTCATCCTCGAGGCGACTCATACACAACTCGAATCCACACTCGAGTTCTAACTCTATCTCCTCGAGATCAAACCCGGGTTTCCATCTACTACCCAGATTCAATAGCACCTCTAACCTACTGACACAACAACGATACCGTGCGTATGCGCCGATGATCGGAGCAACTCCAACCAACATTGATGGCTCCACCAAGTCACCTTTGAACGTCTCGACCCATACGACCCTCCAGAATTCTCGACGATCACCTAAAACAAATTCGAACAATTGAAGCACCATCTGACACCAACTATGTCGAATAACTCGCCTCACACCACCACGCTCCATCCACCAGAGACACTGCTACCTTGACCAGACCTTCGCCATACGGTCACCTTCATTCTCTCCTACCCTGGCCTAACTCGACACCGCCTTGTCGTCGCACCAGCCATTCGAACATCGTCGACCTGACCCAACACTAAACCCTATTATGGCCTTGCCTTGCCGCCACGACATAAGAAAAAACGATCCACCATTTTTCCTGTGCTCCATCCCCTCCGAACCTTCTCCTTGCCAAGCCCAAACCTCCAACATTGCTTGCCTCTCCAAAAATCAGCAAAATACCCAATCCCATTCATCTCAAAAATTCACAGCAACCACCAACTTAAAAATCTACATATTACCCTTAAAATTCATAATTTTCGAGTATGTTTAAGATTACATAAATAAATAAAAGCATTGTGCTGTTTGAATTCATCATGTCTTTGAAAAATTTACGGTCTTTCCATTTGCCAAATGATATTCAAACTTATTTTAATTAAAAATAATTTTTAAATCTTTGGTTATGTTTAAACAAACCAAATTTGTTTGAATACCAGAACCTATAAGAGATTAGATGAGACGATTGAAATATTGCTCTAAATTTTTACCCTGTAACTATAAACAGAGAGATATATATATGTATACAAACATACATACTTAACAATTTCATATTTTTAAACATGCAAACCGAATTCCATTCATGCAAAACAACTAACACATCATCTTTCCAAACATCATTCACATGCATTAGATTTAAACAGTTTTTAAACTGGGATGTACTCACCTGTAAAATGAAACAGAGAATAGGTTTTGGGCCTAGAAATGATTTTGACTTAATACTTGATTTAGATGATGATCAACTAGCTTTGAATTTTGATTTTGTTTGATCTGAACTTAGTTTTGTTTTGCTTTATTTTCTTGGTTTAAGTTACCAGGTTCCTCTCTTTTTTTTAGTTTTTCTTTCATTCTAGGTTTTAGTTTTGAAGATGAGAGAAGGGCTTAGAAATTTTTTTATGAGCCTGGTTTAAATCTTTTTTTATTTACATTTTCAAGTTTAATAGGAAGATGAGATATGCCACTTGTTTAATTGCGTGTTAACGTTATTACATTTGTTTTAATGTATATTAAGATTTGTTACAATTGTCTTTTATTCATGCACTAATTCAATTTTTTTAATGTTAAATCCTTGTTTTATAAAATACTTATATATTTATATATATTGCTTACATATGTATTATGTTTTATAAATAATGGATTAGGTTTTTAAATGTTTATATATGTATTATGTTTTTAATAAATGGTGTTTTTAAATATACATACTATTTATTACAAGTATTAGTTTCAATACATTTATTTGAATTTCAAATCCTAATTTCAAATCACAATTTATTTATAAACAACACAAATTCTATTTATTTTTGAATTTCAATTCTCAAATTCAAATTTAATTTAAAATTAACTCATAAAAATATATTTTTTAAAACAAACACATATTTAATTTATTTGAAAATAATAATTTTGTCCATTTTAAATAATTATATTAGGAGATTATCAAATAAATATTTATCCAGATATAAATATTTATTATCAGATTTATTTGCTCAATTTATTAATCCTTGTTTTTAATAGTTAAAATCAAATAATTATCCAGTTACCTGATGCCCAAAAATCCGGGTTATCACACGTGGTGATGGGTGCTGTGACGCCTAGCGAAGCGGAGGCGGCAACGCAATGGGCGAAGTCGCAAAGTCGCAATTTGGAGATGTGCAAGCCTAGAGAGGAAAGATGAAAGAGGAAAAGGGTAATTTAATTTAAACTTTTGTTCAATTATATAAATTATAATTTAATAATCTTGTACATTCGTTAATCCATAACTATTTCGTAGGAGGTCCAAATCAAGCGCGACAAGTTGCGTTGTGATCATTCGACTAATTCTATGCTATGGAGTTGGATTGGAAGGATTTAGGGCTAGTAGTGAATTTGAGTTAAAATTGAACGTTTGTTCAATTTTAATTCAAATCAGAGCACTTTGGAGATTATTGGAATTTTAGTGAGTAAACTCACCTCTCTGGCATGCTTATTTTTATATAAGTGGGGAATAATTTTAAATATGTTGTCTATTGCTTGTTTGGATGATTTAGTATGTTTATTAGTTTTTTTGGTAATATTCCCACCTATTGGGGTGGATGAGACCCTATTACGTTCCAATGCAAGAGTGGATGACCATTTGTATAAGATCCCACCTCAAAGCATGTAACATCCCCTACTTGGAAGACCAAAACCAATGGCTATGTATGATGTAGTCATCCGTTGTTATTAATCCTCGGTGATCAAATACGGTAATATTAGACACATTGATACAAAGAAGCACATGAATATGGAAAAAATTTAAAACATCAAAAAAGTTCCATATTCCATTTCAAAACATTTTGAATTCATCCCTTAATCCCACAATCGTTAACCATGTTAAGAGAAAATATATTTATTATAACATACACCAGGAGCAACACATGAAGATGCCTCCATGGATGATAAGATTTACATAGGAAATTTAACAACTTTGCCTTTATAATAATAACATAGTGGAATCAAAATAAAAGAGAACTCTAGATAGCTATCATGCCTTCTGCACGTCTTCGAAAGCTTATTCGTCTAAAGAGGTACTTGAAAACCTCAACTATCAAACTATTCAAAATCAATTGAGTACCCAAGAGTTTAAGGGGAAAACATAAACTTTGAGTCAAATAAATGATAATCTACCATCTCAAACCATTTGGATATCTAGTGTGATCGCATCACTTAGCGGAATGGGTTTTCCCTTCACTAGTACCCCAAAACCATTATAAAACCATATTCTGCGCTCTTGCATCAACAATGGTTAAAACAGCCAAAATAATACGATGATATGCAAAACATGTAAATCAATTCTGGGTTACCCATCCCCATTCATTTTGACTATCTGCCTCAGTTATAGTTTCTAAGGTTACTATATATTAGCATAATAGTTTTCACAGGCAGACTAATGACAAATTTAATATTTATGGACTCCCTATCAAGTTTTATAGTTTTCATGGGATCACTAAGAAGTTATTTGCTCCTGCCAATATCTTTACTATTTAATGGGTTCTCCCTGAATCTATTGTTAACTCCAATATCTTTCTTCTAATCCTAGTTTTCATGGGTTGACTTGGAACCTATTGACTTTTGTCAATATCTTAATCCGGGTATAACTTTCATGGGTTAATTATAAACCTATTGGCCCTTTCCAATATCCAATCATAGTTTTCATGGGCTAATTATGAACCTATCTTCCTGAAATCTTTATTTATACAAAGTTTTCATGGACTTATGATGAGCCTATTGGCCCCTGCCAATATCTTTTCCTATACATGGTTTTCATAGGCCTACTGTGAATCTATTGGCCCCTACTTATATCTTGAATTAATTTAATATCTATTCACTACTGGGCCAACCTTGCTAGTTATTCTTGCCTTCCCTAAATTACCATTATGGGTTCATTACATCGCGAATATATATATATATATATATATATATATATATATATATATATATATATATATATATATATATAACTAAAGAAGCAAACATAATAACATTACAATACCACTCTTGTGGGTTTAATATCCTTGGAATTATTTTCATATGAAACATGGTTAATCTCTTTAGCCTAACATTTTATCAAGGAAAGCTTCTTCTTCAAACCATTTCAACGCTCCTTTACTTAGCCAAGGTTTTTTTCCTTTAAAATGAGATTGTGTTATTTGTTTAAAAAAAAACCAAGGCTTTCGAAACTTTTAGAACTTTGCTTTCGACCTCACTGGATAACCTCATACAAAAGCATATAAATCTCATTTCAAAGCATTAGCCCCTGCCTTTTGAAAAACTTTAAAACCACTCCTTTGAAACCTTTTGAATGTAATAAGTATTACTTATTAATTCTTAGAAGCATAGCTTCGAAACCATTAAAAGTACCCCTTTCGAAACCTTTGGAAGTATCCCTTTTGAAACCATTAAAAGCCCCTCTTTCAGAACCATAGGCTTTATATTTAAAAAAATATCAACTGGTCAAAGTGAATATAAATGAAAATATCTCTTTCGAAACCGTTCTTTTTCATATAAAAGTATTGGGAAAAACTTGATGGCGTCGAAACCATCCTTTCGAAAGATTAAACATATAAGTAAAACATTTGAAGGTTAGATTTGAAACCCCTTTCGAAACCATTGCCGTCAAAACCTTTGATCACTTCAAAAAGCATTTAGAAGTGACTTAGTACGTCATTAAAACAAACACTACCCTTTGAAAGCATTGATGACTTCCATACAATCCAAAGGAAAAGAATAGCGGCTGGGTTTGACTTAGTCGGAACCACTTCTTTCGAAAGCATCATTTTATAAATAAAGGAACCTATTCGAAAGCCTATACATTTAAAACATAAAATGAAAGCCCCTTCAAAAGATATTGGAAAGCCACTTTCGAAAGCACATGTTTTGAATCCTTTGAAAGATTTAATAAATCATGGTAGATGCTTAACGTTTTAAAACAAGGCAAAGGTATCGACCCCGTTGGAAGTAATGCTTTTGACGCCGTATCTTTCGCTTTCTCCAATCCACTTCGTACCAACATCATTGATGCCAAGTGCATTGGTTTCGACCTAGGTTGGTTTCGACTGAGTTGAAACAGAAGCTATAAGTCGAAAGGTACTTCTAATAAAGGCGGAACTTTCTTTTCTGAGCAAAAGCTGATTAATGCCAATTAAAGAAAATTTTATCTAACTAACCTACCCATATGTAAACATGTGATTGGTTGCCTTAACTTTCCAAATTCTTTACAAAAAGAACTATCACATAATTTCAAATCTCAATCAAGATTAATTTAATAATTAGGCCCTTCCATTAAGCAAAACCAATAATGCAAATAAGTCCTTCTAAAATAGTTTAATTTTCATAGCAAATCACTTAGGTAAAATCACGAAAAATCACAAAAATTCACTATTAACATGCTATCTAACATATCTAAATTCAAACCCAAATTCTCAATATAATTTGTAAACCCAACTGACCAATTTTTATTTTGAAAATTCATAATAATCTTTCCATATCTTGAAGAATCATCAAAATTAAAACCCATCTCCAAAACCATGTTTTACATAACATATAATTTTTCCATGGCATTTGAGAATCAATTTCAATCGGTTATGCCCTAAAACCACATAAATCCACATTTAAACGATTTTGTTTAAATCAAAAAATTCACAATTCAAACATATCATCGTCCAAACCATCATATAAACGAATTTAATCTTAAATCCAAAAACATGTGTTCATAAAAAAAAATACATATGGTATAAATTACTATTCACCCTGATTAAGATAAGGAGATTGGATTAAGATTGAGATTTATTCCCTTTCTTTAATACCTTAGCTTGATTAGTTTTTCTCTTCTTTTCCTCCTATAACGGCTAGCTCCTTTTTTTATGTTTGCCTTTTATGTTATGTGAAAGTGAGAAAATAAACGTGAATGGCATAAGGAATAGGAATATATAATGGTCATGGTAATAGGATGGCTATTTCCCAATATGCCCTAATGTAATTTAATTAGCTTATAAACCATTCTTGACCCCATTCAATTAATTAAGCATGACCTTCTTCTCATTTATTCAAATCTCAATCCCCTTATCACTCTAATTGTTTGCATTAATATATTGAGTTTATCTATTAGATCTTCTTGATAATGTTATTAAAATTTAGGGGTGTTACAGGCTCCCCTTTGAAGAATTTCGTCCATGAAATTCAGTACGGACTAAATACTAGATATAGCAATCATCTATAATGACTCCTGACAACCGCACTAGTCTACCTGACTAGCAGTTATCTGTACAAATCTAATATAGACATACCCTCAAAGAAGGTAAGGATAAGTATCTTGAATCCAGCCTTTAGTCTCCCAAGTATAGTCCTTCTCGTTGTTGCTCCACTAAACTTTCACTGACTTAACTTTCTTGTTCCTCAATTTTTTCTCATCTCTCGCTACAACCCGAACTGATGTCTAACAAAAGTCAAATTCGGTTCTACTACCAAAACTTCCAACCCCGTCGAAGGAATAGTAATATCTAGATCATGCACATACTTGCAAATATGAGACACATGAAATACATTCTAGACAACTACCATACTGCTCGGCAACTCTATTCTATATGCGAACTTTCCAATCCTCTCTATAATCTGAATGGACCAACATATCTCAGTGCCAGTTTCCCTAATTTCCCAAACCATACCACATCCTTCATCGGTGATACCTTAATGTAAACCTTATCTCCAACCAAGAATTCTAGGTCCTAACGCCTCTTATCTGCATAGGTCTTCTGTCTAGACTAAGCTTCCTTCATCATTTCTCAGATTAACTCAATCTTTTATTACGCCTCTCTAAACAAATCTGGACCTAAGACAAATATGTCTCCAGTCACCAACTAATATGCTGGCGATTTGCATGGCCTTCCATATAAAGCTTTAAAAGGCGTCATTCCTATACTAGTCTGATAACTATTATTATAGGAAAACTCAACCAAATGTAAGTGATCTTCTCAAGATCCACCAAAGTCCAATACGCAAGCTTTTAGTAAATCACCAAGTACCTTGTTGACTCTCTCTGTTTGCCCATCCATCTGAGGGTGATATACGTTACTTATCTTGAGCTTAATGCCTAATACATCTTGAAGACTCTTCCAAAATTAACTACTAAACAAAGCATCTCTGTCACTGACTATGCTACTAGGAACTCTATGAAGTCTAACTATGTCCTTCATGCACAACTTAGCTAAAACAGGTGTCATCCTGGTTGAATTAACTGGAATGAAATGGGCATTCTTGGTCATCCCGCCACTATGGCCCATATACTTTCATTCCCTCTATTTGGCTTGGCAACCCGTCTATAAAATCCATGGATACCGAATACCATTTCCAAACTATAATATCTAAAGGTTGAAGTAATCCACTCAGTTTTTGGTGTTCGCCTTTCAGTTGTTGACAGTTTGCACACTGCCTAACCCATAAGCAAACATCTCTCTTCGTACCTTTCCAATAGAAGCTTTTCTTTATATCTTGATACACCTTGGTCCTTCCAGGATGAATCGTAAACTTAGGTTGATGACATTCTTCAAGAACTTCTTTCGTCAAGTCATTAACATTTGGAACACGCATCCGTCCCTTCCGTCTCACCCATCCTCTTTGGTCAAGACTAAAATCTTTCAGATCATCGATCTCATTTGCAATCTCAAGCTTTTTAATCTTCTCGATTAATATTAGATCCTCCTTCTATTTAGAAGCAATCCTTTCAAACTATTCTATTCAAACTTATAAATAGGACAACATAGCGGTAATCTGACCAGAACTAGCAATCGATCTTAAATACACACTATATGTAGTTAAAGCTTCTAATCCTTCCATTCTACGAACATGCCTAACACGACATTTTGATTTGTTCTACTAAGAGCATCCGCTACCTTATTTCCTTTCCCAGGAGTATATTCTATACCAAAATCATAGGCCGCCAAAAACTCCAACTACCTCTCTTGTCTCATTTTCAACTCCTTCTGAGAGAATAAGTAGCTTAAAGGCTTATGATCTTTGTATAGCTCAAATCTCTCCCTTAAGAGGTAATGCCTCTAAATCTACGATTCAAAGATCACCGAAGCCAACTCTAAATCATGAGTAGGATATCTCACTTCATGCGGTCTAAGCTTTTGTGTAGCTTACGCAATCACTTTACCCTTTTGCATTAACACGACTCCCAATCCTATCCCACATGCATTAGTATACACCACCAACCCCTGCTTTCCGTCTGGAACTACTAACACTGGTGCATTGTTCAACAAATGCTTAAACTTAAGGAATGATTCCTTACATTTTTCGGACCAAACAAACTTCAACTCTTTCCTCTTTAGCTTAGTCAAAGGTGCTATTATCCGTGAGAAATCCTTAGTGAATCTCTGGTAATAGCCAACAAGTCGAAGAAAACTTCTTATCTCGGTCACTGTCTTCGGTCTCTTTCAATTATTAATGGCTTCAATCTTATCTGGATCGATTGACAAGCCCTTCCTTGAAACTTAACCTCTTTCCTTCAAAAATGACACTTGGAAAACTTCGCCTTCAGCTGATGCTACCACGGTGTCTTAAGTGCAACACTAAGACGATTTTCACGCTCCTCTTCATTCTTAGAGTGTACCAAAATGTTACCTATAAACACAAACACGAATCTATCCAAATACGCTCGGAAGACTCGGTTCATCAAATCCACAAAGAAAGCAGGTGTATTTGTTAACATATAAGGCATTACTAACCACTTATACGAATCATACCTAGTCCAAAACGCCGTCAAAGAAATACTGCCCTCTGCCACTTTGACTAGTGGAAACAAGCCGCCAAATCAAATTGGGCAAACACTTTAGCTCCACATAGAAGATCAAATAGATCATCAATTCTCGACAAAGGATACTTATTCTTGGTCGTCCTCTCATTCAATTTACGATAGTCGATGCACATCCTCAATGACCTATCTGGTTTCTTCACGAACACCATGGTTGCTCCAGAAGGCAAACCACTTGGTCTAATAAAATTTCTTCCTTCTAGATCCTCTAGTTGCACCTTCAATTCCTTCATCTCGGTCAGCGTCATCCTGCTAGGTGGTCTACTTATAGGTTCAGCTCCTAGCACAAGATCTATCTGAAACTCAACAACTTGTTTTAGTGGCTATTTTATGACCGGATCAAAGACATCTGAAAATCTCTTGCTAATCGAACCTGACTTAGCTCTTCTCCCATTTCCATTGCACTTAACAAAGCATAACTACTCTGGTAGAATTCTCGACAGAGAATATAATTCAATTATGACTTTTAGGTTATGTTAGTGATATCCCCCCATCTTGGCAAAATATCCTTGCCTTGTACCTTTTCAACCAATCCATACAAAGACGATTACAAAATCTGTGAAATCAAAAACATACAGATCGCATGCAAACTTATGACCTAATAAATTAAGTTCTAACAATTCACATCGCATCCCCAAGGTTGCATACCCTTCCATTGGATTCACAACCTTTAAGGAATTAACATGGTATATTGGTTCCAAGCATAACCTATCAGCTAAATACTGGGATATAAATGAATGTGACACACCCGTATCGAATAGTATCCTAACCGGTGTACTCTGAATCAAAAACGTATCTTCCATCAAAGACTTCCCTTTATCAGCTGCATTTGGCCTAGAAGATGATGGTTCAATAGAAAAAACATTTCCCTTGTCTGCCCTGACTAGCTATGGACACTGGTTCTTATAATTCCTAATTTGACCACAGAACAACACTTCACATTCTTCTTATCTGCAGCCTTCTTCCCCTTGCCTGAATGGCACTTGTTTTCATAATGACCCTTTTTATCACACTTAAAGCCAACTAAATCTGCCTCTGCCTTCTTGGTAGCATCTCCCTTCTGGATTCCTTTCTTCTTAAAGAAATTTCTTTTCCTTCCTTGAGAACCGTGGTTTTCAACTGGCTTTTCTCTGGCATAAACAACAAGCATTTCCTCATGGCGAATTGCCATCTCCACCACTACATTACAAGGATCACCATTTTCCAGGGTCGCCCTAGCAAGCTCAGGTCTCAATACTCGAATGAACGTCTCATTTCTCTTAATGTCAGTATCTGTAGTAGTATGTCCATATCGGGACAACTCATCAAACTTTGTGTCATACTCAATTAATGACATTTTCACCCGCATCAAATCTATAAACTTTCTCAGCAATGCTGACTTAGAAACTTCACATAAAAACCTCTGTTCAGATCTTCCTATAAAATCTTCTTAGGTCAACTCCTCCTCTAGAACTCCAGCAGTCACACTATTCCATCAATGAAGTGCGGCCCCTTGGAACTGCATAGAGGCCGGCCTCCTCTTCTGTACATCGTCCAAACCTAAATCAGTCAAGATTTCCCTCACAATGTAACAGCCAATCCTCAACTTCTATAGCATCCTCCATCCCCATAAACGATTTCCCACATAAAATAGTGTAATCTCTACTTAGCTTAGCATAATTATTCCTAACTGGAGCCACAGGATTAGCACCTCTAACATTTCTAGCTACACCCGCAGCAACTCCTGGTTGCATCCGATTGATGAAGGATTGATATGTTAATCCCATATCAACAGGTGGATTTCCAACACTTACATTGTCATCGGCATTTTGGTTAGCATTAGCCTGTCGACCATGGTTCATCCTGGTATTAGATCGAACATTTCCGTTAGTTATAGTGCGTCTTCCACCAAGATTTCCTTCTCCGTTTCCTGCTTTCGTACCTTCTTTCTCGTAAATCTGCAATCGAGCGTTAATAAGATACAGAAGAACAGTCTAAGAGAGAGTGGAATACGTACTTGTATATGTATACACACATACACCAAATACAAGTACATTACTATAGCGTTAACCCAAACCCCGATCAATTTTCTGATTCATTGGATAATGTTTTGAAAATCTTTTAGGTTCAAATTTCTTTTAAGTTTCATAAACCTTTGCTTTGATACCAACTTGTAATATCCCCTATATGGAGGCCGAAAACTAACGGCTATGGATGCTGCAGTCATCCATAGTTATTAATCCTTGGCGATCAAATACGGTAATGTTAGACACATTGATACAAAGAAACACATGAATATGGAAAAATTTTGAAACATCAAAAAAGTTCCACATTCCATTTCAAATTCATCCATAATTCCACAATTGTTAACCACGTTCAAACAAAATACATTTATTACAACATACGCCTAGAGCGACATATTGAGATGCCTCTTTGGATGATCAGTATATATAGGCAATTTAACAGCTTTTCCTTTACAAAAACAATATAGCAGAATCAAAATAAAAGAGAACTCTACATAGCTATCATGCCTCGTGCACGTCTCCAGAAGCTTATTCTTATAAAGAGGTACCTGAAAACGTCAACTCTCAAACTACTCAAAATTAATTGAGTACCCAAGAGTTTAAGGGGAAAACATAAACTTCGAGTCAGACATAAATCTTGGTATGAATAATAAGCTATCATCTCAAACCATTTGGATATCTAGTAAGACCAGCTGCTGAGTGGAATTGGTTTTTCCCTCACTAGTATCTTAAAAACCTTATAAAAAATATATTGTGATCTTGCATCCATAATGTTTAAACATCTCAAAAGAATATAGTGATATGCAAAACAAGTAAATCAATTATGGACTACTCATCCCTGTTCATTTTGACTATCTATCTCGGTTATAATTTCTAGGGTTACTATTAACCTAATAGTTTTCATGGGCTAACTAATAACCTATTTAATGTTTATGGACTCCCTATCCAGTTTCATAGTTTTCATGGGAACACTGAGAAACTATTGGCCCCTGCCAATATCTTTAATGTTTTATGGGTTCTCCCTGAACCTATTGGTAACTCCAATGTCTTTCTTCTTATCCTAGTTTTCATTTGTTGACTAGGAACGTATTGACTTCTGTCAATATCTTAATCCGAATATAGTTCATGGGCTAATTACAAACCCGTTGGCTACTGCCAATATCAAATCATAGTTTTCATGGGACAAATATGAACTTATCTTCCTAACATCTTTAATTATACATAGTTTCTGTGGGTTTACTATGAACCTATTGACCCCTGCCAATATCTTTTCCTGTACAAAGTTTTCATGGGCTTATTGTGAGTCTATTGCCTCACCAATATCTTCAAATTAATTTAATTTATATTCATTACTAGGTCAACCTTACTGGTTATACTGCCCTTTTCTAAATTACCATTATAAGTTCAGTACATTGTGAATATATATATATATATATAAGAAAACATAATAACATAACAATACCACTAATGTAGGTATAATATCCGTGAAATTATTTTCATATGAAACATGGTTAATCCTTTTAACCTAATATTTTATCAACGAAAGCTTCTTCTTAAAACCACTTCAACACTCCATTATTTAGCCATGGGTTATTCCTTTAAAATGAGACTGGATTATTTGTTTTGAAAAAAACTAAGGCTTTCGAAACCTTTAGAACTTTCCTTTCGACGTCACTGGATAACCTCCTTCGAAAGCACAAAATGTATTTTCAAACCATTAGGCCCCCGTCTTTCGAAACACATCAAAACCTCTCTTTAGAAACCATTGAAAGTACCCCTTTCGAAACCTTTGGAAGTATCCATTCTGAAACAATTGAAAGTCCCTCTTTCGAAACCATTTGGTTTATATTTAGAAAAATATCATTTGGGTCAAAGTGAGTATAAATGAAATTATCTCTTTCGATACTATTGTTTGTCATATAAAAGTATTGGAGAGAACTTGACGGCGCTGAAACCATCCTTTCAAAAGCTTGAACACATAAGTAAAACATTTGAAGGTTAGCTTTGAAACCATCCTTTCAAAAGCTTAAACACATAAGTAAAACATTTGAAGGTTAGCTTCGAAACCCCTTTCAAAACCATAGCCTCTGCAAACCTTGATACCTTTCGAAAGCATTCGTGAAGTGCCTTAGTACATCTTTAAAACATATACTACACTTCGAAAGCATTGACAACTTCGATACAGTCAAAAGACAAAAGAACAGTGGCTAGGTTTCGACTTAGTTGGAACCACTACTATCGAAAGCATCATTTTATAAATAAAGGAAATAATTCAAAAGCCTATACTTTTATAACATAAAATGGAAACCCCTTTGAAAGCTATTAGAAAACCCCTTTCAAAAGCATATGTTTTGACTCCTCCAAAAGCTCTAATAAACAAGGTATGCGCTTAACATTTTAAAAGAAGGCGAAGGTATCGAACCTATCGGAAGCAATGCTTTAGACACCATGCCTTCTGCTTTCTCCAATCCACTTTGTACCAATATCATTGATACCATATGTATTAGTTTCGGCCTAGGTTGGTTTGGACTAAGCTAAAGCGGAAGCTATGAGTCGAAAGGTACTTCTAATAGAGGCGGAACCTACTTTTCTAAGTAAAATCTGATTCATGCCAACTAAAGAAAATTTTATCTAATTAATCTTCCCATGTGTAAACATGTGATTGGTTGCCTCAACTTTTCCAATTCTTTACAAAAATAACTATCATGTAATTTAAGATCTAAATCAAGATTATTTTAACAATTAATCCCCTCCATTAAGCAAAACCAATAATGCAAATATGTCCTTCATCTAAAATAATTTAATTTCCAAAGCGAATCACTCGGGTAAAATCACCAAAAATCACAAAAATTCATTATTAACATGTTATCTAACATATCTAAATTCAAACCTAAATTCTCAATATAATTTCTGAAATAAATTTCTAAACCGAGTTAACCATATTTTCTTTTGAACATTCATAATAATCCTTCCATATCTTAAAAAATTATCAAAATTAAAACCATCTCCAAAATCATGATTTACATAACATATATTTTTCCATGGCAGAAAGAATCAATTTCAAACGGTTTTGCCCTAAAACCGCATAAATCCCTATTTAAACAATTTTGTTTAAATCAAACAAATCATAATTAAAGCATATCATCATCCAAATCATCATAGAAAGGAATTTAATCTTAAATCTGAAAACACATGTTCATAAAACAAAATAGAGATGGTTTAAATCATTATTCACCTCGATTTTGATAAGGAGATTAGATTGAGATTGAGATTGAGATTTATTCCCCTTCTTTAATTCCTTGGCTTGATTTTTATATCACTTCTTTTCCTTCTACTAATTGTCGGCTCCTCTTTCTATGTTTGCGTTTTGTGAAAATGAGAAAATATATGTAAATGGCATAATGAATTAGAATATATAAGGGTTATGGTAATAAGATGGCTATTTCCCAAAATGCCCTTGTGTAATTTAAATAGCTTATAAACCATTCTTAAGCCCATTTAAATAATTAATTAAGAACGGCTTTCTTATCATTTGTTCAAGTCTCAATCCCCTTATCACTCTAATTATTTATATTATTCTATTTAATTTATCAAACTAAATCTCCTTAATATGGTTATCAAAAATTAGAGGTGTTGCAAAGCAGTTGATTTATATTTTATGATTATATACTGTATGTGATGCAAGGGCCAGGTTGGAGGGATCCATTACTAATACTCACCACTGCTGATATTACTTTTCATATGTATGGTGATACATGAAGTGTGGGAAGCAATATTATTGATTTTGATATGGTTTGACTTATTTAGTGCTATAGTAGCATTGGGCCTTATTTTTGGTACTTTGAAATATTAAAATAATGATTGTGAATTGGAAATGATTTTCTAAATGATTTTGGAAATTTTTATATTTTAATTATTCTTGAATTATTAAGAGAAAGTGTCTACTAAAATAAGATAAAGTTATTACTTTTAGAATGCTAATTTAACTGTTTTGTTAATATGTTAAATAGAGATCTTTGAACTATATTATAAAGGTTTTGATATTTATAAATAAGTCCACCTTTTTATTATAAATAAATATAGATTTTAAGAAGATGAAAATACTTAAAAGTAATATTTCTAAAATGGTTTAGATAAGAGATTTGTAAAAGTAATATTTTATAAATAAAGTAATAGATTTATAAATGATTTTTTTATAAATAAAGAGATTTTACGAATGAATAGAGTTTATAAAAGGAATTTCATAATTAAAAGTTTTACAAAATAGAAGTGAAGTTTATAAACGTTGTTTGTAAATATAGGAACGATTTATATTGATTTATGTATGGAGTTAATCGTTTTAAAAGTGGTTTGTATTTTAAGGGAATGTTTGAAAAGAATATGTTGATGGAGTTAATGGTTTTAAATGTAATATATCTTTTGAAAGAAATGTTTTGGAAAATCATAATTCTGATTGGAATTTGTATATATAGTTGTTTCCATTTAAGTATATGGACATATTTTCTATGTGCTTAAAATGAAATGATTTGTGAATATTGTTAATATAAGTATGTGTAAATGTTTTCCAAATATCGAAATATTTAAATAGTTTTTAGAATATATACATCATTTTAAAAAGATAATTTGAAGTAAATATTAGGAAATTGATTTAATTAATAAAAGATTAATTAAACAGGCTTAGCGACTGCTTATGTGCTAGATTTTATTATTGTTTTGACAGTTAAATAACCAACTGTCAAATTTGGCCTCTTTATCCTTGATGATCAGGAGAGACCGGGATTGGATCTATCCAAAACCCACTTTGGACCCATGTATGCATTCAAAAGAGCAGTTTTATCATGATGATTTTTAAAGACGGAGATCGTCGTGATGTAGGACTGCTTGCAACTAGAACCTTGGGTAAATTACCATATCATATACTTATGGTGGTGGTAGTGCTCTGTTGTGAAATTCTTCAGTTTGCAAGGACTAATCGCTAATGATCCTAAGGGTGATTCCCAAGAAAGGATGTGGTAGGAGAAGTACCTTCGATTTGTCCTATTCTAGGATAACTTGTATGGATGAACATCTGACATTGCATTTCTAAATCATGAACCTTGATTTTTATAAACGTACATCTATTGTCGGCGTAGGAAGCAACTCATATTCGCTTAACACCCTTCTCTGAGACATACGAACTTGAAGGTTTTATTTTTTGTAGAAGTTAATTAGTGATAAACAGAAATGGAAATGTGGCTTTCAAAGTGAAATGTTTTATGTGAAAGGTAATAGATAACTTTGTCCTCACACCCAGAAATGACCAAAACAGGGTAGATGCAGCAAGACTACGTAGTTCGCAACCATTAGGATATGATTATCCACTTCTAGATATATTTATTCCTTCTATGTTTCGAGTTTTAAATTATTGTGGTATGCACAAAGAGGGCCCTCGGATAGGTCAGTAATGAATGTGTGATGACATATTCGGTACTATCTAGTTAGAGGTAGTATGGTCTTATGTTGGTAGAGGTGTAGATGTTTTGTAGCCTCGGTGCATTCCTCTAGAGATGTACTATCGGAAGGTAGGTCCTTTACCTGGTTATTTGTTGAAAATACGAACTCCAGCACGTACCTAATATTTTGTTTGTGGATCCCACTTTAAGGCTAGTATGCTGGAATTTAATCAATGTAAAAATTTCGGCTATGATTAATATTATTTGTATACCAGGCACTAGTATAATATCATAGAATTTGATATGAAATGTTTTGGTTTTTGTAAGGTAAAACCCTATTTGTGTTTATATGCGGCAAGATCTTACAAGATACTTTTGTTTTGAAAGATTTTTATAAATTAAAACTTAGTAGACATGTGTTGTCTCACACAGTTTGCCAGACTGATCAGGTGTTCTTCCTTTTCAATGCTTGGATCAAACTGAGCATGTTTATAGACTTAGATTTGGATGCTTTAAAGCTTCAGCATGCTAGCTGGAGGTCTTCAAGTCATGTTCTTCTATATATTTATTTTTTCGCTGCATGGTTGTTTTAATACCAGCATTTGTGAGAACATGTTATTATAACTGTCCAGGCTGATGATAGTGATTTTTTGTACTTTGGTGGATGTGTATATATACATATACATTATGTTTTCCCTTTGTAAAGATCAATGATATTATATTATATGTTGTTCCATTGGGTATGTGAGATTCTATGATTTTTTCGTTTTTTCCTCTTCTTCTTATCTTATCTTCTTCTTTCTTCTTTCTTTCCATAATTATACGTCATTCTATTCAATTTGGGCTGGACATGCGTGGTTTATTGTCTGCTTGAACCATGCAGGTTTTTGAGTTATTACAATCTTACAAACCTTTCTTGGTTCTCCTTTCGATGGTTCATCTTTGCCTTGTTGTCTTCTTTTGCTTGCGATTTTGGAGATACATTGTCAGCCCTTCATTTGGGTTTCTCTCTTTCTTCATGAGACCGTTATTCTTTCATCTTTATCTTTACTTTTGAGCATAGAGCTATCTGGGTTTCTCACTGGAGACTCCATTTCTTCTTCCCCTTCATTTATTTTTGCCATCTTAGAAGATTTTTGAGAAAGAAATTTCTCAAAATACTCTTACATGACTGTAAGTCGCTGTGTTAAGTCTTTAATTATACTTCGTTGCCTGTGGAGTTTGTTGGGATTGAAGGTTATCCAATCTTTGTATTCTCCAAATTGAAATTTAGCGTGACATTATCCTCTATGGTTGTCTGTTGTACAAATTCTTCATTCAAAACATTGACTTTATTTGTCCTCGCCATTTTCCTGAAACAAAATTTTACTTAGTCAGGTCCAAAGTTAGTAATGATAATATGGATGTTTGGACCCTCCTTCTAACACCCAAAATGTTAAAACAACAGTTGGTTCAACACCCAAGATGTTGTTTAATGTGGTATTACTTGAAAATTTCCAATAGTTCCCATTGGTTTTAATACAGTCAAGAAGTTATTTAAAATTTCAAGTCACATGTTCGAGGGTGAAATAGGTGAATCACATAAATGTGTAATAGTCCTTCATTCATATGTCAACAGGAAAAATAGACAATTCACATATGTTACAGTCCCTTGTTCAAATGTCAGTGAGCACAGTACGCAATATGAAAGGTAAAATTCAATTTAAACAAGGGCTTAAGTGGCCTGTGCAAATTAAAAATATGCACGTCCAAGTTCAAGTCCAAGTCCGAGAATAAATTCTTATATGTCCATTGTCACAGATAGCTAAATAAGAAAGTACAATGGTCATGTTCTATGCAGGGTTAAATGCCAAAGTCCTCGTTTGCAAAGAGTCTAGGAGTTACTAGTGGCTTAGAAATTCAAAAAACACTTTAGGGTTTAATATTTATAATTGATAAATAGTGAAAGAAATAGTTCGCCCCTTTTAAAGTGGTAGAGGGGTTTTATTTATAGAGATAGACGTGTGAGATGTTCGATACGTGTCCTCTCACCATCCTTCATATGGTAGATACTTGGTAACCCTTATATTTTTTGAAGTTTGACATCTCTTGTCGCTTGTAATAGCTCATCATCCTTTGCTAATGTTGAAACTCGTCATTCTTTTGGAATTTGTTATCCCTTTTGTTGGTAGAAACTCGGCACCACTTCTTTGTAGAAGCGCTATATCATTTGTTGTTTATTGATGCTCAACATTCTTCCTTTGTAACATGCTCTACAACAATCTGCGTTGTAGAGGTTCAACATCCTTTTTACATTTTTAACAACCCTACTAACTTTAAGATCAACAAGCGTTCTGCTGTAGAAGCTCGATATCCCTTAGAGACTTGGTACCTCCTCACTCTTTGCTGTGGCTTCCTAATTACGTAGATGCTTGACATCCCTATTGTCATATAGGTTCAATACCACTTTTCTGGTTATAAGGGATTAATATTCGTGTTGTCTTCAAGTTTGACAATCCTTGTAGCTCGATAACTTTTATTATTCACTAATTCCTTTAAGCTATTAACCTATTGATCAGGAGCTCGACATATTTTACTTAGATTTTTGATACCCTTGTTGATAGAGCACTTTTAGAGCTTCGCTACATCATTGATGTGGAAGCTCAATATATCTTTATGGATTTATTAGCTCGTTGTATCGGCATGCACTTACAGGCTTAATACACATTTCTTCCAATCTTTCCATGACTTAGTTGCTTCTTTTTCCCTTGATGATTTTCAAGCATATTTAATAGTTGGAAAATATGTGGATAACAAACACCTTATAGTCAAAATGCGAAACTTAATTCAATGGTTTTCGTTTCAATGTTCCCTCAAATGCGATCTACCCAACCCATGTTACAAAAGGTAGATTCGTTATAAACTAGTTAAACATAAAAAACAATCAACAAGCAATAACCAATGCTCATAAATTGGTCGAGCATGATAAAGCTAATAAATGAGAGATAAATGAACACAATTAATCCCTACATTAATTAACTACACTATCAACAAATATTTATACGTTACTAATACATAATAAATACATATGTACTCATATATATAATACACTCAACTCATGCTAGGCCAATCCATACCATATCACTTAATAAGTTATGTCTAATCAAGGCCAAGTTTCTTGCTTAAACTTAAGCTTTGATACCAAACAGCCTTTTTGAACCAATGAATGCCGACACTAATACATCGATGGTATTCACTTGCAAAACACCTAAGTGTTAAAAAGATACAGCCTTAGCGTAAAGAAAAAGAAGAAAAGAAAAGAAATAAGAAAGAGGAGAACAAAAACTTCAGAATCTCACATGCGGAATAATAATATATTATATCAAAAGATAATACGTAGAGTTACTCTAATTTAAATAACATTTCTGAGTTACCAACTAAATTACTATCGTCAGCCAGAACAGTTATAACAACATGTGCTTACAATGACAGATATATATATGTGTGTGTGTGTGTGTGTGTGTGTATTTATGTATGTACATAAAGTAATGCATTGGAAATAAGAATATTACGGTAGGCGAACATCCAACACCTCTCCAAATGCCCGATGAACATAAAAAAACTCACCTTTCTTAGACTGCCCAAAAGAGCACCTATTGAAATAACGGAAAAATAAAACCATTGGCTAGAGGTAAGTTTGGTGTGCGAAACTCAAGAAGTATGCATGAAGTATAACAACATGTTTTGAGGCCGTTGTAACAGTTATCCCCTCATATGAGCCAATCATTTAATAAGTACATATTGTGATATAATAGATAATGTCTAGAGTGAAGAATACAAATAAGAAAATAGCTGTTGGTGCTCATAGTAATCACACCACAATAATATTAAAGTACAACCAAACTGCTAAGGTATGTTTGCATAAGGATTTTCGAAGGAGATACATTCAGCTTAAAATTTAAAGCGGATCTCCATGACAAGGATTACAATATACCTTCCAAGTGTCTTATATCTCTAGATAGAATATGCCGCAAGGTAAACACAATAGGCCCATCCATGAATACGCTATCATGAACCACATGAAACCAAGTATCATCAACCCTCTAGCCCTATATGTCGAAAGCATCTCTAGATATGTAGTTCATGTGTGATATCCCAGAAATTTGGGACAATATCAATTTAATAATCTACATTAAAAATTAAATTGATTTGATAATATTTGTTAATAATTTAATAATCTTCTTTTAAATAAATATTTAACTGATAATTTATCTTTTAAAAGTTAATCAAATTGCCTTCTATTTATAATGTATATATATCTGTATATATTGTACATGGAAAATCTTTGTTTTAATTTAATAAATAGACATGTTTTCTAATTCTAATATTTTTGAAAATTTAGAAATTTGATATTTAAGCTATTTAATAAATGATTATATGATTTTAAATTACTCAAGATTTAAGTTTAGTTGTTTAAAATAAATTTAGCTTACATTTAAATTTAGCAAACGGATTGTTTAATTTGTTTTAAATTTATCTTGATAAAAATAAACAGTTTATTAATAGATAAATACTTTTATAAATCATTTGACTTAATAATGAGCTCTATTAATAATGTAAATGTTTACAAATGAATTTTTATAATGTCAACTTTATTTATATGTGTGTTTGAATAAAATTTATGATTTGGAAATTAAAAATAAAGGTTTTAAAATGTTCAAATTAAAATAAACATTTACTAATATTAATATAAGTATAAAGTAAAATAATAGTAAGCAATCAGGTATTTGTTAGTCTATGTTAAAATTAAAAGAAAAAAATAAAAGAAACACATGTTAGAAAATAGAACTAAATATTAAGACTTAATTCATAGCAAAGACTAAAACAACAACTATATATACTTGGACATAAGATATAACATGCAGGAAATAGTAAAAGTAAAGCTAAGCTAATAAAAAAAAAGAATAAGGCCTGTAAGAAATTTGTAGTGCAAGCTAATGCAAGAGAAAATTCAAAACACATATTTGTAGTATACAAGACAAAATGATTGAAGTATGCAGACAAGAATAAAAAGAAAAAAAGACAAGTATGCAAGCTAAACAAAATATCTTCATTCAAGTCAAATGAAATTAGTCAAAGTCTGAAAATAACTGTTCACTAAGATGTATATTATAGTTTGAACTAGAAACAATAGGCAGGTATTTATAAACATGTAGCTTCATATACAAGCTAAAGTTTGGCCTGCAGATTGTACACTTACATAGCTGTACATAATTATGCTTATGTTAACTAATGGAGGAACCAAATCTTAATCACTATCGTATCAGCACATAATTTTGTCAATTCAAGTGGATATCTGTACCCTCAGATAAAAAAAAATCTGCTATATCAAATACAAGTGAAACCTGTACATAGGGTAACCTACAGCTGTTCAACAGTTTTCTTATATATATATCCTACTATGTTAGTTCGTTCACAATCACTTAATAAATTTAGTAAACCAGAAAAGTAAGAAAAGGTAGGCATATCCATTTTTACAAATTGAAAACAACACTCATGCAAGATGATTAGAGGATCAAAGTAAGGGCTATTTCCAGTTTTACAAGTTCAACAACTGTTTACAATCAGAGGTGCTCTGTCCCTCTTTTCAATGCAATGGTGAGTAACACCCTTTTTAAAAATTTACTTAAGTTTAATCTGATGCATGCTAATGTCTGAATGCTTGACATATTGTGTGAATATTCATTTATTTCATTATCTGGGCAATGGTGAGTTGAAATTACTGCATATTGAATTATTAGCAAGTAACATCACAATATAAACTTGTAAGTATAGTTGTTCTGTGCATATTTCTGCTTGAAGTTTAATTTAGCTGTAAATAACTTGTTCTTATACTTAAGTATTTGTTTGTTAGATTTAAGTATTAGGATAACTATGTTTTTATGTTGATAAATGGCTCAAATTCTGTGTGATTGTGAAATAAGATAATAACAGGTTCTATATTCCTGTAATGCATCCCTATATGTAGAATTCAAACTCAGGTGATTTAGAAACTTAACATTTCTTGATTTACTTGTTGTGATGACTTAGATCTAAATAAGATATGTTGCCTGATTATAAAGTTAAAAATAACTTAAATTTGTTCTGGAATCTAAAGGAAGCAGGGAGGCTTCAATTTATGTAAAATTCAAATTTGCTAAACTTAACAATTCAGCATCATGAATTGAATCTTTATACTTAATAACGAATTTAGAAAGCAAAATTTCATCTTTTATGTTAAGGGTTAAGGGTGCGGTAGCAGGTTTTCTCCTAGAACCCTACAGTTCTGCTGTGTATAAAACTTGATCACCACGGCCCATGTTGGTGATCGAGTGCAGGGACATTTGGGGTGGTGGTAGTTGGGTTGTTGTCGAACAAGGTGCCGGAGTTGTAGACCCACATATGAACGGAGAGTGGAGAACTCAAGGGTGACAGGTTTGGCAGTGGGATGTGTTGGTGTTTCAGGTTGCAGAGGGAAGTGTGTTTTTGTTTTCGAGCAAGTGGTTAGTATTTGGTGGTCGTGTTAGGACCTGGAGGTGACTGGCGTCGTGTGGGGGTGTCAGGGGATGGCCGGAGTTAGCAGGGGCCACGGTGCACGTGCACCGTGCCAGTGAAGTATGGTAGTGTTGTGTTTTTTTGGTGTGCAGTATTTGGTCTCAGGAAGTACTCGAGTCACTCGAGTTGATTACTCGAAGCAATGTGATGGAAAACCCGAAGCAAAAATAGGTTGGCTCGAGTATTGTTATACAGTTGTGCAAGATTTGGACTCGGGGAAGTCTCGAGTAAATTGCATTTTTACTCGAAGCACAGAGGCAGTTGACCCGAAGCAACATTTCTTTGGTCTCAGGTGAAAGTCAAAGTGCTACAGGTTGTATAAACAACCTGTACATTTAAATTTAAACTAAATTTAAGCAAAATTAAATGTATGTTAGTTGAAATCCTGATGTAATTGAATTTAAGTTAAAATTTTACAAAGCCTAAATCTAAATACAAGTATGAATTCAAATTTATAGTTTGAATCTAAAATGCAGTTTTGAAATATTTAAATGAGTTTCAGTTTTAAAACTTGATAAATTTCCATATTTTAAAATTAGATCAGAAACAAAATGTTGCTGCAGTTAAATATGATTTTTGTTAAAGTTTTGTTTCAAATGGATATTTGAATTTTAAAGTTTAAAATGAATTTGGATTTAAAAATCAAGTTTCTGACTCTAGTAGTTAAAAGAAAGTTAAATCGAAGTTTAAAAATCAAAATAAATTGAGAAAGTCAAGTTTGCTTAGAATTCAAAATTTGAAAATTTAAATCAGTTTAAATTTGAATATTTTAAGAATGAATTCAGAATAAAATAGTTGACAAGTAATGTGATAATATAAAAATTAACTTGATTTTGAGAATTCTTGATTTAAGATTTTTGAATAAAAAAAAGAATGAATTGTTTAACTTGAGGTTTGCAAGTTAAATATTAATGTAAATTTGGAAATTTAAATTTGAATTAAAAATTCAAATAGTTTAATTTAAAAGATTTTAATTTGAATGTTAATTATAATCATTTTGAATCTTCAATTCAAATGATATTTAAATTTAAAATGTAATGTTAATGAAGTCATTAATTAAAGAATGAATTATCTTAAGGATAATAGGGTAATTAAGGAATGACCTATGTATTAAAGTTAATAAATAAAGACCAATTAAGAAGTAAATTAAGAAATATTATTAAATGTAGACAATTAACTAAAGATCTTTAATTAATTAATATATATGATTAACTTTGGATAATTAATTAGATTAATTAGGTAATTCTTGATGAAAGTAATTGAGAGATTAATTACTTATGGTAATTATTTTGATAAGATGATTAATATAAGTTAGTTAATTTATTTTAATTAATTTAAAGAAATCATTTACTAAATTGATTAATTACTAGTGTATGCAATGGAGCATAATTACTTAATGAAGTAATTAATGTTAATTACTGAATGTAATTAGTGAAAGATGATATATTAATAAAGTAATTTGGATAATTACTTTTGTAATTAATCAGAGGATTAATTAATGGAGATAATTAATTATGGAATGATTTATTTATTTATATGAGTAATTAAGGATATTTAATTACTGGTTGTTATTAATCAAAGGTGATTGATAATTGTGTTTAGTTAAAGATTAATCACTTAATGTGATTAATAAAGTAATTTAATCAAAATTAGAGATCATTAATTAATATAATTAATGATGTAAATTAAGAATTGTTTAATTAAGTAATAATAAATAAAGAGGAGATTAATTTATTAAGAATAAATGTAATTAATTATAAATGGAGTAATAAAAGTTAATTACTAGGAATAATTTAGAATAATTAATTTGTAAAATTAATTAAAGACTAATTACTTACTGTAATTAGAAAATGATTAATTAGAGGAGTTAATCAAGATAAATATCTAGAGATTAATTAATTAATTTGTATAAATTTAATTATTGGTTGTATAAGCAGGATTTATGAATGAAGCAATTAATTTAATTTACTTTAAATTAATTAGAGATAGAAGTAGTTAATTTAATTCATTTTAAATTAATTACAAATGGTAAGATTTTAAATCATTGCTTATAAATGAATGATATTGATATTTCATTTGATATGAGATGGGTAATATCTTGTGATATGGATGCTTGGTTTAAGTAGGATAATATTTAATTATCTGATGGATGGTAATATTGATTATCTGTATGTGAGATGATGTGATTATTTGTTGTGATATTATGAATTATCCATATGTGTGTATATTGATTATGTTGAATTAAACTGTTAAGACTAAATAGACAACTTGGCCCTAAAAGACACGTTTTGGATTTCGATGAGACCGGGATCGGTTTTCCTTATTTGGAATATCCGAAAACCACATCGATTCCAAATTTACGATAGGTCCTGAATCTGAAGTAAAGATGAAGATTCAGAGTGCAAGGGTTGTCGTCGTTAACTCTGAGGGTGATTCCAAAATGAGTGTAACGAGATGATGCCTTCGGTTTCGTTCGAACCCGGAACGAACTTGTATGGATTGAATGCTTTCAACCCATCGTCAGGTGGGCGATGAGCATTCTAAGTAATGTTTTCTATAAAGGTAATCATAGCCTAAAGCCTCATCAACCGGGAATGGCTAAAACAAGGGAGGTGCAGCAAGGTTAGGTGGGTCATGCCCATGCAGGACAAGATTTTCCCCTGTCTAGATGTCCCTTTTTATTCGGCTTTGTGGGCGGTTGGATGTACACCAACTGCGGGGTTATCTTGTTCGGGACTGTTCAGTAAGGAATGGTTCCGGCCTTGTGTTGCAGGGGATGAAGGGAGTAATCCTCGGTACGTTGATCTAGGCCACGTACTGTGACGGGCGGTACCCCAGTAGCCCTGCCATTGTATGGAATCCACAATCCAATAAGCGCCAACGGTTTTGATTGTATTACCCACTTTTGTGGCTAGTAGGTGGAATTTAATGAATGTAACAATTTCGGCTATTTTCTATTTACTTGAAAACCCTAGACCTATTATAATATCACAGAATTTCCTATCAAATGTTTTGGTTAGCGTAAGGTAAAAACTTTTCCATGTTTATGTGTGGGAAGTCTTATGTGATACCTTTTGTTTTTCAAAAGATTTTCAAAGTTAAACAACTTTAACCTGTTACTCATACCAGACCCATGTCTGACCCGGAGTTTATTTTTGTTTTTCATAAACTCTCGGGTACCCAAATTTTTACGGGTAGCCAAGGGATTCAGGTTAGCTTTGACGAATTCTGAAGGAGCAATGGAGCAGGTGGCTTCAGCGTTGTAGATATATATATATATATATATATATATATATATATAGTTCCGCTGTGTTGGTATCTCTGAGTCATTTGTTTGAGTTGAGTTGTATTAACTGGAAAGGTGTTTATAACTGTCTAGTATGTGATGTATTTTCAGTATAACTCTGATTGATGTTGTATATTATGTAAATACTTATGTGATTATTATAATTTATTCGTTCTGCTGTGAGATTCTGTTGTTGTTGTTCTTTCTTCTCTATCTCTTCTATTTTCTCACCTCTTTCTTTTCTTATTAACGATACTTCTTCTTGGGCGTAGGAAGTTGGGTCGTCACAGTGGTATCAGAGCGCTAGGTTGAGTGAATACCTAGGCTCTTAAGTGATTAGTGATTTCTTCTTGAGAGAGCGTATTTGTAATTTTGATATATATATATATATATATATATATATATATATATATATATTTCTACCTATTTGTTGGGTTACCTGTTCAGGTTTTCCAATATGTTATAAAGGTAGATAGGTAGTGTTGTGTGTAACACAACTCTCAATGGTTGGAAGTGTAATTGTCGAGACTGTAGGCCTCATACTGTCTCGAGTAAGTTTTGTATGGTGTAAGGATTTCATCGATCTCTGAAGGAAACCTGTTAAGCTTCGTAGTTCATCTTTGAAGTGTAAGAGTTTGGTTGAGCTAGAATATGGATCTGTCGGATAAACAGAAGTAAGTCAAGATATTTTGATACATCGAGGTGTAGTAGCTGTGTGATGAGACACAGTGACTATGGATATCTCCGACGATATTTCTTTGGAACATGTAAGGTGAAGTGACTGCTTCGGTGTTGTGGCTGTGCTCAACTGGGTGTTTTGTTTGTTTTGAGGTCCAAGTTTCTCGAAGAACTTTGGATAGGAAATCTTAGCATCTGTGGCAGCAATGCGGCTTGGAATGTTTTTGGTATTGGCAAGAGATCTTCTGGCTTAGCAGTTTTTTTTTTCTGTAATGGAATTCAGAAGTAATTATGTAGACCCGTTTCTTCGATGGATTGGCCACATAAGTTGTAGGCTGTTCTGATTTGTAAAAGGAGAGAAAGCAGTATCTTTGGAATTTGGCTGTATCGATCGCAAAAGTGACTTGCGATAGTTGGGTGTACTTTTGGGGTTTCAGAGATTTTTCTAGATGTCTTCTGGAAGTTAGGGTTTTGTAAACATCTGGAAAATTAAGTTTGGTGAAGCAGCTTGGAATTTTGGAGGAACTTCTGAGTTTTAATTTTTAGAAGGTGTTGACCAGTCTGTGCTTGAGATCATCATCAGCAGTTTCATCTGTTCAGTCAGAGTGGCGCAGTGGAAGCATGGTGGTAGCTGTTTTAGTTTGGAAGCAATTAGATATTGCAGTATTTGGATTAGAGAGTTCTACGGGAAATTTTTTCAGGATCTGAGGCCAGATTGAAGTGCACCTGTTCTATCTCTCCGGACGAGAGATGTGAATTCTGTTTTCTGATTTTGGAAATAGAGTTGTATTCTGAGTTTTGGTTGATCTTGGAAAGATCCATTCGTGGGATTGTCTTTGGTTCAGTTTGTTTATTAGGACATCAGCAAGGGTTGAGCTAATCAGAAAGATGAAGGAAGCCCAGGATCGTCCGAAGAGTTTTGTGGATTAGAGACGAAGGAATTTGGAGTCCGTAATCGGGGCTTTGATTTTGGATAAGTGCTTGGTCTTCAGGATTGAATTGTCAGTTTGGATAACTGGAATTCGGAGTGTTTCACGTATCTCTGAGGGAGTACGTGTAAGATCTATCTTTGATTTTAGAATCAGCAGTTCAGAGAGTTGTAGTGTTGGGTCAGACTTGAGTTTGGTCTGATATTTTGATTTGTTTTGTAGATTTAGATGAGTGGAAACTCTGTAGTTTAGTAGTAGTATTGGTTGCTTGGATTCTATGGGGCAAGTAACCCGGTATTTATATTTGGGGAAACTCGAGAAAATTCTATTTAGAATTTTTTCCGGATAGTTAGATTTGTTTGTTCGGATGAATTGGTTGCTATGATTGTTATTTTATGTTGATATATGCTTGTGTTTCGTATTTAAATTTTTAATTGGATTATTAAATTACCTTTGTTTTAAATTTCGGAGACGAAATTCTTTTAAGGGGGGAAGAATGTGATATCCCGGAAATTTGGGACAATATCAATTTAATAATCTACATTAAAAATTAAATTGATTTGATAATATTTGTTAATAATTTAATAATCTTCTTTTAAATAAATATTTAACTGATAATTTATCTTTTAAAAGTTAATCAAATTGCCTTCTATTTATAATGTATATATATCTGTATATATTGTACATGGAAAATCTTTGTTTTAATTTAATAAATAGACATGTTTTCTAATTCTAATATTTTTGAAAATTTAGAAATTTGATATTTAAGCTATTTAATAAATGATTATATGATTTTAAATTACTCAAGATTTAAGTTTAGTTGTTTAAAATAAATTTAGCTTACATTTAAATTTAGCAAACGGATTGTTTAATTTGTTTTAAATTTATCTTGATAAAAATAAACAGTTTATTAATAGATAAATACTTTTATAAATCATTTGACTTAATAATGAGCTCTATTAATAATGTAAATGTTTACAAATGAATTTTTATAATGTCAACTTTATTTATATGTGTGTTTGAATAAAATTTATGATTTGGAAATTAAAAATAAAGGTTTTAAAATGTTCAAATTAAAATAAACATTTACTAATATTAATATAAGTATAAAGTAAAATAATAGTAAGCAATCAGGTATTTGTTAGTCTATGTTAAAATTAAAAGAAAAAAATAAAAGAAACACATGTTAGAAAATAGAACTAAATATTAAGACTTAATTCATAGCAAAGACTAAAACAACAACTATATATACTTGGACATAAGATATAACATGCAGGAAATAGTAAAAGTAAAGCTAAGCTAATATAAAAAAAAGAATAAGGCCTGTAAGAAATTTGTAGTGGAAGCTAACGCAAAAGAAAATTCAAAACACATATTTGTAAGTATACAAGACAAAATGATTGAAGTATGCAGACAAGAATAAAAAGAAAAAAAGATAAGTATGCAAGCTAAACAAAATATCTTCATTCTAGTCAAATGAAATTAGTCAAAGTCTGAAAATAACTGTTCACTAAGATGTATATTATAGTTTGAACTAGAAACAATAAACAGGTATTTATAAACATGTAGCTTCATATACAAGCTAAAGTTTGGCCTGCAGATTGTACACTTACACAGCTGTACATAATTATGCTTATGTTAACTAATGGAGGAACCAAATCTTAATCACTATCGTATCAGCACATAATTTTGTCAATTCAAGTGGATATAAATCTGTACCCTCAGATAAAAAAAAATCTACTATATCAAATACAAGTGAAATCTGTACATAGGGTAACCTACAGCTGTTCAACAGTTTTCTTATATATATATCCTACTATGTTAGTTCGTTCACAATCACTTAATAAATTTAGTAAACCAGAAAAGTAAGAAAAGGTAGGCATATCCATTTTTACAAATTGAAAACAACACTCATGCAAGATGATTAGAGGATCAAAGTAAGGGCTATTTCCAGTTTTACAAGTTCAACAACTGTTTACAATCAGAGGTGCTCTGTCCCTCTTTTCAATGCAATGGTGAGTAACACCCTTTTTAAAAATTTACTTAAGTTTAATCTGATGCATGCTAATGTCTGAATGCTTGACATATTGTGTGAATATTCATTTATTTCATTATCTGGGCAATGGTGAATTGAAATTACTGCATATTGAATTATTAGCAAGTAACATCACAATCAAAACTTGTAAGTATAGTTGTTCTATGCATATTTCTGCTTGAAGTTTAATTTAGCTGTAAATAACTTGTTCTTATACTTAAGTATTTGTTTGTTAGATTTAAGTATTAGGATAACTATGTTTTTATGTTGATAAATGGCTCAAATTCTGTGTGATTGTGAAATAAGATAATAACAGGTTCTATATTCCTGTAATGCATCCCTATATGTAGAATTCAAACTCAGGTGATTTAAAAACTTAACATTTCTTGATTTACTTGTTGTGATGACTTAGATCTAAATAAGATATGTTGCCTGATTATAAAGTTAAAAATAACTTAAATTTGTTCTGGAATCTAAAGGAAGCAGGGAGGCTTTAATTTATATAAAATTCAAATTTGCTAAATTTAACAATTCAGCGTCATGAATTGAATCTTTATACTTAATAACGAATTTAGAAAGCAAAATTTCATCTTTTATGTTAAGGGTTAAGGGTGCGGTAGCAGGTTTTCTCCTAGAACCCTACAGTTCTGCTGTGTATAAAAATTGATCACCACGGCCCATGTTGGTGATCGAGTGCAGGGACATTTGGGGTGGTGGTAGTTGGGTTGTTGTCGAACAAGGTGCCGGAGTTGTAGACCCACATATGAACGGAGAGTGGAGAACTCGAGGGTGACAGGTTTGGCAGTGGGATGCGTTGGTGTTTCAGGTTGCAGAGGGAAGTGTGTTTTTGTTTTCGAGCAAGTGGTTAGTATCTGGTGGTCGTGTTAGGATCCGGAGGTGACTGGCGTCGTGTGGGGGTGTCAGGGGATGGCCGGAGTTGGCAGGGGCCACGGTGCACGTGCACCGTGCCAGTGAAGTATGGTAGTGTTGTGTTTTTTTGGTGTGCAGTATTTGGTCTCAGGAAGTACTCGAGTCACTCGAGTTGATTACTCGAAGCAATGTAATGGATAACCCGAAGCAAAAATAGGTTGGCTCGAGTATTGTTATACAGTTTTTAGTGTGCAAGATTTAGACTCGGGGAAGTCTCAAGTAAATTGCATTTTTACTCGAAGCACAGAGGCAGTTGACCCGAAGCAACATTTCTTTGGTCTCAGGTGAATGTCAAAGTGCTACAGGTTGTATAAACAACCTGTACATTTAAATTTAAACTAAATTTAAGCAAAATTAAATGTATGTTAGTTGAAATCCTGATGTAATTGAATTTAAGTTAAAATTTTACAAAGCCTAAATCTAAATACAAGTATGAATTCAAATTTATAGTTTGAATCTAAAATGCAGTTTTGAAATATTTAAATGAGTTTCAGTTTTAAAACTTGATAAATTTCCAGATTTTAAAATTAGATCAGAAACAAAATGTTGCTGCAGTTAAATATGATTTTTGTTAAAGTTTTGTTTCAAATGGATATTTGAATTTTAAAGTTTAAAATGAATTTGGATTTAAAAATCAAGTTTCTGACTCTAGTTGTTAAAAGAAAGTTAAATCGAAGTTTAAAAATCAAAATAAATTGAGAAAGTCAAGTTTGCTTAGAATTCAAAATTTGAAAATTTAAATCAGTTTAAATATGAATATTTTAAGAATGAGTTCAGAATAAAATAGTTGACAAGTAATGTGATAATATAAAAATTAACTTGATTTTGAGAATTCTTGATTTAAGATTTTTGAATAAAAAAAAGAATGAATTGTTTAACTTGAGGTTTGCAAGTTAAATATTAATGTAAATTTGGAAATTTAAATTTGAATTAAAAATTCAAATAGTTTAATTTAAAAGATTTTAATTTGAATGTTAATTATAATCATTTTGAATCTTCAATTCAAATGATATTTAAATTTAAAATGTAATGTTAATGAAGTCATTAATTAAAGAATGAATTATCTTAAGGATAATAGGGTAATTAAGGAATGACCTATGTATTAAAGTTAATAAATAAAGACCAATTTAGAAATAAATTAAGAAATATTATTAAATGTAGACAATTAACTAAAGATCTTTAATTAATTAATATATATGATTAACTTTGGATAATTAATTAGATTAATTAGGTAATTCTTGATGAAAGTAATTGAGAGATTAATTACTTATGGTAATTAATTTTGATAGGATGATTAATTTAAGTTAGTTAATTTATTATAATTAATTTAAAGAAATCATTTACTAAATTGATTAATTACTAGTGTATGCAATGGAGCATAATTACTTAATGAAGTAATTAATGTTAATTATTGAATGTAATTAGTGAAAGATGATATATTAATAAAGTAATTTGGATAATTACTTTTGTAATTAATCAGAGGATTAATTAATGGAGATAATTAATTATGGAATGATTTATTTATTTATATGAGTAATTAAGGATATTTAATTACTGGTTGTTATTAATCAAAGGTGATCAATAATTGTGTTTAGTTAAAGATTAATCACTTAATGTGATTAATAAAGTAATTTAATCAGAATTAGAGATCATTAATTAATATAATTAATGATGTAAATTAAGAATTGTTTAATTAAGTAATAATAAATAAAGAGGAGATTAATTTATTAAGAATAAATGTAATTAATTATAAATGGAGTAATTAAAGTTAATTACTAGGAATAATTTAGAATAATTAATTTGTAAAATTAACTAAAGACTAATTACTTACTATAATTAGAAAATGATTAATTAGAGGAGTTAATCAAGATAAATATCTAGAGATTAATTAATTAATTTGTATAAATTTAATTATTGGTTGTGTAAGCAGGATTTATGAATGAAGTAATTAATTTATTTTACTTTATATTAATTAGAGATAGAAGTAGTTAATTTAATTCATTTTAAATTAATTACAAATGGTAAGATTTTAAATCATTGCTTATAAATGAATGATATTGATATTTCATTTGATATGATATGGGTAATATCTTGTGATATGGATGCTTGGTTTAAGTAGGATAATATTTAATTATCTGATGGATGGTAATATTGATTATCTGTATGTGAGATGATGTGATTATTTTTTGTGATATTATGAATTATCCATTTGTGTGTATATTGATTATGTTGAATTAAACTGTTAAGACTAAATACACAACTTGGCCCTAAAAGACACGTTTTGGATTTCGATGAGACCGAGATCGGTTTTCCTTATTTGGAATATCCGAAAACCACATCGATTCCAAATTTACGATAGGTCGTGAATCTGAAGTAAAGATGAAGATTCAGAGTGCAAGGGTTGTCGTCGTTAACTCTGAGGGTGATTCCAAAATGAGTGTAACGAGATGATGCCTTCGGTTTCGTTCGAACCCGGAACGAACTTGTATGGATTGAATGCTTTCAACACATCGTCAGGTGGGCGATGAGCATTCTAAGTAATGTTTTCTATAAAGATAATCGTAGCCTCAAGCCTCATCAACCGGGAATGGCTAAAACAAGGGAGGTGCAGCAAGGTTAGGTGGGTCATGCCCAAGCAGGACAAGATTTTCCCCTGTCTAGATGTCCCTTTTTATTCGGCTTTGTGGGCGGTTGGATGTACACCAACTGCGGGGTTATCTTGTTCGGGACTGTTCAGTAAGGAATGGTTCCGGCCTTGTGTTGTAGGGGATGAAGGGAGTAATCCTCGGTACGTTGATCTAGGCCACGTACTGTGACGGGCGGTACCCCAGTAGCCCTGCCATTGTATGGAATCCACAATCCAATAAGCGCCAACGGTTTTGATTGTATTACCCACTTTTGTGGCTAGTAGCTGGAATTTAATGAATGTAACAATTTCGGCTATTTTCTATTTACTTGAAAACCCTAGACCTATTATAATATCACAGAATTTCCTATCAAATGTTTTGGTTAGCGTAAGGTAAAAACTTTTCCATGTTTATGTGTGGGAAGTCTTACGTGATACCTTTTGTTTTTCAAAAGATTTTCAAAGTTAAACAACTTTAACCTGTTACTCATCCAAGACCCATGTTTGACCCGGAGTTTATTTTTGTTTTTCATAAACTCTCGGATACCAAAATTTTTACGGGTAGCCAAGGGATTCAGGTTAGCTTTGACGAATTCTGAAGGAGCAATGGAGCAGGTGGCTTCAGCGTTGTAGATATATATATATATAGTTCCGCTGTCTTGGTATCTCTGAGTCATTTGTTTGAGTTGAGTTGTATTAACTGGACAGGTGTTTATAACTGTCTAGTATGTGATGTATTTTCAGTATAACTCTGATTGATGTTGTATATTATGTAAATACTTATGTGATTATTATAATTTATTCGTTCCGCTGTGAGATTCTGATGTTGTTGTTCTTTATTCTCTATCTCTTCTATTTTCTCACCTCTTTCTTTTCTTATTAACGATACTTCTTCCTGGGCGTAGGAAGTTGGGTCGTCACATCATGTACCCCTTCGGGTTAGCTGAACCTATATATTATGCAGCCTACTCTATCTTTAGTCATATACCGATGATGAAGTCACGTTCAGCATCTCAACAACATCAATTGAACAGATCACGTATCCCCAAATGGATTCTAACATCTCAAACAGATCATGAACATTTACAAGGGTTCGAGCATTTTGAATAGATCTCGAATCTCCACATAGATTCCAACATCTCGAACAAGTATAGTTCGTAGAGATAAAACATGTATATGGTTCTAAAATGATTATGATTTTGAGTCATCTCATATGTGTAAACTACCCCATTTATCATAAGCTCCAAAAAAATTGATAGATTTTTCGGTAAACTTAACTCTTGTAATTTTTGAAATAAAGGGACAATATATAAGGTGGAGTTCATCTCATATTCGGACGTATTTTCTTATCATTGGTCCTGAAAGAGCAAAACAAGTTTATACATAAGTTATATCGCCACCGAGTGAATGATTATATGGTATAATTATCATGTTTTATCTAGATATTTCCAGAGTTAATTTAGTCAATTTCCATAATAATTAAATGATCGCATATGGAAATCAATGCCCCTATTGTTGTTAGATGTCCGACCTTCTCAACTTCTGCTATCCCTTTATCAAGAGTGAAGCCAAGTAGGTTAGAACATTATTGCTTCTATACTCTAATTGTTTAATCGTTATTAACTCTCATAGATAGAAAATGTTTACTTTTTCAACTTTAGTTCTTTGTACATGATTAAATATATTCCAAAAGCAATTAAACACGCAAAGCATGATTAACACAGAAACAAAGCATGATCAAGTCACATAAATGACTTTTAGTCTCCTTTTATAATTAACCCTTTGTTAATTAAAACCTCTTTAATCGGTAAAACTTCATTAATTACTCTTTTATTAGTAAAACTTCTTTAATTAGTAAAAATTCTTCATTTAATTAAAACTTCTTGCTTTAATTAAAACTTCTTCCTTTAATTAAAACTTCCTTTAATTAAACATCTTTTATTAATTAAACAGCTTTATCAACTAAACACATTTATTTTTTATTTTTTATTAAAATTCACTTATATAAACTTGTATATAGATTTTATTTCCCTCTATAAAAGATATATGTCAATATCTACTATTCACGTATTTTACTGTTCATTTATACTCTTTTCTATACTTCAAAAGTATTTATATATTTTTCTTAAATGGCGTAAGTATATTCACAAATCATTGATAAGATTTGCTTACTTTAAAATATAATCAAACTAATTAAAAAAATATTACTTAAATGTTGTTATTATAAGCCCCTTCTCTTTTACAAATTAGACTTATACTATCGTCTATCTTTTTATAAATGGTACCACACTAGTTATTATCTTCAAAATTCTGTTACTAAAGATCAAAGTATATTCATAGTCATTTAATAGTATTTTTTTCAATTTGAAGTATAATTCAAGGGATTAAAGCAAATATTACTAAAACATGCTTATACAAGCCCAAAACACTTAACACTTAATCATTATCTTTAAAACTCTCTATTAAAGATCTGATTGCTTTTATAAGGGTTTAGACAAGTATTACATAAACATTGTCACAACAACCTGAAATCTTTCACTTAATATCGTTTAAAATATTCATTATTAAATATATAATTTTATTCCTATGTATAATTAGTAAGGGTTAATAAAAATGTTACCAAAACATTGTTTACTACAACCCAAAAGCATTTACTTATAGCTTTCGTTTACTTTCATACATTCATTTTTAAAGACCAAAACATATCCACACTTATTAATTAAGATAAGACACTTTTAACTTAACTTATCAAAACAGTTTACCTTTACTTAAATGTTAAATCCAAACTTCCTTTACTACGTTTGTAAATACGTAGCTTACTTTTTTAGACTTATATGTATTCACTAAAAAACTTTTTAAAATGATGTATATATTTACATGTGTACTAACTTATTTATAAGATGATGTAACTAATAAATTCTAAAACAATTTAACAGATATTATATTACATAAGCCTTTTAATACTTTAATAGAATCTTTAACTAATTTTAAAAAAAAAACTATATATTTTAAAAAAACAAACAATACTTTAAAAATACTTATACCATGGTTTGAAATAATTATTTTAAATATTACTTAAAAACGCTTATTTTATAATTTAAAACCAATGAAAAGCTTGTTTAATAATTTAAACGGATAATAAGTACACTTATGGAAATTATTAAAAATGCAAAGAAGCCCTTAGGTTGTCTTTCAAAGTTGGCGTTAAAAATTGCTAAACACAAGGTATTTTAAGAGTGTATCCATAGCTACCTTCTCGCTTCTAACTCTCACAACTTCCATTCACAATTTCTAAAAATTCCAAAACCAATTCATGCTGCCCCATACACCAAATAATGTGCAAACATCAACCCAAATATGTTATATACAAATATCTTCACATTTTAACCAATTTAACATACGTTAAATAAAGGGATTTTAAAGACCATTGATAGCTACTATTTTTCTTCAAACATTCACTACACTAAAGCTTCATATATTATATTATCAAACATGTAACAACAAGTCTTGGCAATGATACATGTTTTAGAGAGTTATAAGAGAGGTTATACTACATTTAATGTTGTCGCTTGATTTCCAAAGCTAGGAGGTATCCAAAATTAATAACTTGCATTGTTGTCTGTTATAACTTATATTTTAACAACAAATATATACACAGCATATACGAATTAAGTGGTGGTTTAACTCACCTAAGTCCGGTCAAACCAAAATATAGATAATCTCAGTATGAGTGCAATGGCAATGGCGACATCTCGATTAGACCCCGTATGTAAGAGATTTAAATTTTATAAGAATTCGTCCTAAAATATTAATTAATTTACTAATTACACCTCTAATTCAATCCCCTTCTTTCCCAAATTCAGTTTCAGGCCATGCATGATGTCCTGTACATGCACAATCCATGGCTGATCCTCTCTTCAATTTATCTCTCGATACTCCATGAATCAAAACACACCGCAGTTGTGAAGCCCCCACCCCGAGACTCACGCTAACAAAGGATACTATAGAGTAATATCATCTGCTAGTGCAGAGAATAGTGTTGGTTAAGAACAATTATCCATGAATTTTATTTTAAGCATGCATCGACATGTCGATATATATGCTATATATTTTTTCATCACAATGGAATTATCATATGCAATCAAGGCTTAAAACAAAATGATGGTGGCCAAAATAATAATCAAGAATAATATATAATAAATACAAATTACAGAATCACATATTATAGAATATACACAGTGGAATATAAATAGATACATGCTGATAATAATGAATAGGTATATAAAGTTGTCTACAAAAGTTCAGTCACAACAAACCATAGAATATACAATTATGATATCCCATATGTACAAATGTGCAAAATAAATGAGTCTATATTCGATATAAGACACAACAGTATATGAATATGTACGCATATACAAGACGAAGGTGGAATGAATGATAACTAGACAGCTAGAGTGAAATCCTCTCTAGAACTATCAAACTAGAGCACCTAAAATAACTTGGTCTAACCCGAGTATTATAAAATAATAAATGGGTTAGTCTAGAATATAATGAATAGATTAAGCAAGATAAGCAATGGATGTAATGTTAAATCTCAAACATGAGCACAAAAACATGAACATCCTAACAATAAGAATGTTTCACTGAACTCTAAGTGTGTAATCACATATATCAAAACCCAAAATAGCTTCTAAAAGTAAAACCTCTAAATTCATTTGGTGATAACACAAATAGTATCAAATGTAGAAATCATACTAGAGCTCTAGAAAACACATAAAAGAGGGAAATTCGCCAAAACTCCAATAATGAAATAAATTCACCTACATGCATGAAGCTCCAAGATAGATGTATAAGTCTATAAACATCAAGATAGGCATGAGACCTATATACATCGAGACAGGAACAAGTCCTAAAACTTCTAAAATAGGTATGAGACCTATAAACATCAAGATAAGTATGCGATCAATAAATATCAAGATAGGAACATGTCCTATAAACATCAAGATCGGTACGAGATCTATAAACTCCAAGATAGGTACAAATAATATAAACTCCGAGGGTGAGTTATAAACTCGTCGATAAGTGTTATATACCACCAAATAGTAAATGCATAAATAATAATTGTATGTCCTACACATACGGATTTAATTAAACACTTACTATAGGTTAGTAAACTTCACTCGTGTGTATAAATGGCTCAATAAAACAAGTGTAGGAATTAATCAGAAAAATAAACGTGAGCATTTCATACCACTCGTTTTGTTAATCCATTTAAATTGGTATCTCATTTGATCGATATCATGCAATTTTGTTAATTAACTTACTTTGAAATCCTTCTCGAAAATATTGTTTTATAAACAAGAGTATATGTGTGTGTTTGTGTGTGTATGTTGGAAATCCCTTGCATATATATATATATATATACACATACATACATATATATATATGTGTGTGTATGTTTGTTTCATAAGAAACACATTTACATTGAGCGTATGCAACAATCCGTTAAACCACTAGGTGTCCCTAATGGGACGAGTGTTGTTAATAAGAAAACTTGTCAACATCCGCAAAGCTATGTGATAAGAAAACATATTCATATAAAATAAGGCTGTCGAAAAGATTGCTTCCTTCGAAACCTACTTTTCGACCAGATTGACTTAGTCGAAACAGTTTCGGAAATTAACTTAGAAATGCTGGCAAGGAAAAGAGCATCTTACTCAAAACCCTCCTTTTATATAAGTTGAAGTCAGATATTTATCTTGAATTTCCATCCCTTTTGATCATGTCGAAAGGTTTATTCTAGCCCTTTCGACCATGTCGGAAGGTCTTCTTAACCTCTTAAAGTTGGATAGCTGCTTCCGACCTTGTTAGTTTCGTTTCTGTGGAGGTACCCATTCAAAAGGGTTTTTGACACAATTGAATGTAGGTTTATTTCGAATGGACCCCTCCTCATATGGTTGCTTGCCAACTACAGACCAGACTTCCTTCGAGACACCCCTTTCGACCAGGTCAGAAGGAATTTTATCCATTCGAAATAGATCTAGTTTGCAGTTGCCTAAGCTTTATTGAGAATATTTAATATAAGATCGTCTTGGATATTTGCAAGTTCTCTAAACTTATTAATGCCAAAACATCATCATCATCCTTGTGTGTTATGATGATTGTAGATTTCGCATATATGTTATCCAAGCCGATCTTATTGATTTTCCTAGACAAAAGGAAGTGAAGAGAATAAGATAGCATCATGTGCAATTGATCATTAGTCCAGCTAATGATTGTAATGATCTTCCTCATAATCGAAATCCTTAATCATCTGAACATCTCTCCACTATTATTAATCCAAAATGAGTTACAATTTTAGGAGTTATTCCCCAAATTGATTTAGGGTTTACAAAGAATTTTGTTGTAGCAAAGAAGTAGAAGAAAAAGAAATGAGCTTAGGATTTCAAAATACGATCCCCAGAACCAGACCCCTTAGGTCTTATTTATAGATGCAACTCGGCCCCTTTTCGCGCCAATGCTTCTTACTTAATCGAAAGGTCCTTTTATCTTCCATTTCTTTCCTTTCGATGCGGTCAAAAGGCCTCGCCTTCCTTCAATACAATCGAAAGGCTTCTCTTTCAAACCCTCTAACTCATCTTTGCGCTTCTCCTCTTTTGTTTTAGGCTTTTTGGCCTTGTCAGAAAAGTCCTTTATCTACCTTTCGCCTTTGTTAATTTTTTATTATTCATGTCCCCTGCTTTCTCTTGCATTTCTTTCGACGCCATTGGAAGGGCCACAAATGCACTTTTCTCTTCGTGTTTCTTTGTTGTTATTAGAAGTAAAGATAGGAGCTTTCGACTATGTCGATAAGTCGTTTACTTTGGCTTTGAAGATGTTGAAATATCAATAGTTTCAAAGCTGTTTGGTAGCTTCTGAATGCATGTGTAAGGATTGACGCAGAACCTTCTCCTGATGTTACTGCCTTCGACTGGTTCGAAAGGCCTAACTATGCTTTTGAAAGGGTTGTTTGGAGCAATTTGAATGAAGGGTTTCGAAAGGTTTGGCATGCATTTGAAAGATTATCCCATCCTTGTTTTTCCTATATACATGAATCCATCTACAGCGAAAGGTCGAAAATGGCGGAAGGGCGGCTTCACTTTTCTTTTTCATCTATTTTGAAACTTTTTTATCTGTTTGTCACTTGCGAGGATGCTTGGTGCCTGCGACTCCTTCGAATGCCTTCTTAATGCTTTCAAAATGTACTTTTGTGACCTTTATCGAAACCTATGCCGTAATTCCAGCAGAGCCTGATATTTTCATTAACCTTCTTTTACACTTCTATTCTTAAGTGAACTTTATAGATAACAAGCGCTGTCTTGTGAGGGTTTTCAGCGGGTACTTCCCACTAAATCCAAATGCAACATGAAAAACTCCAAAATGCGAGTTTTATTTACAAAGATATGGATGTAAGTTTTTGAAAATATTTACAAATAAAGAATTTACTTTTAAATTGATACGAATAAGTTAAATATAATTTTTTGTTATCATCATGAAATTTCAATCATTTTACACGTCAAAATGTCCAAAAAAAAATTAAGTCATCGGTATAATTAAACTCTAGTTTGGCTAGTTGTTTCAGTTGATAGCATAGTGCAACTATGAAATCGATCCTAAGTTGATTATCAAAGTTTTTCAAAGTGGTATATTTATTTCTTTTGAATAGACAATCAAGCCAAACAAGTCAAAATAGTGCTTGGATTTCAATTGCTTACTCTCTCTTTATTAGAAAACTTTATTGATATTAACAATATATACATATGCCTAATTCTGAAAAATAAGGCCATATATATCACCTATGCACTGCATTTTGGACTTACATGAGGGGGATACGTAGCATGATGAGTGAACACACAAGTGTGTACACCTATCGACTATAGGCATTATTAATAAAAAAATTATATAAATACACATAACTCAGATATACTGAGGCCAGATATACCGATCATGCTGCCTTTTAGGCTTACGTGAGAAGGGTGTTTGCACCAAAATTGGTCACAACACTCTTCGGGAGTCGTTGAAGAGATAATAGTGAAGAATGTAAATTCAAAACAGATATTATCTAACAAAAAATCTAATCAACAGTAAAGTAAATGCGTAGACAAGCGATTTATAGTGGTTCGGCGTGTTGCCTACGTCCATTGTGAAGTTCTTTGATGTTGTATTGATTCTCTTTCAATAGTTACAAGTTGTTACAGCGATCAACAGCAAGTTACAACTGGAAATTCAAAATCAACAGCTAATTGTGATGTTGGACGATGGAGATCTCGATGCGGCAGAGTCTGGGAGCTTGAGAGTCCAAAAAGATCCTTTTTCTGTTGGCTCTGGGGCTCTATTTATAGGCGTAGGATGCTGATATTTTGCTGAAAACGCGGGAGACCAATTCTGTCACGTGAGGGGGCCCACGCACCCGGCCTTAGGAAATTTGGGCCCACTTTGGCATCGATTCGAACTCCATTTGAATCAAACATAAAATCATCCAATCGAGGTTAAATTAGGTGTGGACATTCTTCAACATGAATGCAAGCTTCCGTGAAAATTTCGTGGCATTTGGATCAGTGGATTGAGAGACATGATGGATTCGAGATGGGGTTCATTGCATGGCTGTTTGGTTCGAAACCATCCATTCGAACCGATGGTTTCGAACCGTTGGTGGCACGCGCCTTCATGGTGACGTGGAGCGCAAACTTCGAACCGATCCGGTCTTCACTCCGAGTTGACCGCTTCGACTCCATGTATCTCGGCGCATTCGAACCGATGGATGACACGTCATCGTGGCTAGTTGACCCAGTGGATTTGAATGAAGCTTCACAGATGGGTTCAAACAAGGCTCCAATAATGGGTTCGAACAACTGATGCTTAGTGGATTCGAACAAGGATTCTTTGGATGGATACGAGCTTTGCAACCCCTCCATGGACATGTGGCCCACCGATACGAACTAGATGGGTTCGAGGTTGATGGATTCAAGCCGAGGCACTCCGATGGGTTCGAAGTCCATCGATTCGAAGGTGATTGGTTCGAATGGTGTTTGACGATGGGTTCGAAGACACCTACCACGATGGGTTCGAAACCAGTGCTTTCCCCTTCAAGTTGAATCAATCATAACTTGAGCGTATGAACTCGGATTGACTTGAAATTTGAGATGCTGACTTCTATGATCTTTCTTGTCGTGTCCCATCAATTGTGGCTCAATCCGGGCTTGGATAAAATTCAATGATATCCATAGCGAAACGAAGTATGACCAATCTCTGAGACGAACTGTTCTCCATTTTCGATCGACCTTTTGGTATCGCGGCTTTGCCAAAAAGCGGGATAACATTTTGCCCCCCAAAGTACGTCTTGTGGGAACATGACGTGCTTTGAATAGCTGCTATTTCTCTTTGAACAACCATTGCTCTCTTTTTTTGTTGAGACTTGTACCTTGTATCGCTGTAACCTTGCGTTGACATGATTGATTGTTGTATGATAGCACTTGGCCGTTGGCTGTCGTATTTGTAACAAGATGAGTATTCGATCCCTGTAAATGTTTAAAATCGAATATTAGTTTGACATATATGCGCATATGTTAGTTTGACCCTTGTTAACGTCGTGCGTCCACTAGTCATTGTCAGTTTGGTTTGCTATTGAATTTCTTATCGATTCTCTCCTGAACCGATTTGGAAATTTAAGCTGAGACAACGCATGATGGTTGTTTTGAACAGTCCCTTCGTATCGATCCTCTCCTGAACCGATGTAGAAGGTCCGAGGAAACGACTTTGGGTTGTGGGAATATAATACTTCGAACCGATGTGTTGGAGCATTGATGGGTTCGAAATCTTTATTCGCATGGATGGAGTACGCTTGTGCTATGATGGGTATGAAACTGACATTCGAACAGATGTGAAAGGATGGATACAAAATAGTAGTTCGTATCGATAGGAAATGATGTATACGAAATTCGTCGTTCGTATTTGTAGGTTGTGGATGGAGTTGCGAACAGGGGCTTCGAACTGATGTGCCCACCGTGCGTTTCGCATCGATGTGACTCGATGTTTTGCCGTGTGTTTCGTATCGATGAAATATGAGGTTAACTTCGAATCCACAAGGCATTTGGCAAATGGTTTCGAATGGAGATTTCGAAACGATCCACGCCTTGACTGGTTGCGACCGGTCACGTTTACCGGAAGGGGAATCGTCTCGGTCGCCCTCAAAGCTCCATATAAATAGCAGTGGGCTTGCCACTTTTTCACTTTTCACTTTTTACTCTCGCCTTGCTTTTACTGTGTTTCGCATCATTTCGAAGTTTCTGAGAAGACAACACCGTGTTACATATTCGAACCATTCAAGATCCAAGACTTTAACTCCTCGAACTCATCACTTAAACTAGGTAATTAGCCTCGAATACAAACGGCAAAGTTACTTCGAACCTATCTCTTCTTTATTGATTGCTCAGTCTCGAGATTGGCAAAACCAGATCTGGTTTGGGAAGGCTTCGAACCGATGCGTGGATTCGAGTTCGAATCGATGATGGCGGCGTCATTCTTCGTTGGATTTCGCATCGATCCCTGGAATGACTTTATGAGGGTGACATAGTTCGCACCGATTGACCATCTTTGATGGGTCCATTCGAATCGATGGTTTCGAATCCATCGGCTATCGGTTCGAAGTTCTCAACTTTGCATCGATACGGAGGGTATCGACTCGAACGTGGTCGATGTTAAGTTGAGGGTTTCCTTATCGGTTCAAACCAGTTAACCAAGGATCGATTCGAAGTCATCCTTCATTGATCGATTCGAACTTGACACCTGATCAACGATTCGAAGCGCGCCTTTCTGCATCGATTTGAAGTGACGGTAGGATGGGTTCGAATGAGTTCCCTTTGTTCGGTTCGAATCCTCTATGACGGATACCAAAGTTTGACATTTTTTAAGCATAATTCCGGCGAGCTTCATTCTTGCATATTTGGACTTGACAATCACACTGCATACTTGACCACCTTTCGAAGCTCGTCGATGGAACCATAACAACTTCTATCCAAATCAAATTCCATCATACAAACGGTTTAGTGATGACGGTCAGCGATGACGGTCATCATAACTGGGGAAATTAGCTTTGTCGTTTGCATATTTCCTTTAACTCTGTGACACTTATTCAAGTAATGCATGCACTGTACAACATACATTCATACACTTTACATTGGGGAAATGCACGAGTCCTTTGTCGTCTAACGATGGTTTCTCATGAGTTAGCTAGTCATGGAACCTTCAAGTTCGCAACAGTAGGAGATTCAAAGCACAGCTGCTCCGAGATTAGAGGTTTCAGATATTGAACCGGAGATCATTGGTCCGGCCCCGGACGAACTTCCCAATGCGTCTTTCATTGCCAATCCATCGGATTCCGTTCAATCCAATATTTCTGAAGATATGTTGGGGAGAATATGCTTAAGGCACAGCCTGTCACTGGACGATGTGTTATTGTCGGGGCCGAATGATAGACCACATAATCCACCGGAGGGATATACAGCATTTAACCGCCACGCGTGTGCGGCCGGAACGTTTCCCCCGTTCAACGAGTATATAAGGGAAGTGATGTCTTTTTTGAGGATCGCTCCATCTCAACTACACCCGAACGGATATGCTTCTGTGAACAGTTTATTCATCGTCTTCATGGAGTACCTTCATAGACCACCGATCCCGACCGAGATCAGATATCTATTTAATTTCAAAACCCGAGGTGATTACCCTTCCTTCACATTTCTGGAAGCAGTGAGGAATTGCCAAGTGGTCACTGGGTCCTGGACCAGATTGAGTTACTACAGGACGGAATGGTTCTATGTCAGATGTCCTCCGGGGTTTGCCCGGCGATGGTTATTCAGACGTGAGTGTAGCTGAGTTATCAAACAATTACTAAGGCAATTGCGGTCAAAGTGAAACTTATGTTTTTTTCCTTTTTTACAGCGACGATTCAACGACCTGAAGGCGAACAATTTAAGGAAATAGTACGAATACTCCAGGGAGTCCCGAGTGAAGATAGGGATATCGAGTCGCTTTTGACCGATAGGAATCTCCGGACTTACGGGTTGATCGAATGGGGGCAGAGCATATAGTTTGACGGGGCATTAAGGACTGTCTCGAAAAAGCGAGTCAAGCACAACAAACCCCAAGTTATTATAGCCGAGGAGGCTGATTCTGAAAGAACCCACACCGATGATGAGCCGCTGACCGAGCCTACGGATGTTGTTCAGGATGTCGCGGAGCAGAGAAAAGGCAAGGTAGTCGTCATCACGTCAACTACGAAGGGAAGATGGAAATCGGTTGTCACGGCCCGATCCTCTCCCGGAGTTAGAATTTCGAAGATGTCCCCTCCGAGAACTGAAAGTCTTTACGAAGGGCTCGCCGATATTCCAATTCCGGACTACGTGTCCCTGCAGCATGATGCCGGATTGGAAGAACTTTCAGAAACTTTAGTTTTGAGCGAGTCTTTTTCCACTGGTGTGGCAGACACAACCGGTTGGTCGGGGGGTTGCACATTCATACACATTTCACAACACTGCATAACCTTTGACTATAAACTACATGTTTCGAAAGGTGATTAATTCTATTTTATTTTGTTCTGCAGATACTATGTCTAGGCAGGGCTCGTTGTTAGGGAGTCTTCGACATGTCCGCAAGTCTTCATATCATGATTCACGCAGGCGAGAAGGGGACAGAGATTATGACCAGGGACGCTCTGGGTATTCTAGTCAGGAGAGATATGATACAGACAGAGGTTATAAGCGTCGATCTCGATCGCGTACCCCTCCTCCTCCCAGAGATCCCATTCAACCTCCTGCTCATGTCTCTCGTCCCTCTGAATCTTCACACCACATGTCCGCCTCTCAATCTTCTAGGCATGAATCCCGCCATTCTAGGAGCGAAACGATGACTGCTGCCGTTACAGAACAGCCCCCGTGGAAATTTCATGGGAGGGAGCAATCAAGCTTGCTCAGCTGAAGAGAGATTTCCCAACATCTGCTTCGACAACTACATCATTTCCCCACATTTGAAGAAAATACCGAAGGAAGCTGAGCAATTGGTACATGACTACGTACACGATTTTTACGCTCAGTACAAAGCGTTGTCGAAAGCGGCTGACAAAGCGTCGGCATTGGCTTTTGAGCTTGGGGCCACCATCGAGAGGTTGCAGGCTGAGTTAGCTCAGAAGAGCCGTATTATTGAGGTGCTGAACACTGAAGCCAAATCTTCTTGGAAATCTGAGATGGAGGCTATCAAAAAAGCCGACGAAGCCCAGGCAACGATGTATAGGATGAAACGTGAGCATTATGCCACGGTAGAGGATATGGGCCATCGAAATACCCTGGTCACTGCCGAGAGGGATGCAGCCCTAAAGGAGTTGAACGAGCTTAAGTCCAAATTTGTCGAAATCGCCAAGGATAGGGATGATGCGAATAACGCAGCCCAGGAGGCATGTGAACAAGCCGTGATTCTCCGGACTGATAGGGATGCGGCAGTAACCAAGGTCCAGGCGGTCGAGATGGAGGTTGAGGAGAGAGTTCATCAAGCGGAGGCCAGGCTGGAGGCCGATATTGAAGATTTTCTCATCACTTACAATGCCAATGTGTTGAGACACCGAAATTTGGCCTGGCTCCAAGATTACCCGGTACACCTCCGCAGCGCTTGGGGTCGATTGGTTGAGGAAGAAGAGGAAGCACATCCGGATGAATCGGTCGACCGATTTGAACTTGAAAACTGGTTGCTGACAAATGACGAGAAGAAAATCCTCCATGATGCTATTATTGGTCATGAGAAGGAGAGGATTGGTGGTCAATCTCTGGAGGTTGGAGAGGGATCAGGTGTTGAGCATCACGCCACTGTTACTGAAATCACCGCTCCATCTTCGTTAGGGCCTGTATCTGTGGTTGGTCCACAATCTGTTCCTTCTTATGACCCAGAACAACCGTGGTTATCTCCCATTCGGGAGCACGTCTCTGAGGCCGTCCAACCGTTAACGAGTCAACCTGAGGAAGGTACTTTGAACATATCTCAAGTGTGTTTCTATTAAAGCGTTTGTTTTGAAGTGATTACTAATAATTTCTTCTTATCTTTGCTTAGTGACTGGAATTGCGCCGATCGCCGCGACCCAAGAATCAAGTAAAGGGGTTAAGGCCATCACCTCAGAGACTATTGTCGTAACAGCAGTACCAACTGAGGCGGCGCAGGGGAGCGGATTATCTCTTGATGAACAAATGGTGAGCGAGCTGCTTGGTGTGCAGGGTCGCTTCTCCACAGACCTGCCGTTCATCATTGGTGACCTCCCGCCAACCTTTAGCTCTTCAATGCAGACTACGGATGCCCCCAGCCAGACCCAAGCGACCCTTGACGAGGAAATTCTGGCCGAGATCAACGCCGAAATAGAGGCTGCGGGGCAAAGTGGTAATATTGGTGGCAGCACGGCGGCGTAGAGTCCAGCACCTGTAAGGGTAGTATCATCAGGTGGCACTATCCCACCTTCCGTTGCAGGTCCAGTCCCTTCAACTCCTACGGTAGGAAGCCTTCATTTAAGTTCAAGTTCTGAGGAGGACGTGGACATTATGCCCCCGGCCGAAGAGCGGCCACCGGAGAGGAGACCCTCCAAACGAAGGATATCTGTTCCTAGTGATTTCGATGACGAACCACTGATAAGAAGGTCGAAAAAGAAGAAATAGATCGGCCTCTCAAGCAGATGTTTTGATAGATAGGAACTTGTCTTCGTTTTTTGTTAGTAAGCCGTGTATAGATGCAGGTTCGGTCCCTGCAAGTAGGAATTCTTTTTGGAAGAACTTATTTGCATGTAAGTCTTTGTCTCTAGTTAGTTGAAATAAAATTCAGTTTCTTTGTTTCAATTCTCGTATTATTTGTGCTAAATTGTTTGTAGTGTTTTGTTTTCAATCTAGTGTACTTGTGGTGTTTTTACCGTCAAGTAGGGTTCGTTTCATTTGCCAAGCCTGAGAATCTTGGTCACAAGTTGTTATCGATGAATAATTGAACTTCAAACATTACATCACCTTGGTCAGTGATTAACACTTAGCTTTTTTTTGCCCCCCAGTTTCGGGGAACAACATTTGTATTTCGGTGGTTGATCGCATTCATTGCAAATCTTTAGCACATGTCCACGTTCTGGGGACTTAGGATAATTTGAGATCGATAATCCGGTTCGTACTCCTGGAATTTGTGAGTTATCGATATCTGTAACACGGTTCGCATTCCGGGAACCTGGAATTGACGTTTGTACTCCGCTTCACGCTCCAGGAACTCGGAGTTAGTATTGATACTTCGGTTCGCACTTCGGGAACTTTGACGTAGTATTTGTTCTCCAATCCGTACTCTGGGAATTTGGAGTTAACATGTATGTTTGGGTTCGCGCTCTGGGAACGAGTTATCGAATGTTTATACTCCAATTCACGCTCTGGGAAGTTGGAGTCCGTTCACGCTCTGGGAACGAGTTATCGAATGTTTATACTCCAATTCACGCTCTGGGAAGTTGGAGTCCGTTCGCACTCCAGGAACGAATTATTGAATGTTTATACTCCAATTCACGCTCTGGGAATTTGGAGTCCGTTCGCGCTCGGGGAACGAGTTGTTGAATGTTTATACTCCAATTCACACTCTGGGAAGTTGGAGTCCGTTCGCGCTCTGGGAACGAGTTGTTGAATGTTTATACTCCAATGCACGCTCTGGGAAGTTGGAGTCCGTTCGCGCTCTGGGAACGAGTTATCGAATGTTTATACTCCAATTCACGCTCTGGGAAGTTGGAGTCCATTCGCACTCCGGGAACGAATTATTGAATGTTTATACTCCAATTCATGCTTTAGGAATTTGGAGTCCGTTCGCGCTCTGGGAACGAGTTGTTGAATGTTTATACACCAATTCACGCTCTGGGAAGTTGGAGTCCGTTCCCGCTCTGGGAACGAGTTATTGAATGTTTATACTCCAATTCACGCTCTGGGAAGTTGGAGTCCGTTCGCGCTCTGGGTACTAGTTATCGAATGTTTATACTCCAATTCACGCTCTGGGAAGTTGGAGTACGTTCACACTCCGGGAACGAATTATTGAATGTTTATACTCCAATTCACGCTCTGGGAATTTGGAGTCCGTTCGCGCTCTGGGAACGAGTTGTTGAATGTTTATACTCCAATTCACGCTCTGGGAAGTTGGAGTCCGTTCGCGCTCTGGGAACGAGTTGTTGAATGTTTATACTCCAATTCACGCTCTGGGAAGTTGGAGTCCGTTCGCGCTCTGGGAACGAGATATTGAATGGACTGTCGTGTGTTGGTCCAGTTCAGCCTTTTGATGTGTTGGCTTGCCCCCGCGCTGGGGTTTCACTTAGTGAGTGGCCGGTCGTATCACAGTCACTCGCTATTTGAATAAATTCCATTGTTTGATGGAACTTAGCTCTTCGTGTATCGTGATTGTTGAACGTTATATTCGATGAATCACAGCTCTAGCTTGAAGAGATAGTATTTTATTGCTGAAATAAGAAAATATGGCAAAGTCAGTGCCTTATTGCAAATTCAAATTTCAGAATGTAAAGGAAATTGCAAAGTATTTATAGATTGAATGAGCCTGTCATGTGTGACAGTGACGAGGATCTTCGTCGTTCCAGGCTCCTGAGTAAGCTGGTCCGCCACTGATGGCGTTTATCACCAATCTTCCACGGGGACAAGTCGAGTCCTCTTGTCTCGGTCGATTGGGTTCATTGTTTTGATTTGATGGGCCCGCTTCTCTGGGCTGTGGCGTCCGCACAAATTGTTCCAGCTTCCTTTCTCTGATCAGTTTTTCAACGAGATCATGTAAGTGACGACACTCGTTCGTATTGTGCCCGTAGCTTTCATGGAACCTGCAAAACTTTCCCGTCTGGATTTGTCTCTCTGACGACGGTCTTGGTGCAAGTTTTTGATATTGAACCGTATCACAGGTTTGTAAGTACAAGTCCTCCAGTGATGTATTCAGATGAGTGTAACTGTCAAACATTGGGCTCTTGCGCTGCGGGCCAGGATTTTGATCTCGTTTCCTAGTTTGATTCACGCTCTCTCTTCGCCGAGCTTGTTTGTTTCTAACGTTCAACTGAACTTTTCCGGAGCTCTCACCGGACTGTTTGATTGCAACATTGCTTTGGATCCCTTCCGTACTTGGCCCGGCATCGGTTTTCTTCCTAGACTGTTTCGCATCTTCTCGTCTCAGGAATTGAGCCGCTTTGGCATGGAAACGGTCCAACGATGCGGGTGGTTTTTCAGCTAACCAGTTGCCAAACTCAGAATCAGGGTCGATCCCTTTAGTCAACGCCATAAGGATGGAGTTATCGTTTGGATTGCTGATCTCCACACATGCAGTATGGAATCTCTCCAAGTATTTCCTGAGCGTCTCTCCAGGAGCTTGGGTGACGCTGCACAGAGTGTTGACATATTTTGGCCTTGCGACGTGCATGCGGAATTGTTCGACGAATTTTGTGGCTAACTGGTCGAATGAAGAGATGGATCGAGGTGGCAGTCGGGTGAACCACATGGTAGCGATGCCCCCCAAGGATATGGGGAAACTACGACATTTCACTGCATCGTTAGCCCTGGCAGCAGTCATTGACCATTCATATTTTAGAATATGTTGGTTGGGGTCGGAGTTTCCCTCGTACATGGGTAGAGTTGGCATTTGGAATCGCCGTGGGGCTTCGGCAGTAAGGATATCGTCCGTAAAAGGAGTGTGGCTTCGGGAGACTCCCCAATCGTCACTTGTGAATCCCTGGCTTTCACGGATCATCTGACGTATCATAGTTGAAAGATCTGGCCTTTGCGCCGGAGTACGATCACGTTCCATGCTTTGGGTTTGAACCGGATATCATCGACGGTCCAAGTCTTGCCTCCTTGGCTCATAGTCCTCTGGGACGTACGGTTCAGGAGTACGCCCGCTATGATGACGGTCCAGGTCCGACTGATCTTGGGCGTCGACCCCTGGTTCAGCCGCAACGTTAGTGGTGCGGTATTCTGCGGTGTGGTGAGGAACGGCACCTCCTCGGGAGGAGGGTCCGGTTTGGAAACTGGCTGACGGACCAACTCTGAGTTATCCAACGGTCAGTGCCGGTTGATTTCCAACGGGTGGCATACGACTCCATCTAGCCGGGGTCGTGGAGGCCGGTTATGATAATCAGAGGATGAAGAACTTTCGCTGGAGGAGCGAGAAGCATGGTCTCTTGTGGATCTCTTCCGTTTCTGGCGATCCAGCTTGTTGATTAGCTCAGCGTTAGCGCGTAGCTGTTCTTCTAGTTGTTGCCGACTCTGGGTCAGCTCTTGGAGTAGCAACTGCAACTCTTGTCGGGTAACCGGACCTGACGGTTCCGAGTTCCCAGCAACATCTTGATTAGATGAAGGTAGTGGGGCAGGATTCTGTCTTCCTGCTCTTCTTGGTTGACAGCGTTTGAGGTGGTTCTTGTGCTAACCATCTCGAAAGCTGAATTCCTTTCCTAGACTTTGTGCAAATCTGAATAGAAGGGAAGGAAGTTGGATTTGATGACCTGGATCTCTCTCTTAGATTTATTCAATCCGGTATTGATGAAAGATCCAAAGAGCAGGAGAAAATCTGGGTTTTCTCAGTGAAAGCACCAAAGTGTTTGCACCAAAATTGGTCACAACACTCTTCGGGAGTCGTTGAAGAGATAATAGTGAAGAATGTAAATTCAAAACAGATATTACCTAACAAAAACTCCAATCAACAGTAAAGTAAATGCGCAGACAAGCGATTTATAGTGGTTCGGCATGTTGCCTACGTCCACTGTAAAGTTCTTTGATGTTTTATTGATTCTCTTTCAATAGTTACAAGTTGTTACAGCGATCAACAGCAAGTTACAACTGGAAATTCGAAATCAACAGCTAATTGTGATGTTGGATGATGAAGATCTCGATCCGGCAGAGTCTGGGCGCTTGAGAGTCCAAAAAGATCCTTTTTCTATTGGCTCTGGGGCTCTATTTATAGGCGTAGGATGCTGATATTTCGCTGAAAACCCGGGAGACCAATTCTGGCACGTGAGGGGGCCCATGCGCCCGGCCTTAGGAAATTTGGGCCCACTTTGGCATCGATTCGAACTCCATTTGAATCAAACATAAAATCATCCAATCGAGGTTAAATTAGGTGTGGACATTCTTCAACATGAATGCAAGCTTCCGTGAAAATTTCGTGGCATTTGGATCAATGGATTGAGAGACATGATGGATTCGAGATGGGGTTCATCGCGTGGCTATTTGGTTCGAAACCATCCATTCGAACCGATGGTTTCGAACCGATGGTGGCACGCGCCTTCGTGGTGACGTGGAGCGCAAACTTCGAACTGATCCGGTCTTCACTCCGAGTTGACCGCTTTGACTCCATGTATCTCGGCGCATTCGAACCGATGGATGGAACGTCATCGTGGCTAGTTGACCCAGTGGATTCGAATGAAGCTTCACAGATGGGTTCGAACAAGGCTCCAATAATGGGTTCGAACAACTGATGCTTAGTGGATTCGAACAAGGATTCTTTGGATGGATACAAGCTTTGCAACCCCTCCATGGACATGTGGCCCACTGATACGAACTAGATGGGTTCGAGGTTGATGGATTCGAGCCGAGGCACTCCGATGGGTTCAAAGTCCATCGATTCGAAGGTGATCGGTTCGAATGGTGTTTGACGATGGGTTTGAAGACACCTACCACGATGGGTTCGAAACCAGTGCTTTCCCCTTCAAGTTGAATCGATCATAACTTGAGCATATGAACTCGGATTGACTTGAAATTTGAGATGCTGACTTCTATGATCTTTCTTGTCGTGTCCCATCAATTGTGGCTCAATCCGGGCTTGGAAAAAATTCAATGATATCCATAGCGAAACGAAGTATGACCAATCTCTGAGACGAACTATTCTTCGTTTTCGATCGACCTTTTGGTATCGTGGCTTTGCCAAAAAGCGGGATAACAAAGGGTATAGAGCATAGCGAGCATACACACTCGCGTGTGAACACATGACTCTAGGTGTTTCGTATTTTCGCAAAAACCATTTTTTATGTTTTATATGTTTGTTCTCTTTTTTTAAAAGAGAGTTTTACAATATCATGTTACCAACACTTAACTTAGAAGATTTAAAACGTTATCACTTTTACTTTAAATCACCACTTATTTAAATAGAGATTACAACTAGGATAACTTCATAATTATCACCTATGAACCTTCCTATATACCAGATAAACCATCATTACTTGTAATCAAACTTTATTTTTAATTTATTTTAAGACAAATAAATTTTCAAAGATATCAATTTAATAACCAAAATTCTATACTTATCATCTAGTATTTCCTTAAAAGTAAATCAATATTCTAAAAGAAAAAAATTAGGATTTTTTTTTGTTTTGAGTTTTGGAAAGAAAATGCAAAAAATAAACCATAAAAAATCAAAAATGCACATGAAACTCCCTCCACACTTGGTTTTGACCGTGTCTCCACAATCAATCGATGTGAAAGGAGAAAAATAAAATAAAATGAAAATATGACCTATATTTACATGAAAATGAAACGATTATGATTTACTAGGCATCAAAAAAATATCGTTAAAGAGTAAATGAAATGGTCTTCCATAGACCGATTCATTTGTCTCGTCAAATGTGAGAGACATAGCATAAGCACAGAATACCAAACCACAAAAGATTTCAAAGTTGAATGTTGATTTGAAAAAAAAACGATTATTGTTTTATTAAAAAACATATGAGTTGTTTTATTCTCGATGATTTTTGGGGTAGATAGAACAATTGGTTTAAGTTTAAGTTTATTTTCACCAAATTTAAATTCAAACTCATCATTGATAAATTCTTCAAAATTATTGATTTCAAAATCAAAATGGTGATTTAAATCCAACGCATCAGAATTCAACGACTTATCTTCAAAAAGTCCAAAAAAACTTGTGCTCATTAAAATCATCTTTCTTTACTGAATTGTTAACAACTTCATTGCATGCATCAACTTCAAAATCTAAAATTGTTGCGCTCAATTTTTCAAAATCAGAAAAATGAAGATCAAATTTTTAATTTGGTTCCACACCCTCAAAATAATTGAAATCGAACGCAATTACCGCATTTTCAATAACCTCATTAAGATTGTCTTTTTCAATTTCAAAAGTCGTTATTTAAAAATCGTCAATTTTGTCAAAAGGTGATTTATTATTTGACTCGTCACACATTGGGATTTGATTTTTTTTCTCACTTTATTTCATACATGCTTAAAACAACAAATCCATGTGATTTTCGTAAATTTCTTCCATTTGCTTAAAAAATCTAATTTATAACTATTGATTTGACAATTTTCAATTTGAGAGTAAAAAGTTTCACCATCATTGAAACAACTCCCATTGCCGAAATCATTTAAACAGTTGTTTCCATTTTCGTTTTGATTTTGAAATACATTTTGGAGTTCGAAGTTGAATAGGCATGGATTATAATCAAAATCATTTGAATTTTGAAGTGAATTCATATTTTGATTATTTTGAAATCCTTGACTTAAGTTATTGCACAGATTACTTGAATTATTTATCATTTGATTTCGTGTTTAATTAAAGGCCAATTCGTTTTAATACTAATTTCAAGAGTAGAGGGTTGTTTATCATGTTGAAAATTTTTTGGTGTAAAATTCGGATTGTTTGTATAATAGTTGTTATTAAAATATCCATAAGATTTTGATGTGAAACTATATGGATTATATTGATTTTCACAACTATTTTAAAATTCTTGCGAGTAGGGAAATTCAGACTTTTTCAAAATCTTTTTTTTATAAAGGAAAAATATTTAGCAATTTTTTTTTTCAAAAGAGAGATTTGATTTTTGTTTTGTTTTTTTTTGGATTTTCAAAATTCTTTTTTATATGTTTCTGTTTTTTTCTTTTATTCTAAAAACTAACTTAATTTTTTTTTGATTGGAAAAAAATTTAAAGGAAAAGATTAAAAAACTAAGTTAAGTAAAATGTAAATTTGTTTTCGTATTGTATTTTTTTTTAAATATGCACGAACTAATGCAACTAAATGAATGCAAACACTTAGTTACAAATTTTTCTATCCTATGTAGCTCCTAACCCAAAATTGTATGATCACACTTTGTGCTAATTCAACAAGATAGTTCTTAACTAGATAACAGACAGGAGTTATCGGTGCACCACGAATTACCTAGTAATGCAACCGAAGGTTTAAGTACCTTCATAGAAACAATCAGTATAATATTTACGAATCACCATAATATTTGTAACTAATTATAGCTCTGTCTTTATCTAGGCACCAAAAAAATAAATTGTTCAAAGAAGACAACTTTCAAGATACAATTAAGCCCTAGGTGAGCCCGCGACACCCTTAAGTCAAGTGTTTAATCGTTATTATTAGCAAATTCTAATATGAAATGCAATTTGTGGGTCAATGAAGAGGTGATGAAATCACTCACCTTATGTGGATTTAGGTGTTGCCTTTAGAAAAGAAAATAAAATGAGAGGAATGCAGATAGAAATTAAACGTGAATTAACAATGCAATTACGAATGAGATTTTTTTTTTTTTTTGCTTTTGAAATTTTTGTTTTTTTTAAATGCAAGCAATCAACAATGTAAAACAAAAAAATGACGGATAAGGGCATGATACCAGAGCGTTCATAATTATTATTTTTTAGTAGTGATATTTTATTTTAAAAGCAAACTAAGAAGATTATGCCAGCAACTCATTTTTATTTTATTTTTTCTTTGATTTCTGCTTTTGCAACTTGAAAATTTGAACAATAGAAGATAATTTAAAACAACAAAACCCAAGGCAAAAGAAAATTGAAACAAAGAAAATCCTCCCCTTTTTGTAGAAAACTCAAAAGAAAATTGAAAGAGGAAAACTAAACAAAGCTTTTAAAAAATATATGTACTCGGCCTGTTTGGAAACAAGCCCAATTCCTTCTTTAATTCACATATTATAAAACAAAGTTTATCACTCTTGTTAATATCCAAATGAACACATTACGAATATCAAATTCCTGAAATTCGAAATCAAATTCCTGAAATCAACATTCAATTCTCGCCTGTCATGAATTCATCGCGTTCAGGCGATTCCCCATTTTTGTGAAAGTGGATTTTGGATTTTGAGGCAGTGGTAGGTTTAGGGTTAGGAGGAGGAGTTCGCGCTGATGAAGTTGCAGGAATTGGTCACGGTGTATGTTGCAGCAGGGAATGGGATGTGGCCGAAGTGCAAAGTGAATTGCTGGCGACTGTAGGATAGTTCAAGTAGAGGCAGGCTGATTGTAGTACAATCAGGTTGTTTGAAGCAGCAGTATGGTAGAAGTATGGGGATTTGAACAGTGAAAATGACTTGTATACAATTGAATAATGAAAAAGGCAAAAGCAAGGGACTTTGTTTTAGGCTACGGCAGTTCAAGGATGTATGTATGGGTATGTTTGAGGAGGACTTCAGTAGTTATTGTATGGTATAGGCAGCAGTATGGCAGAGGGTGACATGAGGAAGCACAGCAGTTATGGGGAGTTGGCAGTTTGATAAATGGTTTAGGGAAATGGTTTGTGCAGTATGGTGGCAGATATGGTTGCTGGAATTGGTGGTTTGTTAAGCTTAAATAAGTATGGCAGTTGATAGGAAAATATAGGCGGTAGTAATGATAGTATGAAGTGTTGAATGACAGTTTTATGTTGGGAAGTCTGGAGTAGTGGGATGTTTGTGATGAAGTTGGCACTATTGTACCGCAAAGCTTGGATGTTTATGAGTCAGCAGTGCTAACGGAGGCAGTTGAATTGGTTGGATAGATGGCAGTGGTTGGTTGATGATGTGGTAGGGGTAACATGATCAGAATAGTGAGATGTTTGTGAATGGTTGTAGTAAAGCAGTAGAGGAGTGTGATAGAAGATTGAGAGTTGCTGATTAGGAAATGTAGTAGTTGTCAGCAGAGGTTCAGGCAATGTGGTTGTGGTGTACGTTGAAGAGCACTGTCGGGTAAAGGTTGGAGAGGTTTGCAGTTGGTTTATAGGCAGTGATGAAGTTGTTCAGAGAGGATGGCAAAGGATGGTTTTTTTTGGGTTGTGATGCAGTGCATAGTTTGTAGGTTAAGTGAGATGGTGGTGGATATGGCAGGGGGTGGTTGATATGTACAAGTTGATATGGGGAGGTGTAGTGGAGTTGTATGTATGAAGTGGATATGTAGGAAGTGTGTATTTGATGTGCACAGTGCAGTGAGGTGAGGTGACAGAGAGTTGATAGAAGTAGGCAAATGTATGCAGTGATGTTTCAGGGTGGTGTATGCTTGTTTGGCAGTTGGTAGGGTAGTTTTGATGGATGTAGCTGGTTGGAGGTTGTATATGTATGGTGTGATTGGTTATTCAGGCAAGTGAATGTGTTCAGGCAAGATGGGTATGATGGTGTAGATGGACGACTTTGCGGTTGGTTGTGTTGTTGTGATAAGGTAGAGCACTGTTTTGTTTGAGGCAGGGGATATAGTTTGTATGCAGTGGATGATCTTGTAGTGGTATGGATGTTTGAGTGGATGTTAGGATATCAGCATATGGATGTTTGAGTGGGTAGTATTTGTAAACGCACAGTGACAGTGGAGGGTTGTATATGGTGGCAGCTTGTTTTTGTGTGGGTGAAATGTAATGAAAACCAAAATAAAATGAAATGTAATTACAAATGTAATAGGAAATGAAATGGAATATAAAAAATTCAAATGAAATTATGTGTTATATTACGACCTCTCACACTAAAGTCAAATCACTTAACCACTGGGACAATGTTGCTTATATATATGTGTGTGTGTGTATATAAAGTGCAAATGCAATGGAAACAAGAAAACAAGATCCACACAAACCAATGAACATACAAATCAAACAACAAACACACAACACAATATGCGTGTGTATGTGTGTGTGTGTGTGTTTCAAATTGCAATTCAACACACAAAATTAAAACAAAATAAAATCAAACAAAAGTAACAAAAAGAATAGAATTAAAAATCAAGTCTATTCCTTGGCCACGACGCGAAAAACTTGTTGGATCGACGATTTTTATGTTGAATTAGAAAATCACCAAAAAAACTGTAATAAAAATAACCGTAAACGCATGACATAAAATTAAGACGTGGTGAGTACGAGTCGATCTGTAAGGAATTGAAGCGATTCTTAGTCCTACTCAATCAAATTAACCAGGAGGTTGAAGTTGTTTAAGCTAAAAAATGTAAAAAAAATAACAACAAAAGAAAGCGAATAAAAATATGAGAGTAAAAGGCAATTTCGAGGCAAATCTCTACTCATGATTATATAAATCAACAAAATGAAATTATGATCTCTCTTTTTGGTCATTAGTGAATTCAGTTGATGTGTTTATCATAAGTACGGCATATTTGTGCTATTAATTAGCTCAATTTAAACCGTTAAACTATAACACATCCACCAAACCACTTGTCAACTCTCATGAAAATGATAATGAAGTTAAAAATAAAATCTATTCTAAGCATATTCTATTTACTATTGATTAATTGTATAGACCATCAAATTTTGATTTTAAAATCCACTTCATTACCAACATTATATGTAGATGAAGAGATAATTTGTGATTATATTTGTTTAAGTATTGCCTATTTGCTGTCAATAACATAGGCTATCCAATTCAAAATTAAACAACAAAAATTTTACCATATCAAACATTCCATTAAGCTCAAAAGGAGATCATAAATTAACAAATATGTTAAATCTACATGATTAAGAGAGCTTCATTACACCTAAATTGGAGGGGTTTAGCTTCTCATATTTGTTAGTATTTCAGCAAATGTAGATTGCAACATAGAACAAAAACAAAAGGAAAAAGAGAACTAACTAAATTGCATGCAAATAAATCTAATCTACTTGCATGAAATAAAACTATACTAATTGCATAAAGTAAAGAACAAGAATTAAAAGAGCATGAAATTAAATTGCATAAGAATAAATTACATGAAGAAAAGGAAAACAATCCATTAAAAAGAAAAGGAGAGTTTATGTTTACAATTTATGGCCACCACTAAACTAATAGAAGGTGGTGCTAAGAGCTCATTACATGAATCACAAGTTGTATTTATACATGCTTAAAACCTTAATACATATTTTAGGGAACTACCCAAATTGCCCTTGAGAAACATGGCCACAAAGTTACATTAGCTTTTAGTTAATCATCCATTAAGTGTGTATGTAAACTTAATCCTCACTAACATATGCATTAGCTCCTAATTATAGATCATGGTAAGTGGGTAGGTGAGGTCCTCCATGTTGCATGAATTGATTTATTTCCATCTTCATTTGTCTTCGTTCACTTGTGCATGCATGAATATATGAAGCCTCTTCCAATGTTTACTCAAATTCCTACGAAAAAACAGTTAACAGTCCAAGTAAATTTTCTCAAATGAAATCATACACAAAAATGACCATTTTGTCCCCATATGAAGATGAATAAATGATGATTTGAAAATAATTTGAATTTTGCTTTAAACATGCAAAAACCCCCAAATGTGCTCATTTACTAAATAAAAATAGATTAAACATGGAAGTAAAAATATGCACATTTATGTGCACATCAGGTAGTCTAACAAACAAATAGCCACTAGCCTAATAAACAAACAGATTAGCTATGCGAATTTACCTGACAAACAAATAGGTAAACATTGTTTAACAGCATACGAAAATACTGATAAGCTACAATATAAGCTCTATCCCAGAAACAAAAGGGCAGTAGAGTTATACCAGAACAGACCTAACAAACAAATAGGCTTGACTATCCAAATCTAAAAATGTATCGACTCTCAGATCGATGAAAAATTAGTTGTTTCTCTCAGGGATCTATCGATCTAAAAAGCGAAATTTGAACACCCTAGGATAATACAACTTTAAAGTGTTGACTGTCACTCAATCAATCACAAGAATCTAGCTAACTCTCATATACTGGATAGTAAATCGAAGTATTTAGTAACTAGTAATTTTCACTCAAACTCTATTTAACAAATTATAATAGTAAATGAAGGAATTGTACAAAAAGTCTCGTACCAATCCGACAGTTCAATCAATTACCAAAATTCTTTATTTCATATAAAATCACAAATTCCAATAAATTTCGAAATCCATAATAAATGAGATAAGTTTTAAATAAATTTTATTTTCATAAAATAAATGGTACAGGTAAATTCACTCTATTAATTTGTTTTAAATTTGTATTCGTATTTGCATATAATATGTATCATATCTTTTAGAGTTTAGATATATTTGATTTTAATTTATTTTAAATATACTTATTTATATTTCAATTATAAATTACTTAAGTTGGCATAAATATAGAGTTAAATAGATTTGAGTACAGGTTCATATATGCACAAGAAATGAAATGTTGAGAATCATAGTAAATTATATATAGAATAGCAACAAACTAAATTAACAAAGGTAACACAAATAAGCAGAGCGCAAGGACAAATAAACAGACATTTGTTATACATAGTTGTATTGGCAATTCATTACATCATCCCCTAATTTTCGAAATTTTCAAAGCATAAATGCTTTGTTAAGTGAAAGCAAAGACAATGAAGTACATATACTAATGTGAATGCAAGTAAACTTATGGATATTCACAATGTGGTGTCAAGTTAAGGCTACTAAAAATAGTTACAAGTTAGGAATTATTTAAGTTTCAAAACAAATTGCAAGTTGTCAGGCCAATTTCAAAAATTCAAGGTAGGGGTGAATTGTGGTGTGAAAGCAAAGTACAGTGATCAAAGGAAAGTACACTTTAAAATATATATTTAGTTAGACAATGCATTTCCAATTCCTTACCTAGCATGGACGAAAATTAATGTATAACCAAGGCAGCTCATTTTTTTTCAAAAGTATGAAGGCAAGAATACTTGCTGGTATAACTATTCATCAAGACTAAGACCCTAAAAAAAAAAATAGGAAAATTAAGTGTAGGCATTCCTAGCTTATATATATATATATATATATATATATATATATATATATTGAAAGTGACTACTGTGTAGCTAGCTATCACTTAGGATCGTGTAATATGGAATATAATTAAATCTAAATGCGGAAACAGATGATAATAGAAAAGTAAATGAAAATGAGCACTCCAGAAATTTTTATACTGGTTCGAACTTTCCGTTCTACGTCCAGTCCCAGACTCCTTCTAGAATTTCACTAACAACAATCCTCACTTAACCCAGAAGAATAGGTTTACAACACCTGTACAATAGAATAGGATTTCGATGTCTCAACGGCCGAAGAGGACTTCACTTGTCTGAATAGCAAAACATGACTTCAACTTATACAAAGAGTATTTGACACAGTGTGTTCTTGATAACATGGATTTGTCTCTTGATAGTATAACCTTCCTATAATCTTCTCCTTTTGATATATATATATATATATATATATATATATATATATATATATATATATATATATATATATATATATATATTTGTGTGTGTGTGTGTGTGAAGAATATGGAAGTAAATTAATGATTTTGTATGAACTTAAATGAACAAAAGTGTTAGAATCAAAGTAGTATAAGAATAGAAAGAGTTAGATCAATTAGGTGAATAAAACCGATGATTCTAACATGTTTATATATAGTACAAAGAGATGCAATTGTTCATGAATAGTTATCATGAAAGTATATGGACATATCTATTGATAAAAAGTTGTATCTCTTCATGGAAATGAAATTTCTATTCAAAAATATTGCCGTTGTAAGAATTCAGACGTCTGAAAATTAGGATTCAGACGTCTGAAATTGTTAACATGCAAACCAGAAAGGAAATAGGTCATTTTTGACCTGATTCATACGTCTGAAATTTCCAATTCAGACGTCTGAAAATTGTTAGAAAATTCAAATTTGATTACAGATTCAGACGTCTTAAATGGTCAATTCAAACGTCTGAATTTGACCTGAAAATTCAAATATGCTCTATGCATATGTGTATGTGCACGTGTCGACATATATATCCAAAGGAGAGATTTTAACATCATTTTAATTCTAAACAACGACTCAATACAACATATATGAAGTATGAATTTCATTTGAATCCGGTCTTGTAGTTATTCCTGCAAAAACAAGTTAGCATAGAAAATTCAACGTATATAGTTGTCGTAGTTAAAATATCATAAGTATGAAACGTCGTAGACGAGGTTTCAACATTCTCCCCCCTTTTGACGATGACAACTATATATAATACAAGAAAAATATATATATGTATACTCCCCCTATTTAAAAGCTCCCCCTGTCAAAAAAGCAGGATAGAATAAATAGACAATTTCAACACCTTCTCCCCCTTTGACGTCTCAAAAAGGGAAAATATGAACATATGATAAAGCAAAGTGGAGTATTCAAAGCATAATACAAACTAGCAGGTAATAAAGGAGTTCATGACAGAAAAAGAAATAACAAACAACGAAATAGTTCAAAACAAACTTATTATTATCAAAGGAATCTAAAATCTAGTGCTTGAATCACTTCCTACATCATCATCATCATCTTCATCTTCACCATTGTATTCCTCGAGCGTGATGACCATTGAAATGAAGCGGGGTTGAAAACTTCGGTACATGATGAGGTGGAGCAACCAACACGTTCCCAAATTTTTTTGAGGAAGCCACGAATGGAATTAAAATGTTTTTCAGTTTTCTTTTCAAGATTGACCATTCGACTTCTAAGCTTTGCTTGGTTTTAGGAAAGAGTGACCAAAGCATTCCTTGAGCTAGAGTTGGGAAAAGAAATTACTATATCATCATTGTCTTCTGCTTCTATTGGAGGAGCATAATGAACACGTTGAGCATGATGAACATGTTGACGAGGTTGGGGTTGGTTTTGATCACGATTGGCAACCCATTATTAAAATGAAATATATGCCAAACTTAATGGTTGTTTTGGCAAAGCCATAAGACCCAAAGTCTTTGATCCAAGCTCTTTGATCGCCGTGAATTCGGAATCAGGAAAAGGAATGTTAAAATTTTGGAGAATCTTCATTATATAAGCACCATAATGAAAGGTCTTATAGCGCCTTCGACGATTAACATCCATGAATTCTTTCAAAATCACTTGAGCCCAATTGATATGTTGACCGGAATAGATAACATAAATGGCTTGGAAGTTTCTTTCGTTAACAATTTCATAACTTCCTGTCCGTGGAATAACGGAGCGAATCAAAGCTTCGTGGAGGATACGAGCTTGTGGGCGGAGTTGAATGGAAGTAAGTCTAGTAATGTCATTATTCAAAAATTGATGTGATACCTCGTCTCTATCATCTAAGTTTAAAGAAACATCAATTTCAACTAAATCATTTCCCGTTGATGGACATTGAAGAATTTCACCAAGTCTAGCAAGTGGTAAATAGATTTTAACTCCACAAACTAATGTCCATATACAATCGTTGCGATTGTGAGGAGTATGATGGTCCAAATTCATATTAGCATAGAACAATTTGACCAAAAGATGACTGATTTTGATATTATTTGCAGCAAAGGAGACAATAGATTCTAACCCATTTGCTCACGACTTGGTGAATCCGATAAGCGTCGAATTCTTCAAATTTTATGAAAGCGCCTGGAAAGAAGTTAGATCTACTCATTTGATCAAATCGTTGTCTTGCTTGCTCATTCCATAGCAATTGATCTATGTTTGGGGTAGATGTTGAAGTAGATGGCCTGGATCTCTTTTGTTTTGGAGCCATTTGTGAATTTGGGGAAAAAATATTTGATTTTTTTTAATGGAGGAAGACTGAAAAAGAAGATGAAGAGTGAAGATAAAAGAAAGGTAAGGGTTGAATAAGGGGGTAGTTACATTGAAAAACGTGCAAAAGCAATTCAATTTTGGAAAGCCAGCAGATTTCAGACGTCTGAAATATCCAATTCAGACGTTTAAATCGAAGAAAATCGAGTCAGAAAGAAATTAGTTCATTTTAGGCTATATTTAGACGTCTGAATTTGTTGTTTCAGACGTCTGAAACTGAAGAAAAAATTCTTCTTCAATAATATTTATACGTCTGAAACATCTACTTTAGACGTCAGAAAGATGTTTTTAAACATATTTCAGATCTTTTAAAAAAAAAATGAACAAAAGAAATAGATCATATTAATACTTGAATTATTTATAGAATACAATTACGATCATTCAAAAAAATATATAGATAAATGAAATCATTAGTTCGAATCATTTGGAGTCTTTCACTCTTCCGGTTCAATCTTGGTTATCTCAGTGCATGGTTGCAATGGAGACCAATATGGTTGACGTTCCCAAGAGTTTGGAGAAACCGGAGGACACTGTGGACTAGGCTCCCATGGATTCGAAGCTGAAGTTTGAACTACATCTTTCTTTGGGGATGTACCGCAAAATCTTAACACCACTTGTTCAAGTTGTTTCTTTCTGTTCGAAATACATCTCCCGTTGCGAATCCAACTGTTCTTTCTGGTAATGATGAATGTCGGCTATTTTTTCTTTAGTTGATGGAGAACTGAAGAAAAGAAATCGTTGAGATTTCTTATTTTCTGGAGTATAACCAGATGGTTCGTAAGAAGGATGATGCCCAGCCGGTTCACATGGTGTTGGAGTAGCCAATATTTCGATGGAAGATGTAGAATATGATGAGGGAGAGTTATCAGAGTTGTTGTTTGAAACCATGGAGAGAAGGAGAAAAAACATGTTGAATTCCACAATTATAATTCTTTGGTAAAAAAAAGAACAGAATTTGTGAATAAAAGAAAGTAAAAAGTTTAAAAATAGAATTTTATTTAAAAAAAAATTGTGGCTGAAAGTTTTAAAAAGTAGTATACGCATATTTAAAGGCAAAGAAAACAAGAGGTTTAATTTAAAGTTAGTTTTAGTTACCTAAGAGATAATAGTTTTGAAGTGTAAAGATAAGCAAAATCATTAATATGTCATAGAAAAATATCAATTTTTTTTAAGTGAGACGATACCAAGCTCTCGTCTGAGTTTGATAAAAACATTTTCTAAAAGAGGTTTTGTAAAAATATCAGCAAATTGATTTTCAGAAGAAACAAAATCCAAATTTATTGTTCCTTTTTCAACATTATCATGAAAAAAATGACGACGAATGTCAATATGTTTTGTTCGTGAATAATTGATAGGATTTTTAGATAAGTTAGTAGCACTAGAATTGTCACAATATATAGTTGAATTTGATAAGTTAATATTGAAGTCTCTAAGTGTCTTGCATACAGATTTCTTGAGCACAAGCCAAGGTAGCAGAAATATATTCTGCTTCACGTGTCGAGAGAAAAACCCGGTTTTGTTTCTTACTAAACCAAGATACGAGTGATTTTCCAATAAAATGGCACGTGCCACTTGTGCTTTTTCGATCTGTTCGAGAACCAACAAAGTCAGCATCACTATATGAAACTAACTCGAATGGACATTCTTTAGGATAGAACAGACCGAAATCCTTGGTGTTCGTGAGATGACGTAATATATGTTTCAAGGTTCTTAAATGTGATTCCTTTGGGTTGGCCTGAAATCTAGCACACAAACATACACTCATCATTATGTCAGGTCGACTTGCCGTTAAATATAGTAATGATCCAATCATACTTTGGTATAATTTTTGGTCAACACTTTTGCCACTGTCATCTTTTTCAAGATGTGTTGTTGTACTCATTGGAGTCGGTTTGGCAGAAGTATTTTCCATCCCGAATCGTTCGATTAAATTATCACAATATTTTTCTTGATTAATGAAAATCCCGTTTTGAAGTTGTTTATTTGTAAACCAAGAAAGTATGTTAGTTCTTCCATGTGAGACATTTCAAGTTCCTTGGTCATTATTTCGGAGAAGTCCTGACACAACTTGTCATTAGTAGAACCAAAAATGATATCATCTAACATAAATTTGAACTATTAAATATCCTTTTCCAATGTTTAATAAAAAGTGTTTGATCAACTTTCCCAATGTGACAACCCGAACTCGATGTCCGCCAAACAACATCAAATTTGTATCGCCGGAGCTTATAACAACATTAGATGTAAAAAAACAGCGGAAACAACATGAATATCATTGATCATAACACAGATACAACTTTGATACAATATCCATTACAACATCGATCACTAATATCAGAGTGATACGCAACAAAGGATACAACAATAAAGTGAAAACTCCATAGTGGACAACAGAGACTCCAAAAAGTTTCCAACATACTTCAACTTGATAAGGCCCTCAAAAACTCCAAACTCCAAGCACTTCAAAAGACTTCCAAATCCAAAAGCTTTCCAAAATCTGACAGCTTTCAAAATACGGATACCTTGCTTCTAGGCTGCCCGTGTGGAAAATTATGGACACCCAGAGTTTAGGAAAGGAACAATAAACTCCGGGTCAGTCATGGGACTGTATGCGTAAGCAAAACAGTTTATCTTTAAAAACAACCAAAAGAATTTACTTTTTAAAATCGCAATGCCTTTTTTGGAAAATGAAGCTGCCATACGGCCTCCCACCACACATTCAATGCAAGCGCACACTTGGAGGAGATTTCTCCTTACGACAGTCAACAAATGTTTGATACGCGAAAAGCATTTGATATTATTATTAGTGCATAGTGTAGAAACTTTTCGAAAATATAATATTAATCTTAGTCAGCATGGGCGTTTTGCACTTATGCCAACTATAGCTACCATGTTCAATAGCAGGTTACCGCCACATTCCATGGCAGGTTATACAACTAAAACCGTACAATGTACGTATTGTTTCTTTGGATTTCCGACAAATGGTTAGGAAAAGGAACTTCCCACATCAAAATGGAAGGCCTCTGGAAGGACGCCCCCGAGAATCTAACCGGATCTCTGCCAAACAAGGCCGACGCTACCTCACGCTTTAACTAAGCTGTAACTAGGTAACTAACACACGAGCTATGCCATCCCCGGTCATTACCGACCTTTATCTGAGCACTCGACACCAACAACCACAAAGTAATAGATTTGCAGTAACCACATAGGTTCGATATCTGGGCTCTATACCATGATATCACCTTCTATCCAAAAGGAAATGGACATACCCTAAGGGCGCTACCCCTAAAAAAAAAACCTTGCCGCAACATTCCTGTTTCGACCATTTCCGGGTTGTGAGGCTCGACGAAGTATAGTCTACGAAGCTATGCTTTTTCTCAAAGCCATGCTTCGATCACAAATGCTCAACCAATGATCACCAACATGCGGCAGCACTTAGCATGCCACATTATCAAATTGGGAATGTATCACTAGTAACCATCAACTACATAACCTCTGAGCTCGTACATCTCAGAGAAGGGTGTTAAGCTAAGAGAATAAATTCTCTGCCACCAACAGAAATGTATTTGATAGAAACCAACTTTAGATCTCAAAGTGTAGTGTCAGACATACAACCGTACAAGTCTGTTCCGGGTTCGAACAGAACCGAAAGCACTTCCGAAGAAGCCCTTGCAATCCGGGTTTGGACAATCCCGATCGGATTTCCATCACTTAGGGAATCTCTATACCGTTGCTACTCAGTGCAGAGATAATCGATAGGTCATCTTATCGCTCTCGTAAACACCCGGTCTTCACCACCGGTCTTCAAATGCTATCCATATCGTCGTATCACTATTTGGAATAGGTTATTTGACACAAAGGTCCTCCCCTGGCTAAACCGAATAACGAGCGCAATTTTAAAAATCATATGAATACTGGGGTTTCAGTTAAATCACAGCTTAAAGCCCAAAACCCTTCATTCAAATGGTTTAAACAAATTACCATTTCCAATCTTTTAAACAAAAAGATTCATTTCACCAACCTTCAATGGTTTAAACAATTTTCATACTTTTAATCTTTAAAACCAAATGATTCAATTCACAAAGTTCTTCCCGTTCACAAAGATCCATTCGTGGATTTCAAAACAATTTCCATTTCAATTTGGATATACTCGTTATATCTTTAAATCAAGATTTAACTTATAGCTTTCAAAACTCGTTTCGAAGATTCATTCATAGATTTTCAAAACAATTCAATTCCTTTTCAAACTTGAAACCTCTCGACACAATTTGGAAATCCTTTCTTTAAAAGAAAGCTATTATTATTTGAAAACAAGTAGTTTTCATTTCGAAAATATCCGATCTCATTCATACAAGTTAAAATCTTTGGGTTAATTCAAATTCCCAAAAACAACACTTTAAAAATGGTTTGAAACCCGTATAATTCTTTTTAAATCATAAATACCAACATAGTATTCAATTTCAAATATTTAATTCCAATTTAAATCAAATTATTCAAATTTCAAATCTTTATTAAGTTATTCAAAATAACTTACATTTTTAAAACACCTTTTCAAAATCTTTTCACTTTAAACCCAATTCATTTCCAACCCATTTGAATTTAAAATTCAAACTAAAAGCTATTTTAAAAAATCTGTGACTTAACCGATTTCCACGTGCAATCCATATTTGTGTGTTTGTAAGTGTGGTCCAGGGATTTTACACAATAGTGCACAACATCAATCATCACAGATATACCAATATCGATAAGCGGTATAATCCATAACGCTTATCTTCATTCACAGTTTCACAGATAAAATAAATTTATCAATCACAAAGATTCATCATTAGAATTCGATGTGGGTTTCGGATAACGAACTGGAATCCGACTCCCTGTCGCATCAAAATTCAAATACCGTTCTACGGGACAAGGGATTTTCACATACATATACAGAAACAATCACAGTTCAGCATAATTCACATCGCACAGTATCACAATCACAAACAGAAATAACAATCCAGTATACAACATTTGATGATAGTCAATCATCTTCAATTCAAGGTGAAGATGATCTAAAAGAATTATTCACATAACTATTTTTATTGATTTATTTAAATCAATGATTAACTATTGTTAATAATAAATAAATTAAATTCTAATTAATTATCGATTATCTTAATTAACTACTAATTATAAATTAATCAACTTTAATTATCTAATTAACAAGCTTAATTGTTAATTAACCAAATCTTTAATTTCAAGTTGATAAATCCCAAATCACTTAGTTAATTACAAGTTTTAATTCACCATTCTTAATTACCCTTTTTTTTAAATAATTATTTGTCTTTATTAACATGTTAAAATCTTCTTTAACTTTGAAAACAAATTATTATTAACTACAAAACTTTAATGTTAATTGATTTTTTATACTTAACTTAATTTAATTACTTAATTAAAATAATAATAAATCAAGAGTTTAAAAACATTTTAAAGTATTAACTAAATAATTAAAACTTGTATTGATATCTTAATTTAACTATTAAACCTTTATTAAATATACAGGCTTTAAAACCCCTTTGAAATCAATGTGCTTAACTCTATTCCTTTACATCATCGCAGTTGAAAAACTAACCCGAGTCTCCCCCCTGTTACCTCGTGTATCACTTCGAGTACGTCACCTATTTTCCCGTGACACACCCTCTTCTTCTTCTCTTTCTTTCTTTTTTTTCTACAGTTTAAGGTTTAAGTTTAACGAATGCATCAGGTAATCCAAACTCGCGTTCTCGAGTACGAACCCGAAGTAATCACCCTTTCCACTCGAAAATCATCTTACGTCGACCATCAACAACACCCTAACACCCATACGTGGCCGTGCACGTGCACATCACGACGCCGTCACTTCGGCGAATACCAACATCTGCGGCGAGTCACAAATCCTTACTATTCTCGAAATCAAGGCTCGATTTGACACAAAAAACATAGAATCGAAGTTCACCCATTCGTTCGGACTGTAACTCGAACGCACCCAGCCTAAAACGCCTCGTTACCCCCACATCGACCACCGGAGCCGCCGCGCCTTCGGCCTTACCATGTCAACCCTTTGCGCCACGCTTCCCCAGAATTTCGAGAAACTCGGTCAAGTAGAGGTGATGAAATCACCTCATTTCCAAACACCTCAAAAACTCGATCACGAACCCTAATTTGCCTCATCCCCTCAATTCGTACAATGAAAAAATTATTCAACAATTTTCCCATTGCTATCAACTACCAATCTTGCTTCAAGAAAGATCTTAGCGTTCGAAATGGGTTCGATTATCAGAGATTGATCAAAATGCAATTTTTATTCAAAATTGAACTGCACTTCGGATACTCACTTAAAAATCATCATATTGATTTTAAAAATCCTAACATTGTGTGCTTATTCAAGTTATATAATCAATTCAATGTTTTAAAATACTTGGATTTATCATATGATTCTTTGTTTTCACTGTAAACCAAGTTACAGAGTCAATATTTTTCATTTCAAGCTTGAAACTATTTCTGGGCTATGGTTTAAATTCAACAAACTTATTTTGTATAAAAAAAATCCTAAATTAAAGATGTTTGTATAAAGATTTTTTTCTTAAACCCACTTTGCTCTGAAACTGGAAAATGAAGGGGAGTAAACCAGATAATGTTTTACAGTGAAACATAAATACCCAAAGCCTCTTCTTTACAATATACAACAACATGAGTAATCACAAACCAAACATATAAATTTTAAAATTTTAAAACAGTTGGTCTACTCACAGTGAAAAGTTTTGAAACAGAGAGTAATTCTGTGTTTGTTTTAAAGCCTGCTGTTTTGATTTTCCCTGAACCCCTTTCTATATTTTTTTCTTTTTAGTTGAATTGAAATTTGAGTTTCAGTTGTAAAATTTGGTTTCTGAGATGCTAAGTTATGATAATCGAGCAACACAATTATGGATGTGTTTATATAAAGAAAAACTTTGTACAGGGGAGGTAGGTGTTAACTAGTTAGGCCTTATTTATTTGAACAGATTTTTTTCTTTGTTTACTGATATGATTTCAACATAATTTCGGCTGAAATGATCTTATGGTGTGCTGACATCTAATGTAATGTCCCTATTTTTGTTTACATGTAAATTGTGTATGTGCAGTTTTGTAGATATTATATTTTTGTTTGTTTGTTTTATTGCTTTGTACATAGATTTTTCTTATCTTCTTTTGTAAGCCTTTATTTTTGTTTACATACAAATCCATTTAATTTTGTATATGCAGTTTTGTTTCTTCTATACACAAACACTTTATTTAATTATGTACAAAACAAATGTTCACTTTATTGCTGACTTTCACTTCTATTTATAGTTTGACTATTAAGTATTAAATTTATAACATATATTTTGTTTTATTTTATATTAAATATTGATAAGATAAATTTCTATTTTATACCTTTTATAACTTCATAAAGAAAATAAATTAAAACACAATTTATACATTTAACAAATAAGCATACGTATTATTCTTTTCCAAAGTAATAATATTAAATCTAATTCATTTTGAATTCCCATATCAAAATGTTTATCTATAATCCAATCCGATTGAAAACATCTATTTTGAGTTTCAAATCTAATATGTTATTTAAAACATTTATTTCTGAATTCCCAATTAAAAATCTTATTTAGAATCATATTTATATATTTATCTATCTATATTAATAAACAAATATCTGCTTATTTTGGAAAATAACAAATAAATTCACAATTTAATTCTAAAAATTAAATTAATTACCAATTTGAATTTATTTTAAAGTCGGGATCGTTACACCCAATTTGAAATCCCGAAGAAATTAGATATGTCTTTAGTCGATCATACCAAGCACGTGGTGCTTGTTTTAAACCATATAGAGCTTTCTTGAGCTTGTAGACATGATCTGAAATTGAATAAATAAGGGAGGTTGTTCAACATACACATTTTCGTTTATATAACCATTCAGAAAAGCACTTTTAACGTCCATTTGATAAAGTTTGAAATTGTGAAAACATGCATAGACCATTAAGATTCGTATTGCTTCTAGTCTTGCAACCAGAGCAAACGTTTCTTCGTAGTAAATTCCTTCTTCTTGAGTGTATCCTTGTGCAACTAACCTTGCTTTATTTCTGGTAATGTTACCTTGTTCATCTGCTTTGTTCTTGTAGACCCCTTTTTTTTCCAATAACAGTTTGGTCACTTGGTCTAGGAACTAATTCCCAAACTTCATTGCGTTCAAACTGATTTAGTTCTTCCTGCATTGCAATTATCCAGTAGTTGTCTGTAGAAGCTTCTTTGGGATTCTTTGGTTCGATATTTGACTTTCTTTCTCCAATAACATTTTGAACGGGATGATCCCGTAATATTTTTGGTGGAGATCTTAATTAATCAATATTATTATAAACAATGTTTTCATCATTTTCAAGATTTGTAGTTTCCGTATTTGTGATGTTATCCGAAAAATCTTCATCATCTTTTATTCTTGGTTTTTGTTGAAAATTTTCATCGAAAGATACATGTAAAGTTTCTTCAACAGTATTTGATCTTTTATTAAATACACGATAAGCTTTGCTATGATCTGAATATCCTAGAAAGATTCCTTCGTCTGATTTTCCAAGACGGTCTTTTGTATTTAATATAAAATATTTTGAACCAAAAACTTTGAAATAAGAAATCTTTGGTTTTCTTCAAATAAAAGTTCATAAGAAGTATTTTTCGTGAGAGGTAGAATAGAAACATGATTCAAAACATAACAAGCAGCCGTAATAGCTTCTGCCCAAAAATGTTTTGGAAGAGTGCTTCCATTTAACAAGGTTCGTGCACATTCTTGTAAAGTTTTGTTTTTACGTTCTACAACTCCATTTTGTTGTGGAGTTCTAGGGAACGAAAAAATTATGAAATATTCCTTTCTTTTTACAAAAATGGTCAAAACTTCGTTTTCAAATTCTCCTCTATGATCACTTCTTATGTTTTTTATTTTCAAGCCTTTTAAATTTTGGATTCGTTTGACGAAAATTTTAAAATGCTCAAACGTATCACTTTTATTTTTCATAAAAATGGTCCAAGTATATCTAGAAAAATCATCTACTATTATAAAAACATATCTATTGTGGTTTAAGGATTGAACTTGGGTTGGTTCAAATAGATCCATGTGTAGTAATTCAAGCGGTTGTAATGTAGAAATAACTTTCTTAGATTCAAAAGATGATTTGGTTAATTTTCCTAATTGACGTGCATCACAAATATGATTTATTATGAAGTTCATTTTTGGTAAACCTCTGACTAAATCATTTTTAGAAAGCTTGTTTATAGTTTTGAAGTTGATATGACAGAATCTTTTGTGCCATAGCTAAGGATCATTTTCATTAGCTATTAAACACATATCTGAATTGTGATTGATTTTCATATTCAGAACATAGATATTTCTGTCTCTATTTCCTTCAAATATAAGATTTTGATTTTTATCAAAAATGCTACACTTATCTTCAGAAAAAGAGATTTTGAATCATTTGTCACACAACTAGCTGATACATAAAAGATTGTGTTTTACATTTTTGACTAGTGAAACATTGGAAATAAAGGTAAATTAGATGTACCGACATTGCTGATGTCGCCTTTTCCGATAATGTATCCTTTGGAATTGTCTCCAAAAGTGACAGAGCCTCCATTTGAGTAAGTAATGTTTGATAGCATATTTTTGGCTCCAATCATATGTTTTGAGCAACCGCTGTCGAGTATCCATTTTCCTCTCTTTTTAAGTGGGTCCTGCAAAAATAATAATAACATTGGTACCCACTTTGTGATAGGGTCCTAAGAGTTAGGTCTTAGGAAACCAAACCCAAATGGGTTCAATGTCCCCTTTAAAAATATAATTTATATTTCTATGAATAGTTTCCAAAAAGGTATTTATATATTTATTCCTAATCAAACTATTGTTTGTTTTAGGAACCCATATTTTATGATTTTTGAGTTATTGTTCCTCTTTGGACGAGTAGTACTATTAGAAATATTTCTCCTAATTTCCTTTTAAGATGGATCCTTTGATTTCTTAGAATATCCTAGTCCCTTTTTATTAGAAGTGGATTGAGAGTATTCAAGAATATTGGATAGAGTTTCTCGACCTTTATCAAAGTTAGAAACATTGCTAGAAATATTTTCTAACTTGGTTTTGAGATAAGTATTATCTAATTCTATCATTTTGATCTTATTTTTTAGCTCATAATTTTCAGAGACAAGAGAATCATTCTTTTCTTTTTGAGTTTCAATATCTTGACTCAATAAAGTAAGTTGAGAGTTATCATTAGAGAAGGTATCTTGAAGTTTTTCAAGTTCTTCTTCTAATATTTTCTTTTCATCGTTATGCATATCTCTCTCGAATTCTGCTTTTCCCTAATTTTCTAGAGCCTCTTTATATTTTCTTTTGATACTTTTTAAGGTATCAAGAAGTTCTGAATTAATTTCAATCATATCATCCAAAGTAAGATCATTTACCTCATATTCTGTAGCCATGAAACAAACATTCGCATGTTCATTTTCACTGTCACTGTTGTTTTCTGAAGAAGAAGAATCTGAATCATCCCATGTTACTGAAAATGCTTTTCTTTTGAACTTGTCTTTTCGATTTATATTGTGATATGTTTTCTTTTGTTCTAGACAATCTTTTTGCATGTGCCCCTTCTTGTGGCAATTAAAGCATTCTAGTACAGCTGAAGATGGGTTATTTGCATTATTGTTGAAGTTTCTTTTCCCATTGTTTCGATTTTCTTTTCTGTACTTCAATTTTTTTTAAAGTTTTTAGCAGCGAATGCTAAGACTTCTTCATCCGAGTCTGATTCTTCTTGTTCTGCATGAAATGCCATATTCTTTTTGTCTTGTGCTTGTACTCTTTTTGTAACATTCTCGAAATTAATCACGTTTAATTTGATAATTAATTTGATTTTGGAATCAAATTGTGAATTTATTTATGAATTAATTAGAAAATTTCTAGAATAAGTAAATAAAAATTTAGATTGCAAGTAGCAATTTGATTTGAAATAATAAGAATGGGTAATTTATAAACAAATATTGAATTTAAAAATAAATGTATTGGAACTAAATAGAATTTAAAAGCTTTAAAAAGTTAAGGATAGTTTGTTTCTAAATATTTTTAGCTATATTAAATATATTTCGAAGATGTATTGACTTTCAAAGAATTAATGTACTAATTTTCAACACATTATTTTTAAGATTTAATCTTCTTATATATATATACTTATATAAATTAAAGTGATCATTTGTTAATCTGAATCAAAATATTTAAATCATTATTTTCTTTACTTTTCAAAAGTTGTACAAAAATAAATAATAAAGAATGTATGAATGTAGAATGTGTATATATATATATATATATATATATATATGTATGTATGTAAATATAGTAAGCTAAAGTAAAGGTTGTAATGTGAAAAACAATGTAAATTTTATTTGTGTAAAGATGAATATAAAAGAAAATATAAGCAATTTTGAAATGGAGGCATATGATACATATGAGATTATATTTACATAAAGGTTTAAAATAAAAATTTACAAAACAATTTGAGTTAAGGGTATAAACACAATTTTCACTTCATGTAACAAGGGTAAAAAAGTAATAATAATAAACAAAAGAAAAAATCATAGAGGCTTCTCCTATAAGCCTCATCAATTTCTAAAAGAAAAAAATAAAGTGATCTTGAACATCACAAACTCAACACAAAGGTTAAAACCAGAAAAAAAAGAAAAGAGCCTGTAACCTTCAACCAGAAGATCAAGCTTGATTACAAAAAAAAAAAACAAGAAGAGCTTCAGTTTACAACTTAAAACAAGGAATCAAAGCCTAGAAGCTAGATCCAGATTCAAGAGCAAATGCAAGAACCAAATCTGGAAAAATATTAAAACCTGGAAATATTAAAAAGCAAGCAAATCTGGAAATTCCAAGCCTCTTTTCAATTGTAGCTTGGAAGTCATCAGATCAAGGTGAAGCAATTACAACTACAAGGTCAAAACAACACCTTCAACAAATTCAAGAATTGGTCTTCAAATTTTTTAAAAAAAAAGACAAGCAAAGCATAAAAGAAAACAACAACTGTTCTTCCTCTGTTCAAACTTGAAAGTCAGGTGAGCAAACCTTTAAACTCTCATATATTTTTGAAATTGTTATATGTTTGTGATTGTGCATGCATGACTGTGTGGATATTTGATCATATTGGTCTGTGCATACCTGGAAAACTAGAAGAAATCAGTCCTTGTTCTTTGTTACAGGCAAAAGTAAACTTCAAGAAATAAAAAGAAAAAAAAATCTCTTAATCAAGTCAGTATTATCCTTTGATATTTAAATGAAAATTGTTGTTTTAAGTATAAAGATGATTCTAAAAATAGTTTCAGGGATTCAAATTTAACATATTTTTCTTTTGGGAAATAATAGTGAAAATACATATATATGTTAAAAATTAACAAATTTAATTCCTGTTTTGAATTGCATGAATGGATTCGTGAACAAAAATCTTGATTTTTAATATACGTTTCATGATTTCTAATTTGGTATTCAATTTGAATTTTTGAGATGAACGTTTTTGACATTTTGGTCGCCTGCCATCGAACGGCGATGAGCTGTACGGCGTGCTTGAGCCTGAAGGAGGAGGGAGGTTGGTGGATTATGGGAAAAATGGCGAGAGGTCTTAATTTTTACTGTGGTGGATGGACGTCGTCGAAATAGGGTTTCGAAGAAAGTTTCGGTCAGCTGGGGTTTCTTGGTTGCTGCATCATCAACGTGGCATCGGAATTCATCGCGACTGGGGATTAACCGCGTGGGTCGATGACAAGGCCGAGGTCATAGAGGCGAGAATTTCGGTCGCTTGGATTGTTGTGGCGATCACATTTTTTCAATGCGGGTTGGTTCTGGATGGAGCAAGAAGCTCGATTCTCGAATCAGAGGTGCCTGGGTACATTGGGTTGTTCAAATCAAGCCTAGGGATCGTTGGTGACATACTGGTGAGTTCGTCGTCGATCGGTGATGGTAATCGTGGTTGTGCACGTATACGTGCATCAATGGGTATCAGCGGTTTTAGGCATTTGGGGAAGTAAGGTGTGACTCAAAGCAAGACTCTGGGAGAAAGAGGGGTAGCTTGATTTTTAACTCGAAGTAGAATGTTTGGGCAAGGGAAAAATACCTAGAAAAAAAATTAATTGAAAATTTGGGGCGCTCGGGTAAATTCTTGAAAAACCCGAAGCAATGAAGCAAATTGCCCGGGTTCAACTCGAAGCAGACGGGGATTTTCTCGAGTTGATTGATATTGGCCAAAAACAGTTTTGAAGTTTAAAGGAAATTCAAGTTTTTGAAAATAAATTTGTTAAATTAATTTTCTTTCAATATTTAATGTTTCCTAAGTTTTAAAATAAGTTAAGGAGGGTTTTAAGTAAATCGTTTTAATTAACCTAATTTTAATTGTTTAAAATAAATTAACTTTAATTTGAAAGTTATCTTCTTAATAATATACAAAGAAGTTAATTATTATAAAGGATGTTTTAAAATGGTTAAGTAACTTTCAAAGTTTAAGTTAACATATTTGTTAAAGGGAAATTATTATTTGAAGTGAATTACTCAATGAAAGTAATTAAAGTAGTTAATTAATAATTCAAGTTAATTAATCAAGTAATTAATGAATGATTAAATAAAAATAATAATCACTTAGTGAAAGAAATTAAGAATAGATAATTAATGATTAAAGATTGATTAATCACATGTTAAAGGTTGGTTAACTTAAAGAATAATTAATTAATATGATAAATTAATTAAAGTCATTAAATTAAGAATAATTAATTAATTAAAGTGATTAAGAAATAATTATTAATTAAGAAGTAATTAATGTTTGTAATTAATTAAGGATTAATTATTAATTAAAGGGTAATTAATGATGAATTAAGGAATAATTACTTAAATGTTTGTAATTAATTAATTAACCATGACTAGGAATTACCCATAGGCAAATGATTCTAGTTTAGATTAATTAGACATTTTAATTGGCTTTACTTATGGATGACTATATTCTATTGAATGCTGGATTGATATATTTGATATGTGATGTGGTGCTATGTAATGCTTTGTGCTGAGCTATTATATCTTTGATGTATATACTGTTGTTTGAATATGAAAACCCCTTGACCGTTGTTAACCCTTAATTTTCTACGACTTAAGAACTGTACGACTCAAGCAAGGTATGCGACTCAAGCAGAGTGCGCGACTTAACGAGTCAAGGAAACCTCACGACTTAAGGTGTGTGATGACTTAACAAGTTAAGACATGAACGACTTACGACTTAAGGTCACCACGATCTAGCAGCTCAAAGCACTCCACGACTTAATGAGTTAAGAACTACACGACTCAAGAATTATAACGGTCCAAAGAGTCTACGACTTAAGACATTCTACGACTTAAGGAAGTCTACGACTTAAAAGGTATGCAACTTAAAGATGTTACGACCTAACGACCTAAGGGAGTAACGACTCAAGGCACGAAAAGGTTAAGACAACTACACTTAAGTCGCAACCGACTTATGACTTCTGCTAGGTCGTTTACGACCTAAGATTACAGAGGCAAGTTCAGTAACACGCCGTGATTCGATAACTCGTTGACGACTCAGGACTGTTTATACGACCAAGTGAACGAACTTACTCCAGTTGAGCCGCAAGCCAAGACTTAGGTTAGGACAGTCACGACCTACGACTTATGATGAGTCGTACACGACTTAAGCAGACAAATAAGAAGCCGCATCCGGATAACTCGTACACGACCTAGGACTTGTGGCATGAATTCAGGAAGACAAGATGATCTCTATTAAACTATGGACTTGGCTCGATAAGTCGGCCATGACTTATCCTAAGTCGGCCACGACTTATCTTAAGTCGCCCACGACTTAAGACTTGGCAATAATTTCTGCCCAGAATTCTCTATAAATACATGACCATCTCCAACTTTGAGGGGACTTTCTTTGGACAATCTCTTCAAGCGCCGATACTCTGCCAGTTTCTAAACCGACTCTATACTTGAAGTTTCGAAGAACACTACAAGCTACTTTGAAAGACTTTCACACGTCCGACATGGATTTGAAGACTTTCATCTACATCGAAGCTTAAGCTACTTGTTCAAAGTGTTTTGTAACTAAAGAGATTTGCACTTGAAGAGCATTGTATCGTTTTGTAGCAAGATCAGTAATAAAGATAATTAAAGTGGACGTAGGCTACTCCTTAAGCCGAACCACTATAAAATCGTTGTCCCTTACTGTATTTTCTGTTATTTTAGCTGATATTCTGTTCCCGAACCATCGGGTGGTGCTTTCACATTCACACTTCACACACCGGGGTGTTAGCATTCAATTTTAAGCGTTAACATTTTTGGTGCTTTCACTGAGAATCGAACTCAGGTTGTTCTCATCGTTGCTTCTCAAAAAGTTGTTGAAAGGATTTCTTTTAAAACCAGAAGTTTATTGGAAATAATGGCTCCTGGGAGAAAACGAAGTTCTGTAAGATCCGACAATGTTCAAGAGAATACCGCTACCTCTCCTCCTTCAAGTCAAGCAGCTCCAACTGTTGGAGTTACGCGAGCAGAATTGGACGCCGTAGTTTTGGGGTTGAATCAACAATTGAATGCCCAGAATGCACAGTTGGAGGCTCAGAACGCCCAGAACGCCCTGATCTTAAGTAAGTTGAATGATCTACTTGGGGCTAACCGTCAACCGGTTAATAATGATGGAAACCCTACTGTGGGAGTTCAAGATGTTGAAGGAGGGAACATTTCTCAAAGAGCCGCAGACCCTGTGGAAAAGACACCTCTCCAGGCTGGAGGATCAAGACCGCAGCCGACCCTCCGTGAACGGTTGTCAAGACAGAATTCAGAAAGAATGGCGGATGTTTGCCCTCCAGAGCCTCTAAATGATGAAGAGTATTTCTCAGGCATGGTTCGTCAGTTATGAAGGAAAGCATGCGAAGAGATGAAGATGAGAAAGAATGGGGTTTTGCTCCAAGCAAAACTCCATTTACTAAAAAGATCTTGAAGGCAGAGTTCCCAAGGAAATTCGTTCCCCCTACTATTCCGGCTTATAAGGGGATGATTGATCCTAATGAGTTCCTGTATAAGTACGATTGGCATATGACGGGTGCCAGAGCGTCTGATGAAATCAAACGTCGATATTTCCCGATAAATCTGGAAGGTGTGGCTCTATTGTCGTTTACAAAGCTACCGGTCAGGTCCATTGATCAGTTCTCCGATTTGACTAGGAAATTCAAGGAGCAATTTCGATTGTATGCTTCAAAAGCAAAGGATATAATGTCGCTGTCAAGTCTAGAGCAAAATCCGGGAGAATCCATCAGATCATTTTTGAATCGTTTTAACATAGCATTGGCTGAGGTAGATAATGCTGAGCCACGCATGGTCCTAACATACTTGATGAGGGCGATTGACAAATCAAGCGAATTTGGAAAATGGTTGAAAATGAAAGAACCAAACTCGCTTGACAAATTCTACAAGAAAGCGGATGAATTCATGCGCTTGGAGAGCCTCCAAACACCGACTAAGGTGGTATCAGCAGGAGCCGAGAACAATGGTGCTGCTTCGAACAAGAAAGAACGTAACACTCAGAAAAGGGGAAATGATGGTGGAAAGAAACAGGGAGATGCTAAGAAAGGCCGTCCTTTCAATTTCACACCCTTGACTGATACCCCTGAGAACATCTTCTTTGCGACCAAGGATGATGTCAATTATCCGACACCACCTAAACTGAGAGTGGGAAGTAAGATGGAAAAAAGTGGAAGGTTCTGCCGGTTCCACAACCAACCCGGCCATGACACCAACGAACGCCGTCATTTGAAAGAGGTAATTGAACAACTCTTGAAAGAGAACAAGCTCCAACAGTATGTGAAAAGGAATAGAAATGCCCCAGCCTCGTCGACTCAAGGACAACAAGTTCCCGCTCACCATCCTGGCTCAAGTGAGAAGGCCGTAGAACATGAGTCAGAAAGACCTGTCATCAATATAATAACTGGAGGGCCTTACCCAGCAGGCAAAAGCTGGGGCGAGATGGAAAGGTATGCCCGGGCCTTGAGGCATGTACCGGCTGAAGAGAATGTTTTTGTATTAGAAAATGATGCACCTTTAAAGCAACAAAAGACTTCCACTGATGATATTGTATTCAGTGCCAGAGATTCTTTGGGTATCGAGGCTCCTACCATAGATCCTTTGGTCATATCCGCTGGTATTGGGCCGGCTACTATGAGAAGAGTTCTAGTTGATTGTGGAGCTTCATGCAACATTCTCTTCAAGAAGACTTTTGATCAGATGAAAATTCCAATGGCTAATGTTCAAGCTTCATCACTTAAGATTGCTGGGTTTGCTGGGGAACCCAGATAGCCGATTGGGACCATAGATTTGTTTGTAGAACTTGGAAAAGGGCTGAGGAAGGTGGCTCGAAAGCAAACCTTTATAATTGTTGAAGAATTCTCTGCCTACAATGCCTTTTTAGGCCGACCAACTCTTGCTGCATTCAAAGCTGTTCTTGCCCCATGGCGTCTGACAATAAAATTCCCCACAGATAATGGAGTTGGTGTGATTAAAGGAGACCAAGATGCGGGGCGAGAATGTTATATTACAGAGTTGCGTGAATCAAGGAAAAGAGAAACGGGAAAAGGTGCGGCGGCTCCGGTCCGCATCAAAGAACCAACCTTGTAGCAATTACAGGGTGGACCCTACACTGGTGAATACAGTGGCGCACGAAGAGAGATGGATCCAAGGAAAGCCGGTGTAGGGGAGAATAGGGTAGTACCGGTAGAGGTAACAGTGCCGGTCCCGTTGACCCAAAGGACCCAAACAATGTGCTGAATGTGGGTTCACAACTCAACACAACAGATCAGAATGTTCTGATTTCATTTTTGAAGGCAAATTTTGATGTATTCGCTTGGACTCATGCTGACATGTGTGGAATATCCCCAGAGATTGCAGTACACACTCTGAACATTGATCCAAAGTTTACACCCGTGAAACAGAAAAGAAGAACTCAGGGTCCCGAAAGGTCAGCAGCATTGAAATAAGAAGTGGATCGGCTCATGGAGAACGGTTTCATCAGAGAATCTACTTATCCAAACTGGGTATCAAATCCAGTGCTGGTTAAAAAAGCTAATGAAAATGGAGAGTATGCATTAACTTTTCAGATTTGAACAAAGCCTGCCCCAAAGACTGCTTCTCGCTGCCCAGGATCGATCACTTGGTGTATGGGACGGGGGGGGGGGGGGGGGCATGAATTGTTATCTTTTATGGATGCATATTCCGGATATAACCAGATTATGATGCATGAGCCAGATCAAGAGGACGCAAGGTTCATCACAGATGTTGGACTCTACTGCTACAAGGTCATGGCTTTCGGACTCAAGAATGCAGGGGCAACTTACCAAAGGCTTGTTAATGCCATGTTTAAACCGCAGATTGGCAAGACAATGGAAGTTTATGTTGATGATATGCTAGTGAAGTCTAAGAAAGCAGTGGACCACATGGATCACTTGGCAGAGATGTTCGCAGTACTCCAAAAGTACAGAATGAAGCTTAATCCCTTGAAATGTTCATTTGGAGTGGAGTCCGGAAAGTTTTTGGGTTTCATTGTGAGCGCTAGGAGCATTGAAGCTAATCCTGCTCAGATCACTGCCCTGAGAGAGGTCAAAGCTCCTAGAACGAAGAAGGAATTGCAAAGTCTCAATGGAAAGGTTGCTGCCTTGAGTCGGTTCATTTCAAAAGCTACTGACAAATGCATTCCATTCTTTGATGCTCTGAAGAAAGGAAGAACTAACTTTGAGTGGACTCCTGAATGTCAGAAAGCATTTGATGAGTTGGTTCGTCATATGAAAGTGCCTCCGATACTTTCAAAGCCTGACAATGGTGAAGATCTCTTCATATATTTGGCAATTTCATCTCATGTTCTCAGTGCAGCGTTGGTACGGGAAGACGCAAGGATTCAACGCCTAGTCTATTATATCAGCAAAAGATTCACTGGGGCAGAGATGAACTATTCAAGGTTGGAAAAGCTCGCCTATTGTTTGTTGATCGCATCAAGAAAATTGAGGCCGCATTTCCAAGCTCATCCTATCAAAGTCCTCACTGATCAACCTCTAAAGCAAGTCCTATTCCGTCCTGAGACTGCGGGCCGTCTTTTGAAATGGAATATTGAACTCAGCCAATATGACATCACTTATCATCCCCGGAAAGCAATCAATGGACAAGCTTTAGCAGATTTCATCGCAGAATGTACGGATAAAGGTGATAGTGAGGAAGAAGCCACTGAAAACATCCCAATCCAATGGAAATTGTATGTCGATGGTGCAAGGAATGATTACTGTTCTGGAGCAGGGGTTGTCCTTGAAACCCTAGAAGGGCGATCGCTATGTTATGCACTGAGACTAGAATTTTCTTCGACAAATAATGAAGCAGAATATGAAGCTCTCATCGCTGGTTTAAAGATCGCTAAAGAACTAAACATCAAGGCATTGCAGATCTTTAGTGATTCTCAGCTTATTGTGTGCCAAGTCAAGAAGGAATTTAAAGCTAAAGGAGGAAATCTACCCGCCTATTTATCAGAAGCCTGGGAGCTTCTTGAAGATTTTGACCGTTATTCAATAAGCCATATACCCCGAGAAGAGAACATGAAGGTGGATTCTCTCGCAAAGTATTCAAGTACCGATGAAGCTCAACTATTGGGATTAGTTCCCGTCGAAGTCTTGTCAGCATTGAGCATAGATGAAATGGATGTTGATTGGATTATGAATGTATCCCAAGAGCAAGAATCATGGATGACTACGATATTTGAATATTTGCTCAATGGTTCTTTACCAGAAAGTTCAAAAGAACGACAGAAGCTGTTAAGGAAAGCCTCTAGATATATGATCCAGGATGGCCAATTGTACAGAAGGGGATTATCAATGCCACTACTCCGCTATGTGACTAAAGAAGAAGCCAAGACAATTCTAACTGAAGTACACGGAGGGGAGTATGGAGATCATACAGGAGGTCAAACTTTAGCAAAGAAAATTCTCCGTTATGGATATTTTTGGCCAGAGATTAATCGAGATGCTGTTGACTATTCCCGAAAGTGTGATAAATGCCAGAGATTTGCCAAAATTCCTAAAGCACCTTCCACTGAGCTAACACAAATGGTCAGTCCATGGCCGTTTGCCATCTGGGGAATAGATCTCATTGGGCCTTTACCGACTGCCAAATCGGGGATTAAATATGCTATCGTTGTTGTTGATTATTTCACTAAATGGGCTGAAACTGAACCATTGGCTATCGTTACCTCTAAGAAAATATAAGTTTTGTGACTAAAAATATCATTTGCAGCTATGGTGTGCCTCAGAAGATAATCACAGACAATGGTACGCAGTTCGAAAGTGAGGAATTCCAAGATTTCTGCAAACGATTCAAGATCCGAAAAAGCTTCTCAGAAGTGGCTCATCCGTAGGCAAACGGGCAAGTGGAAGCAGTAAACAAAATCATCAAATCAACCATCAAAAAGCAGCTAGAAAAAGCAAAAGGTGGTTGGGTCGATAAGTTACCACTTGCACTATGGCCATACAGAACTACCCACAAAACTGCGACTGGGCATACTCCATTTTCATTGGCATACGGATCAGAAGAAATGATTCCAGTGGAAACGGAAGTTCCCTCACACAGAAGGATCCATTTTGATCAAGATGAGAATGAAAAACTGCAATTGGAAGCGCTTGACCTCCTTGATGATAGAAGAGAAGAGGCTAAGCTTAGAATTGCAGCTCATCAGCAAAGGATAGCCAAGAACTTCAATTCCAAAGTTCATCAGCGCAGCTTTCAAGTTGGGGACCTAGTCCTAAAGAGAATTATGATTGCCACAGGTGTGTTTGGGCCAAACTGGGAGGGGCCATATGTCATAGGCATGAAACTTCTTGATGGCACATTCAAACTCACAACTGTCGAAGGATAACCAATCCTAAGAGCTTGGAACAGCAATCATTTGCGTCCATATTTTACTTAAAAGCTTTGCTGAAATGTTATAAAAGAATTACGAATATATGATTCTTGTATTGAAAGCAATTGTAAAGCAAGTGAATAATGAAAAGCTATAAAGTGGATGTAGGCCCAGCTTTTGGCCGAACCACTATAAATCATGTTTTCTCTACTACTATAAACTGCTTTGTTTTATTTCGACATATAAAATACGTTAATTGTGTTACTAAAATGTCGATTTAATAATGCAGGCCATAAAAACAAAGCTTACCCATCGCAAGACCAAGCGATCTCCGACATCACCCAGCAAGCAAATGCTAAACCATTCAAAATTTCCATACTCAAATCCTACGAAAGAAGTGCTTCAAACAAAAGTTAGCGATGTGGCTGGAAGTGGACCATTTCTAACAAACTGCGAATGTTTGTACAAACAAGCTTCCAGTTAAATAGCCTATGTCTACCACCACCAACTCGCTTAACTGTGAAGTATATTTCTTTGGGTAAGGAAAATTATTGGCAACTAAAAAGGGATGATATTTGGAAAAGATAACGGGGATCACCGACATGAATAGATGGCAAAGAGACATGGGCGAGCAAGCATCAAACAGCTCTCTTCGGAGGCATAAGCCCTCTTCGAAGGCACAACTCTTCGGACGATAAAGACCTCAAACGGGGCATGCCAGAAGACTTTATCAACATGGTATGGAATGATCGGAAGCACCTTCCCAACAGGAAGGCAAAGCGCTTGTTTACTAGTTGAGACAGTTTGCATAGACAAGCGTCCAAGTAACTTGCGTCCGTCGCGTGAGTCCATGAGACGACCGGAGGCACCTTCCCAAGTGGAAGGCAAGGCGCTAGTTCACTAGTTGAGACAATCTACGTAAACAAACGTCCAAGTAACTTGCGCTCACCCCGTGAATCCAACCAACAATGAGGAAGAAACTTCCAGGTAGACTCGGAGGCACGCATTCCACCGAGATCTGAAATAAAACTTCACAAGCGCTGGAATGTGAAAAGCCCTCTTAGGAGGCCCATTTCACCATAGTTGAGATGCTAAAAGACCTCGAGCGGGCCTCGCTAGAAAAAGAGATTTCTTTCTCGACATAAAGTTGCGGACTGATCGGTGGTACACCCCCGTGAATCCATCCAACTAAGAAAAAGAAGCTCCAAACTTCCAGGTAAAAGCTACTCAGAGGCACACATTTCACCATGATCTGAAATAAAACTTCACACGAGTCGAAATGTGAAAAGCCCTCTTCGGAGGCCCGCTTTCCAGCGAACAGGGAAAAGATAAAAGCCTCTCCCAAGAGGCAGAAACAAAAAGACCTCTTCCCAGAGGCACAATCAAACAAAAAGACCTCTTCCCAGAGGCACAATCAAACAAAAAGACCTCTTCCCAGAGGCACAATAAAAAACTCTCATCAGAGACTCAAGCAGGTTGAAACCCCTTTTTCTTTTCGAAAGGTCCACTGCACTATGAAGTGAAACTCACTAGCCAAAGCAAAAGTGACTTTTTTCAAAAAAAGAAAAAGAGGAGTGCAAAAAATTTGCAATAAAAAAAAGCAGAAGAAAGAAAGAGAAGACTCCTCCAATATGAAGTGCATTTTACTAAGCTAGAAAAATACTTTCTTGAAACGGAAATATTATCCTATAAAGCAAACTTCTTTCAAACGGATGAGTTGTTCTCTAAAAGGAAGAGTACAAGTCTTCTTGAAATAGAAGAATTGTTCTCCGAAACTTTGTCAATATAAAAAAAAAGGGGTCCCCTTCAAAAGTACACTTTAGCTCTCAAAGGAAGATTGGTTCATCTATTTTGAGAAGTCCCTTCCTCAAAAGACTAAAGTGCTCTTCAGAGGCCCGCTCTACCACATAGGAGAATTCGCTTTGTAAAAATGTATATATGCACAAAAGAAAAAGTGATATCTCCGAAGGTTGAAGCGTAAAAACTTATATGAAACGAGGTGTACTCTGTTTAGAGCGAAATGATATTTCCACAAATATGGAATAATTATTCTCCAAAATAGGAGTACAAGTCCCCTCGAGATTGGAAATATTACGATGAGCTTATGGTATGGGGGCAATACGGTATGGCTGCATTGGTAAAAGCAACGCCCGAACAACATACCACAAGCTCACTGTAATATTATGTAAAGAAACTTGCATATATAAAAAAGAAAGAAAAGAATAGATGCATTCTCAGACACAGACAGAAGTTTGTACGAGCAAGAGAATCATTTTATTCAATGTTATGAAAATTATGTACATTTATTCAACGTTATGAAAATTATGTACATATGCAGGTTTCAAAATAAAAGAAAAGCGGGGGCCGGTAACCGCACAACTTCCAGTCAGTACAAACAAAAAGCTAAAAGCAAAAAGTAAAAACAAGGAAGGGGAAGCAGGGCCCATCAGTTCTTCTTCTTACCACCACCTTTGGAGCCTTCACCTGACCTAATAGGTAGTTTTTCAAGACGGCTTGGGAGAGTTGGGGAAGAAGGAGAGAGGGCTACTGTCGGATCAACCTCCGCTTCCTTTTCAGTAACGGAAATGTTTTTCCTTTTCTTCTTAGAAGTAGTACTCTTCCTCCTCCTCTTTGAAGAAGACTCGCTTCACGGAGTAAAAAGAGCAGATAATTTTATATCATCGGAAATGGTTCGCTCCGGGGACTCATTGCCTTCACCAAGCCCTTCTCCCCCGTGTTCCTGTGAAGCATTAGGATCATCTAAGTCTCGGAAAGCATCTATTTGCTCCTCTTGCGACCCGGGTTGAGAGGCGGATGGAGGGGTGACCTGGAGAGGCGGGGGAGGAATAACTGAAGGAGGGGGAGTATGAACGATGCTCGGCACTTTTTCTACAGAAGAAAAGAAGTTAAAGTCAGTAAAGAGAGGAGATAAAGGCTCGTTGCGATTCAGGAAGTAGTCAAGAAGCTCATCAAACTCATAGGAGGCAAATGAGCAGTTTATTTGAGCAAGATCAACATTAGGATTACCTGGCGAAGTAGGCTTTGCTACGTCAATCTCAAAACCCAGTGCTTCATCGCTCTCTTGGCTTTCATCTCCATTATGGACAGTTGCACCTTTTGTGATAGCTTTGGTAAGGGGTGGAGAATGAGAACTGGAGCCGACAACGCCGATTTCGGTCGAAGGTGAAGGCTGAACTGGATCAGTTGAAGTAGTTTTTCCTAAATGTTCCCCTTCTGCCATTTCGGCTCTTAATTTCGCAAGTTGTTCTTTTCCCTTGACAAGAGCGGCGCGAGCTTCGCCATCCAAGTAATGCTCCTCAAGAGCTGATTCAACGTAGCCAGCACTTTTAGCACTAAGCATGTCAAGTGCGGCCTCCCACACTACAGCCAGAGTAATTTCATATTTGGGGCCGAGAAAGGCGAGACTACCGCGCCCCAGGACGCTGTGCAGATAGAAGTCAAATAATGTTGAACTGACATCGGCTTTAGTGGCTTGATGAGCTTCTTCAGCTGCAATTTTGCCGGCCACTGCCTCATCACGCTCTCTTTCAATCTTAGAGAGTTGAAGCTTTAACATTTTGATCTCCATCTCCTGGGAGCTAGTTTTCTTTCGAAGCTCAGCAATATCGGCAGTATGGCCCTCATTAATTCTGTTTTGCACCTTGAGCCTATCTTCGGCATCCCTCTGAGCAGCATGAGCGTCCCACACTTGTTCCTGAAGCACTTTCTCCCTCTGGGAGTAGGAAGTAGAAGAAGTAGCAAGCTCCTCTTTAAGTTTTCCAACTTCCGCTTCGAGTTTTTCGTTATAGTCAGTGATGCTCCTCATCTCTGCGTCATGTTCATTGAGAATTTTCTGCCATTCAGATTTATCGTTCTCCGTGGTCAGCATAGCCTCAAGATTCGCACGATTCACTCTCTGGAGTTCGTCAACAAGTTTTTGCCAGCTCGACATTCTCTCAATATCAAGTCTGACGACATCAAGATTTCGCAACATGGCAGGCTTGTCAATTGGAACTAAGTCGAGATCAAAGCAAACCCCCTTCAAGCACCATCGTGGAAACCGGCTTTGGAGAGTAGCTGGACCTGGCCCAACTTGATATGAAGGCCTGTTGATGATTGTCTGGATATCGGTACGGGAAGGGGCAGGAGATTGAGAAGGAATGGGAGCAGTGGTCTTCTCAGAAATTGCCAGCATTGATTGCTCACTAACTTTATCCCGTTTGCTTGGGTCATCAGCCATGTGGCTCTTCCCTCTGTCATCATGGGATTTACGTTTATGGGAATCACCCTCTCTATGGGAAGAATCGTACCGCTCATCCCCTCTTCCATAGCGTTCTTCATAAGAACGTCTCTCCTGAGCCTTTCGAGCAGCCCTCTCTTCATCAGTTTCCCTATAAGTGGGAAGATAGCGCCTATAGTCATACTGACCACTCTTTCTGTATTGCTTGAAGTCATCATAATATGAACCACCTCGCCTCATTGGAGAACCTGAAAATGGAAAAGAAGCGTAACTTTAGAATCTTCAAAGTACAAAGAGTTAGGTGCATGAAAGTGCCGAAAAGTTCTAAGTGTGTGTAATGTGCAAACTACGCGCGTCAAACTACAACCAACTCTTCGATCGCGGAGGAATCGTGGGGGTAGTAGTTAACGTCAACTCTTGGGTCGACGGAGTTTGTTACAAAGTAGAAGTTGCTTCAACTACTAAAGAAGAAACCCTAGTAGTGACAGGGTCGTCTTTAAAGAGCTCCTGTAAGGTGACAAACAGGTCGCTCAACCCTTCAAAAGTGTCGTCCCCGCTCTGCTTAACATAGCTTGTTTTCCCGGCTTCTTCACCGGACTTCTGTGAATGTTGGGGAGATCCCTGAGGCTCTTCTTCCTCAATGACTGGGGCAAGTACGAATCTTCCAGACGACTCCGCAACGTCAGCAGTAGTAGAGCACTTCACCAGAGAAGCCTCGGAGGCAGGTTCTTTTGGTATGGGTTCGTCAGTAGAAACTGGGGCACCTAATGCCTTAGATGGGAAGTCTGGAACCTCATGGGGGTGTGTAGAGCGAGAAGAATGCAGAAGTCCAAACTGATGTAAAAATTCGTCCCTCAATAAAAACTTTATAATTCTCTCTTCTGCGGTCACGACATTCAGTCTTTCAAAAATTTTCTTGTGGCCTGGATCTCTAGAGGGGGGAGGAAGCGCTGAAAAAGGAAAGAGTGAAATTAGCACTTAGCAACTCAGATCTCGAAAAGATCAGGAATGGAAAAATAAAAACAGGTAATCTTACTTCCTACTCTCCAGATGGCATAAAACCCTGGGGGGTAGCGAACAAAGAAGAACTGATTTAAGAAGCCATGAACGCTTTCAGAAAGATCAGTGATGAGTTTGCGATTCCTAGCGCTTCTTATAACTATAATGGAGGGATGATCTTTAGTTTTTGTGAATGAACATAAGTAGCAGATTTCCCCGAAGCTCGGCAATCGATCCAAAACTCTCCTAAATAAAACACACAACCCCATCAGAATGGCGTAGCCATTGGGGTGCAATTGGAACAGAGAGATGGACAATCGAAGTAGGAACTGCTGAAGAAAGTCATTAAAGGGGGGAATAGCACCGCACAAGCACATTTTTCGATTAACCGCTACAAAGCCAGGAGGCGCCACATCAGCAGTGTTAGTTTCTCAGGAGGAATGGCATCTGCTTCAGCAATGCCAAACTGAGTGCATAACTGACGAAAAACCTTGTATGATAAAGTGGTAGAGGCTCTCTCTGGAGGATTAACTAGGGGAGCCGGAATAAGAGTGGCTTCTCCAGTCTGGGATGTTATCTCTTCTTGTTGAGAAGTCATTCTACACAAGCAACTGGATATTCAAATGTGAAGGTGCACGTTTTCTAAAAGTGTGAAGTGTTGTGCAGAACTAATAAAAATAGCAAGTAAATATAACTGGGATTAAACTAGTCGACAATTGATCGATTACCAAATTTCAAGACTTGTTAATTTAAAGTTCAGGTATAGTATTAGTGCAAACTGGGCAGTTTCAGTTGATTATTTCAATGTTTCTTTAATACTTTACTTGAATTTGATGATTTAAAAGCACTTCGTTCACACAATCTATTTAAGTTAATAATCTGTTGTTAACTGATCTGCCATTTGATGTGGGTAGTCAATGGCAGTATATTCGTCCCAATTTTCAGTAAATGATGTATTGAACAGATTGTTAGCTTGCAAGTCAAAAGTGATCTGTGAAAGAATGCAGCAAAGTTTAACAGTTCAAAGTTCAAATAACAGTTCAAAGTTCAAGCAGAAGTTCAAGGTTCAAGCAGCAGTTCAAGGTTCAAGCAGAGTTTAAAAGTGCAAGTGCTAAGTCGTAGACGACTCTAGTGCTAAGTCATAGACGACTCAAGAGCAAAGTCGTAAATAACTCAAGTGCTAACTCGGCAACGACTTAGGTGCTAACTCGCCGACGACATAAGAGATTTTTCCTACAGGTTATGTTAAGTCATGGAAGATAGAAGAAACTCCAATTCAAAGCAATGGGAAAATCTCAAAGTCCTTACTCGGCCACGACTCAAGGCTTAAGTCGTAAAGATTGCTAAGTCGCACCCGGGGCAACATTCCACTCTATTTGGCCAACATACAATCTAACTCCTAACCCGTTATCCCAATAACCTCACAATCATCAACATTAGTTCTATTACACCGCTAGATCGCCACAAATGACGAATCATCGCGAGTCAGATGAAACCGCCTTAAGTCCAACGATGTCCAGTATAACAAAACTCGCAGGGCTCAAGGGGGCGAATCGGAGACGAAAAACGGGGCGCATAAGTTGATGATAATCGGCGATTGTAGGAGGAGCAAAGTCGCTTATGCAGTGTCACTGATGCTAGAGATGATCGGAGATAAATCGAGTCGAAATCGCCTTTGAAAGCTTGGAGAAGTGTTAATGGCAGAAGCAGCTTAAGGATTAAGTAATGAGAAGAAGGAAGTAAGATGAACGACTTAAGCCTTTTATATCTCGAGGCAGTGGAACTTGAATTGGCACACGAGTTAAGATAAGTCGAAGCACACGACTTACGACTTAGGCGTGTACTTCGAGGGGAAAATGTTAACCCTCAATTTTCTACGACTTAAGAACTATACGACTCAAGCAAGGTATGCGACTCAAGCAGAGTGCGCGACTTAACGAGTCAAGGAAACTTCACGACTTAAGGTGTGTGACGACTTAACAAGTTAAGACATGAACGACTTACGACTTAAGGTCGCCACGATCTAGCAGCTCAAAGCATCCACGACTTAATGAGTAAAGAACTACACGACTCAAGAATTATAACGGTCCAAACAGTCTACGACTTAAGACATTCTACGACTTAAGGAAGTCTACGACTTAAAAGGTATGCGACTTAAAGATGTTACGACCTAACGACCTAAGGGAGTAACGACTTAAGGCACGAAAAGGTTAAGACAACTACACTTAAGTCGCAACCGACTTATGACTTCTGCTAGGTCGTTTACGACCTAAGATTACAGAGGCAAGTTCAGTACCACGCCGTGATTCGATAACTCGTTGACGACTCAGGACTTGTGATATGACCAACTGAACGAACTTACTCCAGTTGAGCCGCAAGCCAAGACTTAGGTTAGGAAGGTCACGACCTACGACTTATGATGAGTCGTACACGACTTAAGCAGATAAATAAGAAGCCGCATCCGGATAACTCGTACACGACCTAGGACTTGTGGCATGAATTCAGGAAGACAAGCTGATCTCTATTAAACTATGGACTTGGCTCGATAAGTCGGCCACGACTTATCCTATTTTGGCCACGACTTATCTTAAGTCGGCCACGACTTAAGACTTGGCAATAATTTCTGCCCAGAATTCTCTATAAATACATGACCATCTCCAACTTTGAGGGGACTTTTTTTGGACAATCTCTTCAAGCGCCGATACTCTGCCAGTTTCTAAACCGACTCTATACTTGAAGTTTCGAAGAACACTACAAGCTACTTTGAAAGACTTTCACACGTCCGACATGGATTCGAAGACTTTCATCTACATCGAAGCTTAAGCTACTTGTTCAAAGTGTTTTGTAACTAAAGAGATTTGTACTTGAAAAGCATTGTATCGTTTTATAGCAAGATCAGTAATAAAGATACTTAAAGTGGACGTAGGCTACTCCTTAAGCCGAACCACTATAAAATCGCTGTCCCTTACTGTATTTTCTGTTATTTTAGCTGATATTCTGTTCCCGAACCATCGGGTGGTGCTTTCACATTCACACTTCACACACCGGGGTGTAAGCGTTCAATTTTAAGCGTTAACAGCCGTAAAACGACATTGGAATTTCGATGCGATAGGGAGTCGGATTCCAGTTGGTTATCCGAAACCCACATAGAATCATAATGGTGAATCTTTATGATTGATAAATTTACTTTATGTATGAATCTGTAAATGAGGATAAGCGTTATGGGTTATACTGCTTATCGATATTGATATGATTGAATCTGTGATGATGGATATTGTGCACTATTGTGTTAAACCCTCTGGACTACACTATACACACACAAATATGGATTTGCACGTGGAAATTGCTTAAGTCACGGATTTTAAATAGTTTAAAAATTGAACATTGAAATTAATTTAAATTTGAATTCTAAATTTGAAATTGAACTCTATGTTGGGAATTTATGATCAAAAAAGGGTATACGAGCTTACATGAATTTAAACCATTTTAGAAAGTGTTGTTTTGGGAATTTGAATTAAACCAAAGATTTTACTTATATAAATGAAATCGAATTTTTCCGAAAAGAAAATTGTTTGTTTTCAAATGATTAAAACTTTCATATAAGAAATGAATTTCCAATTTGTATTATAGGAATTTCAAATTTGAATTGAAAACGGTTTTCTAAATTATGAATAGATATTTAGGAATGGATTTGAAAGCTATAAGTTAAATCTTTGATTTAAAGATTAAATGAGTTAATCCAATTAAAATGGAAATTGTTTTAAAATCCGTGAATGGATCTTTGTGAAACTGGGTGAACTTTGTAAAATAAATCTTTTTGTTTAAAGATTTGAAATGGTAATTTGTTTAAACCATTTGAAATAGTTTTGAATTTTTAAATTGTGACTTAACTGAAATCCCATATCCATATGTTTTTAAATATTACGCTCATTATTCGGTTTAACCGAGAGAGGACCTTTGTGTCATATAACCCATTCCGAATAATGATATGACGTTATGGATAGCATTTGAAGATCGGGAGTGAAGACCAGGTATTTGTGAGAACTATAGGATAAACTATCGATTGTATCTGCACTGAGTAGCTACAGTATAGAGATTCCTTAGTGTAGAGATTCCTTAAGTGATGGGAAGTCCGATTGGGATTATGAATACCCGGATTGCGAGGGCTTCTTTGGAAGTGCCTTCAGTTCTGTTTGAACCCGGAATAGACTTGTATGTATGTGTGTCTGACATTACACTTTGAGATGTAAAACCGGTTTCTATCAAATACATTTCTGCTTGGTGGCGGAGAATTTATTCTCTTAGCTTAACACCCTTCTCTGAGACATACGAGCTCAGAGGTTATGTAGTTGATGGTTACTAGTGATACTTCTCAATTTGGTATTGTGGCATACGAAGTGCTGCTGATCATTTGTTGATCAAAGCATGGCTTTGTGAAAAAAGCGTAGCTTTGTGGACGAGACCTCATCCGAGCCTTACAAACCAGTAATGGTCGAAACAGGAAAAATGCGACCATGTTTCAGGGGTAGCTCCCCTAGGGTATGTCCATTCCTTCTGGAAAAGGGTGGTATCATGATATGGAGCCCAGATACTTACTCATGTGGACATTATAGTATATTTATTACTGTGTGATGTTGTTGGTGCAGAGGATCCTCAGATAAAGGTCGCAAACGACTGGGGGTGGCATATCTTAGGTTTTTCTTCTCGGGAAGGGGGTAACCGGCCTTGTGTTGGCAGAGATCCGGGTAGGTTCACGGGATGTCCTTCCAGAGGCGTACCCATGTGGCAGTAGGAAGTTCCTTAGCCTGACCATTTGTTAGAAATCCGAACAAAACAATACGAGCCCTTTACGATTGCAGTTGTATAACCTGCCTCCTCAGGAGGTAGCTATAGCAGGCATAATATAATGGCAAGTATGCTAGCTAAGATTAATATTATACTTTCTAAATGTTTTCCACACTATGAACTAATGATAATATTAAAAAGGATTTTGCGTATCAAGCATGTTTGACTATCATAAGGAGAAATCTCCCCCAAGTCTGCGAATGCATTGTGTGTGTGTGCCGGGAGGCCTTATGGTAGTTTTATTTTCCAAAAAGCATAGCGGATTTATTTTCTTTCCTTTCCTTTGTGAAAAAATTGTTTTTGAGATCTCACACCAGTCCCACGATTGATCTGGAGTTTATTGTTCCCTTTCTAAACTCTGGATACCCATAATTTTTCAACACGGGCAGCCTAGAGTCAGGTTATCATTATTTTGGAGCGAAGTCAGAAAATAGATGTGGTGGAGATCGAGAGCAAGTTGGATGGCGAAGCATATCACTTCTATATGTAATATTTCTTCCCACTGTTTGTTGTTGTAACACTCGGATAACGTAATGTGATATAATGTAATAACTGATATAGTTCTTGGTTTTAAAGATATTTATTTATCTATTGTATATTGTTCCGCTGTGAAATGTGAGATTCTGTTTATTGTTTCTCTTCTTCTTCTATCTTCTTCTTCTTTAAACCCTAACGGTTTGGTTTTCCGGCATTCAACTGTGCGGCATTCGATACAGTGGACATATTGATGTCGACTTTCGGGCGTTGAAAAATCAGGTTGTTACACTTTTAGCCTGCAAATTCACTTCGTAGGACATTAGATTTCCTATTAACTCTTCTGGTTTCATGGTAGAGTGATCATTAGCTTCTTCAATAGCTAATACTTTTCTTTCCCATTCATCCTAATGAATTAATGATTTTTGAAACAATATCAAAATTGTAGTATATTTTTCCTAGTCCTAGTAAAGAATGATGAATATCTTGAAATCTAGAGTACGTATCATTTATAGTTTCATCTTGTTTCATCCTAAAATTTTGAAATTCATTCTTAAGCATAGATATTTTACTTTGTTTAACCTTGTTAGTACCTTCATGAGTGACTTTTAGTGTTCTCCATATTTCATATGCAGTGTTGCATATGCTAACTCGGTTAAATTCATTTTTACCTAATGCATAAAACAACATATTCATTGCTTTAGCATTAGCAGAAGCATCTTGTTTTTGTGCGGTTGTCCATGTAGTATATTCAGTAGTAGGTGTAGTATATTCTATTTGTGTAATATTCCATGCATCAAAACTACAGGCTTGCATATAAATACGCATTCATGTAGCCCAATAGTTGTAATTCATGCCATTGAATAGTGGAGGTCGTGCAGTAGATTGACCTTCAATAAAACTAGTGATGGTGTTTGTAGTAGTGCTGGTATTGTTTTCCATATTAGCAAGATATCAGATAACTGTGTAACAGTTATAAGATGCCTTGCTCTGATACCAAATGAAAGTGGCTGTTGTGTGGCTAGCTATCACTTAGGATCGTGTAACATGGAATATAATTAAATCTAAACGTGGAAACAGATGATAATAGCAAAGTAAATGAAAATGAGCACACCAGGAATTTTAATACTGGTTCGAACTTCCCGTTCTACGTCCATTCGCAGACTCCTTCTGGAATTTCACTAACACTAATCCTCACTTAACCCGGAGGAATAGGCTTACAACACCTGAACAACAGAACAGGATTTCGATGCCTCAACAGCCGAAGAGGACTTCACTTGCCTGAACAGCAGAACAGGACTTTGACTTATACAAAGAGTATTTGACACAGTGTGTTCTTGATAACATAGATTTGTCTCTTGATAGTACAACCTTCTTATAATCTTCTCCTTTTGATATATATATATATATATATATATATATATATATATATATATATATGAAGAATATGGAAGTAAATGAATGATTTTGTATGTACTTAAATGCACAAAAGTGTTAGAATCAAAGTAGTATAACAATAGAAAGAGTTAGATCGATTAGGTGAATAAAACTGATGATTCTAACATGTTTATATATAGTATAAAGAGATGCAATTGTTCATGAATAGTTATCATGAATGTATATGGACATTTCTATTGATAAGAAGTTATATCTCTTCATGGAAAAGAAACGTCTATTCAAAAATATAGTCGTTGTAAGAATTCAGACGTCTGAAAATTAGAATTTAGACTTCTGAAGCAAACCAGAAAGAAAATATGTCATTTTTGACCTGATTCAGACGTATGAAATTTTCAATTCAAACATCTGAATATTGTCAGAAAATTCAAATTTGATTACAGATTCGGACGTCTGAAATGGTCAATTCAGACGTCTGAATTTGACCTGAAAATTCAAATATGCTCTATGCATGTGTGTATGTGCACGTGTTGACATATATATCCAAAGGAGAGATTTCACATCATTTTAATTCTAAACAACGACTCAATACAACATATATGAAGTATGAAGTTCATTTGAATCCGGTCTTGTAGATATTCCTGCAAAAACAAGTTAGCATAGAAAATTCAACGTATATAGTTGTCGTAGTCAAAATATCATAGTATGAAACGTCGTAGACGAGATTTCAACATATATATATACACATACATACATATATATGTATATATATATATATATATGTATATGTATGCAAAGTTAGGCTACTAGAATGTGGGGCAATATAGTTCAAGTTGCATATAAAAGAAAAATAAAAGCATGTTTTACTGGAATATGGATACTTGCTACATCTTAATAATACTCTTAAATTTTTTAAGTTTATTCTTCCAACTAAAGTTACTGATTATGATTTTTATTGGAATAACTTAAGATTTAAGTTTAAAACGGTAAATAAATTTTTAGTAGATACTTTGTTCACTATAATATTTGGTATATTTGGTTTGAGAGAAACCATGGGCAATTTAATAATAAAGCAGTTATATTAAATGATTGGTAACTGTAGTAGCTTCATTTTTTTCAATTGGATGTCATATCCAAAATATAGATTGGTTAAAAATAATCATTTTAATGAGTATCTTAATAAGGTTAGAAAAAAATAGAACTATTTAAACAAAAAAAATGATATTTTTAACATTAATAATTACGTCATTAGCATTTATTTGAATTTGAATAAAGATTCTGATTATCTTAATGTTCTTCTGATCTAAGGAACATAATATTTATATTTTTTAGATTTTTAAAATTTTAAACTATATAATTACACTTTTTGATAACATCTATGCCTTTCGATTTTGTGTTAATTACTTCATAATTCTCATATGTATACCTATTATTAGTCTAATGCTTATTATTGCTTCTTTGCTGTTTTATAATCTAAACTCTAGTTTTTTTTTACTTTTATTTCATTATTGCATATATATAACCTTATTTATGTACATACATCTATATGTGTATTATTCTAATATTTTTGTTTACTTCCATCTATAGGTATAAGCATAGGCTAAAAATGGTGTTAGAATGCTATTTGCAGGGTTTCAGGGTTGTTGTTGCCAGGATGTTGCACTATTGTTTGTATGACTGTTGTTAAGAGAGATTTCATATTTTTTGACCTGAATCATTTGCACTTGCTGTGAGGCATTTCTTTCTCTAGTGGAGCTACTTGTGGGTCTCATTTTCTCTCTTGGATGCATCATGGTTTATTCTGGGTGCTTCTAGCACTTCATTTTCTGGCGATGACATTGTTGGAGTTCGATACTGAAGTGTAATAGGCAGTGGCCTTGCCAGAGCTCATTTAAGAAGTTATTTGATGTTGTTTTCTTAGTTTTTTCTATGTCTTGATTTGTCTCCTACTAGGCATGTTGGCAACTCATTTTCTATTGTTATTATATATACGCTGTGTAGTTAAAGCGCTCGATAATTTCAATGCAGTGGAGGTGCAAAAACTCATAGCGGGGATATAGCAAATGACTCTAAAATAGCATATAAATCTCGTACTTAATATGTTAAAAAATATATAAATGGTAATTAAATGAAAATTTAACATTCAATTGAATTATAATTAATACATAAATAATTTTAAATAAAAACAGGTGTGAATATATTATAAATAAACGTAAAACTATTATATATAATATAATTGAATTTAGTAAAATATTAGAGTATTTTCATTTCTGAAAATATATCAAAAATTAAATTAAACAAATTAATTTCATAACTTTTATAATGTATAAATGTCGTTTTTCAATTCATTTAAAAAAGATATACTGGAAATAGTGGAATATAGCAGAAATAACATGATATAGCGGAAGTAGCGGGGATTAAAGCGGAAAGGCTATATTTGGGGCAATATGGAAAAATCGCAGCGGTAGAAATCTGCTGTGAGATATAGCAGGGTTATAGCGAGGCATTAACTGCACAATATATATATACAACACATGTGTGCTCTTCTCCACTTTAGAGGATCACACCTTTCACTCAAAAAATATTTCAACCATTGAAAATGAATTTGCATTTTGAATACGCTAGAAGTGTTAAAATGATTTTATTTTTTATGGATATAATTTTCACACTGTAGATTGAATGATTGAACATTCTTAAAGATTCAATTGATTTATTAGAGTAGAACACTAAAATCCATCAAGGTAGAGAATAAGGTGTAGTAGGAGGATTGCGGGAAACTACATAAACTATTTCATTCCAAAATCTTTGTGAGCTTTACGCGCATATTGAATATGTTAGTATTATTCGAATAAACTAAAATAATCGATTTGAGTTATGTACTAGAAATCATTCGTAGCGGAACCCTTCTGTAACGGCCCCCATTTTTGTAATAATTAAAAAATATTAAATTTAATAAGATTTTTGAATTCGATATGGTGAGAAATTAAAATTTACGATTTATTTATGAGAAGATAATTAGAATATAATTTTATTTTATTGCTTGAATGTTAGTGACAACCATTTTAATGTAATTTCAAATAATTGAAATAATTGTAAACTTAAAATCGATTGTAATTGTAAATAAGGAATAAATTAGATTGAATTCAATGTTGAAATTATTTATTGTAAATTGAAATAGGTTAATATAGAATATAAAATTAGTATTGGTAAGCTATTTATAACCCTGGTTGTAAATAATACGTTGATGGATATGAATTATTACTATAAAACAACTGTTTTAATTATCATCTCATTAATTTATCTATTTCAATAATGAATTTGGAAACCAATGTGAATTTAATGTAATTAAATATTGCAGTTAATATGAGTTAAGATGAAATTATAGAATATGAATGTAATAAAATGTAAACTTAAACTTGTGTTATTTATATTCATAAGATGATAGTGATTTAATAATAAAAGTGAGAATCAAAATATAAGACTTTGATTGAAATTAAAATATAACTAACCGCGATTTTATTTCAATTGCATTTGAACTTTGAAATTAGTGTAATACTTAAGTAGTTAACTTTATATTGAATTTGAAAAGGGATTAAATCGATTTAATAATAATTTATTTAATTAACGTGAAAATTAGCCATTTGGGCCATCTCGGATTTTGATGAAACCAGGTTCATCAAATCCATAACAGTGTATTATTGTAGAATTTCAAGTTTCGTAGCAATTAGACTTTTCGTTTGATCATGCGGGCTCAAAAAAACCTAGAAATCAATTTAATGAATTCAATTAAAATAATTTGATTTTAAAAGCTAACTTCCGTAGACAATTGAATTGGGACTTGAAACTAGTTCCACTGAGTTTTAGATTATAGAAAATCTATATTTCTGTATAATGGGTGACCCATTTTCGTTACGGAAACGAAACGGGCTTTTCGGTTCGTCATTATCGTTTCATCCCAATTCGATATGTCCATTCTTTCTTATCTACCTTTGCCTGTATACAGACTGCTATAAACCCTAATTGTTTCTCATTTTTTATTTATGTAGATACTTATCATCTGCTCTTTCTTCCTTCCAATGGCAGAAAGCTAATTCCCAAATTCTAAAAGCCCAAATTTCGAATTTCAAATCAAAAATTCAAACTCCTCAAGCTGTGTCAATTTTATATCATTGGAAAGCTCTTGAATAGTGCGATCTACTGCTACAATTCATTTATCGATTTGATGCATTATTTGATCAGAAAACGATGAAGAAGCTCGGTCATCCATTTTATGGTTAGCGATTACAATGGTGGATCGTCGATTTTACAATGATCGGAGGTTGCTGCAAGGTAGAGGATGATGAGAGGAGTGCATCCATGGGGATCGTTGGGGACGGAGGTGCACGGAATCGTCGGAATTGGCCTTGGAAAATCACGGCGCCGCTGGCATCTCTAGTGGTCGTGGAGGCAGCACTTGGGCCACAAAGGAGTAGTGGAGCTCGAGGGAGATAGTGGTAGTTGTGGATCATCGTGATGTGGGAAATGCAGATAACGGATCTTAAGGCAGAATTAACACTAGAGGGGGACTGAATAGTGTTTAACTAATTTTATGAAACTTTTTGAAATCTTTTCAGATTAAACCCAAACAGATGCAATTCACAAACACAGGTACAATCACAGAACCAGACATAGATGCAATAGTAAATAAAAGCAGTAAAGGAAAGAACGCACTGGAATTTTATACTGGTTTGGAGTTACCACACATCCAGTCCCTCTTGTGTAGATTTATTTTCAAATATAATGTCTATATTACAACCTCAATTTCAAGGCCACAAGATACACCTTCCTATCCCCGAGTCTAGGGCAAACTATCTTGATTTGCAGGATAAAATCATAACCAGTTGATTCACGGGCCACAATCACACTAGTTCCAATCACACTTTGATAGAGAAAGACTCAATACACTTCGATCTTTCGATCTTTGATTACGAATGATCCTATAAATCTGAACAGTACTGGGATTATTGAGAGAGAGTAGCAAAGAATCAAACTAGAGACGATCGAGTCTTGGTCTAACCCGAGTACAAATACATGGGTCAGTCTAGCTAAACAAATCAGTTAGATAAACTGAACAACAATAACCTGCAAGGTCATAAAGTATAACAAATATCTCTAAAAGAGATAACACAATCATCTAACAAAAGATGAATCATAACAGAACAAGCCTCATATCATCGGCAACACAAATAAACAAAGGATATGGATATCCCAAAACAAGCCAAAAAGGCAATAATAATTACCAATGAAGGTAACACAAGTTCCACAAGGTAACCGCTATATACCGTGCGGCTCAAAAAGACCAACACCGAAGGCGATACCTAGGGAACATATATATATATATATATATATATATATATCAATGAAACATGATAAAATTTGTACGTGCTCAGTACTGTATAAACAAGGATCATGAGCCCGAAGACTCCAAACCCAATATCACTCGAGCGGTGACAAGTGACCAACTCCGAAAGCGATACATTAGGGCAACAAACCCGAAGGCAACATACCCAAAGGCAACAAACCTGAAGGAGACAGTCCGATGACACTATCCCAAAGGCAACAAACCGTAGTGGTGAAGGTCCGGAGGCCTAGTACTGGACACCACTAACTGGCACAATGTGTCATAACTCTCGAAAAGGAATCGGAAAAGTGGCAACATGAGTCCCATAACCACTCATTCGCATTAAACGGTTTACTATCCGTTAGTTAATTTCACACTCAAAGCAGTACAAAGTTTACCCCATCTCATTGGTAAACCAGACCAAAAGGTCAAAACTATCAATCGAATAGGTCGGGGATTAATCGTAAAGATAAACGCAATGGATTCATGGTCCGTGTTTTACTTAACCATTTAATCACCCTTCCACTCTGCTCGAAGTGCGAAATTGAGTGTGTGCGTCTTAAAATAACATTTATAAATTGGAGAAGCAAGCTTTTAATACAATTTAAAAGATTATTTTATAAAAACCCGTGGATGAAATCAAAAAGGAATCATCAAGGTCAAATATGCATAAACAACTAATTAGAATCGACTTAGATCGATAAAGTTGGAATCACAAACAAATAGGCACACTAGGCAAAACAGGGAAACAGGAGCAGGTCTGTCGACTGAATCACTGAGTTTGGTTGACCGGACTAGAAACAGAAAGGTTTCGGCTACAGCTTCGGTCGACTGACTCAGAGTGCTCGGTCGGCCGAATCAGGAACAAAGAAGTGTTCTGGTAGCAGGTCGGTCGACTGACTTACTGAGTTTGATCGACCGAAACCTGTTTCCAGCACTTCCCAGCCTATCTAAGCGAGGGCCAATCTCGACCAAATTGCAATCGTTTGAGCAACGGCGCTAAGGGTTTATGCCAATGGACTACCCGACCCTATATGCTCCTCGATGCACAACCAAAAGCATGATCAAACAACAAAGCTATGATTTTTAAACATTTGACTTCAAAACACCCAAAATTGGAATATTTACAAAACCAATCCAAATCCAAATCAAATGCACATGATTGAGTATTAGGAATCCATACCTAACAATCGAAGATGATTATAGACTAAGATATGAGATAAAAATCTCGCCTTTAACCCAAAAACAAAGAAGAAGAAGAAGAAGAAGAAGAAGAAGAAGCTCAATTGCAAGGAGAAGACCAAACACCCTCTACCTCAACTCTACTAGCTTCAATCTAAGATCAAAACAAGTATTTTCCTAAGTTAGGTTTAGGAAACTTTTTGAAATTGAAGAAGAAAGAGTTGCAGAAGATGAAGAGGAGGCTTACCAATAGCTTCACTTTGATTTTTGGAGCAAGAATTCAAGTTTGCAAAGAAGAACTAGGGCTTGGAATTTTTAATTCCTCTTCCTTTCCCCAATTTTCAGTTTTAGCTTGAGTTTAGAAGTGAAAATGAGTGAATGGAAGGAGAGGGACCGAGTTAGGGTATTTAGTTAGCTAGTGGGCTGAACCTAAACCCAAACCCAAAACCCAATTAGAAAAGGTAGCAAAACTCGACTTACTCCAAACATATCAAAGCTTATACTAAAAAAGATCGCAAACGCCATTTTGGACTCAATGGAAGTGGTATCGAGCCCCAATTCGGTCGTTTGCAAAAAGTAACATTTCAGACCTAAATCCGACTAACAACGCTATATTTAAATAAAACATTTAAATATATAATCGTTAAATATGTGGGTTGTTATAGGTACCATCCTACTAGTAAAGCGAGAAGGAGTATTTCATTGCACAACTAAAATTAGAATAATGATTTTAGTGCTATCATGAATTTTTAACATAAATCTTGACTCTATTACTTATCTTGATATATTGAACTCTTGAACTTTGATAATATTGAAAATCTTGATACTCATGAGTCTTCAGTCTTGATTTCTACAATCTTCAATTTGTCGGTCTTGAATCTCTATACTGTACAGTCTTTCTTTGTACCTTCATACACACACATATACCTAGACAAAGATATTTGTATTTATATTTTATAACAAGTCCTAAGGTTGTTGTCATCAAAACCATCATCTTTGGAACTAACAAACTTCCTCTTTTTGATGATGACGATGTATGTTTATAAAATATACTCCACCAAACTGTAATTCTACTCTGACTCACCCTTATTCCAACAACTCCCCTTTAATCTACTAACTCCCTTTTAATCTACTAATTAATAGTCTAACTATCCTATTTTATAATTCTCCCCATTTGTCATCAATAAAAACTAAGCCTAAACTATATAACTCCCCCTTAAACAAATGCCATGGAACTAAATGCTAATAACGAAGTATAATAAGCAGAACATAAATCTAATTTTATTTTATATGATGTTACATATATATATATATATATATATATATATATATATATATATATATATATATATATATATATATGAAACATAGACACAAATATATACAAATACGCAAAATAAAAACATTAATATAATAACAATCAAACAAGAGTCCTTGACAGTTGATGACTTACGAATAAAACCATTAGGGTAATGGAGACAAAATTTTCCATGTTGTTTGATCGAATTACCATTTTGTCAAAATAGACTTGTCCAACGCAAACGACATTATTATCCTCGTCCATTTGTGCTTCTTCCTTTTCTTCTTCTTCTTCTACGTCATCCTCTAATGGATTATGAATACGTTTGTTAGAGGAATCATCTTCAATCATAATAGGTTCTGCATGATTATCCATTATAAATTTCTACAAATTTCTAAGAATCTTGCCTTGTTTCTTTTGCTCCTTTGCCATCCTTTTTGCAAGACTTGTAACCCAGTCAGTATTTGCAGAGAATCCTTCATAATTTCTTCGATCTTCATTACTCGAGCCAATGTAGTACGTTGGAATGGACCAGAATTAGGAGAAGGGAAGGAAGTGGTTGCATTTTGGTTTGATTTAGAAGAAGAGGCCATTACTTTGTATTTTCAAAAGTTTATTACAGAGGAAATGAAGTGAGAAGACAGATGAATTCAATATTGTGGTTATATAACCACCAAACTGATTTTAGAGGAAAAATCAAATTTTCAAATCTGACCATTGTATGTTGACATGAGAGGTAGGGCATGTCGACATCCCTTTGAAAATTTTGTTTTTCTCTATATATACGAGTGTGGTGGCACGTCCGTTGGACGTGTGCAAAGAAAGAAGTGAGCGTATTTTGTCTTTGTTACAATTATGATATTGTGTGAGATTACAGTAACGTTTTGGTTAATTATAGAAAAAAGAGGTATAAAAACTAACATTAAATTTATCTTTGAATAATTATGGAAAGAATTTATATAATTAGGTTTTTATAGAATCTATATAGCATGTACAGGCAGAAAAAATGCAAAATTGAATTAAACACTCTTATGTTAAGCCCTAAATTTCACATTGACTTACTTAGTGACAAAGTGATCTAAATAGGGGATGCTAGAAAGATATAAGGGCTTTGATCGTATTTCTCCCGAGGTGAAAGAAAAGATACGAAATCTGTCTTTTCTGAGTTATCGTCCTAATAAAAGAAATATTCTTGTGATAGGTCCTGTCCCAGGTCAAAAATGTAGTGAAATCGTCTTTCCCATTCTTTCCCCCGACCCCGCTAGAAAGAAAGACGTTAACTTCTTAAAATATCCTATATATGTAGGTGGGAACAGGGGAAGGGGTCAGATTTATCCATAAAAAAAGTAATGAAATATTACATCAATATCTAGAGAAATGCAACAAATATTAGAATTAGCGCTTCTAGTAGTTTGAAACTTAGAAAACTTGCATCATTTCTCTTTTAAAAGTAATAAATCATCGTATTAATACGTAAAAATTTTTCCTGTTCGCCATATTAATGAACCTTTGCTTACAGAGCCCCAAACCCAAGTTGCTCGAATTTTTAGGATTTTCAGCTCTTCTAACATCCTCATTCTTTTCTGCAAGCTCTTCAATACTTATGTATAAAAAATGATCTTTATGTATAAAAAAAAGTCTTGCAAAAACTAAAGCTAAAAGGGCAAAAGGGGGAAATTGTAAAATTAAAATGGAGATGCCAAGGAAGGAAGGAAAAGAAATGTTGCATAAATTCATGTTTTGTTGCAGTTATATTGCATATTTCAATATATCTATGCAGCAAAAAAGTACCAAATTCCCATTATACATAGACTCGTTGCTAGTGATATGTTCTATTACAGAACCAAACAAAACTGCATATTTATATCTAAATTTGATCTTGAAAGGATAATTAAACATGATTAGCAGCTAAGAGTAATCGGTTACAACCATGTAACCAAGCCACTGGCTTATTAGGGGATGGAATAACATACCCAATATCCTAAAATCAGTTGATTCGTGGTTTAAAACTTGCATAAAAGGTTTTTGTGAGTTTTGTCAGCTCCAAAGTTACATTTATTTCATTGTAACCTCCATTTATCTTGTTTATTATTTCACCTAAAAATACAAAAGCTAGTTCACAATTTTGGTTTCCAACGTGACAGTGTCAACATTTATTTAGTAAAATTTACATAAAATTAAGCTGATTTTGTTAGCTCCACTTGTCTATTATAATTTTGCAAAAGCTAATACAAATATTTTCTAACTTGAAAATCTATTAATGATCTAACCTTTTCAGTTGAAACCACCAATATGGTTAACATTCTGTCCAAATTGTTGCCTCCACTATTACTTTAAATTTAAAGAATTGTAAAAAAAAGAACCTGCAAAAGAGCCATCTTTTTAAAAAGTTTCCTTGTTTTCTTTTCAGTTGCATATGACATGCAAAATCATAGTTAATGGTCAAATATTGTATAAAACATGCCCTTGTGCTATATAATACCATTTTATGCTAACTATCATATTAACTGTTGCAATCAATTAAGTACATTTAGTAAATTATATCAAACTAAGAATAAGTACTCAACAGATTACGCTTAAACAGTAGTTATTATGGTCATCCGCTACATTACCGCTACCATTGGGCACTGGTCCAATTACCACCACCTATTCACAGCAAGTATTTGATCATATATAACTAAATATTATATGAGTACCATCACCTCATCAATAAAATACTACATACTTACAAAACAACTTTATGGAAATATGTTTACTTTCAGTAAGAAATCATAATATTTACAGTCTTTTATGTATTACAATTTATAATCTTTTAGCACCAAATGTATAAAAGACGAAAAAGCAAATTAGTTTAAAGGAAAAAGGACATTACACCCATGCATTGCTGTTAAAATAAATTTTGAGTTGTTATTGTACGACCCACAACAATACTATATATACTTGTCCCCTCCACTAAAACTCCCCACCAAAATTTTCAACCTGAAATCCGCAGACAAACCAAAACAAAAGCAGCAGAGAGTCCCCAACAAAAGAAGAAAAAGAAACCCCTACGAAGCAGTGCAATTAATGAAGTTGCCAGAGCAAATCACAACCCAAAACTCAACCCAAACACCTGCACTCCTATACGAATCAGCCTCGGTCCTAGACCGCCACCTGACCTCCAGCCCCACCGGTGCCACCACTGCCCCGATCCTCTTCACCCAAAATTGAATGTGTTCAGTTATGCCTAGTGAAAGGTAGATCTAACAGCGGTTATAAAATCAACTAAAAAAATTTCCAGTTAGTTTGTACTAAGAAGGAGAAAATCCCTGCAAATTCAAACATACACAACTTCATGTATTATGCAATATAAGCCATTAATGTTACAAAATAGCAAACTTTAGTAAGGTGACATAAACTCCACATATACGACAGCTAATAAATTTACCTGTATGTCATGAGTATTTTTATTAAATTTGGGAATACTTGAGTATGCAAACATTGATAATTCGCTGTATTTAATAGTAATTCATTCCTTCGTTCCAATTTTGAGTTTCAAATTTAGAAATGAAAAAAATCTAAATCTATAATTATAGTGGTACAATCAAGCTAAATCATCTTCATAACAAACAAAACATAAGCCCGCAACAAATATTCTTGTTTAAAAGTTAAGTGGTACATATAATTTAAAGTATTCATGTTGTTGTAGGCACCTAGTGAATAGAAATGATAATGAAACTTGCTGAGTAGTGTTTACGTATGTAACTTTGGTAGTAGAAAAAATATTCAATAAAGAGTCACATATATGTACTTGCTTGGTTTAAGCATATGATATATGAGTTTAACTATGTTGATAGGGGAATTTATTAAAATGAAAGAAGCTCTAAACTTGTAACTTTAAATTATACCATATTTCAGCTAAATAACTAAGGCCTGTCAGCTGAAATAAATGTAGAGTCAAAATTCATGTTATCCAACATTAAATAGTTTAAAACTCCTTAGTTGTCTATTTAGTAAATATTGCAAAAATGTAAATTTTCTAGTGGTAGTAAATTTCACACTGTATTATGATAATCTGAAATTAAAACGTTTGCATTGAACTAATTTGTAAATTTAACTATAGTACATATACCTAACAAATTGCATTAATTTAAATAAGCATCTTAAGTCTAACAGTACTATATCAACAATAATTTCACTTATTATTTCAACCATCCTATGTAACATAATTATTCTGCTTTTGAAAGGCGTGAAAGAACAACAAAGAAATTGGGATTTTGATAAGGTTAAATTATTAAACAGATTTGAACAACATCTATGTGAATTAAACTATTTTTGTCATAGGTTTTTTAGATTAAAAAAGCTAGAGAAGCAGCACATCAAAACTGAAGTTATACGTACAAATGGTAAGCTTACATCTGCTCCACTGTATGGTAATTACGTTCACATTCCTCTTCCAGTGGATTGTTGGAGCCCACTCAAAGTCCAACTCTTATGCGATGAATGTCCTACAAAATTAAAATAATGGATTGGTCAATAAAAAATAATTGAAAATTCGAGAAACGAAGAGCATATTTGACGTCAATGAAAAGCAGATACACAGTTAATTAAAAAGGATCATAATAGAATAGAAAGTAGTGAAAAAAATTGCACAAACCCTCAGCCCCATAGCAATCTAATCACTATAGAGAAAGCACTTCGATTTTAGTTGTACTTTATTTAAGATTTATGTGACCTACAGACTAACGCTGGTCCAATTTTGAATGTAATTTTTTTTATGAAATAAGAAGGTGAAAAGAATTGGAAGGCAAAAGGAGAAGAAAATTTGGGTCGGGGGAAATTGTGAATTGGGTTGAGAACGTGGGCGAACAAATTTGTTCGAAACGTGTAAATATTAAAAAGGCAGATGTACCCTTTTAAATATTTTTATTTCCAAATGAATGAAAGGGTAGTTTTGAAAGTTTGAAAAAGGCTTCGCTTCTCAAATATTTGCTTTATATATAAGATATATATATTTATCGTAATAAGAAAACCATGTTATGTAGTCAATAATTAAAAATTCCAATGTAAAGATGGATCAGAAACTTGATTGTACAAATTGATTTCAAATTTCTAGTATAAGATATTTTTTCTTTATGGATCCTTATTTATAACGGTATTGATTTATTTATGGTTTGCTTGATATAAAATTGTATAATTCACTTTCACTTTAGATCTCTATTTAATATTACAAAATGCATACAGTAATTTGTTAATGTAAAATCTGTTTGATTTATTGAAAAACACGTTAAGAGCATGGTCACATTTTACTGTCATCTTAAGATAATCATTTTCATGGATAGTGAAGCTACAGTAATAGATAATGATACCCACTTGGATCACCTAGGTGAATAAGAGGCATCACACATGATTCAGTTTTATAAAACTAACGCATTGTTATGTATGTAGTTCCCTTGGTGTATTCTTGCACTGAAAATATAACATTGGATCTCCAACTCAATAATGTATTTCAATTTTATTTTTATCAAACCATTCAACTTGAAACACTGTATGTAGTTAGAGTTAACAAACACAAATCAAAATGGGTTTTCAATTTTAGAATATGGAAGCAAGGAGGGTTAGCGAGGTTTGAATAATGTGCCTAGCATACTAACCTATGTCTCCAACACATTTTTATATCATGATAAAAAAATTCAAGTTGGTTTAATCTAAAGGTTCTACCGAACTTGGATTGTTGTGAATGATTTAAATATATGCAACAAAACTAATCGTTGTTTACTAAAATATGCATTACTACTCATCGTAGATTCAAATACTCTATTGAACTGCTATAAAATATGAATTTTTTCATGTTAAGAGAAAAAAAGTTTACCTTCTTTACTGTCTTATAAATTGACATGATCGGCTTTCACCCTCTGATCTTTCAGCAAATATAAAGCCATGACCAAAAGTTGGTAGTAAATATAAAATGCAAATCAACCTATCATTTAAAATGCGTATAAGTCAACGAATCAGGCATACACATTAGAATTAAACCAAAAATAATAATATACGAACTACATGAATTAAAGAAAAGCCAGTGATAAGTTACTTCATTTAACAAATATTTATAATATGTAAAAGAGGAAATGTATTGTTTATAATATAATATGTCTTGACCATGCCTGGAAGTTGCGATCTTGTAATCTTAACGTGGACTAAAACTAAGGTTAGAGGCTACAATGAAATGTTTTGTCAGTTAGCGGTAAGAATTCAAAAAATCCTACGGTAAGTAGAGAAAATTAATTATGAAAGCAAAATGTTGAAGAAATTTAGTGAACCAAGAGAAGACATATAGTTTCAATATAATCGTGCAATAACAGAACAGAATACACTATAGTTTAAATCTTCATGTTGTTCTGCATTACAGAAAGTTACATTTAAATACTGTATGATTACAGCTTACAAACGCTACGTTAAATGCAAATATGCTTTCAAAACATACGCTTTTTATATGGAAAATCTTGAACATCAATTCATAGAAGTTCTAATAGGAAACATAGTGTTGTTGGATAGAATTATTTTGGTAGAAGGCCCTCATTTCTAGCTCTTACCAAAATATTAGCTTATTGAAACCAAATGAATTATGATGAAAGTATAACATACATACATGACTTATAAGCAGTGGTACAGTGAAGCAATCGTATGAAGCATATAGGAACTAAATAGGTAAAGCTTTGTTTAACTGAAAATCAATATAATGTAAACTGATATATTTATTAAACCGATATATTCATCTAAAATTCGTTATTATTCATTTAAAAATTCAAGAATTAAATGCCGGAAACCTTTTCAAATACAAAACTAAGTATAGTTGAAAATCCAAAATATATAAAGTTGATACACATACCAAAGCTTTGAGACTTTAAAATTTCGAAAAATTCAAAATTGTATATGATATATTTTTAACTTCAGTTTCATGAAACTCCTTTCATTATCGAAATCATTCATTAGTCACTTTATATTTGCAACCAAAGCGTATACAAAATTCAGTGTTCACAAACCTTATAAATGAAATTCTGTTTTTACAATACCCTGTTTGTGTTTAAAACAACATACGTGAACGTATATATTCTCAAAAACTTACTTATACGAAATTGATACTTTTAAAAAGTATCATATATTCAAAGCTTATAAATGTTAGAAAATTATAAGTTTGAAGCCATATATATAAGTTCTGTATATTTGAAAACTATTGTATATGTATATTAAAAACTTTGCATTTTCGAAAACTTAATACATTTGAAATCGCAGATAAGACCCATATGTTTTAAACTCTGAACAGTCATCTAAATTCATGCATATAAGAAACTGTATCCATTTAAAACTTATTATATACTTAGGACTTGATTTATGCAAAACTGACATGTATTCCAAATATACATAACAGTATATTTTAGGAACCTACATCTATATATTTAAAGTTGTTAGCTTTTGAGACTCAGTGTATACAGAACTACAGGTGTACACATCATACACAAATAAAAATAGGAGTAAACTACTATTTTTTTTCTAAAAGTGGTTTGTTTTGGGCTAGTTGAATATGTTTTACAATTCAGAGATGCTAGTGTAATCTTATGATACAGAACCTCTTGAATTATTTCCATTATTACAACATATATCCTACTACAATGAAAACTCATCTTACTTAATCACAATATTAAATATTTTACCTTGAATAGTGGTTGAATTGCCTTATCTGTATTTCCTCCAACCTTTTCCTCAACTTGAACCAATTCATACAAACATCTCTGACATTCCATCAGCTACCACAATTGGACTGAATACCTAAAAATATTCAAAAAAAACTATAAAGAAAAAGAAAATAAAAATTGAGCTTTAGTGAAACTGAATAATTTCAGATCGATAGTTACCTTCTGAGTACAACTGCAGTCGTTTGCTTTGTCGAATGCTTGTTTACTGTCATCATGAAACTACAGAGCATGATTAGATATTAAAATTTAGGGAAACCAAGGAAGTTGAAAATCTTACCTTTGAGAAATATATTCTTATTTAATCACAAAATTGAATATTTTACCTTGAATTGTGGTTGAATTGCCTTATCTGCTATTTCCTCCTACCTTTTCCTCAACTTGAACCAATTCATACAAACATCTCTGCCATTCCATCAGCTACCACAATTGGAGTGAATACCTAAAAATATTCAAAAAAAAACAATAAAGCAAATGAAAATGAAAATAAAAATTGAGCCTTAGTGAAACCAAATAATTTCAGATCGATAGTTACCTTCTGAGTACAACTACAGTCGTTTACTTTGTCGAATGCTTGTTTACTGTCATCATGCAACTACAGAGCATGATTAGATATTAAAATTTAGGGAAACCAAGGAAGTTGAAGATCTTACCTTTGAGAAATATATTAGTCCTTTGTCGATGTCGGAAATTGGAAATAAAACATACGGTCCATCTCCTTCATCTGTGTCGTCGACAGTCGGTCCGAACATCAAGCTCACACCTTTGAACCGCTAGCGCCCCAGGCGTTCACCTTCTCTACGTCGCCCTCCTCTCGAAGCCGTCAGCCTTCATCCTCCTTTTTGGTTTATGTCAGGTGATGCTGAATTTTTTTCCATTTTCGAGGCCAGGTTTGAATGGGAGAAGCAAAGGAGGGAGAGGGATAGAGTGATAATGGGTGAGAAGGGTGAGAACGTGTAATAACTACCGTCCACTATTTCGTCCAAATGACAAAAGCGACCTTGTTTATGATATGCAGTAGTAAATGAAAAAAAGGTATTTTCGGAAATGCCAAAAAGGCTTCACTTTGACCGGTTGACCAAAGGTTTTGCTTTATAGTATAGATATGTATGTATGTGTATATATATGTAACTACATCTATATTCTATATCTCAATTATAGAACAAATACCTAGTTCTCTTCTTAATTTAGTAAAGGTTAATTAATTCAAGGGTTTGGTTAGAATATCATCTTTGATCCTTAGTGTTGATAAATTCAAGAGAAATAATCTCTTTACTTATATTATCTTTGAGAAAATGTAGCCTGATATCAGTATCTTTGGTTCTGGCATGATTAGTAGGATTTTTCGATAAATTTATTGCACTTGTATTGTCAAAATAAATTGATGATTTTCAAATATTTAATCCATAGTCCTTTAGGTTCTGTTGCATATAGATAACTTAAGAACAAGCCAAAGTAGCAGATATATAATATGCTTCGGTTGTTGATAATGAGACAGTATTTTGCGTTTTACCAAACCAGGAAACCAGAGAATGCCCTAAAAAGTGACAAGTTCCACTTGTACTTTTTCGATCTGATATACAACCAGCATAGTCAGCATCACAATATGAGATTAAATCAAATGAAATTTTTTTAGGGTAAAATAGGCCATAGTCTAAAGTGTGTTTGACATATCTTAGGATACGTTTAACAGCTTTTAAATGGGTTTCTTTGAGTTGAGATTGGTATCTTGCACAGAGACGGACACTATGCATGATATCAGGCCTACTCGCAGTTATAGAGAGTAGTGATCCAATCATTCTCCTATATATTTTTCGATCAACATCTTTTGACATGTCTTCTTTATTCAAAGCTTCATCAATCGCCATAGGAGTGGATATTCCACTCGTAGTGGTCGTACCAAACTTATTAACTAAATCCCTAGCATACTTTTCTTGACTAATGAAAGTACCACTATCTAATTATTTTACTTACAAACCGAAAAAGAAAGTACGTTCACCATATGACTCACCTCAAACTCTTTTGTCATTATTTCAGAAAACTCTTTTTTCATTTCATTGTTTGTTGATCCAAATATGATATCATCTACACAAATCTGTACTAATTGGATATCATTTTTGTTTCTTTTAATAAAAAGAGTATTATGTACTTTACCAATTTCAAAATTTGATTATAATATGTAAGATCTTAGTCTATTATACCAGGCTCTAGGAGCTTGTTTTAGACCATATAAAGCTTATCTTAATTTGTAAACATGATTTGGAAACTTTTCTTCTTCAAAAAGTGGAGCTTGTTCAACATAAACATCCTCTTTAACAAAACCATTCAAAAAGGCACTTTCGACATCCATTTGAAATAATTTGAAATTTTTGTGGTTTGTGAAAGAAAGTAGAATTCTAATGGCTTCTAATCTTGATACGAGTGCAAAGGTTTCATCAAAGTCTATTCCTTCTTCTTGAAAATAACATTGCGTGACTAACCGTGTTTTATTTCTAACAGCCTCACCTTGTTCATTCATTTTATTTTTATAAACTCATTTAGTTCCTATTATAATTTTGTCCTCAGGTTTAGGAACAAATTCCCATACATAATTTTTTATGAATTGATTCGGCTCTTCTTGCATAACAAGAATCCATGAATCATTAGATGATGCTTCCTTTGGATTTTTTGGTTCAATAGTTGATATAAAAGCTACGTTACTCATCTTTCTCAGTTGATTTCTAGTTCTAACATCAAATTCAATATTTGCAAGTACATTTTCTATAAGATGATCTTTTAAAAGACCAATCCTTTTATTAGGATGAACATTTTCACAATTTGTTTCATTTGATTCATTATTTAAAGTAACAAGTCATCTTTACCATTTATTTGAACAAATTTTTTGAAATTTTCATCAAAAGATACATGCATTGTTTCTTCAATGGTGTTAGTTTTTAAACTGAAAACTCTGTATGCTTTACTTCTATTAAAATATCCAATAAAGATTCCTCTGTAGGATTTAGGATCAAATTTATCCAAATTGTCCTTTTTATTTAGAATAAAGCATTTATTTGCAAAAACATTAAAATAAGATACCTTTAGTTTCTTATTGAAAAGAAACACATATGGTGTTTTATTAGTTAGAGGTCTAATTAAAATCCTATTCCAAATGTAACAAGCTGTAGTGACTGCTTCAGCCCAAAAATTTCTTGGTAGTTTACTATCTGAAAGCTTAGTTCTTACACGCTCTTGAATCGTCCTATTTTTATGCTCTACTACTCTATTTTGTTGTGGATTTCTTGGAAAAGAAAAATTATGAGTTATTCCTTTTTTACTATAGAAATTGTCAAAATTTTCTTTTTCAAATTCTCCACCATGATCACTATGAATAGTTTTGATTTTTAAAGAAAGTTGATTTTGAATTCTTTTTGCAAAAGTTTTAAAAAATCAAAAGCATCACTTTTATGTTCTAGAAAAATTGTCCATGTAATTGTAGAATAATCATCTGCAATTACAAAATCGTATATACTGTGATTTATTGACTAAATTTGAGATGGAGCAAACAGATTTAAATGAAGTAACTCAATAGGTTTTGAAGTTGATATCATATCTTTCAATTTGAATGAACTCTTCCTAAGTTTTCCTAATTGACAAGCATCACATATACTATCTACTTAGAAATACATTTTAGAAAGGCCTCTTACTAGATCAAGTTTTGGAAGTCTAGATAAGAGTTTGAAATTCAAGTGCCCAAATCTTTTATGTCAAATCCAAGGGTCACTTGTATTAGCGAAAAGACATAGGTTATCATTTGATATTTTCATGCTGGGAATATAAATATTTTTCTTTCTAATTCCTTCAAAGATAATATTTAATTTATTATCTTCAATGTGACATTATCCTTTTCAAATTTAATTTTTGTAACCCATATCACATAGTTGACTTATGCTAAGTAAGTGATTTTTTAGATTCCTGACTAAAAGAACATCAGAAATAGTATGAGTTTTCGAGTTACCGACATTACCGATGACAATCACATATTCCTTTTAATTGTCCCCAAAGTTGACCAGTCGTCCATCTTCATAAATTATGTCATTCAGTATGTCCGGATTACCAGTCATGTGTCTTGAACATCCAGTATCAAGAATCCATTTGTTTTTCTTGATTTGCACTATTTGTCCATTGAGTGTTGATTCTTCTAAAGCCATATAACAGTACCGTTCCTGCACAACACACCAATTCGGCAGTTAACTTGATTTTCAATAGTAAAAATATGCAGTCTTATGAGACAAGGATGATTTGGACAGTTTTGAATTAGTTTTACCAAAATCTCCAAAAATTACCATTTTAAACTTCTTTCAAAATTCAGATTATGATAACTTTGAAATCCAGTGCTTTGATATCAAATGTAGGAAATGCGGATTATGGATCTTAAGACAAAATTAACACTGGAGGGAGGTGAATAGTGCTTAATTAATTTTATAAATATTTTTGAAATTATTTCAAATTAAACCCAAACAGATGCATTCACAAAAACAGAGATAATCATAGAACCATATATAGATGCAAATAGTAAAAAAAGCAGTAAAAGAAAGAAAAAACCGAAATTTATACTGGTTCTGAGATACTCTACATCCAGTTCCACACAATTTCTTGTGCATTTTTCTTTTCAAATATAATATCGATATTACAATCTGGGTTTCAAGACCGCGAGTTACACCTTTCTATCTCCGATTACTGAGAAAACTATAACAATCTGGGTTATTGATTAAATAAATGAAATAATTAATGATTTAAATTGAAGATTTTAAATCATTAGTTTTGAATTTATAGTCTTTTATAAAAGATAATTTGTTTTAGATTGATAAAATCTGAATTTCTAGAACATTGGAGAGATGAGAATTTAAGAGTTTATTTAAAGATAGTTGGAACTAGAATTTAGACAGGGATATTCATTTAACTAAAATCTTTTATTTTTTTATGAAGGAAGAATTTGAGATTAGATGATTTAAAAAAAATGTTGTTCATTGTAAAAATAAATTAAGAAGTCATTTTGTTCAATTGTCTATGGCTTAAATGCTTAAGCTTTGTTAAATGAAGTTATTAGTAAATAACTAATTAAAATTGTCCAATTAATTGTTAATGGGTTGACGCATTCGAAAAGAAATCAGAAGAGAAGTATGGTTCTCTTTTTATTTTCTTTCTGAAAATTATACGCTCTCATTCTGCTAAAAATAAAAGGAAGAAGCTAGGGTTTTAACCCACTATCTTTTTCAATCAAAATTTTCGATTTTAAATAGTAATTAAATCTAGAAAATTCATGTAAAATCAAGGTGATGCTATCAAACCCTGTTTTATCAATTAGACTTATCAATTTTAAGTTTTTATTGTTTTTATTTTGTTTGTTATTCTTTTGACTGAGCTAAAATTCTAGGGTTTGTTGTCTAATTAAAAGAAGTAAATAAATTGAAGTCTAACAAGCTATTGCAAGGGATAAAAGTGAGTTAATTACTCACAAAACTTATCACTAGATTTTTAAGCATATGTCTTGATTTGATGCGTTTAGTTCCATTATTTAATATTGTTCATTTTATTATGGTTTCGTTCATTGAAATGTGGTTTTATTTTGGTTTCGTTCATTGAAAAGTGGAAATGCCTGTGGCTTTGTGTTGTACTTCATTCCCTGCCTGCTGCCTTAGCCTGCTTTTTTTTTTTCCTTTAGTCTCTACTGTTTGAATGCGAGAAGCCATTGTTTACTATGAAAATGTGTCAAGCACATTACTTGATGCATTGATTTATTTCATCCTTTATGCCCAATCACTTTGAAATGGATACTCAACACCTATACTTTAGTATACAAGATATGTTATAGCTTTTAAAGGAAAATAGTAGAAATGCACATACATAAGTTGCGAATTTTGTATGCTTTAGTAATTGCCAGGTTTCGAAATTTTCTTTTTCATTATAGCCTACATATAATTGCTAGGCTTCAAAATTTTTGCATAGTAGCATATAAATAACTGTCAGGTTTCAGAAAAAAGTTCTTGTTGCATAGTAGTCTATATATAAGTATATTGTTTAACCATAGTATGTTGCTATTTTTCTTCAAATTACTAAGGACTGTGCTGTTCATAAATTTTTATATTGCTTTGTTGCATTGAAAAATATCACATGCCTATGCCTTATTTGATTACGTGCGTTCTTACCCCTGTTCTTTCAATTAGTTCACCCCTTTTTCCTTGTAGTCTTAGTTCTTTACATGCTTAAAGAATACATGTTCCTGTCACTTGTTTAGACGTTGTTTTAAATTATCAAGTCCCTATCCTTATGTGAAATGGCACACAATAATTTGGACCTATATGTGAATTTCTTCATTGGAATAGTAGCAACAACATATCTTTGGTTTTGTACATGTGTATATATATGCCTGTGCATTGAAATTTGAAAATTTTGTCAAGCATGTATTGCTTTGTTGCTTTGATTTGCACATCCCCTGTCCTTTTGTTTTGGAAATGGTCATGCAATTCTATATGCAATAGAACACATTTAATTATACTTAAGTGTAAATTTATTCAATATGAACAGTAGCACCTTTTGTTACTTTATTATTGTACAACCTGATGTTGAGAATTGTGTACGTCCCTGATGTGTAAGGCCATGAATTATCAGGTGTACGTCCTTGGTTTTAAGAATTGTTGGATATATATATATATATATATATATATATATATATATATATATATATATATAGCTAAGTTCTTTTTGTTGCAAAATCACGCAACCCCATAGCATGCTGTTTAAATTCTATACTTCCCTGCCCTGCATTTTGAACTTGCTTGGGCATGTTGCCTGTTGCGACGAACAACGTCACCTGTAGTTTTAAAATGCAAGATGCTCTTTCAATAAATTGTTTTTGGGTTTTCATGCTTTGTTTTGGAAATATTGTTGCCATTTATGTTCTAGTTTTTTTCTTCTTCTAAGTCTGGATTCTCTAACTTGGTTGCATTCAATTGATTCTTGTTTCGAATTTATTTAACTACTATGTATATGTAGTTTTTAAAAACAAGGAATTTATAGAAGTTTATTATAATTTATAGATTGCAAACTTGTTTTCAAATCAGTCTAATCCCTTATATAGACAATGATAAGGATTTAATATATGTATAGTATTGCTAGTAGAAATGGTAGGGATTTCAAAGTATGGTTTTGAAAATATAAATCTAAGTTGATTTTAAACAAATGTTTGATTACCTATATGTGTTTGGGATATGAGTATTTGTGGTTTTATTACCATAACGATCCCGTTTTAAAGTCAAATTTAAATTGGTAATTAATATAAAATTTTGAACTAAATCGTGAATTAATTTAGAATTATGTATATAAATTGATTATAAATAGAATTTGCATTTGAAATTCAAAAAATAATATTTTGAGAAATAAATTGGATTTGAAAAATCTATATTTTAAAATTTTTTAAAAAATTTGTTTTCTAATGATAATTATAATATATATATACACACACACACATATTGTGATTTGAGAGTTATATTTTGAATTTAATATAATGATTTTCGAAAGCTATTTATGGATTAAATTCTAAAATATATATTTATATATTTATTTATTACTGTATAATTAAATTTTAAAATCATTTTATTTAAGGTTATATAAATATTTATAAAAGGAAATGTATATAGATAAATATTTATTTGTTTAAAGGTATAATAGTTTTAATTAAAGTAAGATTTGATAAAATGGTTTAGTATACTTTCTTTCAAAATTGTACATAAATAAAATATAGTTTGTATATATATGAATATAAAACCTATGATAACATAAAAAGAAATGTAATAAAACTAAATTGAAAAATATAATATAAAATTTTTGTAAACATAAATACGTGAAAGATTACAAGTGTAATCATCCTAACAAAAGATTAAACAAGTGTAGGCTTATAAAGATATAAACTAACAAGTGTAGATAAATTAGCATGCAAATATAACAAGTGTCTTATTTTTAAAATTTTCTTTTCAATTTTAAAATTAATGAATAAAATGAAAGATAAAGCTATATATACCCATTTACTCTCCTACACTTCATTTTCTTTCATTCAAAATTGATATATTCAAAAAGATAAAAACCTGGAAAATAAAAACACAAACCAGAGAATTAAAATACAAACTAAATAATACAACTACTTCAACTGAACCTTAAATAAAAATCAAAACTGATGAAATCAAAAGCAAAAAATAAGTTCAAACCTGAAGCAATTTCAAATCAAAGTAAGTTCTAGTTTCAAGTTTTAAAGCCAGCAGTAGTTTCAAATCCAGGATCATTTCAAAACTGAATCAAAGCAAGCTTAAAGCTGATCATCTCAATAATCAGGTTGCAAATCAAAATCAAGCTCTGGTCAAAAAAATTCAAGTTCCAGTTTCAAAGAACTTCTCTTTCTTCAAATCCAGGTGAGCAAACTCACTTGAATCTATCTATATATTTTGATATTTGGATTGTCACTTGAAGTATTTATGAAAAGTGTTTGTTTAGTTGTTAATTATGCTTGCATGCTCATACGTGTGTGTGTGTGTGTGTGTGTGTGTGTGTGTTTATAAATATATGTGTGCAGGCCTGTACATAGAAAAGATTGCCTCTGTTTTTATTTATAGGTTTTTAAACCTGTTCAAAATTTCAAATAACTCCACCTAAATGATTTTAGGCTTTAACATCTAAATGAAAAATGTTTGTATATATGTAACATCATTTTTAAAAATAATTTCAAATGAAATTATTAAGCATTTCTTTGATGATATTGAATTATACAGTAAGAATAAATATATCAGAAAATTCGACAAACATAATTGAAAGCTTCACAAATATATTCTGGTTCGTGTTCAAAAATGATGATTATTGGCAATCAAATTGTAATTTTTAAATTTTTAAATAATGAGGAATCACGAGTTGAACGAGATTTACATTTGCGTCAATTTCTAGTGAACGGAGGACATTGGGTTCTCGAGATTATGGCTGAAGCTTGCCTGGAGGTAGGCGGTCTTAGGAAAAATGGTGACGAAATTTTTAAGGTGCCATGGTTGCGAGGCGGGGAGGATTTAGGGTTTAGGTGCGTGCGAGGTCGAGGTGGGTTCATCGAACAATTTTGAGGTCACGGTAGCATCGAGTTGGCCCAGAGGTGGGGGAAAAGGAAGATAGAAGCATGGCGAGGGTCCAAGCAGGTGAACGTGATCTTCGGTGGTCGGAAATGAGAGGAGCAAGGTGATTTCGATGATCAGGTTTGGGTTCCAGGCAATGCTAGGTTAATCGATTTTGATTTCCAGTTCGTTTTGATAATCTGGGTGGTTGGGAAGGTAAAGGGTGGCGAAGTCGACTTGATGGGGTTCTCGACGATGATCGAAGAAGCTCCGATCATCTGTGCATGTGTACGTGTGCATCTGGATTTGAGGGTTGTTTTGTTGGAGAAGAAGAAATTGGACTTGGGTTTTGCCTTGGGAGATTTGTGTTTTGGCTCAAGTTTTCCATCGGGTTGTCTCGTGTGTATTTATAACAGTTTTAAATTAAAAAAGCATAACAGGTTTTGGAAAAAAAAAAGATTGCTCGGGTTGTTGCTCAGGGAAATGAGGTTGGGTCTCGGGTTGATACCCGAAGTCGAGTCGGGTTCATATTGGAACAATTTTAAGTTTTAAAATGAATAAAATTCAAACTATTTTCTCTGTATAATAAATGTTTCAAATGCTGGGTTAAAGAAAAGTTGTATAATTTATTTAACTTAATTAATTAAGTTAATTTTTAAGTTTATTTAAACTTAAATTTCAATGGTGTAATTGAGTAATTAATTAAGAAGATAAAATGTTTAATTCATTTGTTAATTATTTATTTACTAAACAAGTTTTCAAAATATAAGTATGGAACAAGTTTTTTTCAAGAAAAATTCAAAGGTTGAAATTAAAAGTATAATGTTTTAAAATGTTTTTGATTTAAAATAATTTTACATTAATAATTTGATTTAAATCCCTGAGTGTTTTTCAAATATAATATAATGATGTAATTAAGTAATTGATTAAGATATATTGTTTATCTTATAAAATTAAGGTCTTAATTAATTAGAGAATAATTACTTAAGATGATAATTACTTAATGTAACTAAGTAAAGGATGATTAGTTAATGTGATTAATTAATTAATTCAAAGGGTTAGTTTGTTAATGTAATTAATTAAGGGATGATTAATTGCTTAAAGATTAATTACTTAATAAAAGTTATTAAACGATAAATTAATAAACAATTAAAGGTTAATTAATTTATGATTAAGGAATTAATTAATGATTAAAGGTTAATTAATCAAGTGATTAAAGGATAATTACTTAATGAAAGTAATTAAAGGGGTTAATTTGTTAATTAATTAATTGAGGGTTAATTAACTAATGGGATTAATCTAAGGTTAATTAAATATTAATGGTTAATTACTTAATGTCAGCAATTAAAAGTTGATTAGTAATGAAAGGTTAATTAACTAAGGGTTAATTAATTAGTAATTAAGGGTTAATTAATTAATTGAGGGTTAATTTATTAGTGTAATTAACTCAAGGTTAATCAACTTATATAATTAATTATATAAGTAATTGATGATAATTACTTAAGATGGATTAATTGAATTCATTAATTAATTTATATAATAACCAATGGCTTGAAATTAATGTTAATTAAGCTGGGTTAGGTGATCAATTCATAAATAATTAACTTATTTTGAGTTAATTAAATTAGTTATAATCAGGTGATTAATTGATCTTGCTTATGGATGATTGGATTATATTGAATGCCTTGAATTGTTTGATATCTCTAATGTGTAATATTCTTTGATATGAATTGTTTTGGATTGAGATGTGAACTATGATTTATTTATCTGTGATAAATTTACTTGTTTATCTGTGAATGGAAGATAAGCGTTATAGGATTATACCGCTTATCGATATTGTTGTGCTTGAATTGATGATGGTTGTAATATTTTATTGTTGTGTGCAAAACCCTGGACAACACACACACACACACAATTATGGATTTCATAGGAAATTGCTTAAGTCGCGGGTATTTTGACTTTAATATTCTTTTCAATGATGAGAAATTTAAAGGTAGAATTTTGAATCCAAAATGGTTTGGAAATGAAATAGGGTTAAATATGAAAAACTTTTGAAAAGCAGTTTTGAAGTTAAAATTATTTTGAATGGCTTGTTAAAGTTTTGAAATTAAAATAGTTTAATTGAATTTGAATTCATGATTTGAAGTTGATTTCTATGTATACATGTTTATAATTTTGGAAACTATGGTTTAAAAATGATATACAGGTTATATAATGTATATATATGGACAGTAAACCATTTAAGTATTTTAAATGAATTATTTTGGGATTTTAAATAGATCATGCCGAGTACGGCAGTTCGCTGATTTTCCAGTTTATACTTTTAAAAGGCTAAAACTTGAGCAATTTTAATTGGATTTTCTCGAAAAGAAAAACTTTTGTTTCCAAATGTTAACAACTTTCATATAAAGAAAGAATTTCCAGTTCTCGTTGAAAGGATTTCGAGTTGTGGGTAAATCAAATTTGAAATGGAAATAGTTTTGAAAGCTATGAATGAATCTTTGGTAAAGACTGGTGAACCTCGTTTTCAATTTGAAGAGGATCTTAAAGGGTGAATCTTTTTTTAAAGATTAAAAATGGAATTTTGTTTAAACCATTCAAAAGGAAAGGTTTTCGAAAACAAGGGCTAAAAGTTGTGACTAAACTAAGATCTCAATATATCCATATGCTTTTTAAAATAAGCGCTCATTATTCGGATTAGTCGGAAGAGGACTTTATGTCATAAAACCCATTCCAAATAAATGATACGAGAAATAGATAGCAATTGAAGATGATGGTTGAAGACCGGGTATTTTCGAAAACTAAAGGATTACCTGTCGATTGTCTCTGCACTGAGTTTCTCCAGTATAGAGATCTCCATATGTGATAGGGAGTTCGGTCGGGATTGAGGATCCGGATTTGCAAGGACTTCTTTCCTTAATTGGGGGAAGTGCCATCGGTTCCATTCGGACCCAGGATGGACTTATATGGACGTATGTCTGACGTTACACTTTGAGATGTAAAGCTGGTTTCCATCAAATACATTTCTTTTTGGTGGCGGTGAATTTATTCTCTTAGTTTAACACCTTTCTCTGAAACGTACTAGCTTAGAGTTTATGTAGTTGATGGTTGCTAGTGATATATTCCCAATTTGGTAATGTGGCATGCTAAGTGATGATCATTGGTTGATCGAAGCATGGCTTTTGTGAAAAGCGTAGCTTTGTGGGACGAGACTTCAACGAACTTCACACCCCGAAAATGGTCGAAATGGAAAGGATGCAGCAAGCTTACGGGGGTCATGCCCGTTAGGGTATGTGCATTTCCTTCTAGATAAAGAGTGGTATAATGGTATGGAGCCTAGATGTTTAACTTATGTGATTGTTGGAATTTGTTGGTGAATCCCGGGATAAAGGTCGGTGACGACCGAGGGATGGCATACTCGTCACCGTTAGTTACCTAGTTACAGAGGTAACCCGGCCTTGTGTTGGCAGAGATCCGGTTAGGTTCTCCAGGCGTCCCTCCAGAGGCGAGCCCTGTACGGTTTTAGTTGTAGAACCTGCCATCTAACATGGTAGCTATAGTGGGCATACTATAATGGTACGTATGCTGGGTAAGATTAATACTATACTTTCAAAATGTTTTCCACACTATGCACTAATAATAATATCAAAAAGATTTTCACGTATCAAGCATGTTTGACTACCATAAGGAGAAATCTCCTCCAAGTGTGCGATTGCATTGTGTGTGTGGTCGGAGGCCTTATGGTAGTTTCATTTTCCAAAAAGCATAGCGGATTTCTTTTATTTCTTTTTATTTCTTTTTTTCAAGATAAACTATTTTTGTTTGCTCATACCGGTCCCATGACTGACTTGGAGTTTATTATTCTCTTTCTAAACTCTAGATGCCCATAATTTTCTACACGGGAAGCCTAGAGTCAGGTTATCAGATAGTGAGCTAGTAGGTGTAGCTTTTGGCAATCTTTGAAGTCTGTGGATTTGGCAATCGCATTGTGCATCGAGTTTTCTATATTGCAGCATGATGGTGGTTCAAGCTTCTGGTTTGGGGCTTTGGAGCTTTGACAGTGAAGATGTTATCTTTCCGCTGTTGCAGTTGTTTGTCTTTTGCTGCTTTGTTTTTCCACTGTTGTATCTATCAATGATAATGTTGATCACTTTATATTGTATCATTGTTGTATAAATTTTTTGCGCATCAATAAAATTATTCTTCTATTTCCGCTGTGTTGTTTTCACCTAATGTGTTATAAGCTCCGGCGAATCAGACATCAACCTTTTGAATCTGCGGCATTCAAATACGGGTGATGTATGAATGTCGATTTTCGAGCGTCGGAATCTGGGACCTCACATTTGGTATCAGAGCTAAAGGTTGAGTAAGAAATTTAGCTTTAGAGTATAACACATTAGGTGACTCATTAGAGATAGGAATATAAATGCCATGGAATGAGTATTCCTTACGATATCCGTCCGTATGCCTCAGTCAATTCTCTTACTATTCATTGATAGTGAGAATGAGTGCAAGAAGAGGACGAGGTAGGGGATAAGGGAGTACCACTACAAATGGTCAATAGCACGTAACAACAAGAAAACAATTTTTTTCATCAACTTTCTTTGATCATCATCCAATATCAATTCTTTGATGGCTTCCTGGCAGCTACTGGAAGAAGCTTTGGTGTGGTGGTGGCCATGTGAATCTTTGTTTAGAAAAGTTCCTATTTCATATTCTCATCGTCGGTTCCTTATCAACTTTTCATTCTAACTTTAATGAATTTGAAATTTTACTCGAATGAATTAGTTAGCAAAATAAAGAAAAAATAGATTGTATCAGCAAAATGATTTCGGTTAAAACCCAACTTGGAAATTGTGCGTAGATTTTTGTGATCTTAATAAGTTAACTTTTAAAGATAAATCTTTTTTGTCCCGAACCGAGCACCATCTAATCTAGCCCAAGGATTCCATCAGTTGGAAATTGCGAAAAATTGTATCAATTTGCCTGCTTTTTTGGGGTCTCGATACACTCTACAAATGGTTAGTTAATCATTCGAACTAACCTATGCCCCTACATATTTCGTGGACTTGATGACCCGAGTATTTCATGAAGTGTTAAATAAAGTTCGTTCTAGTATTTATTGATGATATTCTGATTTGGTAAGCCAAATATAGAATAGATACTCAGTTTGATGTGGTAATTCATTTCTTTATATTTCTGTGTGTTCAATCTGTTCTTGGTTGTCTCCCTATCTGGCAAATTTCAGGGACGAAATTTTCTTAAGGGGGAATATGTAACGATCCCATTTTGAAGTCAAATTTAAATTGGTCATTAATATAAATTGTGAATTAATTTGGAATTTTCCAAATTAAATAAGATATGTATTTGTTTATTTATATATATGTGTATAAATTGATTATAAATAGAATTTGAATTTGAAATTAAAAACTAAACATTTTGTGAAATAAATTAGATTTCAAAAACTCTATATTTTAAAATGTATAATTTTTTTCTAATGATAATTATAATATATATACACACACTATGATTTGGGAGTTATATTTTGAATTTAATATAATAATTTTCAAAAGCTATTTAAGGATTAAATTCTAATATATATATATATATATATTTATATATTTATTTATTAACGTATAATTAAAATCATTTTCTTTAAGATTATATAAATATTTACAAAAGGAAATGTATATGGATAAATATTTATTTATTTGAAGGTATAATAGTTTTAATTAAAATAAGATTTGATAAAAAGGTTTAGTACACTTTCTTTTAAAATTATACATAAATAAAATGTAGTTTGTATATATGTGAATATAAAACCTACGATGATATAAAAAGAAATGTAATAAAACTAAATTGAAAAATATAATATAAATTTTTTATAAACATAAATACATGAAAGATTGCAGGTGTAATCATCTTAACAAAAGATTAAACAAGCATAGGCTTATAAAAATATAAACTAACAAGTTTAGATAAATTAGCATGCAAATATAACAAGTGTCTTATTTTTAAAATTTTATTTCAATTTTAAAATTAATGAATAAAATGAAAGAAAAAGCTATATATACCCATTTACTCTCCTACACTTCATTTTCTTTCATTCAAAATCGATATATTCAAAACGCTAAAAACCTAGAAAATAAAAACACAAACCAGAGAATTAAAATACAAACTAAATAATACAACTACTTCAACTGAAGCTTAAATCAAAATCAAAACTGATGAAATCAAAAGCAAAAAATAAGTTCAAACCTGAAGTAGTTTCAGATCAAAGTAAATTCCAGTTCAAGTTTTAAAGCCAACAGTAGTTTCAAATCCAGGATCATTTCAAAACTGAATCAAAGCAAGCTTAAAGAAGATTATCTCAATAATCAGGTTGCAAATCAAAATTAGGTTCTCATCAAAAAAATTCAAGTTCCAGTTTCAAAGAACTTCTGATCTTTCGTCAAATCCTGGTGAGCAAACTCACTTGAACCTATTTATATATTTTGATGGACTGACACCTGAAGTATATTATGAAAAGTGTTTGTTTAGTTGTTAATTATGTCTTCATGCTCTTATGTATATATATATGTAAATATATGTGTGTAGACCTGTATATAGAAAAGATAGCCTTTATTTTTGTTTCAGGTTTTTAAAAACTGTTCAAAAATTCAAATCATTCCACCTAAATGATTTTAGGCTTTAACCTGTAAATGAAAAATGTTTGTATATATGTAACATCATTTTTAAAAATAATTTCACATGAAAATATTAAGCATTTCTTTGATGATATTGAATTATACAGTAAGAACAAATATATTAGAAAATTCAACAAACATAATTGAAAGCTTCACATATATAATCTGGTTCGTGTTAAAAAATGATGATTTTTGGCGATCGAATTGTAATTTTTAAGTTTGCAAATGATGAGGAATCGCGAGTTGAAGGGGATTTACATTTGCTTCAATTTCTGGTGAACGGAGGATATTGGGTTCTCGAGATTATGGCTGAAGCTGCCTAGAGGTAGGCGGTCTCAGGAAAAATGATGATGAAATTTTTAAGGTGCCGTGGTGGAGAGGTAGAGAGGATTAATGGTTTTGGTGCGTGGGAGGTCGAGGTGGGTTCATCGAACAATTTCGAGGTCACGGTGGCGTCGAGTTAGCCCAGAGGTAGGGGAAAGGAATATAGAAGCATGGCGAGGGTCCAGGCAGGAGAACATGACCTTTGGTGGTCGGAAATGGGAGGATCAAGGTGATTTCGATGATCAGGTATGGGTTGTAGGCAATGCTAGGTTGATCGATTTTGACTTCCAGTTCGTTTTGATAATATGGGTGGTCGAGATGGTAGAGGGTGGCGAAGTCGACTTGACGGCATCCTCGACGATGACTGAAGAAGCACCGATCATCTATGAACGTGTATGCATGCTTCTGGGTGTCAGGATTGTTTTGTTGGAGAAGAAGAAGTTGGTCTCGGGTTTTGCCTCGGGAGATTTGTGTTTTGGCTCGAGTTTGCCATCGGATTGTCTCGTGTGTGTTTGTAACAGTTTTAAATTAAAAAACATAACAGTTCAAAAAAAAAGATTGCTCGGGTTGTTGCATATGGAAATGAGGTTGGGTCTCGCGTTGATGCCCAATGTCATCTCGGGTTCATATTGGAACGGTTTTAAATTTTAAAATGAATCAAGTTCAGACTATTTTCTCTGTATAGTAAATGTTTCAAATGTTTGGTTAAAGAAAAGTTGTATGATTTATTTAACGTAAATTAATTAAGTTAGTTTTTAAGTTTATTTAAACTTAAATTTAAATGATGTAACTGAGTAATTAATTAAGAAGAAATGTTTAATTCATTTGTTAATGACTGATTTATTAAACAAGTTTTCGAAATATAAGTATGGAACAAGTTTTTTTCAAGCAAAATTCAAAGACTGAAATTTTAAAGTATAACGTTTTAAAATGTGTTTGATTAAAAATAATTTTATATTAATAATTTGATTTGAATCCCTGAGTGTTTTTCAAATATAATTTAATGATGTAATTAAGTAATTGATTAAGATAAATGGTTTATCTTAATAAATTAAGGTCTTAATTAATTAGGGAACAATTACCTAAGATGATAATTACTTAATGTAACTAACTAAAGGATGATTAATTAATGTGAGTAATTAATTAATTTAAAGGGTTAGTTTGTTAATGTAATTAATTAAGAGATAATTAATTACTTAAAGGTTAATTACTTAATGAGAGTAATTAAACGTTAAATTAATGAACAATTAAAGGTTAATTAATTTATGACTAAGGAATTAATTAATGGTTAATTAATCAAGTGATTAAAGGATAATTGCTTGATGAAAGTAATTAAAGGGGTTAATTTGTTAATTAATTAATTGAGGGTTAATTAATTAATGGGATTAATTTAAGGTTAATTAAATATAAATGGTTAATTACTTAATGTAAGTAATTTAAAGATGATTAGTAATTAAAGGTTACTTAATTAAGGGTTAATTAATTAATAATTAAGGGTTAATTAATTAATTGATGGTTAAATTATTAATGTAATTAACTTAAGGTTAATCAATTTATATAATTAATTAATGTAAGTAATTGAGGATAATTATTTAAGATTGATGGTTAAATTATTAATGTAATTAACTTAAGGTTATCAATTTATATAATTAATTAATGTAAGTAATTGAGGATAATTATTTAAGATGGATTAATTGAATTCATTAATTAATTTAGATAATAACCAATGGTTTGAAATTAATGTTAATTAAGCATGGTTAGGTGATTAATTCATAAATAATAATTTATTTTGAGTTAATTAAATTAATTATAATCAGGTGATTAATTGATCTTGCTTATGGATGATTGGATTATATTCAATGCCTTGAATTGTTTGATATCTCTGATGTGTAATGTTCTGTGATATGAATTGTTTTGGATCAAGCTGTGAACTGTGATTTATTTATCTGTGACAAATTTACTTGTTTATCGGTGAATGGAAGATAAACGTTATAGGATTATAACGCTTATCAATATTGTTGTGCTTGAATTGATGATGATTGTGATATTTTATTGTTGTGTGCAAAACCTTTGGACAACGCACACACAAAAATACGGATTTCATAGGAAATTGGTTAAGTTGCGGGTATTTTGAACTTAATATTATTTTCAATGATGAGAAATTTAAAGGTTGGATTTTGAATCAAAAATGGTTTGGAAATGGAATAGGGTTAATTATGAAATTTTTTTGAACAGGAGTTTTGAAGTTAAAATTATTTTGAATGGCTTGCTAAAGTTTTGAAATTAAAATAGTTTAATTTGAATTTGAATTCAAGATTTGAAGTTGAGTTCTATGTATATATTTTATAATTTTGGAAACTATGGTTTAAAAAGGATAAATAGGTTATATAATGTATATATATGGATTAAAACCATTTAAGTATTTTAAATGAATTATTTTAGGATTTTACTTATAGCTTGCCAAGTACGGCAGTTCACTGATTTTCCAGTTTATACTTTTAAAAGGCTATAACTTGAGAAAATTTAATTGGATTTTCTCAAAAAGAAAAACCTTTGTTTTCAAATGATAACAGCTTTCATATAAAGAAAGAATTTCCAGTTCTTGTTGAAAGGATTTCGAGTTGTGGGTAAATCAAATTTGAAATGGAAATAGTTTTGAAAGCTATGAATGAATCTTTGCTAAAGATTGGTGAACCTTGTTTTTAATTGAAGAGGATCTTAAAGGGTGAATCTTTTGTTTAAAAGATTAAAAATGGAAATTCTTTTGAACCATTCAAAAGGAAAGGTTTTGGGAAACAAGGGATAAAATTTATGACTTAACTAAGATCCCAGTATATCCATATGCTTTTTAAAATAAGCGCTCATTATTCGGATTAGCCGGGAGAGGACTTTATGTTATAAAACCCATTCCGAATAAATGATACGACGAAATAGATAGAAATTGAAAACTGTGGTTGAAGACCGGGTATTTTCAAAAACGAAAGGACTACCTGTCAATTGTCTCGGCACTGAGTTGCTCCGGTATAGTGATCTCCATATGTAATGAGGAGTCCGGTCAGGATTGTGGATACCCGGATTTGCAAGGGCTTCTTTCCTTAATTAGAGGAAGTGCCTTCGGTTCCATTCAGACTTAGGATGGACTTGTATGGATGTATGTCTAATGTTACACTTTGAGATGTAAAGCTGGTTTCCATCAAATACATTTCTTTTTGGTGGCGGTGAATTTATTCTCTTAGCTTAACACCTTTCTCTGAGACGTACGAGCTTAGAGGTTATGTAATTGATAGTTGCTAGTGATATATTCCCAATTTGGTAATGTGGCGTGCTAAGTGTTGATCATTGGTTGATCGAAGCATGGATTTTGTGAAAAGCGTAGCTTTATAGGACGAGACTTCAACGAACCTCACACCCCGAAAATGGTTGAAATGGGAAGGATGCAGCAAGCTTACGGGGGTCGCGCCCCTTAGGGTATGTGCATTTTCTTCTGGATAAAGAGTGGTATCATGGTATGGAGCCTAGATGTTTAACTTATGTGATTGTTGGAATTTGTTGGTGAATCCCAGGATAAAGGTCGGTGACGACCGGGGGATGGCATGCTCGTCACCGATAGTTACCTAGTTACAGAGGTAACCCGTCCTTGTGTTGGTAGAGATCCAGTTAGGTTCTCGAGACATCCCTCCAGAGGAGTACCCATTCGGAAAGGAAGTTCCTTAGTCTTGACCATTTGTTGGAAATCCAATCGGCCAATACGAGCCATGTACGGTTTTAGTTGTAATACATGCCATCTAACTGGTAGCTATAGTAGGCATAATATAATGGTACGCATGCCGACTAAGATTAATAATATACTTTCGAAATGTTTTCCACACTATGCACTAATAATAATATCAAAAGGATTTTCACATATCAAGGATGTTTGACTATCATAAGGAGAAATCTCCTCCAAGTGTGCGACTGCATTGTGTATGTGGCAGGAGGCCATATGGTATTTTCATTTTCCAAAAAGTATAGCGGATTTCTTTTATTTCTTTTTGCTTCTTTTTGTTCAAGATAAACTGTTTTTGTTTGCTTACACTAGTCCCGTGACTGACCTGGAGTTTATTGTTCCCTTTCTGAACTCTGGGTGCCCATAATTTTCTACACGGGCGGTCTAGAGTCAGGTTATCAGATAGTCAGCTAGTAGGTGTAGCTTTTGGCAATCTTTGATGTCTGTGGATTTGGCAATCGCATTGTGCACCGAGTTTGCTATATTGCAGCATGATGGTGGTTCGAGCTTCTGGTTTGGAGCTTTGGAGCTTTGGCAATGAAGATTTTATCTTTCCGCTGCTGTAGATGTTTATCTTCTGCTGCTTTGTTTTTCTGCTGTTGTATCTATCTCTGATAATGTTGATCACTTCATATTGTATCATTGTTGTATCAATTTATTGTGTATCAATAAAATTATTCTTCTATTTCTGCCGTGTTGTTTTCACCTAGTGTGTTATAAGCTCCGGCGAATTGGACTTCAACGTTTGAATCTGCGGCATTCGAATACGGGTGATGTATGGATGTCGATTTTCGAGCGTCGGAATCCGGGTCGTCAAAATTACATAAATAATTTAGGATTCATGGAATTTGGAAATGTAGTTTGAAAAGTATAAACTTAGTTTATTTCTAGATAGGCTTGTTATATTTTAATAAGATTTAGAAGAGTAATTAAATATAGTTAAAATATGGTTTTGTGAAAAATACAACTATACGAAAATTTGAGACAACTTGTATATATAAGTGAAATCATGGAAATCTTCGGGTTTATGGAATATTTTGTCAAATAAGTGAAAGTTTATTTAAATCTAAATAATAAATAAACTTATGTAAATTTAAAACAATTGTTTTTAAAAATAAAATCAAGGAGGAAAAAAATGTTTTGAGAATCTTAATTCTATAAATTGAGGAGTACTAATAATCGACTTAGTGTCATCGATTGGTTTAAATGCTTTTGAATAACGCTTTTTCGAATATAGTATAACTCAGTGAATAGAATGTTTGAGTGGAGCTTACTAGCCCATTAGCGAATACTTGAATTTCACCGGGTAGCATGGGATGCCTTGGGTTAAACTCGTGTGATTGCTATTAGGATGTATTTTACACTTTACAGTTGTATTCTCTTCTGGTGTGTGACAAGTGGTTGCTAGATCCTTAAGAGAATATGGTTCAGGTTTTCCAGTGGTATCCTTGATAAGTGATATTTACTTGCTTTTAGTAAATACTTGAATTTTATCATACGTATGGGACGTATTGGTTAAATTCTAGTGATTACTAAAGGTGATAGTATTTGGCACTTTAGTGTTTAATCTCTTTTGGTGTGCGGCAAGTGGCAGCTAGATTCTTATGAAATTTATTCTTGAATTTCTTTCCAAAAATAATAATTTAATAATATTAGATAAATGTGTAATTATCGAGTCATGGTTTCTACGATCACCTTGATTGGTATGGACTATCCTTGAGATCATTCTATGTTCTGTGATTTTGTGTTCTCGGTCTGAGTATGATCCTTGGTATCGGATCAGTTCGTGTGATACCAGTTGTCTGTTTGTTTGCCACGGGTTTTGAGTACAATCATTCCGATTGTTTTGGACAATTATTATGATCGGTTTGGATTAAGATCTCTTAGATTCTGGATATTTGGATTCTGTGACTGTAACAACCCTTATTTTTAGCTATTTAAAAATTAATAAATTTAATGTAATTATCAAATAAAAATGGTTAAAAATAAAACTTTATTGACTTGAATGTAAGTTATTGGATATGGACTTGAATAAAATTTTGAAATAAACAAATTTCGGAGATTTATTATTAGATGTAAATAAAGTAATTGATTGATAAGTAAAATTCATATAAAATCCAATATTGAAATTTGTCGAATATCGAACAATTAAATTGTTTAAATTCAATATTGGAAATTTATTTGAATAAGTGAATAATGGGAATTGAATAACTATATAATGGAATATATTTGTTCTATAATTTGAATTCGTTTAAAAGGTTAAACCTTAAAATTCATTTTCAAATATTTCAAAAGATAGTGAATTATTGACTAATCAAAATTGTTTAAATTTAATATTGCAAATATTTGAATAATTGAATTTTGAATATAATATGACTGAAAATGAAATCGGAAGTGGGTGTAAAGTTTATTTAAACAACAATGTAGATTGTTAACATTTAAGTTTGGATTTAAAACAGTATAATTAGAAATTGGGAATTTTATATTATAATCGAGATGTTAAAATAGCCTTCCGGGGGCACAATCTTAGAATTTGACGAAACTAGTTCCATTGAATCCGTCATAATGTATTATTATCGGATTTCAATTTTTGTAGCGTTTGGATTTACCGTTTGGTCGTACGAAATATAAACGCGTCGAATTTAGTATCGAAAATTTAATGTTTTAATTGGGTTCAAAAAGCTATCTTCCTCGTATGATCGAAATAGGCCTCGAAGCATATTCCATTATGTTTGGAATACGGGTAAAATATTATAAATACCTAGCGGCACGTTTCGTTTGGAGTTCGTTTGAAAAAGCAGTAAAATTGAAAATAATATAAAAATAATTCGTTTATATATATACATATACATACATACACACACACACAGATATATATATATATATATATATATATATATATGCCTAGAACAATAAACCCTAACCGATACTTCGTGGCCGCCTCCTTTATGTTTTAATAGCCGAAAAACGAGCGAACTTCCCCCTTATTTTTCTCCCTATCCTTCGACAATGGGTGAAAACTTTCCACATGAAAGTCGTAGTGCTCGTCGAGCTCTATGAGATGAACGGTGGAGATCATCAATGATGGCCTAAATTCGCTAGAATCTAGCATTGAATGGGGAGCACATTTTCTTCGTTTTCTCACAAATGATGGCGGCGGGTTTGTCAGCGCTTGGGTTGGTGGTGGAGCGTTGGAAGGTGCGTGTAGTGGTGGATTTTGATCAATGCCCGGTGGGTTCTGGCGTGGCGCGACCGGGTGATGAGGAGCATGAGATGGGTTCGAGCACGGCTTGATTGCCTAAGTACGCGATGAGGAAGAAGCTCTTACGGCCACGATTTCTTCATCTCAAAATGGGCGGCACTATCTTGTTTAGTAAAAAAAAGAATTTTATTTTATAAAATTAGATTCAAATTTTAAAATCTCATATGTAACGCCCCGGAAGTGTTCGATTTCCAAAAATTCAACATCGATACTCACTTTATCGACTACCGAGCAATCGAACGACGGAAAACCGAACACTTAGGGTTTTAAGAAAAAGAAAAAGGACAGAAGAAGAGAGAAGAAGACAGAAAATAGAGAGAAAAGAAAATAGAAAATAAGGTAGAACAGAACACAGCAGAACAATATCAGAATCTCACAATTCGCAGCGGAACAACATATAATAATAAATGAATAATCTTTAAACAAAGAACTATATCAGTTATTACATTTTATACATTACATCATATCATCAGAGTGTACAACATCAAACAACATCAACAACGGAAAAGAAATACTATATACTAGTAATACGCCATGCCATCCATCTTGCCTCCAGCAACTCCAGAAATATCCTGATAAACCTTAACTCTTGACTGCCCGTGTGGAAATTGGTGGGCACCCAGAGTTTAGGAAGGAAAACAATAAACTCCGAGTCAGTCATGTGACTGGTGTGAGAACTCAAAACAGTTTATTTATCTTTAAAATCAAAATAGAGGAATATTTTTAAAGTCAATTCGCAATGCTTTTAAAAATGAGACTACCATAAGGCCTCCCGCACACACACACACAATGCAAACGCAGAATCGGAGGAGATTTCTCCTTACGATAGTCAAAGATGCTTGATACGTATTAAAAAGAACATTTGATATTATTATTAGTGCATAGTGTAGAAAAAATTATTTCGAAAGTAGAATATAAATCTTAGCCAACATAGACATTCCGAACTATGCCTACTATAGCTACCATCCAAACAGTGGGGCGCCACCATAAGTGAATGATAGGTTCTACAACTAATACCGTACAAGATCGTATTGTTTCTTTGGATTTCCAACGAATGATCAGGCCAAGGAACTTCCCATTGCCACATGAGAATGCCTCTGGATGGACATCCCCGAGAACCAAACCGGATCTCTACCAACACAACGCCGGGTTACCCCTAACTGAGTAACAACTGACCGAATATGCCATCCCCCGGTCCTTTGGGACCTTTCACCGAGCGCTCGCAATCAATTCACACAATCATAAAGTGTTTTCAACATGAGTAAGTATCTGGGCTCCATACCATGATACCACCCTTTTCCAGAAGGAAATGCACATATCCTAAAGGGCGCTACCCCTCATAACCTTGCTGCATTTTTCCTGTTTTGACCATTCACGGGGTGTGAGGCTCGACGAAGTCACGTCCACAAAAACATACTTTATACAAAAGCCATGCTTTGGGTCAACAAATGATCATAGAAATGATCACCAAGATAGACGATCAAATAAACGATGCTATCACAAATAATCAACACAATGATCATTTACAGCAACACTCAGCATGTCACATTACCAAATTGGGAATATATCGCTGATAACCTTCAACTACATAACCTCTGAGCTCGTACGTCTCAGAGAAGGGTGTTAAGCTAAAAGAATAAATTCTTCACCACCAACAGAAATATATTTGAAAGAAATCGGCTTTATATCTCAATTTGTAACGTCAGACATACAATCCATACAAGTCTGTTCCGGGCTCGAACAGAACCGAAGGCACTTACAAAGAAGTCCTTGCAATCCGGATAATCTCTAATCACGTCCGGACTTCCCATCACATAGGGAGTCTCTATACCGTAGCTACTTGGTGCAAAGACAATCGACGAGTTGTCCTTTCGCTTTCAAAAAGATCCGGTCTTCAACACCGGTCTTCAAATGAAATTCATAACGACGTATCACATATTCAGAATGGGTTATACGACCCCATGGTCCTTTCCCGGTTAACCCTAATAGTGAGCGCTTATTCAAAAATAAGTGTGGCATTCAAATTCAAACAAATCACATCAAATACCCATTCAAAGGGAAATATTGATAGTCGGTTATTGAACTATCAATGGATATGCACACATCACTAGTTTCCAAATAATTTTCCAAATTATTTCTTTTCCAAAATATCTTTACAAGATATATTATTTTCAATACTTCAAAAATAAATCAATATTTATTTTTAAACAAGTTCCCCTTTCTTTTATAAATTCCATAGTGAATTTATATTTCAAAATATCCATGCATATACGATTTCAATTTATCATTTCAATTTATCTTCAAAAAGATAAATTCTCAAAATATTCCCTTTATATCGGAAAACAATTCCATACTTATTAAATAAGCAATTCACAAATCTATTTATTTTCAACACTTGGAAAATATTCAATATACTTAAATCGAGATTAAGTATATATTTCATTCTTTAAGGAAATCATTCTCTTAAACATATTTATTTGGGCCAAAACGAATGTTGCGTAAAACATCGTTACGACAACCCAAAATCACTAGTATAGGGATTCGAAATTAAAATAGATATATAAATCCCAATACTATACAAAACATTTCCTTTCGGAAATCATTTACTATAACAACAGTGTTATAGTCCACTATTTCCTTTTATTTCTCGAAAACGTCTATTTCAACAATAAATGTTGAAATCTATGGTTTCGAATCTCAACATATTTTAAAACATCGTTAGATCGTTTTAATTCTATTTAAAATATCACCTTCTAAACATTTTCTTTAACATAATATTCACTATTCAAAAACGTGAATGTACTTCGTTAACAATTTCATCATTTCTATTCATTTTATTTTAAAGGATTATTCACAGTCAAAAACGTGAATATAACTTCATTAATAGGTTTCAACAATTTACTTATCAAAATAAGTCGTTTGCGAATTTATAAAACAACGTCTACAAATTTCATTTCTATTTGTTTTATAACAACTTCCTTTTATAAATTCCTTTATTAACCTATTCAATTTATAACTCAATTATAAACCAAAAGTTCACATTATAAGTTAAATGCTTATAAAACGATTATTTTAAAAAATCGTTCTTTTAAACTTCATAATTATAAATCTTATAACTTTTAAGATTCAATTATTTATCCAAATATATTCTTTAATAACTTCACAAAATTTATAAATCTTACTATTTATAAATTTCATTTATAACTCACCATTTATAATTTTACAAATTCCATTCACTTATGCAATCCATTTTCACTTCATTCAAACACTTATAAAAACTCGTTTTATAATTCAAATGTTTTAATTTATAAATATCAGTTTATAAATCCTTTATAAAATCAATTTATACTATTATTTTAAAACATCTTTAATCTTCTTTATAATTTCATCCTTTTGATTTATAAAATAATCAGATTTTATAAATCCTATATTTAAACTTTTTATAATAAATTCAAAAATCCCGATTAAACTATTTTATAAAATCATTAGCCTCATATTTTCAAAAATCAATCTTTAACTATATTTCTCAAAAATCATAATCTTTATAACATTAAAAATTATATCGTTTATTTATTTAAAATGAATCAATTCCAAAAATATTTTATAAACGTATACTTTCAAAAATCACTTTGAAATCATTTTAAAATTCCAAAATTTGGTCCAATGATGCTACATACCAAATAGCCAATCACGACAACAACGATATCATATATCGATATAATAATCCATCAAATATCAAAATATCTGAATTCAAATAAATACTGTTGAGGAATCCAGTTGGATCCCTCCAACCTGTTTTCCTGCATCCACAAACATTAGCACAATACCAATTTCGCTCCAGTACGGAATTATCGCGGTATATGGGATTTAAAATATTATCCACTTAATAGACGGCGTAATAGGGTCTCATCCGCTAAACAAATGCGGGAAATCAATAACTCCAATATATACATATGCCAATATATATATTGCTATTATATATAATACCAATTTCGCTCCAGTACGGAATTATCGCGGTATATGGGATTTAAAATATTATCCGCTTAATAGACGGCGTAATAGGGTCTCATCCGCTAAACAAATGCGGGAAATCAATAACTCCAATATATACATATGCCAATATATATATTGCTATTATATATAATACCAATTTCACTGTTTATGAAATATTCGCGGTATATGTTTTTAATAAATAACATCCGCTTACTAACGGCGCATAATGTCTATTTTAACAATCAATAGATAACAATCATCATTCAAACATGCATTCAAATATTTCAAATATAACTATTTAAAATAAAATCGAAACTGATTCGATTGAGTGAGAAGTTCTCACCTTGATTTCAATTTCGTTTTAGCGATTTATTTCGAATAAAATTAAACGAACGTTTAATTTTACCCAAAATTCTCACTAACTCCAAACAACTCCAATCCAACTCCATCGCGTAGTGCTCGTCCATACGATTCCAACGCAACTGGTTTCGCGCGTTTTCGACCTCGTATGAAAAAGTTATGATTTTTATAAGTTTACACGATTTTTAATATATAAATTACAACTTAAATTTTCTATTTATAAACCTTCATCAATTCCTAGCCACTGGATCCCATCACCCTCAACATCAGGCCGTCCACCACCTTCTTCCCCATCATGCACATATCCAGTAAACAACCGAACCCAATATACAAACTAGGGTTAAATAATTCATCCACCACAACGAGCTATGCAACGATCAGGATGCGCCATACGAAGCACCATCTCCTCCTCTACCCACGCCTGCCAACATAGCAAGCTCGGCCATCCCTACACGCGCGCGCACGAAGATGAACGGCCACGCACGCAGCCACCTCCCCACCTCCACGTGATGCCAAACCCCATCATATCCGTATGGATCTGAAGCCCTCGACGTTAGCTACAACTTTGCAGTTGATCACTTCTTCTAATTGTTTGTAGATTGGGAGTGATTGAGGGGGAAAGGAGGATGATTTATGGCCTTTGAATTATGGGGTGGCGGCTGTGCATATAGAATTAGGGTTAGGGTTTTATTTTTCTCAAAATGGTGAATGGTTGGTCTATTTATAGGAAAATCGATCGACACTATTCGTTACGGAAATTCCGAACTCCGATTTACGCGCCGTAACCAGCGTTTCTAGGGTTTACCCCGCGTTCCGGACACAATGGAATAGGTTTCGAAAGCTAATTCGGACATCTGTGCGAGTTATGGCAATAAACGTTCAATTTAAATTAAACCGATTTAAACGATTTTCTAGGCGTTTTAATTTGTACCGGACAAACGGTAAATCCAATTGACACGAAATTTGACACCTTACAATAATATCACATTACGGATCGGATGAAACTGGTTTCGTCGAAATCCGAGACTTTTTGAAAAATGGCTATTTTAACTCGCCAAATTAAAATTAAAAATAATTCGATGCGTTTCGAGCTGCCACGATCAAACGATAACTCCGATTGACACGAAATTTGAAATCCGGTAATAACTAACTATTACGGATCCAATGGAACTGGTTTCGTCCAATTCTGAGACTGTTCAAAAATTGACTATTTTCACTAGTCGATTTAAATATTAAATATTCAATTTTCACAAATTAACTTTTAATTCGATTTTAAAAGTTCTAAAATATCATTCTAACTTCAATATGATAAAATAAAATTTTACAAATCATTTTCAAACATATTTTACCCAATTTTCAATTAATTCCATAATTTAACATATTAAATTATCGATTTAATTATTTAATTAAATCCAATTATTCGAAATAAAATTTATTCGACTTATAAATTTCACTTATTAATATTTAAAATTAATTAAATATTCAAATTTTAATTAATAAAAATTCTGCGTCGTTACAATCTTCCCCCTTTAAAAGAATTTCGTCCTCGAAATTATCCAGTAAGAAAAGTTACAGAATCTATTAATTTTCTAAAATCCATAGTCAAACTTCTTATAATAACTTACTAAGTTTTCCATATCATACTTAGTTATCTTTTCAAAAACAACTACTATTGTTTAACTTTCAATTCCAATTTAAAGTTATAGTTTTCAAAATTTTCCAATTTTTCTCAAATTTTTCTAACGCCTTAAATTTTCGGAAAAAATCGCCATAGTCTCCTTTGCGCGGCTCGATCCGAAAAAAAAATGACAGTATATATATCACAAATATACATCTCATCAAGTAATGAGGCATCACGCAGGGAAAAAAGTATAAAAGTACGGTATGTAATCCGAGATATGTACCTTATATTTTATTAGCGAGCATATACGGCTAATATAGCGCGAAAGCGAGCTCCAAATGCGAAGCAAACGCGATCCGCACCTGCTAAACACTCAACAAACAACATGAGAATCATGCATATATGACAATAGTATCGATATACAACATATAGCAACATAATAACTATATATGTCAACATAGCCATTGAAACAAAAGCAATAAATTCAACCATCAACCAACTAACATCCATAACCAATAAATATTCATTCATATTCTCTTTGATATTCAATGAAATAGGTCTTCAATCTAGTCACATTTGATTCATTAACAGTGGATGTTTTTACTAACATTTATTTTCAATTAGTTTATATTCACTAATTTATATTCAAGTTGGTTCACTTCCAAATCAAACTCAATTCTATTTAAGATTCACTTAACTTCCAATTGGATTTCAATTACTTTAGCTTCCAATTTCATTAACTCAATTTCATTAACACTTAATGAATTATATACAATCAATCAACTAACAACCATATAACAATCAATGTATATTAATTACAACCAAATTCCTTTGCTTATCAATTGGTTAAACACCATCACTTTCAATTGGTTTAATTAATTTGATTTTCATTCAATCTTTCAACTTCCAATAACATTAAATTTTAATGAATTAACACTTATATTCATTATTCTATATCAACTTTATTCACATTAAATTGATTAACATTCAATCCATTTATTCAATTCAATTTCCAATTCAATTTCTAAAGTTGAATTTCATTTATATAACTCAAGTTCACATTTATCACTCAATTCAGCTTTCAAATTCTAAAGTAAATTTTCATTTAACTTTAAGTTCATTTTTATTTACAACTCATATTCATAAATATATTCATATAGTTTCACTTCTTATATATATAAGTTTATTTCACAATTGTAAATCACCTTAATTATAATTCAATTCTTATAATTCTTTTGCTTAGATTATTCAAACAACTAAACAATCAACTTATATACACTTTAATAATTCTGAAAAATTATTTCTTCCATATATAAAAATATACTCAAGTAAAATTATTTCATTTACCCAATTTAAAACAATATTGCGAATTTATAAAACAATTTTATATTCACTAACAAATACGCTCTCATAGCTATTATTACACTCAAACTCATTCTAGAGTACTACTGACTCTATCTCTAATGAGTAATACCCAACAGAACCATGGTTGTCGCTTAACCATAAGCTCCGATACCAGATGTAACGCCCCGGAAGTGTTCGACTTCCGAAAATTCAACATCGATACTCACTTTATCGACTGCCGAGCAATCGAACGACGGAAAACCGAACACTTAGGGTTTTAAGAAAAGAAAAAGGACAGAAGAAGAGAGAAGAAGAGAGAAGAAGACAGAAAATAGGGAGAAAAGAAAATAGAAAATAAGGTAGAACAGAACACAGCAGAACAATATCAGAATCTCACAATTCGCAGCGGAACAACATATAATAATAAATGAATAATCTTTAAACAAAGAACTATATCAGTTATTACATTTTATACATTACATCATATCATCAGAGTGTACAACATCAAACAACATCAACAGCGGAAAAGAAATACTATATACTAGTAATACGCCATGCCATCCATCTTGCCTCCAGTAACTCCAGAAATATCCTGATAAACCTTAACTCTTGACTGCCCGTGTGAAAATTGGTGGGCACCCAGAGTTTAGGAAGGAAAACAATAAACTCCGAGTCACTCATGTGACTGGTGTGAGAACTCAAAACAGTTTATTTATCTTTAAAATCAAAATAGAGGAATATTTTTAAAGTCAATTCGCAATGCTTACCATAAGGCCTCCCGCACACACACACAATGCAAACGCAGAATCGGAGGAGATTTCTCCTTATGATAGTCAAAGATGCTTGATACGTATTAAAAAGAACATTTGATATTATTATTAGTGTATAGTGTAGAAAAAATTATTTCGAAAGTAGAATATAAATCTTAGCCAACATAGACATTCCGAACTATGCCTACTATAGCTACCATCCAAACAGTGGGGCGCCACCATAAGTGAATGATAGGTTCTACAACTAATACCGTACAAGATCGTATTGTTTCTTTGGATTTCCAACGAATGATCAGGCCAAGGAACTTCTCATTACCACATGAGAATGCCTCTGGATGGACATCCCCGAGAACCAAACCGGATCTCTACCAACACAAGGCCGGGTTACCCCTAACTGAGTAACAACTGACCGAATATGCCATCCCCCGGTCCTTTGGGACCTTTCACCGAGCGCTCGCAATCAATTCACACAATCATAAAGTGTTTTCAACATGAATAAGTATCTGGGCTCCATACCATGATACCACCCTTTTCCAGAAGGAAATGCACATATCCTAAAGGGCGCTACCCCTCATAACCTTGCTGCATCTTTCCTATTTTGACCATTCACGGGGTGTGAGGCTCGACGAAGTCACGTCCACAAAAACATACTTTATACAAAAGCCATGCTTTGGGTCAACAAATGATCATAGAAATGATCACCAAGATAGACGTTCAAATAAACGATCCTATCACAAATAATCAACACAATGATCATTTAAAGCAACACTCAGCATGTCGCATTACCAAATTGGGAATATATCGCTGATAACCTTCAACTACATAACCTCTGAGCTCGTAAGTCTCAGAGAAGGGTGTTAAGCTAAAAGAATAAATTCTTCGCCACCAACAGAAATATATTTGAAAGAAATCGGCTTTATATCTCAATTTGTAACGTTAGACATACAATCCATACAAGTCTGTTCCGGGCTCGAACAGAACCGAAGGCACTTACAAAGAAGTCCTTGCAATCCGGATAATCTCTAATCACGTCCGGACTTCCCATCACATAGGGAGTCTCTATACCGTAGCTACTCGGTGCAAAGACAATCGACGAGTTGTCCTTTCGCTTTCAAAAAGATCCGGTCTTCAACACCGGTCTTCAAATGAAATTCATAACGACGTATCACATATTCGGAATGGGTTATACGACCCCATGGTCCTTTCCCGGTTAACCCGAATAGTGAGCGCTTATTCAAAAATAAGTGTGGCATTCAAATTCAAACAAATCACATCAAATACCCATTCAAAGGGAAATATTGATAGTCGGTTATTGAACTATCAATGGATATGCACACATCACCAGTTTCCAAATAATTTTCCAAATTATTTCTTTTCCAAAATATCTTTACAAGATATATTATTTTCAATACTTCAAAAATAAATCAATATTTATTTTTAAACAAGTTCCCCTTTCTTTTATAAATTCCATAGTGAATTTATATTTCAAAATATCCATGCATATACGATTTCAATTTATCATTTCAATTTATCTTCAAAAGGATAAATTCTCAAAATATTCCCTTTATATCGGAAAACAATTCCATACTTATTAAATAAGCAATTCACAAATCTATTTATTTTCAACACTTGGAAAATATTCAATATACTTAAATCGAGATTAAGTATATATTTCATTCTTTAAGGAAATCATTCTCTTAAACATTTTTATTTGGGCCAAAACGAATGTTGCGTAAAACATCGTTACGACAACCCAAAATCACTAGTATAGGGATTCGAAATTAAAATAGATATATAAATCCCAATACTATACAAAACATTTCCTTTCGGAAATCATTTACTATAACAACAGTGTTATAGTCCACTATTTCCTTTTATTTCTCGAAAACGTCTATTTCAACAATAAATGTTGAAATCTATGGTTTCGAATCTCAACACATTTTAAAACATCGTTAGATCGTTTTAATTCTATTTAAAATATCACCTTCTAAACATTTCTTTAACATAATATTCACTATTCAAAAACGTGAATATACTTCGTTAACAATTTCATCATTTCTATTCATTTTATTTTAAAGGATTATTCACAGTCAAAAACGTGAATATAACTTCATTAATAGGTTTCAACAATTTACTTATCAAAATAAGTCGTTTGCGAATTTATAAAACAACGTCTACAAATTTCATTTCTATTTGTTTTATAACAACTTCCTTTTATAAATTCCTTTATTAACCTATTCAATTTATAACTCAATTATAAACCAAAAGTTCACATTATAAGTTAAATGCTTATAAAACGATTATTTTAAAAAATCGTTCTTTTAAACTTCATAATTATAAATCTTATAACTTTTAAGATTCAATTATTTATCCAAATATATTCTTTAATAACTTCACAAAATTTATAAATCTTACTATTTATAAATTTCATTTATAACTTCACCATTTGTAATTTTATAAATTCCATTCACTTATGCAATCCATTTTCACTTCATTCAAACACTTATAAAAACTCGTTTTATAATTCAAATGTTTTAATTTATAAATATCAGTTTATAAATCCTTTATAAAATCAATTTATACTATTATTTTAAAACATCTTTAATCTTCTTTATAATTTCATCCTTTTGATTTATAAAATAATCAAATTTTATAAATCCTATATTTAAAGTTTTTATAATAATTTCAAAAATCCCGATTAAACTATTTTATAAAATCATTAGCCTCATATTTTCAAAAATCAATCTTTAACTATATTTCTCAAAAATCATAATCTTTATAACATTAAAAATTATATCGTTTATTTATTTAAAATGAATCAATTTCAAAAATATTTTATAAACGTATACTTTCAAAAATCACTTTGAAATCATTTTAAAATTCCAAAATTTGGCCCAATGATGCTACATACCAAATAGCCAATCACGACAACAACGATATCATATATCGATATGATAATTTATCACATATCAAAATATCTGAATTCAAATAAATACTGTTGAGGAATCCAGTTGGATCCCTCCAACCTGTTTTCCTGCATCCACAAACATTAGCACAATACCAATTTCGCTTCAGTACGGAATTATCGCGGTATATGGGATTTAAAATATTATCCGCTTAATAGACGGCGTAATAGGGTCTCATCCGCTAAACAAATGCGGGAAATCAATAACTCCAATATATACATATGCCAATATATATATATATATATTGCTATTATATATAATACCAATTTCGCTCCAGTACGGAATTATCGCGGTATATGCGATTTAAAATATTATCCGCTTAATAGACGGCGTAATAGGGTCTCATCCGCTAAACAAATGCGGGAAATCAATAACTCCAATATATACATATGCCAATATATATATATTGCTATTATATATAATACCAATTTCACTGTTTATGAAATATTCGCGGTATATGTTTTTAATAAATAACATCCGCTTACTAATGGCGCATAATGTCTATTTTAACAATCAATAGTTTAACAATCATCATTCAAACATGCATTCAAATATTTTAAATATAACTATTTAAAATAAAATCGAAACTGATTCGATTGAGTGAGAAGTTCTCACCTTGATTTCAATTTCGTTTTAGCGATTTATTTCGAATAAAATTAAACGAACGTTTAATTTTACCCAAAATTCTCACTAACTCCAAACGACTCCAATCCAACTCCATCGCGTAGTGCTCGTCCATACGATTCCAACGCAACTGGTTTCGCGCGTTTTTAACCTCGTTTGAAAAAGTTATGATTTTTATAATTTACACGATTTTTAATATATAAATTACAACTTAAATTTTCTATTTATAAACCTTCATCAATTCCTAGCCACTGGATCCCATCACCCTCAACATCAGGCTGCCACGATCAAACAATAACTCCGATTGACATGAAATTTGAAATCCGGTAATAACTAACTATTACGGATCCAATGGAACTGGTTTTGTCCAATTCTGAGACTGTTCAAAAATTGGCTATTTTCACTAGTCGATTTAAATATTAAAATATTCAATTTTCACAAATTAACTTTTAATTCGATTTTAAAAGTTCTAAAATATCATTCTAACGTCAATATGATAAAATAAAATTTTACAAATCATTTTCAAACATATTTTACCCAATTTTCAATTAATTCCATAATTTAACATATTAAATTATCGATTTAATTATTTAATTAAATCCAATTATTCGAAATAAAATTTATTCGACTTATAAATTTCACTTATTAATATTTAAAATTAATTAAATATTCAAATTTTAATTAATAAAAATTCTGGGTCGTTACATCATATCTCATCCATACAAGGTTAGAATCGGACGAAATTGGCGAAATTGGAATCGTAGAGACGAGAGCTACGCTGTAGTGCTGATTTGGAGTCGTTTGGAGTTCGCTAAAATTTTAGTTTAAATCGAACGCCGTTCGATTTGATTTAAGATTGAAAACGCAAGGTGGCTGTTTTATAACGCTAACAAATTACTAGAATGTTCTCTTGCTAGTTTAATTTGATATTATCAAGTGATATCATTTTTAGTGGTCATTGTTTGATAAATTTAATTGTCATCTGGATTGTCATTTAATTTACCGTTAAAAAAACTAAAAGTGACAGTCGAATTGAAATTGAAATTTAATTGTAATTAAATTACCTGATATTGATAACTATAAGTTACCGTAAATTGTAGTGTCTGTTTGTGTGATTGATTGTGATGGATGCAAATTGATTGATATTTGGATGGTTGGATGTTATTTGTTTTTATATATGGCTTGTTATCATCTTGTAATTTATTTACAGTATATAGAAAAGTAAATTAAATTATTTCGAATAAATTAATAAATAGGTCGAAATGATATATACCTATGACACTTTGATTTGGATTGAAATGATATATATCCGTCCCGAAATTAAATTGAAATAACTGATCACTTGGCTATAGGATAGAAAATTATACACACACCCCGGATTGGTTAAATTAAATGATTTTAAAATTTTTGATTTGAAACTATTTAAATGGTTTGATGTAAAAGAAATAAATGCCAAATTTATGGAAATCAAACTATTTTCGAATTAGAGCTCGGAATTGAATTATATTTGAAAATTGGATTTTGCATTGAATATTGAAGGTAAATTCGATTTAGTGTTTTGAATCGATATTTGAAAATCGAGCTCGAAATTGATATAAATTGAATTTGAAATTGAATTGATTGATTTGATAATGGAATTGAATTAATTTGAAATCGAAGTTGAAATCGATTTGAATTGGCATCGAAATTCAATCTACTGAATGAAAATTGAAGTTGATTTGAATTGGAAAGTAGAAATTGGACCGGTTTGACTTTGAAGCCATTTTTAAATAAATTATTTTAGTATAATTTGTTGAAAATCTATATTCTTTAAATCTTTAAATTATTTTGGTTTTCCAAGTATTCTACTATATAAACCATTTTATACTAAACTATTTTATATTAAATTATTTTAACTATTAAAACTATTTTAACTAATTTACATTAAACTATTTTAATTACCTAAACTATTCTAAAAGCATTCAAACTATTTTTCAAAAAACTCAAAATGGTCAAGAGTGAAATGTTTATACTTAAATCTTGGATTTAAATATGAATCGGATTTAGTTGAAGTTACAAATCAAATTAGAACTCGAAACAATTTTGGCATCGAAGTTGAGATGTTGAGGTGAACACAATAATGAATTGAAATTGTATATTTTGAGTAAATGTGATGATTTTGAAATGGATTTGATTTTAAAGCGAATATGATATTTTGATATCAATTATGGACTGTTTTCAAAATGTAAAAGAAATGATCGGTGTGTAAAACGATGTTTGGTTGTTAAAGAGACCGGAGCCGGATACAGGCATACTCTTTGTTAATACCGGAACCACTTTAACAACTGTGTACGTGAAATAATGAAGCAGAACGAAGTGGATGGATTTGGCGTCGTTTACTGGATTTGAAGAAGGATAAAAATGGTGGATTCGCCTGACACTTATGCTGATTTGAAATGACTAAAACAGAAGTCGTACCAGCCAAGTGGGCTAGCCACCCGAGCGGACGCACTTCTTCGAATTACCATCATTTAAATTATTATTGATTGGTGCGCACCCTTCGATTTTATTGGAGTATTGGACACAGTGGGTGATCATGGCTATGATGTGTTACCACCAGCTGGAAAGGGTAAACTGGTAGTATCCTACCTTGGGCATTGCCTCGCGTTTAGTTATTCTTTTATCCCTAAACGAGACCCATACGATTTTGGTTTAGTATTGTCGTATGGCGCTTCCCTATCCACCAACCGTTTAACTGGTGTTTTATATGAAAACTGTACAAGAATGCTTAAAAACGCGTTAAGGGGATCAATGTAAAGCCTTAATGCTATTTTTATATTTATTTGACTGATTAGACATTATATATATATAGCGTATTCAACTACATATAAATATTTTGACGGATCCTTAAGAGATGGAAAATCCCGTAACGTCTCTCGAGTTATTGCACGCACGTTATACACTAGATAGGAGTTGCGAAATCTCGTAAACATCACTTACACCATTACATTCATGTTATGCGATATTGATTTGACTGGCATAAGGATATTTTAGTCCTGACTCGAGTGTTTTGTCTTTTCAATATCCTTGGGTCAGTCCTGAGTTTTTCAGCTTGTTGAAGATTTATTCTGGAGGATGAAGATGAAGATTCGGTATACTACTACTATTATTATTCCTGCATCATGCTGTCTGCTGCATTATTTTATTTGTTCTGTTGTATATGTATAACTCTAATAAATGTTGTATTAATGATAATCAAAAGTATATTAAACAGCTTCATGAACTGTTTATTTGATTATTATATTTTATCGTTCTGCTGCGAGATTCTGTGTTTGTTTCTTCTTCTTTTTCTCTTATTTTCTTACATACCCCATTAACAATCCTCCCTTTTGAATGGTTTGAGTTGACATGTGTGGTTTATTGTCGATTTAAATTGTCCAGAGAGGTAGGTCATAATATTTGGTATCAGAGCTTTGGTTTAGAGATAACCTTAGCTTTGTGGGGTAACTAATTAGTGATAAGGTAGTAGTAGCCTTGGATGAGTCTGTTGAGTGTATATAAGAGAGCGTGTATTTGTTAGTGAATATGAAATGTTTTATATCGTGTTGGCTTATGGTTGAGTGTTTATGAATTTTAGTCGGTACTGGAAGTACAACCGTATCGATTGGGGTTTCTAAAATCTTAGACAAGGTAAACCGACATGGTATTGTTTTGAAATTGGGTAAATGAAATAGTTTTACCCTAATTATATTTTATATATAAAGGAATAATTTAAAAAAAATTATTTTAGTATATCGTGTGAATTGGTGTTAGAAACGATAATACTGATCATTCCTAAATTGTTAGCTATTATATGATTATAAGAAAATGAAATTGTATAAGTGTGATTTATAAAATATAAATTGCAAGTAAAATGGATACAAAGATGAGAATTTGAAAATTTTAAATTCTGGTGTTTCTGGAAAGCTTTTTAAGGTTTTGAAATAATATTAGTATTGTTTAAAAGTATATACAAATACAAATTGTTTTCAAATAAAATTTTAAAAGGATTGAATTTAGTACTTCCCACTTATGCCGTTGGAAAATAATTTCGGTGATGACTGCGCAGCATCATCGACGTTCATTTTTGAGTCTCAAAGTGGGTGATGCAGCTTTGACTAGGCTCAAACAGTTTAGGTACCAAACTGTCACAGCCTATCCAGGATCTTCCTAACGAAATGATGATTTCGTATCAAATAAACCGATAGAACGATAAATGCTTAGTTTCGTTGATCGTGATGATGCCGGAATCTAGTTATCTCCAACCCGTTGATCTCGCAAGATGCCATGTTGAAAGATCTATAATTCGATCGTTGATCACTCGCAAGTGATACCGAGAATTGGCTTCAATTTCGTTGATTCGCTCACGAATAACCCGAAGATGGAAAGAAGAAGGAGATCACACTCAACTTCCAACAATGGTGGCCAAAGCTCACGCAATTTTATTTCAAAATCAACCCTTAAAAATGACAACACATCCCTATTCATAGAAATTAGAACACACACATGCGACTCAACACATGCGACTCACGACCTAACACATACGACTTAACATCATTCGAGTTACAACATCATACGACTTAACAATAATGCGACATACGACTTAACATCATACAAGTTACAACATCATACGACTTAACAACAATGCGACATACGACTTAACATCATACGAGTTACAACATCATACGACTTAACAACAATACATGCGACTCAACATCATACGAGTTAAGAAGATAGCACAGCTTCAGGAACGATTTAAGCGACATAAGCATATACAACTTAAGAAGATAGCACAGCATCAGGAATGACTTAAGCGACATACGACTTAAGAAGATAGTACAGCTTCAGGAACGACTTGAGCGACATACGACTTAAGAAAATCATGCGACATAAGCGACATAAAAGAACAACGCGGCATAATTGAGCGACTTATAGAAATGCGGCATAAGTGAACGATCTATAGAAATGCGGCTTGATTTATTGAGTCGTTATCTTATAAGGTCGGTGACTTAAGGCAGGTGACTTAAGGCAGGCGACTTAAGGCAGTTGGAAGGTCGGCGACTTAAGGCAGTTGGCATACGATTGACATAACTCGCTATGTCGAGTTTGTTCCGCCCGCTTATCATGATGCGTTGCATCATCCTCCCCTGGTTGAAAAGAATTCGACCCCAAATTTACACTTTCCTCTTCTTCGACATACTTATTCTCATGACATGGAATCAAGTTTTTGACGTTGAAAACGTCAGCGGTATGGATATGATCCGGCAATTTTAACAGATAAGCATTCTCATTAATCTTTTTTACGATTTCCAAAGGGCCAATCTTTCTAGCAACAAGTTTGTTGTAAGTACCAATAGGAAATCGATCCTTAGTCAATACTGCATATACAAAATCTCCTTCTTTGAACTCAACATTTCGTTTTTTAATATCTATGGATTGCTTATCTTTCTCATTCGCCTTAAGCAATCGTTCCTGCACAACCTTGTGGCACTCTTGCAATTCATTCACAAAATCACTAGCTCGTTTGATCAATCCTTTCTGCTGTGGTACAAAGATAAATCTAATGGCCCCTTAGGGATTGTTGAGTAAACGATCTGGAATGGATTGAACCCAGTGCTACGATTAACTGCATGGTTGTGTGCAAACTCAGCTTGACACAGCTTGGAATCCCAACTCCTCAAATTTTCATTCACGAGGCATCTCAATAGATTACCTAGGGATCTATTCACAACTTCTGTCTGTCCATCCGTCTGTGGATGATAAGCACTAGTAAATTTCATCTTTGTCCCGACCATTCTCCATAGACTCATCTAAAAATGACTCAGAAAACGAGTGTCTCTATCCGATGCAATAGATTCAGGCAACCCGTGAAGATGATAGATCTCTCTGAAGTATAACTGTGCGACATTAACTACATCTGCAGTCTTCTTGCATGCGATGAAATGTACCATTTTTGAAAATCGATCAACCACCACGTAGATAGAATCATTGCCACGTTGCATCCTAAGCAAACCCAATACAAAGTCCATACTAACATCCACCCATGGTTTAGTAGGTATAGGCAACGACATATATAAACCTGCATTTGTTGCGGTCCCCTTTGAAACTTGACAAATATGGCACCTATGAACGAACTTTTCAACCTCCTTCCTCATTGACGGTCAAAAATAGACTTTGAGATCAGCTGAATAGTACGGTAGCGGCCCACGTGTCCTTCTTCATGTAATTCTTTGATATTTTCATTCGTAGAGTGCAATCTGGAATACACAACTGATTTCCTCTGAATAGAAAACCTTCAACTAGCATATATCCAGCCATGTTTCCCTGCTTGACTTTGTCTAGGATTTCGGAAAAATATGAATCTGAAGTAAGAAGATCTGGAAGTAAGTCAAAACCCATCACCTCTATTCGCATGGTTGTTAGTAAATTATTCCTCCGACTCAATGCATCTGCGACGCGATTAGTTACTCCAGCCTTGCGCTTTATGACGAATGTAAATTGCTGCAAATAAGCTATCCACGATGCGTGCCTAGCTACAATTTTATTCTGCCTTTGTAAATATTTCAATGCTTCATGATCTGTATACAAAACAAATTCTTTATGGAACAAGTAATGTCTCCAATGCTTCATGGCCTGCACAATAGCATAAAACTCCACATCATAAGTACTGTAAGTTATTTTTGCTCCAGAAAGTTTTTCACTGAAATAGGCAATTGGATGTCCCTTCTGACTCAACACTCCTTCGATTCCAACTTTGGACGCATCTGTATGTAACTCAAATAGTAACTGAAAATCTGGCAATACTAGAATTGGTGCTGAGGTTAAAAGTTCCTTGATTTGTTCAAAAGCAGATCCTGCCTCTTTCGTCCATGAAAACTGCTTTCCTTTCATACAATCAGTAACATGAGCCATTACACTACTAAAGTGCGGTATAAATCTTCGATAAAATGAAGTTAACCCATGGAAACTTCTGATTTCTGTTATAGTTTTGGGCTGTGGCCAATTTCTGATTGCGGCTACTTTACTCTGGTCCACTTGTATCCCTTCCTTCGACACGACATAACCAAGAAATAAAACACTTGGCATCATGAACACCCATTTCTTCGTCGCTGCATAGAACTGTTCTTGACGAAGAATAGTTAACACCTTTCGCAAGTGTTGAATGTGCTCCTCTGTGCTAGCACTATATACCAAGATGTCATCAAAGTAGACTACAACAAACGTCCCGACGTAAGGTCTGAAAATTTGATTCATCACCCTCATAAATGTGCTTGGTGCATTAGATAGACCAAAAGGCATGACCAGCCATTTATATAATCCTTCCCAAATCTTGAATGCTGTCTTCCATTCATCACCTGGTCTTATGCGAATCTGATGATAGCCATTCTTAAGGTCGATCTTAGAAAAGATTACAGACCCACTGAGTTGATCCAATAGATCTTCAAGTCTTGGCATAGGAAATTTGTATCTGACAGTTATTTTGTTGAGTGCCCTGCTGTCTGTACACATTCTCCATGAACCATCTTTCTTCGGTACCAACAGAGCTGGTACAGCACAAGGACTGAGACTCTCTTGAACACGCCCTTGCTTAAGCAACTCCTCAACTTGTCTCCTCAACTCTTCATGCTTCTTTGGACTCATACGACAATGTGGCCTATGAGGTAAAACGGCACCTAGCACTAGATCAATTTGATGTTGTATATCCCTCAGTGGCGGTAATTCCTTGGGTAATTCCGTAGGAAAGACATCTTCAAATTCATTTAACACTGGTCTAACCTCCGCAGGAATTTCAAGATCTTCACTTGTTTCATACCCAATCAACATAAACAATTCAGCACTATCTTTCACTTCTTTAACAAATTCTCTCGTAGATAATAGACTAGTTGATTCCACTTTCTTCTCTGACTTGCTTTCACTCTGTTCACACTTCTTGGGAACTAAGGTAACTAGGGTACCTTTGAACATGAAACTGTAGCTGTTGGTGCAACCATTATGTTGTACAGCTCTATCATATTGTCATGGTCTTTCCAATAGTAGATGAGACACATCCATATCGACAACATCACACCATATATCATCTTTGTACTTCTTCCCAATAGAAAATGTAACAAATGCTCGTCTTCCCACTGTCACTTCTCCACCTTTCTTTAGCTATGCCAGTTTATAAGGTTTAGGGTGTTTTCAGTCTTCAACCCTAACTTCTTGATGGCTTCTTCAGAAATAATGTTATCGCAGCTTCCCGCATCAATAACAAGTCGACAAACCTTTCCCAATATAGTACATGTAGACTGAAAGATATTGCTTCTCAGCCAACTAGAATCATTCTCATGCTTTGGCACTAAATAAGACCTCCTTATCATCAAGTTACGCCCTTCGTCTCCTGACACAACTTCTTCATCTTCATCAAACTTCGATGGTTGAGAATAATCAATTTCAGCTTCCACATCCTCATACTCACATTCCTCTGCAACTAGTGCTCTCTTATTTGGCTTTGTACATTCATTACTTTTATGACCAAACTCCTGACAATTATAGCACTTGATACTGTTATTGACCTTTTCTTTAGCGGCTTCATTGACAATTGGTTTATTGACTGCCTTGGAAACACTAGCACTGCTACTAGCACCCTTATTCTGGTTGTTAGAACCCGCAAACACACCAATTCCTCGTCTCCCTTGTTTCTCCCAATCTAGAGCTTTCTGATGTGCTTCAGCAATAAACATTGGATTAAACATATTAACCATGTCTGGAATTTGCATTCGTAACCCTCCAACATATCTAGCCGTTAGCTGTTCCTCGGTTTCCATAATATCATTCCTTGCAATCAAATGATAGAATTCATCTGCATAGTCATTCACTGTCTTCGTCCCTTGTCCCAAATTCTGCAAACGTTGATACATAAGAGATTGATAATTGTACGGCAAGAAATTCACTTTCATAATCTTTCTCATCTTCTCCCAAGTGACAACTTTCGATTTTCCCATTCTCTCTCGAGTTAATTTAATTTGTTGCCACCAAGCTATAGCTCTTCCCCTAGTTTTGTAGCAATTAATTGGACTTAGCGGTTCTCAGGCACCTCCTTGAATTTCAAAATTTCTTCAACATTCGACAAACAATCAAGAAATTCTTTTGCTTGCATACCACCTTTGAATTCTGGAATTTCCATCCTCATACATGACTCCCATTTACGATCAATTTCTGAATCCAGATACTAATTTCTCACTTGGCCTCGATTTCGATAATGAATACTACCTCCATCACAATCTTCCTCAAAATCATATGTATTTCGATATCAATCTTGACCATATACGTCCCTACGACCACGCATGTTCCTTCTACCTTATCTTTCAGCATCACGATATGGTTCATTTTCGAACCCACGTTGAGTTCTTCCCTTTTCATTTCGATACCCATGGTGGTCTCGCATCATTGAAACTGAGGATTCTCTCCTATCTCGATAAGACTGGGGTGACATCCTCCTTTCTTCCGAAACCGATGGTGAAACCCTTTTTCCGCCCTGGTTCGAAACTGGTGACCTTCTCCTTTGATTTTGATTCATGTCGTTCATCAATTTCTCTAATTTTTCAATACCCTCATTGAACTTTTCATTGATACGCTGCTCCATCTGCTCAGCTTCTTGTCTTCTATACACATATTCAACATTATGATAGCGATTAGCACGTCTCGGAGGCATGATCATTAAACAATCTCGTTTTCGTCTCTAATTTGGCTCTGATACCAATTGATGCAACTTTGACAAGGCTCGAACAGTTTAGATACCAAACCATCACAACCTATCAAAGATCTTCCTCACGAAATGATGATTTCGTGTCAAATAAACCGATAGAATGACAAATGCTTAGTTCCATTGATCGTGATGATGCTGAAATCTAGCTATCTCCAACCCATTGATATCGCAAGATGCCATGTTGAAAGATCTACAATTCGATCGTTGATCACTCGCAAGTGATACTGAGAATTGGCTTCAAATTCGTTGATTCGCTCACGAATAACCCGAAGATGGAAAGAAGAAGGAGATCACACTCAACTTCCAACAATGATGGCCAAAGCTCACACAATTTTATTTCAAAATCAACCCTTACAAATGACAACACATCCCTATTTATAGAAATTACAACACACGCATGCGACTCAACACATGAGACTCAACACATGCGACTCACGACCTAACACATACGACTTAACATCATTCGAGTTACAACATCATACGACTTAACAATAATGCGACATACGACGTAACATGTAACGACCCGAAATTTTCGAGCACGAAAATCTCAGATAATTATGGAAAAGAAGAAAGAGATAGAAGAAGAAGAACAGAAACACCAAACATCTCACAATCGCAGCGGGTAAAATATATAATAAATAATAATAATTTACAACAGAATATTATATCTATCGATTACACTTAATATACATCGGAGTTTCGCATATATATATATACAGTCACTGAGTACATACATTTATCATGACTAAGGTTTACAGTAATATAAGTACAGCGGATAAACTCTATACGATACTGCTATCCCCTTCGCCTCCTGAGCTCCAGAACGTCCTAACCTGAAAACATGTAATACTCGGTCTGACCCGAGCATTACATCAAAGTAACACCCGGGTCAGGCTGGAAACCAGCGTGAGTAAACTCAAATAACAAGTAATGCCAAGCAAAAACTAAATAAACCCGGGTAACCTTTATCAATTTATCCAATTCACAATTTTCTATATTCGCATATAAATTTCTAAGTACCAAACTTAGATAAGACAATCCAATTCACTTAAATCGTTTCATTTCATCGTATTGATTTCATAAATCAATTTATATAAATCGAAGTGGTTTCGGATATTTCTCAATACCCGATCCCGGCGTCTTCGAAACTCGTGTTATCCCATCCCACATTATTCCAATGAAATACACAACCTTTCATATCTGAGATATCAACACATTCAAAACATCCAATGCCATTCATTTATTCATAACAAACTTAATCACAAACAAATCAATTCAATTGATTCTAATTGAATTTCAAACCTCAATCACCTGGACTATTTCATTTAACATTAATTCATTCCAAATCAATTAACTAGTCAACCCATCATTATTCATCTTAATTAATCACCCTGGATTATTTCCAATTAAATTCAAGTGAATATCTTTAATTTATCTCACTACGTTATTTATTCTTACCAAATTAACGAGTAATCTTTAATTATTTCACAAATTGATTTACCATAATTAATTTCTCTAATTCTTAATTACTTATATTAACTCATTTCTCATGGTCACTTTGATTAATTTATCTTAATTAATCAATCCTTAATTACAACGTTGATTATATAAATTAATGTTTTCCAATTATGTTTGAATTTTTCTAGTCTAAATTAATTTCTTAAAATTCAACACCAAATGTTAATCATTCCCGATTAATTTCAATCTGTAATCAATTATTCTTTTAATTACTTCATTAAATAAATCCATTATTCCTTTATTAACCAACTAAATTAATCTCTTGATTAATCTCACCAAGTAATTATATTTTATTAATACCATTAAGTAATTTCTATCAAACCATCCATCAATCAATTACATTCAATAATTAACACCAATTACTTCACCAAGCGAGTATACCATTATAATACGCTAGATTATTATACCCACTAGTTTCATAATTTATCATTCTTAATTGCTTTGTAAATTAATTACCTTAAATTAATTTCATTTATAAACCATTCAAAACTCTCCACCATGATCCATCATTTGTATATTCATCAACCAATTCTTTAATTACTTCTCTAAGTAATTAATGTTAATTAATCACTTCGATTACAAATTAAATATATATTAATATATTTTATCTCATTTCTAATTTCATAATTAATTTCGAACTGATTAAACCAAATATTTTGATTAATATACGACCAAACATTACTGCTACTTTACACGTCAAAATCAATCCCAAATAACTCGAATTGGAGATAGAGTTTAAACTTACTCACCTGCAATCTGATTATCCCTTACTGTCGACTTTGAACAGAGCCTCCCACCTCGCCTCAAGTCCTCCTTCCCATCGGCCAAACGAGAAACCCCTTCTCTGTCACCCCATCGCCCGACTACGACCACCGTGCCCCTCCACAGCACGAGCTCCTTCCAAATCGCCTTCGAGTCGCGATGTCTCTCCCTTCCAGCAACCCTTATGCCCTAGCCGTCGCCTCGAGCTCGAGTGCGTCCAACTATCTTTCACGCACGCAAGCTCGAGCGCGAGTACCCAAGCCGGAGATCGCGAGCACCCCAAATCGAAACGCCACCCACCTACACTTCCACGCGACTTCCTCTCTTCCCCCTTCGGCCATTGATGTCATTCATAATTTTTTTTTAAAAACGATAACTGGAATTCGCGATTTAGGGCTAAGGGATGGAGCGTGAGTTACGAAGAGGATGGAAGGATTGTTTTGGGTTTTTTTTTGATTTGCAGATAGATTTGAAAACATGGAGAAGAAGGAAGTTCGGCCCTTGTTTACCTTTTTTTTCGTTCGTTTATGCCTGGAGAAGATAAGGGAAGAGTGGAGAATACTGGAAATATAACGAAGTGAGATGGCTTCTTGGGCACGCTGTTTATAATATAATTTAATACTGAAAATATCTCATTGTATTTTCGGTTTTAATTTTGACGCGTTTCTTCCCCGTATGAGCCAACGGTAATTCCAAACGCTACGAGATTTTAAATCCGTTAATAACTAACTATTACGGATCCTATGGAACTGGTTTCGTCGAATTCCGAGACCGTGCCTCGGAATGCTATTTTTAAATTCAATTTAAACGATATATTATTAAAATTGAACAAAGTACCTTTATATTAAATTTCAACCATTCTATTATCTTCAGTATCATCATTATAGATTTTATGAGCTTTCAAAATATTTTAAACAGGCTTAAAATCTCAGATTCAACAATTTACCCAATTTAAATTATTAAATTCAATATTTAAACTATACAATTCAATGATTTAATTATCCAGTAAATATTGATATCCTAAAATTCAAGTTAAAATTAACATTCAAATATTTTAAAATCAATTAACTATTCAAATTAAATTTGTTAGAAATTCCGGGTCATCACATTCCTCCCCCCTTAAAAGAATTTCGTCCCCGAAATTACTAATCAGGAAGCATGTCCCATACCTGTCTACTTTTTTTCCAAAACCAAACAGTTCTACAACTTACCAATTATCTTTCATAAAACCCCCTTATTATTCTTACTAACCTCCCAACTCTTCCACAGTATCAAACGATACCCCCCTTTTCTCAATCATTTAAATGTCAATTTACAACCTAATTTTTTTTGAACTATCAAAATTATCTCAAAATTTTTCTAACTCCCTAAATTCCCGAAATTTTTTGCCAGCGTCTCCTTTGCGCGGCTAGTTCGGTACTACTACAAAAGGCCTCTACGGGCTCCCAAATACCAAAAGAAAACAAAAGCCAAGTGGCTACATCTAAAACCCAATCCAATTTCATCTAGAAATTTAAATACGTATCTTTTTTGCCGGGCAATACAAATTATCTTTTGGAATCAAATCCAATTCCTTTTCCCTTTTTAATACCTGCATATCATGTTTATCAATAATATCCAATCGTAACCTTCCCAATCATTTATACATTTCCTCCCATATGCATCATACCTACTTCAATTCAAATTATCTTTCTCATTTCATATGAATTCAAATTAGTTTTATCTTTCACTTATAAATGATTCATATTAGTTCATTTACTAATTTGTTTTAAATTTTCAAATTTGAAATTGTTTTGTTGTTAACAAAAATTTTCCCAAAAATTTTCAAAAAGTTTCTAACTCCCAAAATTTTCAAAATTTTTTGGCAGAGTCTCCTTTGTACGGAGGAGCTTTTGCAATTTGACAAGAGATATAAATATATATACATCGACCCACACGGTCGGAAAAAGAAAAAACAGTTCATAATTCCTATTTTTATTGCGTAGGCGTACCTTATTTAGCATTTTAAGCAAGCAGCTTATTTATTTTGCAATTAGCATACCCCAAATCTAGCCAAACGGCTTCCCTGTACCTGTACTTACTCAATTTAAATACGTAAGTGCCATATATAAAAAATTTATTAACCTAACACTTACTTTCAATAGCTAAACACAAGAATTACATAAACAACAAGCATTGCGAAAACAACAAACACCAAACGCTTAACATAAGCGATCTATATAATTTAAAGCTAATTCCAATTACTTCCAACCGATTCATATGTCGTTTCATTCAAGTTTTAATGGTTCACAATTCAATTTCTGACATTCCATTGATTTATAATCCAAACAAGCTCATATTCACTTCAAATGATTCAGAATCAATTTTATTTAATCTCTATGAACTCATAGTATTTTAATTACTTTTATTTACGCCAAACGACAATAATTGTTAGATTAAAACTATTTTAAATTAATTTCAACTCATTCTGCATTTAACTCCATTTCTTTTCTAAATTATTTACGAACCATGCATTGCATTTCATTTCATTTCCGCAATTGTTTCCTTCAAAACAATTTATTAAACTTAGCATATCCAATACTTATAAATTCATAACCATTTCCCAAATTAATTCAATCCAAGTTTTAGTGGATGGGCTTTCACTCTTATCCCAAGCCAAGCTTTCATAAATTTTAAACTCAAGTGAATTTACTTAATTTATTCCAACATCAAACTTAAGTCTACTTCTATTTGATTCTCATTTAACCAACTTCCATTAAATTCAGTAGGCCCATCCATTTTTAATTTTTAATTTTAATTCATCTTCTCAATTTATCAAAATAATATCCAACCACATACTGAACTCATTTATTCTTCAAATTAATATATCACCAAATTTAAGTTCAGTCTGATCAATCAGACTTCATCCATTTATCATTCAACTCAATTAACCCATTTTAAAAAATTTTAATTTGCTTACGTAATTCATTTTCAAATTTATTTTATTAATACATGTCCATTCTCAATTTTTTTTCTTTCTATTCACTTGGATTTTATTGCAATTAAACCATATCTATTATAAATAAATTCCGTATGACGACACTTCTCTTATATCTAATTTACTTACAAATTTCATTAAATATTTTTCAAATCACCTTTGAATTTTATTTGTAATTCAAACCATCACATTTTCAATCCAACTCTATTTTTATTTTACAACATCTCTTCTTATTTAATGCATTATCAAATCCAAATCGAATTCTATTTATAATTCGAATTCATTTCCAACCTCATTATTAACTTACAATCCATTTTATTTAACCGAGTTAAATTTTATTAACATACTCAATCAAGTAGTTACTTTGTTAATTAGCTTACTCCAATTCTATAACAAGATTCAATTTTATTACAGAATCACTTTATTAAATTTCCCGAGTTCCAATTTTATTTTATAATTTCAGTTTGGATTTTCCCTTTTAATCTCCCAAAATTTCAACATCTTAATATTAAGAATTTTAGGAGTGCTTTTAAATTCAGATATTACTATTAAAATAGTTTTTAATAAAAATACTTTCATAACTCGATGTCTCAACCAGTCCATCCTTGTTCTCACAGAAATTCAGTCATACGTTGATCAGGCGTAGGACTGAAAACCTATAAGTACTTGGCAAACCCGTTTTCAACACCCAGTGAAAATACTTGAAAATTAATTTTATTAAAAACATTGAATACAGATTTTGAAAATAGAGGAAATATCATTGCTGAGGACGCTCTGGAAATCATCACCCCCATTCATGGTCGCAGTTAACCCGATGATTACGTTGCCGTCCCGACAAAATCCACAGATAACTGTAGGCCTCCGCGCCCCACGATTACACCATGCAACCCACGACAGATCGCAGCTACAACTGGGGTTACGTAGCTATCACCGCAAAAACTCATATAACTGTAGGCATCAGCGCCATCGAATTTCGCTGCCAAAAATGAAACTTCTCCACTCCACTTGACCATAGATCGCAGTCTGCCGATGTTGCGTTGCCTTCCCGGCAAAATCAAGTGTAGACCGTTGACACTCATCCTCCACACGATTTCGCTATGGTCCCCATCGTAGATCGCAGCGACATCGAGTTACATTGTCGTCACAGCATAACCCAAATGCCTCTGTAGGCATCAACGCCATCGACTTACGCTACCCAATAATCCTCAGGAACTAGTTTTGTCCGGACTCCTCACAGGATCAACTTTAGAACCCCCTGGGCTCAAGGCAGCACCACCCGGTGGCACTCCTGAGAAGTTCATTTCAAGGGAGCGCCTTTTTCCCCAGAGCAATCATCAAAACACTTTATACTATACATATAGTATCCTCAAATCATACACCTAGTATGATATCATACAAAGCTCCTTTACACAAAAATCGATTATCCCAAAATCGATAATTCTTAAAATAGGCTTTCCAAAACTCAATATTGATTTTTCCCAAAAATTAAAAGCCTTTCCCAAAATCCTCAAACGATCCTTTATATATATTCAGATATATATATAAATTTTTAAAACTTTGGATCCTTACTTTCTTGTATAAAACACCTTTTATACTCCAAATACTCTCAAAAACCATAGAAATTCCAATTTCCATCTTTATTCATTTCATATTTCTCCAAAATATTCTTTCGGTTCAAAAGAACCATTTCACATTCCTTATTCACCTTTACATTAATCCTCATTTGGATTATTACTTCTGTCCTTATCTCAGTTGGGTACTTTAATCAATAACAGTTTGAACTTCGTCCAGTTTAGAAAAATAGCTTGAAAGTTTTTAAAAAATAGATAAGTAGTAAAAAAAAATTATTAGTTTGCAAAATAATTGTAAAATAGTTAACTAATTATAAAATAGCTGGAAAATAGTTAAATAGTTATAGAAATCTTAATAATTGCAAAATAGTCGTAAATTAGTAACTAATTTGTAACATAGTTGAAATATAGTAATAAATTTAGAAAACAGTTGAAAAATGGTTAAATAGTTCCAAAATAATTGTAAAACAAGTATAAAATAATTTGGCTTTAAGAAAGAAAGGTTGTATATATTTAATAACTTAGAAAAATAAGTTTATATTGAAAACAATTTTTATTGAAAATAGTCCAGAGTCAAACTGTTCACTTTCCCAACAATTCGATTTAAATTTTCACTCCCATTTAAATTAACCCAATTCCAATTTAAATAATCTTCAATTTCCATTGAAATTGATTTAACTCCAATTCAAGTTGAATCAATCATGATTTCTTTTCCAATTCAAATTAAATTCTATTTGATCTTTAAACTTGTATAACTTTAATTATAATTTCAATTTTACAATTACTATTTAAAATCAATTACATTCACATTTTGCTTTTAACTCGGAATTATACATTTCATTTAGTCAATATATTTTTATTATTCCATAAACATTTAATCAAGGTTCCAGAGTTTAAACAAATTTCCAATTCAATTATCCCTTTGAATGTCAAAACCAAACCCAGTTCATAAACAATTCCAATTTAAAACAATTTGGTAGCAATTTCCCTTTTAGAAACTCAAAAATAAACATCGATAATGCTGCAGTCATCACCGACATTATTTTCCAGTGACCGAAAGAGTTCAATGCTTTTATTTTTTTAAAAACATTTCCAAACATTTTTATTTTCAAATCTTCCATATAAATTTTTGAACTTATACATCTTCAATCCCAAATTCAATTAATTCAAATCGGGTTCAATTTGAATGAATTCAATTCCAACTTCAAATTTAAATCATCTCGAATTATATAAATTCGAGTTAAATGCTCAAGGATTGGTTTAACCTTTTTAAACTAAATTAACTTTGTTTATGTTAAAGTTTCAAACAATTCTAATTTCTGAGTTCTAATTCTAGAATTTCACTTTTAATTAATTTAATTTTAATTTGGTTGTATTTTATATTACTTCATTTAATTCTAATTCAAGACTTCAATCTGGTTGTATTATATTGCTTATTAATATAATTCTAAAGATTTTCCAACCAATCACCTTAATATTTATTAGAAGGAAATATCGCTTTATATATCAAAAATATTTTTTTTATATAAAATCATTTAAAACCTTTATATAAGAAAATAACAAGTACGCGCTCATATATATATACACTCAACTCATTCTAGAGTTCTTACGAACTCTATTTAATGAGTAATCCCCACCAGAGCCAAGGTTCTCGCTTAACCCTTTGCTCTGATACCAAATGTAACGACCCGAAATTTTCGAACCCGAAAATCTCAGATAATTATGGAAAAGAAGAAAGAGAAAGAAGAAGAAGAACAGAAACACTAAACATCTCACAATCGCAGCGGGTAAAATATATAATAAATAATAACAATTTACAAATGAATACTATATCTATCGATTACACTTAATATACATCAGAGTTTCGCATGCATATACAGTCACTGAATACATACATTTATCATGACTAAGATTTACAGTAATATAAGTACAGCGGATAAACTCTATACGATACTACTATCCCCTTCGCCTCCTGAGCTCCAGAACGTCCTAACCTGAAAACATGTAATACTCGGTCTAACCCGAGCATAACTTCAAAGTAACACCCGGGTCAGGCTGGAAACCAGCATGAGTAAACTCAAACAACAAGTAATGCCAAGCAACAACTAAATAAACCCGGGTAACCTTTATCAATTTATCCAATTCACAATTTGCTATATTCGCATATAAATTTCTAAGTACCAAAATTAGATAAGACAATACAATTCACTTAAATCGTTTCATTTCATCGTATTGATTTCATAAATCAATTTATATAAATCGAAGTGGTTTCGGATGTTTCTCAATACCCGATCCCGGCCTCTTCGAAACTCGTGTTATCCCATCCCACATTATTCCAATGAAATACACAACCTTTCATATCTGAGATATCAACACATTCAAAACATCCAATGCTATTCATTTATTCATAACAAACTTAATCACAAACAAATCAATTCAATTGATTCTAATTGAATTTCAAACCTCAATCACCTGGACTACTTCATTTAACATTAATTCATTCCAAATCAATTAACTAGTCAACCCATCATTATTCATCTTAATTAATCACCCTGGATTATTTCCAATTAAATTCAAGTGAATATCTTTAATTTATCTCACTACGTTATTTATTCTTACCAAATTAACGAGTAATCTTTAATTATTTCACAAATTGATTTACCATAATTAATTTCTCTAATTCTTAATTACTTATATTAACTCATTTCTCATGGTCACTTTGATTAATTTATCTTAATTAATCAATCCTTAATTACAACGTTGATTGTATAAATTAATGATTTCCAATTATGTTTGAATTTTTCTAGTCTAAATTAATTTCTTAAAATTCAACACCAAATGTTAATCATTCCCGATTAATTTCAATCTGTAATCAATTATTCTTTTAATTACTTCATTAAATAAATCCATTGTTCCTTTATTAACCAACTAAATTAATCTCTTGATTAATCTCACCAAGTAATTATATTTTATTAATACCATTAAGTAATTTCTATCAAACCATCCATCAATCAATTACATTCAATAATTAACACCAATTACTTCACCAAGCGAGTATACCATTATAATACACTTGTTAACGCTTGAATTTGAACGCTAACACCCCGGTGTGTAAAGTGAGATCGTGAAAGCACCACCCGATAACTCGGGAACAGATTATAAGCAGATAATAGTGAAAAAACAGTAAACAACAGCAATTTTATAGTGGTTCGGCTTGAGAGATAGCCTACGTCCACTTTGAATATCTTTAATGACGATTTGATTACAAGTCAATGCAGTTACACTTTGATTACAACACACTTTGAGTTTCAAGTGACTTTTAACAAGTAGCCTAAACTTCAATGTCGATCCGAATCTTTGAACACATGTTTGACATGTTTGATTTCTTCATGAAGTTTCTTTAAGGTGTCGAAGCAGTTTAGAATGCAGCAGAGTAACGGCGCTTGAAATGAATCAGCCAAAAAAGTCCCCTGAATGTTGGGGGTGGCCATGTATTTATAGGCAAATCTGGATAGAAGTTTTTTACCCAAGTCCTGATTCGTGACCGACTCAGGCTAAGCCGTGGCCGAGTCAAGTTGAGTTGTGGCCGGCTCATTTGGTCTTCTCACTAGCTCATTGTCTTGCTGGATTCTAAGTCAAGTCCTGAGTCGTTGGCGAGTCAATTCTCACTGGGTCATGCATTGTAGCAACGAAGTACGACTCAGTGGCTTTAAGTCGCGGACGAGTCATCCTGTTGGGTCGCTGGGGCCAAGCCTTTGATGAGTCGGTAATGCATTGCGTCGGTCCTGCCTTGTGGACCGTTAACCCCTTGAGTCGTAACCCTTTAAGTCGCTTTGAGCTTTAGGTCATTAACTCCTTGAGTCGGTGACTCGATGAGTCGCGAGGCTTCCTGAGTCGTGAGGCTTCCTGAGTCGTTAAACACCTTAAGTCGTGGCTCGTCCCAGGCCTTAAGTCGTCAACTCCTTTAACTCGTAGGCTGGAACGGGGTTAACATTTGCCCCTCGAAGCACACGCTTAAGTCGTAAGTCGTGTGCTTCGACTTATCATAATCCGGGCGTGCCGATTCGAGTTTCAGCTCTTCCGGATATAAAACGCTTGACTCGTTCCTCCTATCTCCTACTTCTTATCAGCGATCTTCTAAACCGCATCCGCCATTAACGCACCTCTAAGTTCTCACAGGCGATTCCAACTCGACTCTCCTCTGATCATCTTTGACACCACATTACGTAAGCAATCTTGCTTCCCTTCCGATTATCGATCATCGTTAACATATGCGCTCTGTCCCTACCTTCATTTTACTCCCCCGAGTCTTGCGAGTTCGGTCATTCTAACCATCAAGGAATGTAGGGTTGTTTGATCTGATGATTTTCGTCTTGAGGTGATTTAGCGGCGTGATAAGACCGGGGTTGTTTATTGAGAGTTTTATTGGGTTAATGGGTTAAAAGTTGGAAGATTAACGGGTTAGGAGTGAAATGGTTTATGGGTTAGAAGGCAACCTGGTTTAGGAGTTAGGTGATTAGTTGGTCAGATTGATTCGAATACTGCTTTTGGTACGACTCGGTCATTTTTGTATGATCCAACAACCATGATCCGACCCAACATGCTCCACGGCCTAAGCCTTGAGTCGTGGCCGAGATACGACTTACGACTTACGACTTACGACTCACGGCTTACGACTCACGACTCCCGACTTACGACTTACGGCCTAAGCCTTGAGTTGAACCAGAGCTTCTCCCTTTTTATATGACTTACGACTTAGGGCACTGCCGACTCAAAATTTTTGAGCCGTTGACGAGTTAGGACTTGCGTGAATTCTGCTTGAACTTTGGACCATTGCATTAACTTTGAACTATTGAATTTTATTGCATTCATTCACAGGTTATTTTGACTTGCAGGCTAACAATCTGTTCAATACAACACTTCACACTTTTAGGAAACGTGCACCTTCGCATTTGAACACCCAGTTGCTTGTGTAGAATGACATTTCAACAAGAAGAACCGATGGGCCAGGCTGAAGATGTCTTCCCAGTAGCCAACTTGTTGGATAACCCTCCGGAGAGAACTCCCACAACTCTGAATCAGCGGGTGTTTAACCAATTGCTCATCCAGTTTGGCATTGCCGAAGCTGATGCCTTACTGCCAGGGCCAAATGACACTGCAGATAGGCCCCCTTCTGGCTTTATTGCTGTCAACCGCCAAATGTGCTTGAGAGGTGCCATACCACCTTTCAATGACTTCCTTCAGCAGTTCCTGCTTCGACTATCTATCTCTCCATTCCAATTGCACCCTAATGGTCATGCCATTCTGATAGGGTTATGTGTGCTATTTAGTAGAGTTCTGGGCCGATTACCGAGCTTTGAGGAAATCTGCTACTTCTGCTCATTCACAAAAATTAAAGATCATCCCTCTATCGTAGTTATAAGGAGTGCTCGAAACCGCAAGCTCATCACCGATCTTCCTGAAAGCGTTCATGGATTTCTAAATCAGTACTTCTTTGTCCGCTGTCCTCCAGGGTTTTATGCCATCTGGAGAGTAGGAAGTAAGATTTTCCTGCTTTTATTTCTCCATTCTTGGGCTTTTCGAAATCTGGGTTGCTAAACGCTAACTTGGCTTCTTTTTTTCCTGTTTTAGCACTTCCTCCTCCCTCTAGAGATCCATGCTATAAACAAATTTTTGAGAGATTGAACGCCGTGGCGGCAGAAGAGAGGAGTATAAAGTTCTTGTTAAATGATGGATTTTTACATCAATATGGGCTTCTTCATTCCTCTCGCTTCACTCAGCTTCGTGAAGTCCCGACTGAAATTCCTGATTCTCCGACGGAAACTCCTGATGCCCCAGTCTCTACTAAAGAGCACACGCAGGGAGGAACCTCTATAGAAACTCCACTAGTGAAGTGTTCAATTCCGAAGGACGTTGCGGGGTCGTCCGACAAGTCCGCACTTGCCCCAGTTATCGAAGAGGAAGAAACTCCACGATCTTCCTGAAGATTTGCTGATGAAGGAGTTGAGAAAGCCAGTCCCAAAAAACATGATGGCGATGATGTTTTCGAGGGGTTGAGCGATTTAATTGTGACTTCTCAAGAACTTTTCAAAGATGATGTTTCCAAAACTATCTCTTCTGTAATTGAGGCGACATCTTCTCTACAACAAATGTCAACTCCTTCCACTCAAGTTATCACTACCTCTACTCCACAGAGTGGTCTATAACTTGATGCGTGTAGTTTACACGTTACACAACACTTAGGATTTTTCAGCACTTCTACGCATTCATCTTCTTATACTTTAAAGATTTCTAAAGCTTATTATTTTTATTCCAGATTCTCCAATGGGGCGCAGCAGTTCATATTATGATGATTTCCAGCGCTACGGGAGGCGTAGCCAATATGATTACAGGCGTCACCTCCCCTCTTACAGAGAATCGGATGAAGAGAGGGCCATCAGAAAAGCAGACGAGAGACGAGCATATGAAGAACGTCACCGAAGAGAACAAGAAAGACATGACCCTCCCCACAGAGATGATGATACCCAAAAAAGAAAGACTCATGATGAGAGAGGTAAAGGTCACATGGACGATTCTTCTAGCAAGCGGGCTAAACTTACCGAAGAAATAATGTCGACAGTTTCTCAAAATGTTCCTGCTGAATCTCCTGCCCCCGTTCGTTCCGACATTCAAACAATCATCAACCGGCCCGCATACCAAGTTGGGCAAGGTCCTCCCACTCTTCAAAGTCGATTCCCTCAGTGGTGCCTGAGAGGGGTTCGATTTGATCTCGACTTGGTTCCTCTTGACAAATCGGCTATGCTACGAAATCTTGACGCTGTCAGGACCGATATTGAAAGAATGTCGAACTGGCAAAAACTTGTCGACGAGCTTCAGAGGGTTAACCGAGCCAATCTCGAGGCTATGCTCACAATGGAGAACGATAAGGCTGAGTGGCAGAAGACTCTCGAACTGCATGACGCCGAAATGAGAAGTATTGCTTCCTATAATGAAAAACTGGAAGCGGAAGTAGAAAAGCTTAAGGAAGAATTAGCTACTTCATCTACTTTCCATTCTCAAAAGGAGAGCATGCTTCAGCAACAAGTACGAGATGCGCATGCCAGTCAAAGGGCAGTCGAAGATAAGCTTACACACCAGGAGAAGGTCATAGAAGAATATCGCGCTGAAACCTTACAGCTGCGAGAACAGACCGGCTCTCAAAGCTTGGAGATAGAGATGCTAAAAGCTCGACTTGCTATGGCCGAAAAGGAGCGTGACGAGGCTGTTGCTGGTAAACTTGCGGCCGAAGAGGCTCATCAAGCAACCAAAGCTGACATTAGCTCCACATTATTTGATATCTATCTGCACAGCATTTTGGGGCGTGGCAGCCTTGCCTTTCTAGGCCCTAAGTATGAAATTACATTAGCTGAAGTTTGGGAGGCAGCACTCGATATGCTAGGTGGTAAAGGTGCTGGCTACGCTGAGACAGCTCTTGAAGAGCATTATCTCGATGATGATGCCCGTGCCGCTCTTGCCAAGGGAAAAGAGCAACTCGCCAGGGTACGGGCCGGAATGGCGGAAGGGGAACGTTCTGAGAAAGAAATACCACCTACCACTTCTGAACGTCCTTTAGTTTCTTCCGAAGTGGACATTACAGGTTCCAGTGCTCATTCGCTGCCTCCTACAAGAACCGGGGTAATCACCCCTACTGATGATGAGGCTTTGGAGGATATCGGGGCTCAGAATTACGAGATTGAACTAACGAAGCAAACATCTTCAGGTAATTTTGACATTGGTCCGATTCAGGTGGATCGCTTGCTTACTCCTCAAAAGTTTGATGAGCTTCTCGATTACTTCTTGAATCTCGACGAACCCATATCTCCCTTCTTTCGGGGAGATACTAATATTTTTAATTTCTCTTCTTCTGCAGTTGAAACACCAAGTGCTGTGCAGACTTCACTTCCTCCGGTTATCCCTCCTCCGTCTCTTCAGGTGACTCCTCCTTCTGCTTCACAGCCCGGGTCACAAGAGGAACAGATTGAGGCTCTTCATGGCTTGGATGACCCTATCGCTTCGCAAGAGCAGAAGGACGAGGGACTTGAAGGAGGCGAGATCTCTCCGGAGCGGACTCCCTCTGATGACGTAGTTTTGTCCGCTCTTGTTACTCCAGGGAGTGAGTCTTCTTCGAAGAGAAGAAAGAAGCACGGAACATCGAAGAGGAGGGGGAAGAAAATCATCACTACTGAAGAGGAACCGGAAGTTGCACCGGTTGCACCTCCCTCTCCTTCTTCCCTTATGCCTATAGATAAACCTGAAAAACTAATCATTCGGCCAGGCAAAGGGTCCAAAGGTGGTAAGAAGAAGTGAAGAGTCGGACTTCGGGCTTTTTGATTCCTTTTTTGTGTGATGGTCGGATGTTGTGCAGGCACCGGCCCCTGCTTTTTTTATTTTGAAACCTGTATCTGCAATTGAATAAAATGATCCTTTATTTGTACAGACTCTTGTTTGAATTTGAGAATGCATTTATTATTCATTTTTGCACAAGTTTATTTATATGATATTGCGGTGAGCTTGTGGTATGTTATTTGAGCGTACTTTACCGATGTAGCTATACCATTTTGTATGTAACTATACCACGTTGCCCCAATACCATAAGTTTGCTGCAATATTTTATACTTTGAGGGGACTCGCACTCTTATTTTCTAAAGAATAATTACTTCATTCTTGAAGAAATTTTTCGTAGAGTACAACTTCCTTCATATAAGTTTTTACGCTTTGTCCTTCGAAGAAATCACTTCTTTCCTTTTGCTCAAGTACGCATTTTGCCAAGTGAATTCTTCTATGTGGTAAAGCAGGCCTCTGAAGAGTACTTTAACTTTCCTCCCCTCCTCTTTTTTTTTTTTTTTTTTTTTTTTTTTTTTTTTTTTGAGGAAGGTTATTTTCTAGAATAGGTAAATCACTCTTCCTTTGAAAGTTAAAGTATGTTCTTGATGAGGATATTTTTTTAAAATAGAAATTTGTACTTCTGAGGAGGGATTTTTCACGTTTCAACATTTGGAAGTTTTATTTCATTCTTGGTGAAACGTGTACCTCCAAAGAGTTGTGCCTTCGAAGAAAGCCTTTTCATGTTTCAACACTTGGAAGTTTTATTTCAATCTCGGTGAAACGTGGGCTTCCGAAGAAGTCTTTTTTTTTTTTTTTTGATTGTGTCCCCGGGAGGGGGTTGTACCTCTGAGGAGGGATTTTTCACGTTTCAACACTTTGAAGTTTTATTTCAATCTTGGCGAAACCTATACCTCCAAAGAGTTGTGCCTATGAAGAAAGCCTTTTAACGTTTCAACACTTGGAAGTTTTATTTCAATCTCGGTGAAACGTGGGCTTCCAGAAAGGTCTTCAATTTTGTTTTGCATTTCAACTTTGGTGAAGTGAAATTCCGAAGAGCGGCTGTTACACTTCAACTCCTGGTGAAATGTGCCTCCGAAGAGGTCTTTATTTTGTTTGCATTTCAACTCTGGTGAAGTGAAATTCCGAAGAGCGGCTGTTACACTTCAACTCCTGGTGAAATGTGCCTCCGAAGAGGTCTTTATTTTGTTTGCATTTCAACTCTGGTGAAGTGAAATTCCGAAGAGCGGTCGTAACACTTCAACTCCTGGTGAAATGTGCCTCAAAGAGGGTTTTCATCGCCTGGAAGTTACTCTCTCATTGTTGGAGGGTCATGAATCCTCCAATCTTTTTTGTTGAGTAGAGAACTTTCTTTTTTGTGGCGTATGACCCATTAGAGGTCTTTATCCTCCGAAGAGTTGTGCCTCCGAAGAGGATTTGTGCTGCCGATGATGGCTTTGGTTGTTCCCTTGTCCACTTGCTTATGCTTTTTCAGTGATCCTTTTTTTCATTGCCAGGCAAGTTCGTGAGAACGAGCATCAGCTTCTTAATTGGATGTTTGTTTGTTCAAACGATCTCAATTTATTAGCAAAGGCCCGTTTCTGTCGAAATCATAGGCTGTTCAGTTGAAGTACTTCCTATCTAGGATTTGAATTTGGAGCTTTTGTGACTTGAAATTTAGCGAGAATCACTGGGTCTTATTATGTGCAAGTTTCACTTCCATTGTCTGCAAAAATTTAAATCGACATTTCAGCAATACATTCTATGTACTTTTTATATCGAAAATAAAGCAAACATGTAATAATAATAAGGAACACAAGATTTATAGTGGTTCGGCCAGGAAATTGGGCCTACATCCACTTTATATTTTTTCATTATTTACTTGCATCAGTTTTACAATTGCCTTCAATTACAAGAATCATACATTCATAATTCTTTTTACAATATTTCAATAAAATTTTCAAGTAAAGTATGGACGCAAATGATTGCTGTTCCATGCCCTTGGAATTTGATCTCCTTCAACAGTAGTGAGTTTGAATGTGCCGTCAAGAAGCTTCTGACCTATGACATATGGTCCTTCCCAATTTGGCCCAAACACACCTGTCGCTGTCATAATTCTCTTCAGGACTAGATCTCCAATCTCAAAGCTGCGTTGGCGAACTTTGGAGTTGAAATGTCTGGCTATCCTTTGCCGATGAGCTGCAATTCTGAGATTAGCCTCATCTCTTTTTTCATCAAGGAGATCTAGCGCTTCAAGCTGTAGATTTTCGTTTTTTTCTTGATTGAAATGGATTCTCCTATGTGAAGGGACCTCTATTTCTACCGGAATCATTGCCTCTGACCCGTATGCTAATGAAAACGGGGTGTGCCCAGTCGCAGTTTTGTGAGTGCTTCTGTATGCCCGTAGTGCCAGTGGTAGCTTATCGACCCAACCACCTTTTGCTCTTTCAAGTTGCTTTTTGACGGTTGACTTAATAATTTTATTCACGGCTTCCACTTGCCCGTTTGCCTGCGGATGAGCCACTGCTGAGAAGCTTTTTCGGATTTTGAATCGCTTGCAAAAATCTTGGAATTCTTCACTTTCAAACTGAGTACCATTATCTGTAATTATTTTTTGAGGCACACCGTATCTGCAAATGATGTTTTTAGTTACAAAACTTATCATCTTCTTTGAGGTGATAGTAGCCAGTGGTTCAGCTTCTGCCCACTCAGTAAAGTAATCTACAGCAACAATGGCATATTTAATTCCAGATTTGGCAGTTGGTAACGGTCCTACAAGGTCTATCCCCCATATTGCAAACGGCCATGGACTGACCATCTGTGTGAGTTCAGTGGAAGGAGCTCTAGGAATTTTGACGAATCTTTGGCATCTGTCACATTTTCGGGAATACTCTGCTGCATCTCGATTAATTTCTGGCCAAAAATATCCGTATCGGAGAATTTTCTTTGCTAATGTTTGACCACCTGAATGATCACCACATTCTCCTCCGTGTACCTCCGCTAGGATTGCTTTGGACTCTTCCCTGGATACACACCAAAGTAATGGCATTGAGAATCCCCGTCTGTATAATCGGCCATCCTGGATTATATATCGAGAGGCTTTTCTCAATAGCTTTTGTCGTTCTTTTGAGTTCCCTGGTAAGGATCCATTGAGCAGATATTCTGTTATCGGAGTCATCCATGATTCTTGCTCTTGAGACATGCTCATGATCCAATCAATGTCCATCTCATCAATGCTAGGAGTCGACAGGACCTCCACCGGAGTTAACCCCAGAAATTGAGCTTCGCCTGTGCTAGAATACTTTGCGAGAGAATCTGCTTTCATGTTTTCTTCTCGAGGAATGTGACTTATCATGTAATGATCGAAATCACCCAGGAGTTCCCAAGCCTTTGACAAGTAGGCGGGCAGATTCCCCCCTTTTGCTTGGAATTCCTTTTTGACTTGGCATACAATAAGCTGAGAATCACTGAATATCTGTAACGCTCGGATGTTTAATTCTTTAGCAATCCTTAAGCCAGCGATAAGGGCTTCGTACTCTGCTTCATTGTTTGTCGAAGGAAATTCCAATCTTAGCGCATAGCATAATGATCGGCCTTCAGGGGTCTCAAGTACAATTCCGGCTCCAGAACAGTAGTCGTTTCTCGCACCATCAACATATAATTCCATTGGATTGTGGAATCGTCGTCCGTTTCCTCCTCACTGTTACCCTTATCTGTGAATTCTGCGATGAAATCTGCTAAAGCTTGTCCATTGATTGCTTTTCGGGGATGATAAGTGATGTCATACTGACTGAGTTCAATATTCCACTTTAGAAGACGACCCGAAGTCTCAGGGCGAAACAGGACCTGCTTTAAAGGTTGATCAGTGAGGACTCTGATAGGATGAGCTTGAAAATATTGCCTCAATTTTCTAGATGCAATTAGTAGGCAATAGGCGAGTTTTTCCAACTTAGAGTAATTCATCTCTGCCCCAGTGAGTCTTTTGGTGATATAGTAAACTGGATGTTGAATCCTTTTGTCTTCTCGTATCAGCGCTGCACTTAAAGCATGAGATGATACTGCCAAGTATATAAGAAGATCCTCGCCATCGCCAGGCCTAGAAAGTATTGGAGGCGTTTCCATATGGCGAATCAATTCATCAAAAGCTTTTTGTCATTCGGGAGTCCAATCGAAGTTTTTCTTTCCTTTCTTTAGGGCGTCAAAGAATGGGATGCATTTATCTATGGCCTTGGAAATGAACCGACTCAAGGCGGCGACTTTTCCATTGAGACTTTGCAATTCTTTCTTTGTTCTAGGAGCTTTGACTTCTTTTAATGCAGTAATTTGAGCTGGACTGGCCTCAATGCCCCTAGCACTCACGATGAAACCTAAAAACTTGCCGGATTCCACTCCAAATGAACATTTTAAAGGATTGAGCTTCATTCTGTATTTTCGGAGGACTGCGAGCATGTCTGCTAAGTGTTCTATGTGATCCACTGCTTTCTTAGACTTTACTAACATGTCATCGACGTAGACTTCCATAGTCTTGCCCAGTTGCGGTTTGAACATAGCATTAACGAGTCTTTGGTATGTTGCCCCTGCATTCTTCAACCCGAAGGGCATAACTTTGTAGCAGTAAAGACCAGTGTCGGTGATAAAGCTCGTATCCTCCTGATCTGGCTCATGCATCATGATCTGGTTATATCCGGAGTAAGCATCCATAAAAGATAACAATTCGTGTCCCGCTGTTCCGTCTACCAGTTGGTCGATTCTGGGTAATGGGAAGCAGTCTTTGGGGGCAGGCCTTGTTTAGATCTGAAAAATCGATGCATACTCTCCATTTTCCGTTGGCTTTCTTAACCAGTACTGGATTTGAAACCCAATTCGGATAGGTAGATTCTTTGATAAAATTATTCTCCATGAGCCGATCAACTTCTTCTTTTAATGCCGCCGACCTTTCTGGACCTTGAGTTCTCTGTTTCTGTTTCACAGGTGTAAATTTTGGATCAATATTTAGAGCATGCACTGCAACTTCTGGGGATATTCCGCACATATCGGCATGAGTCCAAGCAAAAACATCCAGATTTGTCTTTAAAAAAGATATTAAGATATTCTGAATTGACACATTAAGTTGTGAACCCACATTCAACACCTTGTTTGGGTCCTTTGGGTCAACAGGTATTGGTATTGTCGTCTCCACTGGTACCACTCTATTTTCCCCTGCACTGACTTTTCTAGGGTCCATCTCTTTCCTTGCTCCGCTGTGCTCGCCAGTGCAGGGTCCGCCCTGTAATTGCTACAAGGCTGGTTCTTTGATGTGGACTGGGGCTGCCGCATTCTTTCCCATTTCTCTTTTTCTGGTTTCTCGTAGCTCTGTTAGATAACACTCTCGTCCAGCATTTTGATCCCCTTTTATAACTCCCACCCCATTGTCTGTAGGGAATTTAATAGTGAGGCACCACGGGGCAAGAACAGCTTTGAACGCTGCCAGAGTTGGACGACCAAGGAAAGCATTGTAAGCAGAAAATTCGTCGACAATCACAAAAGTTTGCTTGCGGACCATTTTTCTCTCTCCTTCTCCAAGTTCCACAAACAAATCAATGGTTCCTACCGGCTGTTTTGGCTACCCAGTGAAGCCAGCGATTTTCTGCGATGAAGCTTGCACATCAGCCATAGGGATCTTCATTTGGTCGAATGTTTTCTTGAAGAGGATATTGCAGGATGCGCCACAATCAATGAGAACTCCTCTGATAATAGCTGGCCCGATACCAGCCGAGATGACTAAGGGGTCCAAGGTAGGAGCTTCAATACCTGCGGAATCCTTAGCTTTGAATACAATATCATCATCAAGAGTTCTTTGTTGCTTCAAGGGCGTAGCACCTTCCAAAACGAATACATCTTCCTCTGTCGGTACATACTTTAAAGCTCGGGTATATCTTTCCATCTCACCCCAGCTTCTGCCCGCTGGGTGAGGTCCTCCTGTAATGACATTGATAACGGGCCTTCCAGATTCATGCCCTGCAGCCTTCTCAGTCATCCTAGGCTGATGAGTAGGAGCCTGTTGCCCCTGACTAGATGAAGCAGGATTGTTGCTATTCTTTTTCGCAAATTGCTGCAGTTTGTTTTCCCTTAGCAATTCTTCAATCAGATTTTTCAACTGGCGGCATTCGTCGGTTTCGTGACCGGGTTGATTTTGGAAGCGGCAGAACTTCCCACTTTGTATAGCCTTTTTTCCGGTCCTTAGAGGAGGAGGTTTAGGAAAGTCAATAGAATCTTTAGTGGCAAGGTATATACGTTCCGGCGTATCTGATAAAGGAGTATATTCTGATGGCTTGAAGGATCGGGGCTTCTTCAGATTACTCTGCTTCTTCCCGTTGTTATTTTCCCTTTTTTGTCCTATAGATTCATTCTTGCGTGGAACAACAGTGTTATCTTCGGCTTTTTCCAACACTGCCTTTACCGGTACGGGACGGCTTTCTAAGCGTATGAATTCATCTGCTTTTTTATAGAACTTTTCAAGGGAATTTGGTTCTTTCATGTTTAGCCATTTCCCAAACTCACTCGACTTGTCAATACCCTTCATCAGATAAGTCAATATCATTCGCGGTTCTGCATTGTCCACCTCAGCTAGCGCTATATTAAAGCGGTTTAAGAAAGATCTGATAGTCTCCCCTGGATTTTGCTCCAAACTTGACAGTGACATGATATCCTTGGCTTTTGAGGCGTATAGTCTGAACTGCTCCTTAAACTTCCGGGTTAAGTCAGAAAACTGATCGATAGATCGGACGGGAAGTTTGGTGAACCAAAGCAGAGCTACACCTTCGAGATACACAGGAAAATATCGGCACTTTATTTCATCAGAGGCTCTGGAACCTGTCATGCGCCAATCATACTTGTATAAGAATTCGTTCGGATCACTTGTCCCCTTGTAAGCTGGAATGGTTGGAGGGACAAACTTCCTTGGGAATTCAACCTTTAAGATTTTCTCAGTAAACGGAGTTTTACTTGGGGCGAAACCCCATTCTTTCTCGTCTTCAACCCTTTGCATACTTTCTTTCATAATTTGTCGGACCATTCCAGAAAGATACTCCTCATCATGTCGAGCTCTAGATCCACCAACCTCTGGAAGTGTTTGTTCAAAGGGGCTAGCAGCCCTTTCAGGAGCATTTCTTTCTTCAGCATCATGAATGTTGCCAGCAAAATTCCTTTCATTACCTGCTGGTTGACGGTTTTCCCCAAGCAAATCGTTCAACCTATTCAGAATTAGAGCATTCTGGGCATTCTGAGCCTCGAATTGTGCATTTTGGGCGTTTATCTGTTGGTTCAGCCCTAAGATTGCAGCATCCAGCTCTGCCTTTGTAACTCCGACAGCTGGAGTGGCTTGATTCGATATGGGGGAAGCGGAGGTTCCCTCTTGAATATTCCCAGATCTGATAGATCTACTTTTCCTTCCAGGAGCCATAATCTCGGATAGGCTTCTGGTTTTCAAGGAAATTCTCTCTATAAACCTCTGTGAAGCAATGATGATAACTTGCCTGAGTTCAATTCTCAGTGAAAGCACCAAAAATGTTAACGCTTGAATTTGAACGCTAACACCCCGGTGTGTAAAGTGAGATCGTGAAAGCACCACCCGATTACTCGGGAACAGATTATAAGCAGATAATAGTGAAAAAACAGTAAACAACAGCAATTTTATAGTGGTTCGGCTTGAGAGATAGCCTACGTCCACTTTGAATATCTTTATTGACAATTTGATTACAAGTCAATGCAGTTACACTTTGATTACAACACCCTTTGAGTTTCAAGTGACTTTGAACAAGTAGCCTAAACTTCAATGTCGATCCGAATCTTTGAACACATGTTTGACATGTTTGATTTCTTCATGAAGTTTCTTGAAGGTGTCGAAGCAGTTTAGAATGCAGCAGAGTAACGGCGCTTGAAATGAATCAGCCAAAAAAGTCCCCTGAATGTTGGGGGTGGCCATGTATTTATAGGCAAATATGCATAGAAGTTTTTTGCCCAAGTCCTGAGTCGTGACCGACTCAGGCTAAGCCGTGGCCGAGTCAAGTTGAGTTGTGGCCGGCTCATTTGGTCTTCTCACTAGCTCATTCTCTTGCTGGATTCTAAGTCAAGTCCTGAGTCGTTGGCGAGTCAATTCTCACTGGGTCATGCATTGTAGCAACGGAGTACGACTCAGTGGCTTTAAGTCGCGGACGAGTCATCCTGTTGGGTCGCTGGGGCCAAGCCTTTGATGAGTCGGTAATGCATTGAGTCGGTCCTGCCTTGTGAACCGTTAACCCCTTGATTCGTAACCCTTTAAGTCGCTTTGAGCTTTAGGTCATTAACTCCTTGAGTCGGTGACTCGATGAGTCGCGAGGCTTCCTGAGTCGTGAGGCTTCCTGAGTCGTTAAACACCTTAAGTCGTGGCTCGTCCCAGGCCTTAAGTCGTCAACTCTTTTAAATCGTAGGCTGGAACGGGGTTAACAACACTAGATTATTATACCCACTAATTTCATAATTTATCATTCTTAATTGCTTTGTAAATTAATTACCTTAAATTAATTTCATTTATAAACCATTCAAAACTCTCCACCATGATCCATCATTTGTATATTCATCAACCAATTCTTTAATTACTTCTCTAAGAAATTAATGTTAATTAATCACTTCGATTACAAATTAAATATATATTAATATATTTTATCTCATTTCTAATTTCATAATTAATTTCGAACTGATTAAACCAAATATTCTGATTAATACACGACCAAACATTACTGCTACTTTACACGTCAAAATCAATCCCAAATAACTCGAATTGGAGATAGAGTTTAAACTTACTCACCTGCAATCTGATTATCCCTTACTGTCAACTTTGAACAGAGCCTCCCACCTCGCCTCAAGTCCTCCTTCCCATCGGCCAAACGAGAAACCCCTTCGCTGTCACCCCATCGCCCAACTACGGCCACCGTGCCCCTCCACAGCACGAGCTCCTTCCAAATCGCCTTCGAGTCGCGATGTCTCTCCCTTCCAGCAACCCCTATGCCCTAGCCGTCGCCTCGAGCTCGAGTGCGTCCAACTATCTTTCACGCGCGCAAGCTCGAGCGCGAGTACCCAAGCCGAAGATCGCGTGCACCCCAAATCGAGACGCCACCCACCTACACTTCCACACGACTTCCTCTCTTCCCCCTTCGTCCATTGATGTCATTCATAATTTTTTTTTTAAAAAACGATAACTGGAATTCACGATTTAGGGCTAAGGGATGGAGCGTGAGTTACGAAGTGGATGGAAGGATTGTTTTGGGTTTTTTTTTTGATTTGCAGATAGATTTGAAAACATGGAGAAGAAGGAAGTTCGGCCCTTGTTTACCTTTTTTTTCGTTCGTTTATGCCTGAGAAGATAAGGGAAGAGTGGAGAATACTGGAAATATAACGAAGTGATATCGCTTCTTGGGCACGCTGTTTATAATATAATTTAACATTGAAAATATCTCGTTGTATTTTCAGTTTTAATTTTGACGCGTTTCTTCCCCGTATGAGCCAACGGTAATTCCAAACGCTACGAGATTTTAAATCCGATAATAACTAACTATTACGGATCCAATGGAACTGGTTTCGTCGAATTCCGAGACCGTGCCTCAGAAGGCTATTTTTAAATTCAATTTAAACGATATATCATTAAAATTGAACAAAGTACCTTTATATTAAATTTCAACCATTCTATTATCTTCAGTATCATCATTATAGATTTTATGAGCCTTCAAAATATTTTAAACAGGCTTAAAATCTCAGATTCAACAATTTACCCAATTTAAATTATTAAATTCAATATTTAAACTATACAATTCAATGATTTAATTATCCAGTAAATATTGATATCCTAAATTCAAGTTAAAATTAACATTCAAATATTTTAAAATCCACTAACTATTTAAATTAAATTTCTTAGAAATTCCGGGTCATCACATAACATCATACAAGTTACAACACATACGACTTAACGACAATGCGACATACGACTTAACATCATACGAATTACAACATCATACGACTTAACAACAATACATGCGACTCAACATCATACGAGTTAAGAAGATAGCACAGCCTTAGGAACGACTTAAGCGACATAAGCGACATAAGCACATACAACTTAAGAAGATAGCATAGCTTTAGGAATGACTTAAGCGACATATAACTTAAGAAGATAGCATAGCTTCAGGAACAACTTAAGCGATATACGACTTAAGTAAATCATGCGACATAAGCGACGTAAGAGAACAATGCGGCATAACTGAGCGACTTATAGAAATGCGGCATAAGTGAACGATTTACAGAAATGCGGCTTGATTTCTTGAGTCGTTATCTTATAAGGTCGGCGACTAAAGGCAGGCGACTTAAGGCAGGCGACTTAAGGCAGGCGACTTAAGGCAGTTGGAAGGTCGACGACTTAAGGTAGGCGACTTAAGGCAATTGGCATAACTCGCTATGTCGAGTTTGTTCCGCCTGCTTATCATGATGCGCTGCATCAGTGGGGGAGACTTATGCGAAGCTTTGCTTTGTTTCGAATTTTTTTTGATAAATGGATTTTTGTTTATACTCCAAAGGTACGATTTGATATATAAGAATTAAGTATACATACTTATTTCAAATGATTTGAAACAAACCGGGTATTTGGAATTTTTAAGTTCTGTTAATTAAAAATCTTTAAATTATTTGAATGAAATGAAATATTGAGTAACCAGAACTTATATAAAATATGGGATTAAGAAATTGAAGCTATAAATGTTTGAGAAACTTTAGATTTGAAGTTGTAACTCTTAAATTGAAAGTAAAGGGAATTTTAAGCAAGTTAAAATAATGAACATTCTAATTACGTACAATGAATCATATCAATTTGTATAATACAAAATTACATTCTAACACCACATAATAAGACTTACCAAATGTTAAAAGTTAAAATGATGATTTGGATATGTAACGGGATATTATACAGGTAAACGAAACCTAAAAGTAATTGAAATATACAAGTGGCCAAAACTTAAAATAATTAAAAAGTATATAAATTGGAATTTGGTTATTATAAAAATGTATATACTTAAGTATATTATGAAATGATGAATGGCTAAATGAAATAAGTGGAACTTAAGAAAGCAAACAAATGAATCAAATTGTATGTTTATAAGTTTGTTATAGAATCAAATATAAATGTGCAAAGGAATTGTGAAATTGAATTTATGACTTTTGGGATAATTATAAACTTAGATAAAGTCCAACTTCTTATATATGACTTTTATAGAAAGATTATAAACTAAATTGATGATTAATAAAATGTTCCACAAATAAATCTGTTATTAATTGAAATTATGAAAATGAAGTAAATGTAAACAAAGGAATTTTGTACAGCCAAGAATCGATTGAAAAATGAAATTGAATTTAATTAAATTGTATAGAATATTTAAAAATGAACTTGTGTGAGCAAATTCTATGGAATAATGTTTAAGAAATGATAGTATTAAAGAATATGCTATGTAAAGAAATGGATATACTACCTAAATAAGGGATATGAATAATAGACTGTAAATAATTAATTTTAAATAAAACGAAGGTAACTAAAGTAAACTTAATATAGATGAATTATATAGAAATCTATTGAAAGTTAATATGTAAGTTGTACGTATATTATTTTATTCGCATAATGATTTGATCCAGATTCGAGCATAGGATTTCGAGATAATTTATATCGATCCGAGTTAGGATTTTTCATTTAATTCTCGACGGTGAACCCAGATATGGATTTTGATTTGATTCTGGAATCCTCTATCATAGGCAAGGAGAATAAGGGTTTCCGATCAAGGGACCAAATTCGAGTCAGCCTTAGTGCATCGTGTGAACGATACTAGCCTGGAAGTGAAATTGTGTAATAAAGTGAGCGATCAGATTTGATACCGCGTATAGATAACATATGTCCTTCGTACAGGTTTAGTAAAGTGAATATTGGAAATTGGAAACGCAAAATATAAAATGATTTTAATTTTTATGGTTGGATATCACTTGCAGTTAAGATGCATGTATTTGAACCAAGAAAATTTAGATTGCCCGACAAAAAGGTACGTGCTTATTTTATCGTTGGATTTGGTGATTTTTGATTGAGCCACTTAGCTTTTGGTTTTCTTTTGTTGGATTGGGGCCGCAGAGGCTTTTTGCAGTTTTGCCGATCGAGCGGCGCAAATGAGACTCTGCCGAAATTTTCCGTAAATTCAGATGTTAGAACTTTTTGGAGTTTTAAAACTTTATAACTTATTTTGATAACTAAAATTATAATTTCGTAAGCCAATCGGAGTAGCGCAGTGGAAGCGTAGTAATGGCTTTATAAATGAAAATTTGTTATTTTATAAGTTGATAATTTTGAATAAAATATATCAAATGTTGAATTCTTTACTTATTTCCTTTTTGAGGACGAAATTTTTTGAGTAGGGGAGATTGTAACAGCCCGAATTTTAGCTATTTTAAAATTATTAAATTAATGTAATTATTAAGTAAATATGGTTAAAAATAAAGATTTAATGATCTGAAATTGGATATGAACTTGAATAAAATTTTGAAATAAACAAATTTTGGAGATTTATTATTAGATGTAAATAAAGTAATTGATTGATAAGTAAAATTCATTCAAAATTCAATATTGAAATTTGTTGATTACCGAACAATTAAATTATTTAAATTCAATATTGGAAATTTATTTAAATAATTGAATAATGGCAATTGAATAACTATATAACGGAATATAGTTAATCTATAATTTGAATTCGTTTAAAAGGTTAAATCTTATAAGTTCGTTTTCAAATATTTCAAAAGATAGTGAATTATTGACTAATCAAAATTGTTTAAATTTAATATTGTAAATATTTGAATAATTGAATTTTGAATATAATATGATTGAAAATGAAATCGGAAGTGGGTGTAAAGTTTATTTTATACAACAATGAAGATTGTTAACATTTAAATTTGTATTTAAAACTGAATAATTAGAAATTGGGAATTTTATATTATAATTGAGTAGCATTCCGGGGGCATAGTCTCAGAATTCAACGAAACTAGTTCTATTGGATCGGTAATAATGTATTACTATCGGATTTCAAATTTTGTAGCGTTTGGATTTACCCTTTGGTCGTATGAAAAATGAACGCATCGAATTTAATATCGAAAATTTAATCTTTTAATTGGGTTCAAAAAGTTATCATCCTCATACGATCAAACTAGGCCTCGAAACATGCTCTATTTTGTTCGGAATATGGGTAAAACATTATAAACGCATAGCGGCATGTTTCGTTTGGAGTTCGTTTGAAAAAGCAGTAAAATTGAAAATAGTATTAAAATAATTCGTTTATATATACAGACACACACAGATACACACACACACACACACGCCTAGAACAGTAAAACCTAGTCGATACTTCATGGCTGCCTCCTTTATATTTTAATGGCCTAGATTCGCCAGAATCTAGCATTGAGTGGGGTGCGCGTTTTCTTCGTTTTCTCACAAACGACGGTGGGTTTGTCAGCACTTTGGTCGGTATGGAGCGTTGGAAGGCGCATGCGGCGTTGGAGTTTTATCGACGCCTGGTGGGCTCTGGCATGGCACGACCAGGTGATGAGGAGCACAAGATGGGTTCGAGCACGGCTTGATTGCCTGTGTACGCGATGAGGAAGAAGCTCTTGCGGCAAAGATTTCTTCATCTCAGAATGGGCGGCCCGATCTTGTTTGGTAAGAAAAAAAAATTATTTTATAAAATTAGATTCAAACTTTAAAATCTCATATCTCATCCATACATGGTCGGAGTCGAACGTAACTGGCAACGCCGGAATCGTAAAGACGAGATCTACGTTGCAGTGCAGATTTAGAGTCTTAGGCGCTCAGTAAAATTTTACGTTAAATCGAACACCGTTCGATTTGATTTAAGAATGAAAACTCAAGATGAGTGTTTTATAATGCTCACAACGTTCTCGAATATTCTCATGCTATTCAAATTGATATTATGAAGTGATATGATTTTTATTGGTCGTTGTTTGATAAATTTAATTATCATCTAGATTGTCACTGAATTTACCGTTAAAAAAATTAAAATGGACAATCGAATTGAAATTGGAATTTAATTGCAATTAAATTACCTGATATCGATAACTACAAATTGCTGTAAATTATAGTGTACGTTTGTATGATTGATTGTGATGGATGCAAATTGATTGATATTTGGATGGCTGGATGTTATTTGTTTTTTTATGTGGCTTGTTATCATCCTGTAATTTATTTACAGTATATAGAACTGTAAATTAAATTATTCTGAATTAATTATGAAATAGGTTGAAATGATACATGCCTATGACACTTTGATTTGGATTGAAATGATATATATCCATCCCGAAATTAAATTGAAATAATTGATCACTTGGCATAGGATAGATAAATTATATATGGATACCGGATTGGTTAAATTAAAAGATTTTAAAATTTTTGATTTGAAACTATTTAAATGGTTTGATTTAAAAGAAATAAATGTCAAATTTATGGAAATCAAACTATTTTCGAACTTGAGCTCGAAATTGAATTATATTTGAAAATTGGATTTTTCCATTGAATATCGAAGGTGAATTCGATTAAGTGTTTTGAATCGATATTTGAAAATCAAGCTTGAAATCGATATAAATTGAATTTTAAATTGAATTGATTGATTTGATAATAAAATTGAATTAATTTGAAATTGAAGTTGAAATCGATTTGAATTGGTATCGAAATTGAATCGAATGAATGAAAATCGAAGTTGATTTGAATTGGAAAGCTGAAATTGGACCGGTTTGACTTTTAAAAATTATTTTAGTATAAATTGTTGAAAATCTATATTCTTTAAATCTTTAAATTATTTTGGTTTTCCAAGTAGTTTACTATATAAACCAATTTATACTAAACTATATTATATTAAACTATTTTAACTATTAAAACTATTTGAACCATGTTACGTTAAATTATTTTAATTACTTAAACTATTTTGAAAGCATTCAAACTATTTTTCAAAATGGTCAAGAGTGAAATATTTATATTTAAATCTTGGATTTAAATAGGAATCGAATTTAGTTGAAGTTATAAATCAAATCGGAACTTGAAACATTTCGCAATCGAAGTTGAGATATTGAGGTGAACATGATTATGAATTGAAATTGTATATTTTGAGTAAGTGTGATGATTTTGAAATGGATTTGATTTTGAAGCGAATATGACATTTTGGTATCAATTATGGACTATTTTCGAAATGTAAAAGAACCGACCGGTGTGTAAACGACGTTTGTTGTTAAAAAGACTGGGGCCGGATATGGGCATACTCTTTGTCGTTACTAGAACCACTTTAACAACTATGTACGTGGAATGGTGAACCAGAACGAAGTGGTTGGATTTGGCGCCGTTTGCTGGATTTGAAGAAAGAGAACGATGATGGATTAGCTTGGTGCTTGTGCATTTTGAAATGACTAAAACAGGAGCCGTACCGGCCAAGTGGGCTAGCTACCCCGAGCGGACGCACTTCTTCGAATTACCACATTTATATTGTAATTGATTGGTGCGCACCTCCGATTTTATGGGAGTGTTGGATGCGGTGGGCGATCATGGCTATGATGCGTTACCACCAGCCGGGAAGGGTAAACTGGTAGTATCCTACCTTGGGCATTTTCTCACGTGCCTTGTCATACTTTTATCCCTAGACGAGACCCATACGATTTTGGTTTAGTATTGTCGTATCATGACGCATCCCTATCCACCGACCGTTTAATTGGTGTTTTATATGCAGACTATACGACAATGCTTAAAAATAGGTTAATGAGGATCAATGTAAAGCCTTAACGCTATTTTAATATTTATTTTATTGATTGGAAATTATATATATTGTGTATTCTACTACATACAAATATTTTGACGGATCCTTAAGAGATGGAAAATCCCGTAACATCTCTCGAGTTATTGCACGTACGTTGTACACTGGGTAGGAGATGTGAAATCTCCTAAACATCTCTGACACCGTTTTGCTCATGTTTATGCGATATTGATTTGACTGACATAAGGATATTTTAGTACTGACTCGAATGTTTTGTCTTTTCATTACGCTTGGGTTAGTCCTGAGTTTTTCAACTTATTAAAGATTTATTCTGGAGGATGAAGACGAAGATTCGGTATACGATTACTATTATTATTCCTGCATCATGCTATTTGCTGCACTAGTTTATTTGTTCTGTTGTGTATGTATAACTCTAATAAATGTTGTATATGTGATAATCAAAAGTATATTAAACAGCTTCATGAACTGTGTATTTGATTATTATATTTTGTCATTCCATTGCGAAAGTTTGTGTTTGTTTCTTCTTCTTTTGCTCTTATTTTCTTACTTACCCCATTAACAATCCTCCATTTTGAATTGTTTGAGTTGACATGTGTGGTTTATTATCGATTTAAATTGTCCAGAAAGGTCGGTCATTATAGTGACTGCTCTGTGTTCGTGAAGTAAGTATATATACTTGTGTCTTGCGTTTGTGAAATAAACATATAATCTTATGTCGTGTGTTCGTGAAACAAATATGTGTTCTTTTGTCTTATGATGGATGTTAAGTTTAATTCTGTTATTTTATGTTTAGTGACTAGTTCGTGTTTGTGACGTAATCTTATAACCCTGTACTGAGTTAATCACTGATATTTGCGTGCTTAGAGATATTATGTTTTGTTCTATAACTTTAATCCTGAACATCTGTATTTACTTATTGTTGTTTATTCTTGTGCTTATTTTGGTCTCACCCTATTGGTATTCAGAGATAGTCTGTGTAACGACCCAGAATTTTGGACAATTGGAATTGAGAATATTTGAATGATGGTTAATATAAATACGAATTTGGCAATTAAATTTTTGGATTTAATCTATTGAAAGTTGGGTAAAAATTTGAATCTTCAGTTTTAAGCCGATTAAAAAATATTTCAAAGGCTTGTAAAATTCATATCGATAATACTGAAGATAATAGAAGCTTCAGAATTGATTTTGAAAATGATTTGTTCAGTTTTGAATTTTTATCGTTTGAATCGATATCTAAAAATAGCCTTCCGAGGCACAGCCTCGGAATTTGACGAAACCAGTTCCATTGGATTCGTAATATTGTAATATTATAGGATTTCAAATTTTGTAGTGATTGGAATTATTGTGTGAGCATACGATATATAAATGCGCTGAAATTCATATCGAAAATTTAATATAATAACTGGATCCAAAATGCTATCTTCTTCATACGATCGAATTAGGACTTGAAACCTTTTCCATTGCATTCGAAATAGGGGTTTAACATTATAAACGCCTAGCGGCACGCTTCGATAGGAAGTCAAGATTTTGAGCTACGATTTCGAGACAATTTAAATTTAAACTCTGAATATAATATATATACCAATCACCATCAGCTACCTTTTCCTTTCCCATCAGCATGCTTCCTTTCTCCATCAAAACTTTCTGTCTTCTCTGTGGTGAACAACGCCTGGCACGCTTATATTTTCAATGTGCAGAAATCAAAATAATGTCGCTCATCTTCCCCGACACGCCATTTCCTCTGCTATAATTTGCATACCTTCCCTCTTTCTTTTGTAAACCATCCGTGATTTCAAAATCAAACATGAAAAAAACAAGATTTCTTTCTTTTAAAACGAATCAAATCTTTCGCTCCCCCTCAAATCGAATCAAGTCAATTTCGATTCAAAACCCTTGGGCCGCACTCATTCGAACTCAGATCTGGAAGTAGGGGTCCTTATCGAAATCGATTGATATCATGTGAGTGTCGCGAGGTGGTTCAAGCGATGGGGTCGCGAAGTTGCCTCGAGCTCGCACAGCAGAGGAAGTGGGGGCAACACGGGGTCGATTTGGGGTTCGTCACGATGGTGGAGGGATGCCCGCGACTGAGTGGCATTCGTCTCGATCGATGGGGTGGCATGCAGGAGGTGTTTCGCGATCTTCGCCATAGATGTTTTCAAGTCAGTGACATTTTGGGTGACGCGATTTGGATTTTGAGCTGAAGTTCGTTGAGTTGGTTTCTAGTTCGTTGTGTGGTAATTTAATTTTAAGCATTTGAAACAGTTTGTGTTTAAAACTTAATCGGCTATACATTTATGTGTGTATTTGTATGTAAACAGCAAGGTATATTCTACTGTAAGTTGTAAAATTTCTGTTTTAATTTGAATGAAATAAATGGGTATATAAACATAAATATATAAAAAAAATTATTAAAGGAAATTTAGTTTTGAATTTAATTTTTAGTTAAATAAATTTATTGAAAGGAATTGGCTTGCAATTAAATCATTGGATAGTTAAAATTATCAAAACGAAAATTGATTGTTCGATTTATTTCGAATATTAGTTAATTATATAAATGTTTATGCAAGGTCTGAAAACATAAAGGAAACGAATTAGAAATGGATTGCAAAATAAAGGAACAAAGGTGAGATCTTCTCACTCAAATTAAAATTCGAAATACAGTTATTGATTGACTGTTTGATTGTGATATTAAATATAGTAGGATATATATATATATATATATATATATATATATATATATTTGAAGTGATTGATTTCCCGCATTATATTGCGGATGAGACCCTATGCGCCGCATAATAGCGGATGATATTTTATAAATCCCATATACTGCGATATTCCACCTCGAAGTGGAATAGATATTTAATTGTTGTGCTAACGTCTGTGGATGCAGGGAAACAGGTTGGAGGGATCCAACTGGATTCCTCAAAACATTTGAATTTGTTTCATATGTCGTATGTTGATTATTTATAATCTCTGCGTGATTATATTTGTGGTTGAATTTGTTGAAGGCTATAGTTTAGCCGAATATATTTTTGCTATCGTTGGATACCGGAAATAAATAAAATTGGATTTTTGAAAATTCAAGTTGAAAGTTTATAGAAAAAATTATTTTTGAGAATTGAATAAATTTAAAAGAAGGAATTTTAAAGGATAATGTTTTATCTATAATCTTATTGAATAAAATTCCAAAATATGGAAAAAGGCTTAATAAATGGATTTCGGGTAATACTATTCGAAGGTTGAAGAATTTATTTAAAATACAGATTTTAATAGTTGAAAGGAAATATTTTAAAAGAAAATAAATTCATAAATCAATTTGGAATTTGATTCGGTGTTTAAAAATAAATCTTGTGAAATAAATTCTAAAATTGATTTGGTGTTTGAAAATAAATCCTTTGGAAATCAAATTGGAATTGATTTGGTAATGGAAATAAATTTTGGAAATCAATATGAAAATTGATTTGGTGTTCGAAGGGAAATTGATTTCATGTTTTGAAAATAAGTTTAGAAATCAATTTGGTGTTTGAAAGTGAATGTTGGGAAATCGATTTAAAATCGTATATCAGTTGATATTTGGAAATGTAAATTCATAATGGAAATTTATAAAGGAAAGGGAAATTTGTTTTAAAATAAACATTGGTTTATTTTTAAAGTGTGGAAAGGATTTGAAATTAGTTTTCAAAGGATTGGAAGGTGAAAAGTGATTTGAAATATGTTTTCAAATGGTTGAAGTGTTAAAACTATATCTTGCGAAGATATTTTAAAATAAATAATTTGGGGAAATTATTTGAAAATATGATGATTGTTGTAAATGTTGATTGATAGTTAATTAACCGACTATCAATATTAGCCTTTAAATGGCATTTGAATTTCGATGCGACCGGCGGTCGGATTCCAAATGAATATTCGAAAACCACATCGAACCTTTGTGATTGTGATGAATCTTTTGTTTAAAAGATCAATATGGAAATTTGTTGTGATTTGTTGAAATCTGAATGTAACACTTATTTTTAAAGATAAGCGCTCATTATTCGGATTAGCCGGTAGAGGCTTTGTGTCATAAAACCCATTTTGAATAATGATACGACGAACTGGGATTGCATTTGAAGATGGTGTTGAAGACCGGGTATTTTAGAAAGTGAAAGGATTACCTGTCGATTGTCTCTGCACCGGGTTGCTTCGGTATAGAGATTTTATCACCCTTTGTGATGTGGATTCCGGACGTGATTAGTGAATATTCGGATTTGCAAGTGGTTCTTTGTGAAGTGCCTTCGGTTCCGTTCGATCCCGGAACAGACTTGTATGGATGTGTGTATGACGTTACACTTTGAGATGTAAAGCTGGTTTCTATCAAATACATTTTTGTTGGTGGCAGAGAATTTATTCTCTTAGCTTAACACCCTTCTCTGAGACGTACGAGCTCAGAGGTTATGTAGTTGATGGTTACTAGTGATACATTCCCAATTTGGTAATGTGGCATACGAAATGATGTAGATCATTTGTTGATCAAAGCATGGATTTGTGAAAAAGCGTAGCTTTGTGGACGAGACTTCGTCGAGCCTCACAACCCGGTAATGGTCGAAACAGGAATGTTGTGGCAATGTTTCTAGGGGTCGCGCCCCTAGGGTATGTCATTTCCTTCTGGATAAAAGGTGATATCATGGTATAGAGCCCAGATATTTTACCTATGTTGATGCTGCAAATTTATTATACTTTGTGGTTGTTGCTTTGTGGTTGAGGATCCTCGGATAAAGGTCGGTAACGACCGAGGGATGACATAGCTTGTGTGTTAGCTACCTAGTTACAGCTGTACAGCGTGAGGTAGCGTCGGTGTGTTAGTTACCTAGGATAACAGGTTGGTAACGACCAGGGGATGACATAGCTTGTGTGTTAGGTACCTAGTTACAGTTGTACAGTGTGAGGTAGCGTCTATATGTTTGTTACCTAGTTACACCTGTACAGCGTGAGGTAGCGTCGGCCTTATGTTAGCAGAGATCCGGTTACGCTCTTGGGGACGTCCTTCCAGAGGCGTTCCATTTCGGTGTAAGGAAGCTCCTTTGGCTGACCATTTGTTGGAAATCCAAAGAAACAATACGCGTCCTGTACGGTTTTAGTTGTATAACCTGCTATGGAATGTGGCGGTAACCTGCTATTGAACATAGTAGCTATAGTAGGCATAAATGCGAAATGCCTATGCTAGCTAAGATTAATATTATACTTTCGAAATGTTTCTGCACTATGCACTAATGATAATATTTAAAAGATTTTTTTGTACCAAGCATGTTTGACAATCATAAGGAGTAATCTCCTCCAATTCCGCGTTTGCATTGTGTGTGTGGTGGGAGGCCTTATGGTAGTTTCATTTTCCAAAAGCATAGTGGGTTTCTTTTTATTTTCTTTGTGAAAATAACTGTTTTAAAGATCTCGCACCAGTCCCATGACCGACCTGGAGTTTATTGTTCCCTTTCTAAACTCTGGGTGCCCATAATTTTCCACACGGGCAGTTTAGAGTCAGGTTAGCAATTGGATCTGGAGCGAAATCGGAAGCTGTTGTGGTGATCAGAAGCAAGCTGGATGGCGAGACGTATCACTAGTATATGTTATATTCTTTTCTGCTGTTTGTTGTTGTAAACTCTGATAATGTAATGTAATGTGGTGTAATGTAAAAACTGATATAGTTCTTTTTTTAAAAGATATTCATTTATCAATTATATGTTGTTCCGCTGCGATATGTGAGATTCTTTTGTTATTGTTGTTTATGTTCTATCTTCTTCTTCTTCTACCTCTTCTTCTTAAACCCGAAGACTCGTACTTTTGTTCCACTTTGAGCTGAATTATTGTGGTATTATGCCAGTTCAAAGGGGTACTGATTTGCGAGACTTTACAGTCTGACCCGGGTGTTATTTTCTCGGGTCAGCTCCAGACTTTTCGATTACATGACAGGTTGACCTTTGAATGTTTGTGCTAGCAATGAAATAAACATTTGGACTTTTAGTTTATCCTGTTTAGGAATTTGGACCATGTATATAAAGTGTATAATTGAGATTAGATAATTGTTAAATTTGTATAACAATCGAGTTTAGTATTCATTTTGTAACTAAATAATTTGTATATGTATAAGTTGAGATTTTTTCTGCTATGATCTATGACTACTATTTATACGATATATTGTTCTGATTCTGAGAAATCGGTGTGTCTATTACTTTGTATTAATATTGTACATGTTAAATTTAGTTCAGATACCAAGTGAAAAGGTATGAATGACGTGTTAGTGTTAGCATAAAGATATACACATTCGATCGCCTTTGAAAAGCAGTATTCTCCATATCAGCAGATGACATTATTTGTAATGTTCTTTGCTAATATGGGCATTGCGGTGGGGTCGTTACACAATCTCTCTTGATTTAACTAGGCTACAAGATCACTAAATTAAATTACGGGCTACAATCACACCCAATTGATTTGTGGCTCGTGATCACACCGTTTCAAATCATACTTTGATCGAGCGAGACTCAATACACTTCGACCTTTCGATCTTTGATTACAAATGATCCTATTTGTAACGACCCAGGATTTGACCATTATAAAAAATACGATTTAAAGTGATTTTAAATATAAAACAGGTAAGGTTGTGTGATTCAAACAATATTAGATAGGATTTGGAAAGAGAAGTATACACAAAAATAGTTACATTTGCCTATATCTACAAAAGTGACAAAATGCTGATTTCAGAAAAGTAAGTTTAAATAGTTAAATAAATTATTTTAATTTATTTATAAGTGTTTATATTTTTAAATAGAATTATATAAATTTATTCTTAAATCTAGTGTACATAAATAAATAGTTTAACTAAAACGTCAAAATGTGACCGTAAAATATTTTGTTGAAAATCAAATTTTTGTCGATTAAAAGTTGTTGCAACGTTGTCGCACCTTTATTTTCTTATATTTGAACATATATTCAAATAGTATAAGTATTTATTAATTCACTAATCTAGATCACTTTTACTAAATAAGATTAGGAAATTCTAGAATGTCGATAAGAAAAGTAAGTAAGTTTAAGAAAAGCCAAAAGTAAACATCAAATTCAAATCATCAAAATCCAACAAAATAATTACTTTTCTTTACTTAATCTTTAAGTGTCCAAATAATAAAGTAAGAAGTGAAAGGATGATGTTAAGTGTTGAAAAAGTGGAGTTTTATTTAGGTTGAAGTAAGGTTAGTTTGTTAATTTGGTAAGAGGTTGTTTTGGTAAATTACCACTTTTTTTTATAAATACCCACCTCCTTCTTCACTTTCATTCACATTTCTTATTCTTCTTTTCTCAAGCTTCTTCATCTTCTCTCTCTATTCTTTAATGCATTTCAAATCATACAAAAAATTAAAAAAGAAATAATGTAAAAATATTTACAAAATATTCAAAAGAAGTCAACGTTCATTCTCTTCAAATCAAACTCATCTTTTCTCCATATTTTCCTCTTTTTCTCTCGGTCATAACTTCTTCAAACCTGAACCAAAATAAAAAATGTTTTCCTGAAATCATGTATTTTTTAATGGCTGTAACTTTCGTGTTGACCTCTGTGTCTCATTCTTAACATAACTATATCAAAAATCCACTTCTTTCTAGTGCATTCTCTGGCCTAGTTTTTAGGATAGGGAATAACCCAATTTATTTCGATCATAACCTGACCATAGTAGATACAAATTAAGAAAATATTTTTTTCAAATCATATGAAATTCTAGTGGCCACAACTTTTTTATTGAGTAATTCTCCTAGTTTTGAGGTTTCCTATACCTTAAACTCAATTCTTTGAAGTGCGTTTTTGGGCTTCATTTTTGTCAATCCGACAATACCACTTCTTCATTTTATCATATCTCCCTCAAAATAACTTAGATTTGAATGATATTTATTACCAAATTCAAGAGAAAAGAATTTTCAACAACATTTTAGCTAATTTTTTTTCTAAATTTCGAGAATTAGAGGGCCTAAAATTAGATTCAAATACCAATTTTTGGATCTAAATCTTGGGAATTCAAGTTCAAAGCTCTACCGTTTCTTCTCTATCCTTTCGGCGAAATTCCATCTCAAGCCTCGACCAAGCTATTGGTGAGAAACTATATTTACTATCCATATATATTTAAAAGTTTTGATAATGTGTTATGATTGCTATGGATGCTTACACATTCTTTTATCATCAAGTATTGATTTTTTATATGGTTTTTAAATTGTTTTAAAAAATCACGTTCAAAACACGTCGATAAGCACAAAGGAAATCACTTTCCTATTGAAAATCAAATGGTATATATGGAATGCTTAAAACATTTTGAAATATTTTTAAAATAAGCTAAAAATGTTTTAAAAACGTTTAAATAATTGTAAAGAAATAAAGAAAGAAAATCAAGATTTCATCTTGTATTTTTGAAATATGTCCAAATTTTTTTTCGAAAAACATCGTTGTTTTGCAATTCAGAATCTAGAAAAGGATTTCTTTTAAAACCATATTTTTTAAATGTTTAAAAAAAATATGAAATAAATTTTATAAATATTTTAAAATGTTTTAAAATAGGTTTAAGTTGAAAAGATAATTTATAAAAGTATGAAAGTTGTTTTGAAGAACATAGCTTTTAAAACACTACTTGCAACACTTTTCGCAACGCTTTTAGCAGCAGTTTATAATTACCTTTGTAGTGTAGTTTTAAACTTAACAATTTTTTCCTAAATCTTTTGTGAATGATTATAGAAGAATAATTAAGTAATTTAAAGATGATTTGAAAGTTTTAATAAGAGTTTGAGTAAATGGTTAAGAGGAATTTATACCACTTAAGTAGAAAAGCGAGGAATATTGAACAAAATAACAAATTGAGTACGCAGAAAAGATAAGTACATTTGTCCCACCTATGAGATTAGGGAATTTAAAACAAGATTTTTAACTAAAGTTATGGATGGAGCAACCAGTGCCCTTTACTTACCTGGTCTATGTTTTCGCTTTTTAGGCGAGGGGTGGAATAGATTGAAAGGAAAGACCGAATGCTCTAAAAGATCACATTTAAGTTTTTCCAAGATAAAAGAAAAGAAGCAAAATTATTTGAAAGTCAATTGAGCACTTAGGATCATTTATTCGATGGTTGGTATAAAGGAACCGGGATCGGATTTGAGTGATTCCAATCCGAAGAATCGGCATCAGAATTGGGTGATTCTAATCTGAAAATCACTTCAAACTAGTTTTCGAAACCCCACATGAACTTAACATCTTTTATTCGATGGTTGGTACAAAGAAACCAGGATCGGATTTGGGTGATTCTTAGTCGAAAACCCTTTCAAACTAATTTTCGAAATAAAACATATTGAAGACAAAGATCTTCACGATGTAGGATTACTTGTCACTAGTCCTTGGAGGTGAAATTTACCATATCTAAGGTGGCAGTAGTGCTTTGTTATGAAAATCTTCAATTTGCAAGAATTTGATTTGAAGTTACGTAAAAAAATCTTTGATTAAGCTTTTACGAATGATTTGGGAGTATTTTCTCTAAGTTAAAAGCTATAACCTGAATATAAGAAATCTTAGATTAAGGTATAAAAGTTTAAGTACAAATACATCGTGAATTAAGTTTCATAATTCTACTGTAAGGTGTCTGATAATAAGATTTATTTAACAAATGGACATATAAGATAAAAATAATATAAGATAAATAATAGAAAATAATTATGTAAAAGGAAAATAATGAGAATTTAAATTCGAGTAAAAGAATTGTGGTAATTTAAGTAAAGTTGATTAGTATAAGATAAAATGAATTTATAAAATAGGTTTTATAAAGTAATTTCTAAAGGATTTTGAAAATGATATTATTTCAAATAAAAAGAGGTACTTTATGATAATTAATTCAATTGTCTCAAAAATAAACTAAAAATGGGTAAGTGATGTGTTCGGATTGTAACCACTTCTCTTAAGTATAACTTTTCTTGTTTAGAGGATATATGATACTATTGGTAGAACCCAATTCCTTGGATTGTTTTGGAGTTACTTGATCTATATAATTTTCTTATGTTAAAGAAATAATGTGAATCATTGATTAGTAATATTTATATAAGTGTTTAAACTGAGGATAAATTGGGATCGCTAATTGATAAGATAAAGCAGGATTCTCGACAATTTTGGACAGTCGAAAATTTTCGAATCATACCTAACTCAGAGCTAAGAAATTTATGTAAACTTTTGGAAAAGATAAACTATTGTGAAATATTTTGAGTAAATGAAATTGGATAAGTATAATTTATAAACGTGATAATAAAAAAGGAAATTATAACCACGAAAATGTTTTAGTAATGAATTCTAGAATAATTAACAATTTGGACCTAAGTCTTTAAAAGTGATTGATTTTCATAAGCTATAAGATGAAATAAACTTAAGTAATAGTTTTACGAAATGATTCATAAATAATATTAGTGTTAAAGGAAAAATACTGAGTTAAAAGATTGTGGGAAAACTTTTTTATAAAGATAAATTATTTTTTGAGTGAAAAATGGTTTCTTTGGAATATATTCCTTTAATGAAAATATTTGGAAATAAATAATTGAAGGGATTATATAAAGAAGCACCTTTACAAAATGTTTAAAATTAAGATAAAAGTTTATGAAAGTCAATAAATACATATATTATTTGTAGATCATTTCGTCACTCAAATGTTGAACTAATATCCTAGTACGGAACTTTGAGGTGTTTTACATAGGTCCAAAAAAGGATTTATCAATCAATTCTTGACGGTGAACATTAATGAGGGTTCTTGGTGAGGTACTTTATTTTTCTATCATAGTTGAGAACTGTGCAAGGAAAGCAAAGATTTCTGAGCAAAGAGCCTGACTGGAGTTCGCACTAAAGGATTGGGTGATCAACACTAGTTTGGAAAATAAATTTATGTATTCGAATAGGATATTGAATAATATATTTCATATGGATGATCTGTGTATATTATATGGAATTAAGTTTGAAGATAAATGTTTCGGGCAAACTTTTGTTTGGGGTAATATCGATGGCGAAATTCTTTCAAGTAGGGAAGAATGTAACGACTCAGAATTTGACCACTTTAAAGTGTACTATTTAAAGTGATTTTGAATATAAAATAGGTAAGGTTATATGATCCAAATAATATTAGATAGGATTTGGAAAGAGAAGTATATACAAAATAGTAACATTTACCTATATCGACAAAAGTGGTAAAATGCTAATTTCAGAAAAGTAAGTTTCAATAGTTAAATAAATTATTTTAATTTATTTATAAGTGTTTATATTTTTAAATAACATTATAAAAATTTATTTTTAAATTTGGTTTACATAAATAAATAGTTTAACTAAAACGTCAAAATGTGACCGTAAAACATTTTGTCGAAAATCAATGTTTTGTCGATTAAAAGTTGTCGCAACATTATCGCACCTTTATTTTCTTATATAGGAACATATATTCAAACACTGTATATTAATTGATTCACTAATTAAGTCCACTTTTACTAAATAAGATTAGGAAATTCTAGAATGTCATTAAGAAAAGTAAGTAAGTTTAAGAAAAGTCAAAAGTAAACATCAAATCCAAATCACGTCAAAATCCAACAAAATAATTACTATTCTTTACTTAATCTTTAAGTGTCTAAGTCATAAACTAAGAAGTGAAAGAATGATGTTAAGTATTGAAAAAGTATAGTTTTCTTTAGGTTGAAGTAAGGTTAGTTTGGTAATTTTGTAAGAGGTTATTTTGGTAAATTACCACTTCTTTCTTTTTCTATAAATACCCATCTCTTTCTTAACTTTCATTCACATTTCTTATTTTAATTTTCTCAAGCTTCTTCTTCATCTTCTTCATTTCCTCTGTAATGGCTTCCAATCCATAGGAAAAAATTAGAAATAAATAATGTCAAAATATTTAAAAAATACTTAAGAGAAATTAATGTTCATTCTCTTCAAATCAAACTCATCTTTTCTCCATATTTTACCTCTTCTTCTCTTAACCATAATTTCTTCAAAATAGAACCAAAATATAAAATTCTTTTATTCAAATCATGTATTTTTCAGTGGCTACAACTTTCATGTTGACTTGTTTGTCTCATTCTTAGCTAAACTATATCAAAAATCCACTTCTTTCCATTGCATTTTTGGGCCCAATTTTTAGGATAGAGAATTTCCCATTTTGTTTTAATCAAAATATGATCATAATTATCCAAATTAAGAAATTTTTTTTTCAAATCATATTAAATTCCAGTGGCTGTAACTTTTATGTTAAGCAATTTTTCCAGTTTTGAGGTTTGCTATACCTGAAACTCAATTCTTTGAAGTGCATTTTCGGCCTTCATTTTTGTCAATCTGACAATACCTCTTCTTCATTCTATCATATCTCCCTCAAAATAACTTAGATTCAATTATATTTATTCACCAATTCAAGAGAAAAGAATTTTCAACAACCTTTTAGTTAAAAACTTTTCTAAATTTTGAGATTTAGAGGGGCTAAAATTTGATACAAGATAACCTATTTTTCGGATATAAATCTTACGAATTCATGTTCAAAGCTCTACCGCTTCTTCTCTATCCTTTCGGCTAACCTCTATCTCAAGCCTTTGCCAAGCTATTGGAAACGAGTGTTTCTTTTCTTGCTAATGTTCAATTGAGTAAGAAGTAGTTAGTGAAGTGTTGGTTGATTATAATGTTGATAGGAAGTTTATCACTTTGTTTATGGTGATAAAATCTATTTAATATCTATATTTATATATATACATGTTTTGATGATGTGTTATGATTGCTATTGATCCTTATATATGATTTTATCATCAAGTCCTGATTGTATTATATCGTTGTTAAATTGTTTTAAAAAGTCACGTTTAAAACACGTCGATAAGCACAAAGGAAATCACTTTCCTTTTGAAAATGAAATGGTGTATATGGAATGCTTAAACCTTTTTGAAATAGTTTTAAAATAAGCTAGAAATGTCTTATAAACATTTAAATATTTTTAAATATATAAAGAAAGAAAATCAAGATTTCATCTTGTATATTTTGAAATATGTCCAAAACAATTTTCTAAAAACATTGCGGTTTTGCAGTTCAGAATCCAAAAAAGGATTTCTTTTAGAATGATATTTTTTAAATGTTTAAAAAAAATATAAAATAAATTATAAAAATCTTTCAAATTGTTTAAAAGAGATTTTAGTTGAAAAGATGGATTTATAAATGATATAAAAGTCGTTTTGAAAAATATAGCTTTTAAAATACTATTTGCAACACTTTTCACAACGCTTTTCGCAGCAGTTTCAAATAACCATTGAAGTCTAGTTTTAAACTTAATAATTCTTTCCTAAACCTTTTATAAATAATTTTAAAAGAATATTTAAGTAATTTGAAGATGATTTGGAAGTTTTATTAAGAGTTTGAATAAACGGTTAAGAGGAATTGTTAATGCCACTTAAGTACAAAGTGAAGAATATTGAATATAATAACAAACCGAGTATGCAGAAATGACTAGTACATTTGTCCCAACCGTGAGATCTAGAAAGATAAAATAAGGTGTTTAACTAAAAGTTAGGTATGGGGAAACCGGTTCCCTTAACTTACCTGGCCTATTTTTCTTTTTTGTAGGCGAGGGGTGGAATAGATCGAAAGGAAAGCTCGAATGCTCTAAAAGATCACATTTAAGTTTTTCCACGATAAAAGAAAAGAAATTCTTTGAATGCTAATTAACCGCTTAACATATTTTATTCGATGGTTGGTACGAAAGAACCAGGATTGGATTTGGATGATTCCTATTCGAAGAACTAGGATCGGGATAGGGTGATTCCTATCCGAAAATCACTTCAAACTAATTTTCGAAACCCCATATGAACTTAACATCTTTTATTCGATGGTTGGTACAAGGGAAATGCGATCGGATTTGGGTGGTTCCTATCCAAAAACCCCTTTAAACTAATTTACGAAATAAAACATATTGAAGACAAAGATCTTCACGATGTAGGACTACTTGTCATTAGTCCCTAGAGGTGAAATTCACCATATCTAAGGTGGCAGTAGCGCTCTGTTATGAAAATCTTCTATTTGCAAGAATACGATTTAAAGTTAAGAAAGAAATCTTTGATTAAGATTTAAGGAATGATTTGGGAATATTTTCCCTAATTTAAAATTTATAACTTGAATAAAAGAAATCATTGATTAAGATTAAAAGAATGATTTGGAAAGCTTTTCCTAAGTAAAAGAGAAAATGATGTGGAATTATTTCAGCATTTAAGAAAGGTTTAAATAAGTCAAATGATTTAATAAATGAGGCGTAATGATTTTATATAGTCTAAAAAGAAAATAGAATAAATTAAAAAGAGTATATCTAAGAAAAATATTTGATTTAAATAAAAGATGAAGTAATTGATTAATGATTGATATCCACTTATGAACTTAACATCTTTTAAAGCGATGATTGGCTTTAAAGGAACCGAGGTCGGATTTTGGTGATTCCCATCCGAAAACCATTTCGAACTAATGTATACGTTTGAAAGTGGAGACATGTTGAAGATGATGATTATTGAAGACCGAGGATCTTCATAGCGTGAGAACTACTTGTTGACATGCTCTAGGTCACTCCCATTATAGAGTTATTTATAATAGTGGTCTACTTATGGTTGAGGATTTTTTGGATTGCAAGGGCTTATCGCCTAGTAATGGCCAAGGAAGTGCATTCGGTTTCGTTCAGTCCCACAATGAAATTATATGGATATCTGTTTGACATTATATTCTGAATCACATTCGAGTGATGTCTATAAAATTATATCAGTTGGTGGTGGAGAAGGCAACTTCTTTTAGCTTAACACCCTTTTTCGAGACAACAAGCTCATGAAGTTATACTTTTCTAGAAATCAGTCATGTGACGTGGAATGACAATGTGGCATCCAAAGTGGAACCTTTTCTGATCAAAGTGTGGTTTTGTGCATGGCTTTGAAGAAATTGAGCGTAGCTCTTTAGCCTCACATCCTGGAAGATGATATGGGATACTATGTGGTCTGACAGACACAAATTCGGAATAAGTGAGTATGTATGGTGGTGTCCAATACGTTGGGCCCTTTGGGGGAAAACATCCCTCAAGGCATTTATTGCCCCATTTTGGTAAAGAGGTTAACTTGAGAAAACCAAGAAACTATCGATTATCAATGGTACTATAGCAGGTACGGTTCCAAGTGACTAGTTTGAGAAAAGCGATTTAGGCACCGTGGGAACTATGTTTGTTATGCGTGGATCGGATAAAAAGGATACTAGCTCCTTATCATGTTGGAAATCCAATCCCAATACTAGATTTATGGTTTTGATTGTATTCCTAAAATAGCTGTAATGATTTGCAAACATTTCGACTACCCCTTTTGGTATCGTATATTTCGTTCGGTATATTCCGTTGACCCATTCCAGATATATTCCTTTAGGCTTAGTATGGTTATTGATACCTTATTTGAATAAGTTATTTGAAAAGTGTTTTCAAAGAATGTCATTAAAAATAATATCATATGTATTTTGGTATAAAGTGTTTTGGTTATCATAAGGTAAAAAACCTATCCATGTTTATGTATGGGTGTCGTCTTATGAGATACCCTTCTTTTCAAAGGATTTGATAATATGGTCATTTTAAATTTCGAGTATCTCACGCTGGTTTATCAAGCCTGATCCAGGTATTATTAATACTCAGTCAGATCCGAGTAGTTTCAGGTTGAGTTGAAGATGGTTGGAGTTTCCAGAGGAGAGCTGGTGATTTTCATCATCGTATGAACGTATTCTATTATTCGCTATATCTATTGCATTTGTTTTATTGTTTTCAGAATTTGCAAGGACTGAAGTTTAAAACTGTCCAGGCTGAATCTAGGTTGGACTCTAATATTGTATTTTAAAATTTTCCACTATAAAGATGATTATTGAAATAATATATGTTGTTCCATTCAAGTGAGGTTTTGTTCTATCTTTATTTTCTTTCTACCCTTGATGATCCGCTTATTCGTGCAATTTGAGTTGGACATGTGTGGTTTATTATTGATCCAAAGGGTACGGAATAATGGGTCATTACACTAATACTCTAAATAGCAATGAGATCTTTAAGAGAGAGTGGCAGAGAATCAAACTAGAGATGATCAAGTTTGATTCACTTAGGATTTCGATAGAGTTTTGTTAAGAATGTTTAAAAATAAGTATGAAAGATAAAGAGGAGAGAAACAAATAAATCTTAAGTAAAAATTCGTTGAAAACAACTGGTATATATAAGAGAATAACGACCATGTCCATTCGTGAAAGGTTATGATGAATAGACACTTCTTTTGAAAATTCGAATTTTAAAATCAATGGCTACCATGTCGACATGGGAGGTATAGGCATGTCGACATCCCCTAGTATTTTTTGAAAATTGAATATTGTTTTAAAAATGATTTTCTTTCTAAAAAATTTTGAAACAATCTTAGAACTTTGTAAGCTATTTTGAATATACTTTATGATTATAAAAACCTTTGGAAAGTGATCTTACGAAATATAAAAGTCATATAAATTAAATAAATAAATATTTTGATATTAAATCTAAAACATTAAAACCAGGAGAGAGTTTAAAACAAGAAATGATTTTGAAACTAGTAGGATTAAAAATTGTTTGGAATTAAGGCTAAAATAATTAAACCAAGAGAGATGTCTTTTTAGAAAATAGTTTTGAAAAAATCTAAAAATAAGTCATTTTGAAAATTTCGTGGATTCCATTCCACTAGAGATGGTCATGGGTTCCATCCCACTAAAGAGGTCATGAGTTACATCCCACAATTAAAGCGAGAAGGTGGATTCCATTCCACAATTAAAATCAGAATGAAGATTTCAGTTCTATTATGAATTTTTAACATAAATCTAGACTTTATTACTTATCTTGATATCTTGAACTCTTGATAATCTTGACACTCATGAGTCTTCGGTCTTGATTTCTACAATCTTGAATTCATCAGTCTTGAATCTCTATACTGCACAGTCTTCATTCTCAGTGCATATATATATATATATATATATATATATATATATATATATATATATATATTTCCAGACAAAGATATTAGTATTTATATTTTATAACAAGTCCTAAGGTTGTTGTCATCAATACCATCATCTTAGGAACTAACATGTGATAGAACCTGTAGGCGGCGTGATAATTAGTTAAATGCGGCGGTTGAATTCTGATGTACGACCTGGTATTTCGAACCATTCAAATCGAAAATCATCCACACATATCGGACTTGAATTGCTCAAAACAACAGATTGTTAATTTTATGTTTGGAAAAACTTGGCTTATACAATAAATAAATCAATCACAGAATCATAGATACAGAGTAATATAACAATAAGCTGCGGAATAGATAAATAGTAGTTCATGATGCTACTATAGAACATCAGAGTTTAAAATAAAATACAACAGAATCTCAAATACAAAGAAATCTCTAAGTCATGAGCAAATGACAAGTCTAAGCATAAACGATTGGAAATAACTGAAATAACTTAATGCTGAATAGATACAAGACAGGTCTTCAAACAAAACTCCAAGCTCCAAAGATGAGTCTCAAATGCTGTGACACTCAGTCAGATCCAAGCATAAAGCAAAAAACAGAACACTCGAGTTGGGATTGACATTCTTATACCAATAAAATCTACTCAAGTGAAATGTCAACTAAAATAAAAAATAACTTAAAAATGATGTTTGGGATTTCCATCCTTTAAGGATCTTTTAAGCTATGTACATATATCTTATAATACGCTACATGAAATAAAGTCTATAGTAAAGTGAACTATTAAAATAGCGTCAAGGCATTACCCATATCTCCCTTAACACATTTTTATATATTCCTGTAGTATATAAAATATCGTAATTCCTCCATAAACTATAGGGCAATTAGAGGGCACTCCATAGGTACGGTACAAAACAAACTCGTAGTAGGCGCGATAAGGCATGTGACAAGGCATGCGAGGCAATGCTAGGGTAGGATACTACCGTTTACGGATCCAGACTGGTGGTAATGCATAGCAGTTACTACCGCCCACCTCGAGACACACTCGCGTAATCAAAGGTGCATCAAATACAATCACAAAGTAATAGAATGGTATCAAAGAAGCATGCTCGATCAGAGGTGCGACCTCACTTGGCCTGGCGTGGCTCCTGTTTTAGTCACATCAAGCTGACTCGTGGGAGTTAGGGCTATGTTAATACCTCATATGGAATCGTTCGCCATACCATCCTACTTCATTCTGGAATCTCCACCACATGCACAGTTGTTAAAGTGGTTTTCGATATTGGCGGAGAGTATGACAATACCCGATCGCAACCAATTTAGCAACCAAACACTTATTTCACACCATGGTCGTTTTTTATTTCAAATAGTTCATACTTCACACCGAAATATTATTTCATTTAAAATCATATCTCTTTCACTATCATATTCACTTTAAAATCATATCCACTAGATAGTTTAAGCCATTATATCAAAATGTTCGCATTTTAAATCCATTAAACCTAAATCATAACGGTTCCAACTTGAGCAGTTTAAATATTGATAATAGTCTATATGTTGAAATAGTTATAAGATAAAAATAGTTAATGTATTTCAAATTGCTTATAGTTCAAATAATTATTTATTAAAATAGTTTATATATATATTAAATGTAGTTTATACATTAGAAATAGTTTATAATTAGAATTGTGTCTTCCAATTTCACAAATCAATTCAAATCAACTTTAGTTTCAAAAATTCAATTTAAATCAACCTTAGTCCAACAACTTCAAATAAGAGTTCAATTCAAATTCTTATTAAAACTATTTTAATTTATATCGATTTCAGATCCAAGTTTGAACTACAAGTTTAAACCACTTCCACTTTAATAGATTTCGAATTCCAAATATTCAAACAATTTACAACAATTCAACTTTTTTTGATAAATCTCTTTTATGTTCCAAAATTCAACTTTAAATTTATTTAAATTTTTAAATATTCACTTTATCATTTTTTATAACTTTTAAATAAAATCTTAAGTCACAAGCTCCAATCAACATTAAATATTTCAATTTCAACTTTATTTAAATTTGAAAATATTCATTAAATCACCCTGAATTAAAATCAAGTTATCAAGTTATTAAACATATATTAAATTCACAAAATCAATAAGTTCCAAATCAATTATTATTTACATTAAATTCTGAAACAAATTAAATTATAAATTAACTTAATTTATCTTTCCAACCATTATTTTATTAAAGTTACTACAGAATCTATTTCTAAAATATTAATATAATTTTATATAAATACTAAATATATTATATAAACTAAAATATATAAAATTTTATTGAATTAAATCTTGTTATTAAATCCCTTTTAGACCTAATTTTATATATATTTTTTTAAAACAAAAAAATACAAGTAAAATCTTAAAATCTACATTTCAAACTTAATTTATAATTTTAAAATTTCCAAAACATATAATTTTAAAAATCTAAATCTTACACATATATTAAAATTAAAATCTTTCTATTATATTTAAAAATCAATATTCAACGAAACCCATATATTTCCTTTCGAACTTTGGAAATCATTTTCAAAATATAGAACAACGGTGTCCGTATATAATTTTCTATCATATGGTCAAGTTATATGGATATTTATCATATCAATCTGCAATTTAAACTCTATAATTACGGGTATATCATTTCAACCCGTAATCCCAAATTTCAAAATCAATAAAAATTGCTTGGTTTATCATTTCAACCCATAACGATTTTCCCCTAATCTATAATATCGTTTGTGTAACGACCTAGAATTTTTATTAATTAAAATTTGAATATTTAATTAATTTTAAATATTAATAAGTGAAATTTATAAGTCGAATAAATTTTATTTTGAATGATTGGATTTAATTGGATAATTAAATCGATGATTTAATATGTTAAATTATGGAAATAATTGAAAATCGAGTTAAATGTGATTGAAAATGATTTGTAAAATTTTATTTTATCATATTGAAGTTAGAACGATATTTTAGAACTTTTAAAATCGAATTAAGAGTTTAATTGTGAAAATTGAATTTTTTAATATTTAACCGACTAGTGAAATTAGCCAATTTTCGAACAGTCTCAGAATTGGACGAAACTAGTTCCATTGGATCCGTAATAGTTTTTTATTACCAGATTTCAATTTTCGTAGCGATCGGAGTTATCGTTTGATCGTGGCAGCTCGAAACACATCGAAATTGTTTTTAATATTAATTTGGCGAGTTAAAATAGCCATTTTTCAAAAAGTCTCGGAATTCGACGAAACCAGTTTCATCGGATCCGTAATGTGATATTATTGTAAGGTTTCAAATTTCATGTCAATTGGATTTACCGTTTGTCCGGTGCAAGCTAAAACGCCTAGAAAATCGTTTAATCTGTTTAATTTTAAATCAAACGTTTGTTGCCATAACTCGCACAGATGACCGAATTAGCTCCCGAAACACGTTCCATTGTGTTCGGAACGCGGGGTAAACCTTAGGAACGCCAACCGGCACGCTTCATTTGGAGTTCGGAAAATTTTCGGTGAATAGTGTTTTGGAATTTTTCTATATAAGGACTTGTAAATTTCATTTTGCAAAGAAAAAAAACACTAGTTCCATCTGCAGGCCGCCGCCTCATATATGTTTAAAGGCCAGAAACGCACCGTATTCCTCCCTTAAATTCTTCTAATCCATTCATCAATTCAAAGAACGTTCAACATCAAAGTTGAAGAGCACGCAACGAGCTTCGAATCTATACGGCTATGATCGTGTTTGGAGTTTCGAATCGACGACAAATCAAGCTCAAAGGCCTGCAGTTTGGCCTCGACGTGCGTGCAAAATAGGGGACCGATTTTCAATCCCCTAGAGTCGAGCGTTGAACAAGCGGGGAGCTTCGTCGTGGAGTAGTTTGATCGACGTAAAAGTGAGGGAGTTGGTCGCGTGTACTAGGGTTTGGAGGCAGCTAACGTTGGGTTCGAGCGTGTTTTTACCTGTACGTGAATGAGAGGGGAGAAGAGGAAGGGGACGGGCCTGATGGCTTTGCTAGGATCTAATGGCTGGAGTTTAATTAGGTTTAGAAAATAAATTTTGTTGTAAATTTATATATATGAATGTGTATAAACTTTAAAAATTCATATCTTTTTCATACGAGGTCGAAAATGCGCGAAACCAGTTGCATTGGAATCGTATGGACGAGCACTACGCTATGGAATTGGATTGGAGTCGTTTGGAGTTAGTGAGAATTTTGGGTAAAATTAAACGCGCGTTTAATTTTATTCGAAATAAATCGCTAAAACGAAATTGAAATCAAGGTGAGAACTTCTCACTCAATCGAATCGGTTTCGATTTTAATTTTAAATAGTTAGATTTAAAATTCTTGAATGCATGTTTGAATGATGATTGTTATCTATTGATTGTCAAAATAGACATTATGCGCCGTTAGTAAGCGGATGTTATTTAGTAAAAACATATACCGCGAATATTTCATAAACAGTGAAATTGGTATTATTTATGTACTTAGAATTGATTTCCCGCAGTATATAGCGGATGAGACCCTATTGCGCCGTCTATTAAGCGGATAATATTTTATAAATCTCATATACCGCGATAATTCCGTACTGGAGCGGAATTGGTATTGTGCTAATGTTTGTGGATGCAGGGAAACAGGTTGGAGGGATCCAACTGGATTCCTCAACTGTATTGATTTATTTACAGATATTTTGATATTTGTTAATTATCATATCGATATATGATATTTGGATGTCGTGATTGACTATTTGGTGTTGCTGCATCATCGGATCCATTTTTGAAGTTTTAAATAATGATTTTGGTTTTTAAAATGAATTTTTAAAGTGATTTTCGAAAGTATACGTTGTATTTAATTTTGAATTGTTAAAATAAATAAACATTAAAATTTTATTTTCATAGAAGTTATGATTTTTGGAAAATAATGCTTAAGTATGATTTTGAAGTATATAAGCTTTAAATAACGATTTTTAAGTTATTAAAAGAGTAATTTGGTTTAAATTCGGATTTTTTGAATTATTAAAAATGATGTATATAAAAGACTTATAAAAATTGATATTTTATAAATTAAAAATATTGGAATATTAAAACGAGTTTTTATAAGTGTTAAAAATGAGATAAAAATGGATTTCATAAGTGAACGGAATTTATAGATTTATAAATTGTGAAGTTATAAAATGAATAGATTTTGTAAAATAGAAGATTTATAAGTAATTATCTTATAAATCGGATTTTGGCATTTAAATGATATATAAATGGAATTTGTTAAAAAATGAGATTTATAAATCAAAGCTTATAAATAGAAATGGAATTTATAAACATTGTTTATAAATTCGAAATCAAATGAATTTGATAAATTGAATATTGAAGTTTATTAAAGGAAATATATTCACGATTTTGGACAGTTAATACATTATTGAATAAAATGGTCATATTTGGCAAAATGGATATTATTAAAAGAAGTTGATTATTTTAACGATGTTTTAAAATGGATTAAATATCAAAAATATAGATTTCAATATTCATTGTTGAAATAGACGTTTTCGAGAAATAAGGAAATGGTGGACTATAACACAATTGTTATAGTAAATGGTTTCCGAAAGGAAATGTTTTATTTAGTATTGGGATTTACATATCTATCTAAATTTTGAATCCCTATACTAGTGATTTTGGGTCGTCGTGACAATGTTTTACGCAACATTCGTTTTGGCCCAAACAAATGTGTTTAAGAGAATGATTTCTTAAAGAATGAAAAATATACTTAATTTCGATTTAAGTATATTGAATATTTTCAAATGTTGAAAATAAATAGATTTATGAATTACTTACTAATAAATAAGTATGGAAATGTTTTTCCAATGTGAAATGAAACGTTTTGAGAATTTATCTTTTTGAAGATAAATTGAAAATGAATATTAGGAATCGGTTTGGGAAATCATATATTCACAAATATTTTAGAATGTAAATTCACTATAGAATTTACAAATGGAAAGAGGAATTTGTTTAAAAATAAACGTTGATTTATTTTTGAAGTATGGGAGTAAATTTACAGATTAGGAACGTAAATACAAAGTAAATCAGTAAGGATTTATTTGGTTGGTTTAAATGAACCATTTTGAAATGAAAGTATTTCCGAGTAAGGAAATGATTGAAATTTGTTTTCAAAAGTGATAAAGGATTGAAAAGTGATTTGAAAAATTGTTGTCAAATGGTTAAAGTGTGGAAATTATATATCTAATAAAGATATTTGGAAAGTAAATAATTTGGGAAATTATTTGGAATCTGGTGATGTTGAGCATACCCATTGATAGTTAAATATCCGACTATCAATATTTACCTTTAAATAGGTATTTGTTGTGAATTGCTTGAATTGGATGCCACACTTATTTTCAAATAAGCGCTCACTATTCGGGTTAGCCGGGAAATGACCTTTGGGTCGTATAACCCATTCCGAATATGTGATACGTCGTTATGGATTGCATTTGATGACCGGTGTTGAATACCGGGTATTTGTGAAAATGATAGAATGACCTATCGATTGTTTCCGCACTGTTAGCTACGGTATGGAGATTTCCTTTGTGATGGGAAATTTGATCGGGTTTGTGAATACCCGGATTGCAAGGACTTCTTTGCAAGTGCCTTCGGTTACGTTCGATCCCGGAACGTACTTGTATGGATGTGTGTCTGACATTACAATTTGAGATGTAAAGCTGGTTTCTATCAAATATATTTCTGTTGGTGGCGGAGAATTTATTCTCTTAGCTTAACACCCTTCTCTGAGACGTACGAGCTCGGAGGTTATGTGGTTGATGGTTACTAGTGATACATTCCCAAGTTGGTAATGTGGCATATAAGTGCTATTGAGCATTTGTGAATTAAAGCACAACATTTGTATAAAGCGTGGCTTTGTGAACGAGACTTCGTCAAGCCTCACAGACCGGTTGTGGTCGAAACAGGAATCATGGCAGCAAGGTTATTTGGGGGTCGCACCTCCATAGGGTATGTCATTTCCTATCTGGATTATAAGTAGTATCATGGTATGGAGCCCAGATACTTACTTTGTGGACACACTATATTTATTATTTAGGTATGATGTTGATTACGAGCGCTCGGTTTAAGGTTCCAAAGGACCGGGGGATGATATACTCGTGTCAGTTGTTACCCAGTTAGGGGTAACCCGGCCTTGTGTAGCAGAGATCCGGTTAGGATCCGGGAATGTTTCTCCAGAGGCGTTCTATTTTAGTTGGAAATCCAAAACAAAACAATACGTGCCTTGTACGGTTTTAGTTGTAGAACGTGCCATTTAATATGGTAGCTATAGTAAGCATACTATAATGGTAACTATGCTGGCTAAGATTTATATTCTACTTTCGAAATGATTTTTCCTACACTATGCACTAGTAATAATATCAAATGTTTCTTTTTAATGCGTATCAAGCATCTTTGACTATCATAAGGAGAAATCTCCTCCAATTCTGCATTTGCATTGTGTGTGTAGCGGGAGGCCTTATGGTAGTCTCATTTTTAAAAGCATTCTGAATTGACTTTAAATAAATTCCTCTATTTTGATTTTAAAGAAAAATAAACTGTTTTAGTTCTCACACCAGTCACATGACTGACTCGGAGTTTATTGTTTTCCCTCCTAAACTCTGGGTGCCCACCAATTTCCACACGGGCAGTCAAGAGTTAAGGTTTATCAGGATATTCTGGAATTCAGGAGTTGCTGGAGGCAAGCTGGATGGCATGGCGTATTACCAGTATATAGTACTTCTTTTTCCGCTGCATTGTTTGTTGTTGTACACACTGATTATGATATAATGTAATGTAATGAGATGTAAGGTAATAACTGATATAGTTCTTTGTTTAAAGATTATTCATTTATTTATTATATGTTGTTCTGCTGCGATTGTGAGATTCTGATATTGTTCTGTTGTTTTCTTCTGTTCCGTTCTATTTTCTATCTTTTCTCTCTTCTTATACCTCTTTCTTTTTTCTTAAACCCTAATGGTTCGTATTTCCGTTCATCTTGAGTTTAATCGATGGAGATTAGTGTCAATTCAAGGGGTACGGAAAAGTGGACTATTACAGTTTGGGTATTTATCATTTCAACCCGTAGAGAATTCTAACAAACAGGAACTTACAGAGTGATAACAATAAAATAATAATAGAAATGACATAGCATATCACTGACAAATATGATCATAATTATCCAAATAAAAATTATTTACTAATAGATTATTGGTGTCAATATTATCAATTAACTTTGGTGAACTAATGTAACTAGTAGTAGATCATATTTAACAATTAAATAACTAATAATCAACGTATTTCAATCATCATTTCATGTGAATTGAATTTCTTAGATATAAGAATGTCAATCGTGAGTGGTCGCTCACCTTTCGTGGTTATGTAAACAATGATAACAATAATGAGTGCTAACGGTCATGGATAAACATGGATCGACAAGCGAGACATCGACAAGCTAGAAAACTGATTTTAAAATCTTTAGACGGCGGTGAAACACAACAAAGAACTTGAATTTGAAATCAACAAATCATAAATATATTTAAGATAATAAAATCATAACTAAATCTTAAATTTTATGTTTTTCAAGACTTAACTTATAAATTTACATTTCGCAAACATAAATCTAAAAAAAATTCACATATTAAAATTTAAAATAAAATGGTTATATTGCATTAAAAATCAAAACTCATATAATTCCCTTTCAAAGCTATGAAAAATCATTTTTCAAAATTCTTGTTTTTTCTTATATACGAAATGAGGAATAGAAGTTGCTGCTGGCATCAGGATAGAGGCTGGGTTGGCAAATGAGCACGAGCAGGTTTCCCATTATCACGCAAAAGAAAAATGAGTAGGAAATCAAATTAAATATGCGAACTATATATATTTTTTTCAACAAAGAGGAGGGCTATGGTGTGATGATGGGTTCAACGGCGGTGGAAGGGGCTTGCGGATCTAGTGTGGTTCGAGGGAAAGTGGAGTGGAGAGTTTCTGGTCAGGCTCAGTGTTGACATGTTGGGGAGGCCATGTGGAAGCTTGAGCGGTGGTGAGGATTGCATTGGGTAGCATAGTGGGAAGACGCGGTTGGCTTCCAGAAACCATGAATTCAAACAACTAAATATTTCAAGCACGAGGGAAGCATGGTCGAGCAAATGCTCTGGGTGAACTATAGTAGTCGAAGAGGGATTGCTAGGCTTAGAGCAGAGAAAGCGGGTGTTCGGTTAGAGGCTGAAGGGCTAATGGGTCGCTGATGGTGGGTGGTTCAAGTTGAGTCGGCAATGCGGGATGGCAAGTTGTTTGATGTTGCATTGGGTTTTCGACATGCTGGCGAGGGGAGTGATGAGGTCGGAGCATGGAGGTGATTTGGGTGGCAGGCTTGGATGTGGCATGGCAGGTCGAGGAGGCTTTCTATTCGATGAGGGGGAAAAGCTAGTTGTTGATGGTGACGCAAGGGAGATGGGAAAAGATGGGGAGAGGTAATTGCATAGGGAAAAACTATTGAGGCTAAGTAGTGTCTCGGTGGTGGGACAATAGTGGTGGAGGAAGGCGCGTTAGGGCGGACGGTTAGGTCCGGAGGAGGAAAGGGTTGGTTCGCTTGAAGTGGTGGTTATTGCGTTATGTAGTGGATAGTTGGCTGGAGCAAGAACTTGCATGCATGGAGAGTGGGAAGAAAAGATTGGGGGTGAGATGGGAACGAGCCGTTTAAAATATATAAAAATTTAAAATTGAATATCTTATTTATTTTCTTCTCTAAGACACGAAACTAAAATAAAGGTGAAAGAAGCAACCAGAAAGGAAATGAACCGGCAGCATACGAAACAACAAAATATAGCATTAAAATAGTTGAATGGAAAAGTCAGGAATTTATTTCTAGGAATATTAAACTAATGGATATTTATTGACACGGTAGAAAGACGAAAGGGCATAGGAAACCCAATAGCCCAATACGGAACCAATACATCAAATCATTTCGTCGATTTCGCCACATACGAGGATCGAAATATACAAATGAATATAGTATGGAGTTCAGTACGACGGGACGAATAGAATAGTACACAAATATCAACGATACGGTCATACTATCAAAATTCGATATTTCGTTTCCCATAATGCTGCTAAAATGCCGAAAATAAGATAAACCAAGCTATAGAAATCCAAATCTGGCGAAACGAAATATGCAGCTCGCTCAAAAAATGATTTACAATTTTATTACATAAAAATATTCAAATTTCGAAAATATTTTATTTTCATATAATTTCAACTAGTTTTCAATTGAAATTTAAAATTACATAATAGAACTAACTTACATATTTTCCAATAAAAATTTACTATTTGCTATGTTTAAATAGTCATATTCCAAGTATCAAATTTTCATTGCTAAAGTTAATTGTTAATTTTTTCAAGAAAATCAGTTAATCATGTTATTAAAACCATTAAAATTTCTAGGTCGTTACAGGGTTATGTGGGAAATTCTTTTTTTGCCCTTTATTCTATATTTAATTTTAATTTAAAATTTTAATCTTCCAACGATCATAACTTTTTCTTACAAACTCGGATTTACACGCAGTTTTCTCTATTGTGGTCATATCGTAATTCCTAACATTATGAAACTAGTTTAGCTGAATTCCGAGACTGTTTAAATTTTGGGTCGTATTTGGATTTTAAATCGTCGATAAATCAGAGGTGAGTGATTTAACCCACTCATAACTACTAAACCGTGTTATATTAGTTAAATTTAATTTATGGTATGATTAGAAATTTGTTAATGGCTGTTCGGTATATTCAAATTGACATTTTAATTTAATTTGAATTTATATTGAATTTAACTACCATTTGAATTAATACTGGAATTAATTTATTAATTAAATACCTGATAATGATAACCAGTTAGTTGTTGTTACTTATTATATGATTTAAATGATGATTGTGATGGATGCTTAATTGTTTACCCTTTGGATGATTCGATGTTATGTTTATTTTATATGTTGTTATCAAAATGCAAGTTCCCTTAGTTTGCTTTAGCAAAATCACTATGGGTTGAAATGATACATACCTGATTGCTCTTATAGATTGAGGAAAAATTATTATGGGTTAAAATGATAAAACCGAGCGATTTTATAGATTTAGAATTTTACTCGGGGTTGCAGGTTGAAATGATATATACCCGTAAGTTTAAATTTTTGCGAATTGAAATGATATATATCCATCTCACTTGACCATAGGGTCGAAACTTATATATGGACATCAGATTAGTCAAATTAAATGATTTTAAATCCATAAACAATGAATCAAGTTAAATGATATTTTGAAATAAAATTAGATTTATATGGACTGGATTGTTTCAAAATTCTGCTTTAAAATGTTGAAATTGAAATTGGTTTAAATGAATTGTTTTAAAAAAATTAAACTGAAATCCTAAAGTTGAAATTTGAAATATAAATGAAATTTATCAAAATTGAGTTGTAATGTTTGAATATTTAAACTTTCAAACCTAGGGAATTTGAAGTGGTTTAAATTTGAGTGATTTGAGATCGATATAAATTGAAACAGTTTTAATGAGAATTTGAATTGAAACCTTTGGCCTTTTGAATTGAAATCGTTGAACTGAGATTGATTTAAATTGAATTTTGGAACTAAAGTTGATTTGAATGGACCTGTGGAATTGGAAGAAATGATTCTAATTTGAAACTACTTTCGATATAAACTCTTTCAATATACAAACTCTTTTAACATATGAACTATTTCTCATATAAACCATTTTAATATATATATATATATATTAATTTATAAACTATTTTTAATATATAACCTATATAATAGATAAAGTATTTCTAATATACAAACTATTTTAATCTATAACCTATTGTTAAATTATAAACTATTTTAACATATACTATTTTAAATTATAAACAACTTTTAATATACATGTTTTAATGTATAACCTATTTTAATATATCAAATATTTTAATTTATAACCCATTTTTAAAATATAAACTATTTTAATGTATAGCTATTCTAATATATAAACTACCTTCAATATTCAAACTGTTTAAAATTAGAACTGTTATGATTTAGATTTAATTGATTTAAATGCGAATATTTTATATTATTGTTTGACCTATTTTGTAGTTATGATTTTGGAAATGAATAATGATTTTGAAAGTGAATACGTTTTCGAAAGTGATATGATTTTGAAGTGAATATGATATTTTGATATTAATTATGAATTGGTTTTGGAAATGTAAAAGAGCCAACCAGTGTAAAATAAGCGTTTTGTTGTTAAACAGTTCGGGATTAGATATTGCCATACTCTCTGCCAATACCGAAAACCACTTTAACAACTGTGCATGTGGTGGAGAATACATAATGAAGTACGATGGTTTGGCGAATGCTACTGTAAGAGGTATGAACGCAGCCCTGACCCCCTCGGGTCAAATTGATATGACTAAAATAGGAGCCATGCCGGGCCAAGTGAGGTTGCTCCTCCGGTCGGACATGCTTCTTCGATACAATATCTGTTACTTTGTGATTGATTTGGTGGCCACCATCGATTTGACTAAAGGGGCATGTTTCGAGGTGGGCAGTAGTAGTTGTTATGCGTTACCACTAGTCCGGATCCTTAAAACTGTAGTATCCTACCCTAGACATTGCCTCGCATGCCTTGTTATATGCCTTATCGAGCCCACTATGAGTTTGGTTTGTATCGTACCAATGGAGTGCTCCTTGATGGTCCACCGGTTTGGTGAGTTCACATTACTGTATAGACTACGACATTTATAAAATGCGTTAAAGGGGATATGGGTGGCGCTTTAACGCTATTTTTATACTATACTTTACGATAGATATATTATAATAGCATATTGTATTATGTGTGTAAATAAATTAACGTATCCTTAGGAGATGGTAATCCCGAACATCTCTTAAGTTATTGCACGCATGTTAGACACTGGATAGAAGATGAAAAATCCAGTGAACATCTCTGAAGCTGTCACACTCACATTTATTTACCGTTGATTTAACTTACATAAGATCTTTTAGTTCTGACTCGAATGTTTGTCTTTTCATTACGCTCGGGTCAGTATGAGCTTTCCAGTTTTCTGAAGACCATTTATTCTGGAGGATGAAGACGGAATTTGCATACTATTTATTTATATATATTCCACTGCATCATGTTGTTCCGCTGCATTATTTGTTTATTCCTACAGTATGTATGACTCTGATCTGTATTGTAAAATTGTAATCAAATGTTATTTGTAAAATAACTTCATAAACTGTTTATTGATCATTATATTTTTCATTCTGCTGTGAGATTCCGTGTTTTGATTTTCCTTCTGTTATGCTATTTTCTTAATTATTCCATTAACAGTTTTCCCTTTTGAATGATTTGTGTTGACATGTATGGTTTATTGTTGATTTAGATCATCCAAAAAATCGAATAGTGCAAGAGTGTGTGTTTTATATTTGAAATAGTTTACTAGAGAAAACAAGCTTTTAAAACCTTTTCCCGAAAAGAATATGAAAACCAATATTTGAAATTACTTTATTATAGGAAATAAATATATTTTATATTAGAAAAATAATTTTAAAATACTATATTATAATATTTTTAAAGTCCATTTATTTCAAACATTACTTCAAAATGGTTTAGCGAAAACCGTGCTCGAAAATAATGAAAACAAGAAAGATAACTCAATACCGATAGCCTGAATTCAATGAAAAAGAATCATGTAAATTGGACTTACGGATTAAAAGTTATAGGTCAATACATTTCATATCAGAGCTTTGGTGTAGCGATAACCTTAGCTTTGTATGGTTTGACTCATTAGAGATTGGGTAGTAATACCCTTAGATAAGTTATTTTGTGTGTATATATTTGTGGGAGCGTACTAATTAGTGTTATAAAAATGTTTTATATTGTGTTAATTTTTTCTATTTAGTATTTATAAATTATGGTTGGTACATAGGATTCTATGCAACGACAGGGATTCTAAACACTTAATAGGGCAGACCGACACAATATTGTTTTTAAAATATAGGTAAATGAAATATTTTTACTTGTACTATATTTTTTATATAAAAGAATATTTTTTTTTATAAATGGATATAGATGTATGTGATATACTTGTTTGTTAGGAAGTGAAGTTTTATAAATATTGGTTGCAAAATAGGATTTACAAAATGTAAATATAAATTGGAAATTTGAGAACTTAAGTACTGGGGTTTTGAAATTAGTTTTCAAGAGATTTTGGAAAGAAATATTTTCATTATTTGGAAGTACTTTGATAGAAATATTTATTTAAAAGAAATGTTTTAGAAATAATTTTGAAGGAAATAAGTCATGTACTCCCCTCTTTTGTTGCTGAAAAATAATTTGGTGATGACGAACGCATCATCGATATTCATTTTCGAGTTTCAAAGTGGAAAGGCCGTTGTAGTAGTTTTACTACACATTTGTTTTGATAAAGAAATCTTAATTTTTAATTTCTAAATATGATTTATAAAAGCTATGAGTGTGTGTGTGTATGTCATTTTAAATGATTTGAAATGAAGGCCAGTATTTAGTTCTTAAATTCTAAAAATTAGGGATTTCAATTATTGTAATGAAATGAAATCTTACTACTTTAATAATTAGAAACTTCAAAAGTGGAAAATAAGAAATTAGAAGTTAATGAAAATTTTCAATTGTAAATTAAAGGTAATGAAATTTAGAAGATGTAAATTATTGAACACTTTTGCTAACTAATGTGAATAAGATAAATTTGTATAATATTCAATTTGCATTCTTAAAACATGGATATAACTTACCGGAAATGTTTAAAAGTTGAAATGTTAACAGGAATATGTGATAGAATATTATGCAAGTAAAAGCTTAATGATAGAAATGCCTCGAAAATGAACATATGTTTATAAATAAAAGAATTAAGATGTTACTAGACTATTATGAAGTTAAGTTAAGTTTTAATTGATTCATAATTAAATTGAATAGTTAAAATTGAATGTTAAGTAAATTATTATAAACTTAAAGAAATGATGAGATGATCCATAAATAGTTTTAATATTAATGGTACTATATATAGAGAAATAAATTGGAATCAAAGAATAAAGAAACTTAAGAATTAACAAATTTACTAGCAAATGTGAATATTAAATTGAAATCGAGTTATGTATACTATAAATATGAATTAAACGGCAAAGAAAATTATGTAATACTTTAAGAATTTATCCATTGATGGTTTTAAATATTAAATGAAAAATAAATTTTGTAAGTAATGAAGTTAATTATTAAATTAATAAAAAATAATAATCATCGTATGAACGAATGAAAGTAAATGAACAGCAAATGATGAGAATGGAAATTAATAAAAATAAACTTAAATAATATTTGAAATTCTTGGTTGTTTTGGCTTAGGGGATGTTTGGGAAACGATACTTAGATTTGTTTGGTGTTGTACGAATAATCTTTAAGAAAATACTAAAGGTTGTAGAGCATAAGGTATACTTGGAAGTTATGTATCGCCTTTGTATCGTGAAAAGTGTCTGAACCTAAACAAATCATGAGTTTGGTTGTTATCGATTGTTTGATAATTTCATTTGTTGCATATGATGGTCATGTTGTTTTGTTTGCATGGTTTTGTGTTGATTTGCTTTTGTTACTAACTGAAACAACTAAATATTTTACTTTTACATAATTCTCAACATTTTGGACTATATAAGTGAAATACCGGTTTATGGAACCAATAACACTGCTTTTGGTTTCATAAATAATGTTGTTTGCTCGACAAATATGTACGTTTTCAGATTACAGTTTTGTAATGATATTTTATTGTTTTTCCCATGGTTTGGGATATTTATTTTTGAAATATAATATATATTGTAATTACTGATATTATTATTTTTCCAGAGCTATCCTTGTAAAAGAGACTCTACCAAAAAATTTCAAAAATTTTGGACTTATAAAATTTTGCGAAAGTGAAATATTTTCAAATATTTATTAAACTTGAATATGAAAGATTTAATTATTATGAATTGATATATTTATTTAAAGTACTTAGTTATGTAAGTTTAAAGTGGTTGTAAATTTGATTATTTGAATAAAAATATTTTAGTTCTTAATTCCTTCTCGTTCTTTTTCGAGGACGAAAAGTTTTGAGTGAGGGAGTGTGTAAGGACCCGCATTTTTCCGATAATTAAAAACTATCAAATTTAATAATATTTTTGAATTTAATATGGTGAAAACTAATTTATGATTTATTTATGAGAAGATAATTAGAATATAATTTAATTTTATAAATTGAATGTTATTGACAACCTTTTTAATGTAATTTCAAAAAATTAAAATAATTGTAAAGTTAGATTTGGTTATAATTGTAAATAAGGAAAAATTAGATGTTGAATTCAATGTTGAAATTATATTATTATAAACTAAAATAGGTTAATATAGAATATAAAATCAGTTTTGGTAAGCAATTTATAACCCTAGTTGTAAACAATAGGTTGATGGATATGAATTATTACCATAAAACAATTGTTTTAATTATCATCTCATTAATTTATCCATCTGAATATTGAATTTGGAAATCAATGTGAATTTAATGTAATTAAATGTTGTAGTTATATGAGTTATGATGAAATTGTAGAATATGTATGTAACAAAATGTAAACTTAAACTTATGTAATTTATATTCATAAGATGATAGTGATTTAATAATAAAAGTGAGAATAAAAATATAAGAATTTGATTGAAATTAAAATATAACTAACTTGGGTTTGCAAATGAACTTTGAAATTAATGTAATATTTAAATAGTGGATTTAACATGGAATTTTTATTTTAATAGATTATTAATCTCTGTTTAATCAAGAATGATAAAAATTGTTAAATTTTAGACTGAATTTGAAAAAGTGATTAAATCGATTTAACAATTTTTTTTAATTAATGTGAAAGTTAGCCATTTTGGCCAATGTTTCGAATTTAGATGAAACTACTTTTATTGGATCTGTAAAAGTGAATTATTGTATGATTTCAAGTTTCGTAACAATCAGACATATCGTTTGATCGTGCAGGCTCGAAACGCGTAGAAATTAATTTAATGATTTCAATTAAAATAATTTGATTTTAAAAGAAAACTTTTTTATACAATGGAATTGGGACTTGAAAATAGTTCCATTTAGTTTAACACTGTCGAAAATCTATATTTTGATATATTGGATGACCCGTTTTCGTTTCGAAAATGAAACTGGCTATTCGAGTTGTCGTTATCGTTTCGACCCAATTAGATATGTTCATTCTTTCTTATCTACCTTTGCCTATATATAGGTTGTATAAATACTAGTCATTTCTCATTTTTGATTTCTGTACGTACTTCTCATATGCTCCCTAATTTCAAAATTCAAATCAAAAATTCAAACTCCTCAAACTATGTCATATTTTTTATCGTTGGAAAGCTCTCGATGAGCGCAAGCTACTACTGCCGTTCATTTTTCCATTGACCAAAAAACGATGAAGAAGCACAGCCGTTCATTTTAAGGATTGCGATTTCAACGTTGGATCGTCGAATTTACGGGGGTTGCTGCAAGGTAGGGAGATGATGAGAGGAGTGTATCCATCGGGTTCATTGGGGTTGGAGGCGCATGAAATCGCTAGAATTAGCCTTGCAAAGGCACGGCGGGCACTGGCGTCTCTGGTAGTTGTGGAGGCTACACATAAGCCATGGAGGGGCGGTGGAGCTCGAGGCAGATGGTGGTGGTCGTGGATCATCGTGATAGGTGCTATAGGCGATGCGATAATTACCTGAACGTGGTGGCTGAATTCTGATGTCAACGCACATACACATGACGACGAGGGTAGGCTTGCATGGTTGATTCTTTTTTTCCCTTTATTCTATATTTAGTTTAAATTTAAAATTTCAATCTCCGAACGGTCATAACTTTTTCATACGAGCTCGGATTTACACGTGGTTTTCTCCATTATGATCAGATCGAAATTCCAGACATTATAGAATTAATTTGGCTGAATTCCTAGACTGTTCAAATTTTGGGCATTAATTGGATTTTAAATCATCGATAAATCAAAGGTGAGTGATTTATCCCACTCAATCCACTCACAACTACTAAACCATCTTAAGTTGGTCAAGTTCAATTTATAGTGTGATTAGAAATTTGTTGATGGCTGTTTGGTACATTTGGAATTGACATTCTAATTTAATTTGAATCTAATTGCCATTTGAATTAATATTGGAATTAAATTGTTAATTAAATATCTGATAATAATAATTTGTTAACTGTTGTGATTTATTGCTTGATTTGAATGATGATTGTGACGGATGCTTAATTGGTGACATTCTGGATGATTCGATGTTATGTTTATTTTATATGTTGTTACCACACTGCAAGTTCCCTTAGTTTGCTTTTAGGAAAATCACTACGGTTTGAAATGATACATAACCGAATGGTCTTATGGATTAGGGAAAAATCGTTATGGTTGAAATGATAAACCCAAGCGATTTTATAGATTTTGAATTTTACTTGAGATTGCGGGCTGAAATGATATATACCTATAAATTTAAATTTTTTACGGATTGAAATGATATATATACGTCTCACTTGAACATAGGGTAGAAAATTATATATAGACACCCGAGTGGTTAAATTAAATGATTTTAAATCATTAAATCTTGAATCCGGTTAAATGATATTTTGAAATAAAATTAGATTTATATGAACTGAATTATTTCAAAATTCTAGCTTTAAAATTTTGAAATTGAAATTGGTTCAAATGAATTGTTTTAAAGAATTAAAATTGAAATCCCAAAGTTGAATTTTGAAATATAAATGAAATATATCAAAATTGAGTTGTTGTAAACGTTGGAATATTTCAACTTTGAAACCTATTGAATTTGAAGTGGTTTAATTTTATAGTTCAAACATAGATTTGAAATCGATAAATTGAAATGGTTTTAATGAGAAGTTGAATTGAAACTTTTGGCCTTTTGAATTGAAATCATTGAACTGAGATTGATTTAGATTGAATTTTAACACTGAAACTGATTTGAATTGATATCGAAATTGGAAGAAACAATTCTAATTTGAAACTATTTTCAATATAAACTCTTTTAATATACAAACACTTTTAACATATAAACTATTTTCTCATATAAACCATTTTAATGTATATATTTTTTAAACTTATAAACAATTTTTAATACATCAAATATTTTTAATATATAACCTATTTAATAAATAAACTAGTTCTAATATATAAACTATTTTAATTTAAAACCTATTTTTAAATTATAAACTATTTTATTGTATACTATTTTAAATAATAAACAACTTTTACTATATATATTTTAATATATAACCTATTTTAATAAATAAACCATTCTATTCTGTAACCTATTTTAAAATATAAACTATTTTAATGTATAGCTAATCCAATATATAAACTAATTTCAATATTAAAACTGTTTAAAATTGGAATTGTTATGATTTAGATATAATTGATTTAAATGTGAATATTTTATAAGATGGTGTAACCTATTTTGTGGTTATTATTTTGAAAGTGAGTAATGATTTTGAAAGCGAATAATGATTTTGAAAGTGAATAATGATTTCGAAAGTGAACATGATTTTGAAAGGGATATGATTCTGAAGTGAATATGATCTTTTGATATTAATTATGAATCGGGTTTGGGAATGTAAAAGAGCCAACCGATGTGAAATAAGCATTTTGTTGTTAAAGAGACCGGGATCGGATATTGTCATACTCTCTTCCAATATTGAAAACCATTTTAACAACTGTGCACATGGTGGAGAATCCATGATGAAGTAGGATGGTTTGGGGAATGCCACTGTATGAGGTATGAACGCAACCCTGACCCCCTCGGGTCAACTTGATATGACTAAAACAGGAGCCACGTCGGGCCAATTAAGGTCGCTCCTACGATTGGACATGCTTCTTCGATACCATATGTGTTACTTCGTGATTGATTTGGTGGCAAACTTTGGTTTGATTATTGGATTGTGTTCCAAGATAGGCGATAGTAGCTGCTATGCATTACCACCAATATGTATCTGCAAAATAGTAGTATCTGTAACGACCCGCAAATCCGTACCCCTTGAGTCAACTCTATTCTACATCAATCAACTCAAGTTGCACAGAAATACGAACTATTGGGTTAAAGAAGAAGAGGTAGAAGGAGAGAAAACAGAAGACAACATCAGAGTCTAACCATCGCAGCAGAATAAAATATAATAGGTAATCATAGATCTTTACATCAAAACAAATACAATATATGTTTATGCATACATCAGAGTACATCATCATCAGAGTTCTACATCAATAACATACGACAGGATACACAGCGGAATAATAATCAAATACGGAAGTACGTATCGCTATCCAGCTCGTCTCCTGAGCTCCACAACAACCTTCCCTGTATTCTATAATACTCCGTCTGACCCGAGCATTACAGTTAAATAACACCCGAGTCAGTCTGGAATACCAACGTGAGAAAATCACACTCAAATTGATTATTAAAGTTTCAAAAATCTTTTGAAAACAAAAGCATATCGTAAGACCACGCCACCAATAAACATGTCGGGTTTTTACCTTACGATAACTAAAGCACTTTTTATTAAAATCCTCTGATATTATAATGGGCTCTATATACAAATACTTATTAATATAGCCGAAATTGTTACATGATTAAATTCCAGCTACTAGCTACAGAGTGGGTAATACAAACAAAGCTCGTACACAGGCTCGTAGGGAGAATGGATTTCCAACTAATGACTATGCACTGGGGTACCACCTATCACGGTACATGGCCTAAATCAAGTACCAAGGAGCCACCCAAACTCCCCTGCAACACAAGAACGGAACCACCACTTACTAGACAGTTCCGAGTAAGATCACCCCACGGTTGGGTTCAGCAACCGCCCACTAAGCCGAAATAAAAAGGGACATCTAGACAGGGATGATCTTACCCTGAAATGGGTGCTACCCACCTAGCCTTGCTGCATAACCCCTGATTTTCAGTCATTCCCAGTTGATGAGGCTTGAGGCTAAGCGTTACCTTTTAGAACGTATCCCTTAGAATGCACATCGCCCACCTGACGATGTTCCGAAAGCATTCATCCATACAAGTCCGTCCCGGGTTCGAACGGAACCGAAGGCATTAATCCTACTACATCCATTTTGGAAATGTCCTCAGGATTAGTAGCGACTAGCCCTTGCACTTCATTGCTCCATCTTCGACTCCGAACTCGTTTCCCCGAAAACATACAAACCGGATCGAAGTGGTTTTCGAGAAATAAATCTCGATCCCGGTCTCTTCGAAACGATTAACGCATTTGGCCAATATTGATAGTCAGTTATTTAACTATAAATTAATATTCACACACATCCATCAACCATAAATAATTTCCCAAATTATTTATTAATCCCGAAAATATCTTTACAAGATATATTTCCTCTTTTCAAACCCTTTTGAAAACAGCTTCAAACTATCTTTCTTTTACAGAATAGATTTCCCAAAATTTTTCTATTTCCTCTAAGATCACCAAGCACAAAACTTAGGTTTTTAAAATAATTTAAAAACACTTTATTTTAAAATATGTTTAACATTTAAATTTAGAAAAAATTACTTTAATACTAAATTTAAAATAATGCTTTAGAAATAATTAAAATAAGGTTACTTTACAAATATAAACTATATTTTCTTCTTTAAACAAAATACCAAAACATCTTTTAAATAATTGTTACGATAATAGATTTTAAAAAATATTTACTTTAAAATTTAGATATTTAGAAATAATAAATTTTCTAAAACATGCTTTTTAAAACAACATTAAACTTTTATCTTATATTTAAAAATTTACTTTGAAAACGTACTTGGCTATCCAGAGAAATATACTTCTCTTCACATTCTTCTTTAAATTTCCAATTTCAAACACTTGAATCAATTTCCATATTAATTTTCAATTTACTCCCTTTTATTCCAAAATCCATTAATTTCAGATTTTATCCCTTAATTATGATTTAAAGTACATTTAACTGAAAATACCAATTTTAAATTTCTCGACTAACTTATTAATCCTTTTTAAACAAATTTAAACTTTAAATTTAAAATAATTCTTTATTCCATTAAAATAATATCACTTAATTTTACAATTCATTAAATTTTGTTTATTTCAAAATCTTGTTTCTTTCATACTTGAAGCTATTTATTAGTATTTTAATATCACTACCATTTCCTTCAATTCATTCTTAATTTATTCCAATTTGCTATAATTATTTCGCTTACAAATTCACTTCTTTATTTTCTGTCCAAAATCCAATTTATATATTTTTGGTAACTCATTATACCCAAGTATAATCAATCAAACCATAGCATTCAATATTCCAATAAATTTCATCATAGAATATCAAATAATCACAAAAGAGAATATTAAATAATTTAAATAAATGTTGAGGAATCTAGTTGGATTCCTCCAACCTATTTTCCCTGCATCCACAGACGTTAGCACAATATAAAATACCAATTCCACTTCGAGGTGGAATATTGTGGTATATGGGATTAAATATAATATTATCCCCTATTATGCGGCGCATAGGGTCTCCTGCTATATAATGCGGGAAATCAATCATTCCAAGATGTAATATATACATAATATAGCACATCAAACAATTCAACCATTCAAACAATTATTTAAATTTAATCATTTAAATTAAATTAAAATTCAGCTGGGTGAGATTAACTCACCTTTGCTTTTAATTGCAGTCCAATCGAATCCCGACTTGATTTCTTCACAATTTTGTCCTTGAATAAATAATTTACACTTAATTAATATTCGAAATATACTCGAACAATTCAATTCACCATTTTAAAATTTTAAATTCAGCTAATGATTTAGCTTTAAATCGATGATTAAATTTTCAACAAATTTTCTTTAGAATAATTCTCTTAGTACAAAAATAAATTTCAATAGTTTTAATAAAGTAAATTAACCACCAAACTCTTAATTTAAAGGTAAATAGCAAAATAAAATATGTAAATGTAAATTTATGTCTTTACGAACTACATATATACCTTTATAGCTTTGATAAAAAATGTAACTTATTTAAATTCTTTCAACATTTAAAATCTCTTTTTATTTGCCAAAATCTTCTATATATATAAATATTATCTGTTTACTGTCAATCTATTGAAAATAGAAATCTTAAACCTTACTGTAAAAATAAATTTTCTATTAAGCTATACTATCTCAATATAAAATATTTAAACTAGAATAAAATCAAAATACCTTACTGTAAATTCTTATTTTGAGTTCCACTTTTTTTTCAGTATATATATTAATTTTTATTCAATATTAAATTATAAACAGGAATAGATACCTCACTGCTAAAAATCCTAACTACCTCTACGAAGCCTCACGGCCAACCCAGTCCCTGATCGAACTCGCCGACCCAGCCCTTCGCTAACCCACTACGTCGAGCACGACCTCCCACTGCGCCGCCTTGCCATCACAACCCCGGCTTCGACAATCCTCCTCACCATCGCGACATCGCTCATGAACATCCCTTGATAAATCGAACTCCCTCTTCTTGCCGAGCTCGAGAGCCAAATCGAATTCGACCTTGAATCCGTATGTTACGTGATTTCATTTAATTACAGAGGGGATTCGATTCTGAATTTTGAAAGAGGAAAACGCGCGATTACGAGGAAAAGAGGGCTGGTTCGCCATTATTTTCGATTTGGTTAGAGGATTAGAGAATAGCAATCGCGATTTTTTTGAACGAGACGAATAGATTTGAAAAGAAAAGTGGCTCGCTTCCATTAACAGTCGATTTCATTAGGCCACAAGATAAAAAAAAAATTCACGAGAATAAGATTTGAAATAAGGAAAAGGAATTTTGGTAGACATAATCGTCTCTAGATATTTGTTTTGATCTTAGCTTCTGAGGGAAGACAAGGGTAGCGTGCTTGAAACGAGAAGGTGAGGCAACTAGGTCGACGAATCAGATGCTAGGGTGGATACTGACTTAACCTTTATATTTATATATTAAAAAAAATCTCAATTAAATTTTCAGCACATTTACTTATCGTACGCTCACACAACAACTCCAAATGCTATGAAAATTGAAATCCGATAATAATACACTATTACAGATCCAATGGAACTGGTTTCATCGAATTCCGAGGTTGTGTCTCGGAAGGCTATTTTTAAATTCAATTTAACCGATAAAATTTCAAAACTGAGCAAATCACTATTAAATTCAATTTTAAAACTTCTATTATTGTCAGCACTATCAATATAAATTTTGTAAGCCTTCAAATTATTTTTAACAGGCTTAAAACTCCAGATTCAACATTTTACCAATCTTCAAATTATTTAATTCAATGATTTGATTATCAATAAATAGTGATATTTGATTTCAAGTTAAAAATTATCTTTTAAATATTTAAAATCAATTAAATATTCTGATTTTAAATGCTCGAAAATTCCGGGTCGTCACATTCTTCCCCCCTTAAAAGAATTTCATCCCCGAAATTACTAGTTAGGAAGAATGGTCCAATACCCGTTTACTTATCCCCAAAACCAAACAGTTCAACATATAACCAACTATCTTTTTTATAAAAGACCCATTATCATTCTTATTAACTTCTCAACTCTCCCATAGTCTTCAAATATTATTACTTGCTCAATTATTCAAATGACAATTTAAACCAAATTTTGAATTATCAAAATTTTCTCAAAATTTTTCTAACTCCCTAAATTTCCAAAAAATTTCGCCAGCATCTCCTTTGTGCGGCTAGCTCGGTACAACTACAAAAGGCCTCTACGGGCTCCCAAATTCCAAAATAAAACAAAAAGCCAAGTGGCTAGATCCAAAAACCCAATCAAATTTCACAGATTTTTATACACATACCTTTTTGTCGAGCATTTCAAATTTATCTTCTGAAATCAAAACCAATTTTCCTTTCCTTTATAATACCTGCATATCCTACATAGCAATAATATCCAATCACAACATTTAAGCATTTTATCGACTTCCTTATAAATTGTCAATATTTATCCATTCAAATATTAACTTAGAATATATTTGTAATATCAATGTCCAATTAAGAATTCACCATTCTTTTCTTAAGTTTAGTACAAGCATTTTATATGTTCCTTTATTTATTTTCACTTTACCATTCTAGTTTATATCTACTTCTATTCAAATTGATTCTTTCATTTCCATCCGAATTCAATTTATCTTCAACTCTGTATATTTAATTTTATCTTCCATTTAACTGATTCATATCATTATTTTAAATTAGTTTCATTCACTAATTTATTTCAATTTCCAATTTTGAAATCGTTTTGTCGCTAACTAAAATTTTCCCAAAAAATTTCAAATTTTTTTTCTAACTCTCAAAATTTTTGAATTTTTTTGGCAGAGTCTCCTTTGTACGGAGGAACTTTTGCAATTTGACAAAAGATATAAATATATATTCATCGACCCACACGGTCGGAAAAACAAAAAACAGTTCATATTTCCTATTTTTATTGCGTAGGCATACCTTATTTATTAGTTTTAAGCAAGCGGCTTATTTATTTAGCATTTAGCACGATCCTCAGCCAAACGGCTTTCTAGTACTTGTACTTACTCAATATAAATATGTAAGTACTAAATATATGCAATTTATTAACATTTCACTTATATTCATATAGCTGACACATAGATTTCATAAGTAATGCACGTGATATACATTCATAAGTACGTATGCAAGGTTTCGACACTAGTTTTAAATTTTTTGCATCCAAATTACGTACTGTTCCATGCAATTCTTTTTTACACGAAACGAACTCATATTCATTTCAATTGATGTCAAAATCAATTTATTAAACTGCTATTGATTAATATAATTTTGTTTACTTCCGTTTACGTCGAATGGCCAATTTTCTAATGCAATTCGTCAATATTAACGTGAATAAATAATAACATAAGCTTTATAACCAATTTAAATTGATTCCAACTCAATTTACACTCAATTCCATCCCATTTCACATGGTTTTGTTCAAAGCCATTTTGTTATACTCGACATCATCCCATGCTTCTATTAATTTTAAACTTAAGTTAATTTACTTCAATTCAGTCCCATTTCATAACTTAAGTTCATTTCTCTTTTTTTTTAATTTATTCATACTCGAATTGGATTTATTTTCACCTCAATCATTTTTGTTTTAATCCAATTCCATACAACTCAAGCTTTATTTCCAAACTCTATTACCTATTCACAATCTTTGATTTGATTTTCCTTTGACCAAATCCCAACCATTTCACTAATTTATTCGATTAGTTTATTCTTTTAACCATTTTAAATTTTAATTTACATTAACAATTCATTGTTGAATTTATTAATAATAAGGCCATTCAATTTATGCTTGAATTGGATTTGTTTATATTTCACACCATATCCATTTTAATCCAATTCAATTTTCATTCAACAACACTTCCAATTATAACCCCATACTTGATTTTCTTTTTCATTTATCACGGAAATAATTTTATTTTATTTCCTTGAGTTCTATTTTATTTTATATCCCAAGTTTGGATTTTTATCTCAGAATACAATATTTTTATTCCGGCTTATTTATTCCCTTTTTAAATTTCATAAGCTACTCACTTTTAATATTCATACTTCATCATCTATTTATAGTCAACCACATTCACATCTTACCTTTAACTAGGGATTATATATATATTTTCAATGCTTTTCAATTCTTTTATAAGCTTTCGAAGTTTATTTATTCTAATTCAATACTTACTTGGTTTACATTTATTTATTTAAGTAAGAATTTTATTCCATTTAACATCATTCACAACACAACTGAATTTTGACTCAATTCAATCCAAATTTAACTAAATTTTATTTCACAATATATGTGAGTTCAAAACTTATTTATTTACTTAAAAGCTTATATTGCTCAGTTGAATCATTTCATCTTATAATCAAATTTCAGATTATATATATAACACCTACTAACTTAAGGTATAAATTTTCATTTCACAATTATAATTATTTTACCTTTCAACTTTATATCAAATTTAATTCAATTTCAATTTCAATTTTATTTAACTTATCTCAAGTTAAATTCAAATATATTTTTCACTTTCATTCACTTAAGTTAAATTTTAATTCCCGAATTAAAATTTCCAGTTTCTTCTTATTAATATCAACTTTACTTTAGAAGTTCAATAGTTGATCCATTTATTCATTCACAAATTCATTGTCAACCAATAAATTTTATTTCCAAACATTAATTATTTTTAGTCCATTTGAACTTATTCTGCACCTTATTTTACATATTTAAATCAAGCATCATCAAATATTGAATTTCATTTCATTTGCATACCATATTAATTAATCGGTTACTTGAATTTTTTCAATCTTAAGTTCAACATTCAATTTTGTAAACATATATATATCTAACCAAACTATTTCTTGTATTTTCAAAATCAACCAAATTTCTCCAACAAACATTAATCCAAAACATCCTGGTAGCGATCCCTATTTTGGAAACTCGAAAATGAACGCCGATGATGTCGCGATCATCATCGGAACTATTTTCCAGCGACCTTAAAGAGTTCAATGCTTTTCTCTCTTTTAAAACCCTTCCAATATTTTTAAATTCCTAATCTCTCTAGATTTCACATCCGATTCAAAAATATTTCTCAATATATATTATCTTCCCAACTTTTGAGAATCATTATCAAACTAAAAGGAATCTAAATTTCCACATTCCAAATTCCAAATCCTTTAAATTTATATTCAAACATTACTTTGAAAGTTTATCTTATTTTAATTATTAATCACACTATAATTTACATTTATAGTTTATGTTTACAAATTTCATTTGTATATGAATTTGTTTCCAGTTTTTAATTACGGTTTCATTTCCTTACTCAATTATGAATCACATTTTCAAATTCCATTTATTTATTAACTTATTCCTTAATCTCTGGTTATTATTTAAATTTCTTATTCAGTTTTACACATTAATGATAATAATTTAATATTATCACCTTCTAACAACCAAACATCCATATATAACTATAACAATTTACGAAAAATCATTCCTTTTATATACAAAAATAATTTTGGGTAAAGTTATTTCATTTACCCTATTTGAAAACTATATTGTGTCGGTTTATCTTGTTCAAGAGTTTAAAAATTCCTATCGATAATTTGGCGTCCCATATATCGACCAGAATCCATAAACACTCAACCGATAAATCAACGCAATATAAAAACAATTTTATATTCACTAACAAATACGCGCTCATATCTATTAATACTCTCAAACTCATTATAGAGTACTATATGAGTAATCCCCACCAGAGGCAAGGTTATCACCAACCTAAGCTCTGATACCAAGTGTAACGACCCGCAAATCCGTACCCCTTGAGTCAACTCTATTCTACATCAATCAACTCAAGTTGCATAGAAATACGAACCATTGGGTTAAGAAGAAGAGGTAGAAGGAGAGAAAACAGAAAACAACATTAGAGTCTAACCATCGTAGCGGAATAAAATATAATAGGTAATCATAGATCTTTACATCAGAACAAATGCTATATCTGTTTATACATACATCAGAGTACATCGTCATCAGAGTTCTACATCAATAACATACGACAAGATACGGAGCGGAATAATAATCAAATACGGAAGTACGTATCGCCATCCAACTCGTCTCCTGAGCTCCACAGCATCCTTCCCTGTATTCTATAATACTCGGTCTGACCCGAGCATTACAGTTAAATAACACACGAGTCAGTCTGGAATACCAGCGTGAGAAAATCACACTCAAATTGATTATTAAAGTTTCAAAAATCTTTTGAAAACAAAAGCATCTCGTAAGACCACGCCACTAATAAACATGTCAGGTTTTTTCCTTACGATAGCTAAAAAACCTTTTTATTAAAATCCTTTGATATTATAATAGGGTCTATATACAAATACTTATTAATATAGCCCAAATTGTTACATGATTAAATTCCAACTACTAGCCACAGAGTGGGTAATACAAACAAAACTCGTACAAGGCTCGTAGGGAGAATGGATTTCCAACTAATGACTAGGCACTATGGTACCATCTTTTACGGTACGTGGCCTAGATCACAGTATCGAGGAGCCACCCTAACTCCCCTGCAACACAAGACCGGAACCACCCCTTACTTGACAGTTTCGAGTAAGATCACCCTACGGTTGGGATCAGCAACCGCCCACAAAGCCGAAATAAAAAGGGACATCTAGACAGGGATAAGCTTACCCTGAAATGGGTGCTACCCACCTAGCCTTGCTGCATAACCCCTGATTTTCAGTCATTCCCGGTTGATGAGGCTCGAGGCTAAGAGTTACCTTTTAGAACATATCATTTAGAATTCCCATCGCCCACCTGACGATGTTCCGAAAGCATTCATCCATATAAGTCCGTCCCGGGTTCGAACGGAATCGAAGGCACTATTCCTACTACATCCATTTTGGAAATATCCTAAGGACTAGTAGCGACTAGCCATTGCACTTCACTGCTCCATCTTCGACTCCGAACTCGTTTCCACGAAAAAGTACAAACGGGATCGAAGTGGTTTTCGAGAAATAAATCTCGATCCCGGTCTCTTCGAAACGATCAACTCATTTGGCCAATATTGATAGTCGGTTATTTATCTATTAATTAATATTCACACACATCCATAAACCATAAATAATTTCCTAAATTATTTATTAATCTCGAAAATATCTTCACAAGTAATATTTCCTCTTTTCAAACCCTTTTGAAAACAGTTTCAAACTATCTTTCTTTTACAGAATAGATTTCCCAAAAATTTTCTATTTCCTCTGAGATCACAAAGCACAAAACTTAGATTTTTAAAATAATTTAAAAACACTTTATTGTAAAATATGTTTAACATTAAAATTTAGAAAAAATTACTTTAATACTTAATTTAAAATAATACTTTAGAAATAATTAAAATAAGGTTACTTTATAAATATAAACTAGATTTTCTTCTTTAAACAAAATACCAAAACATCTTTTAAATAATTATTACGATAATAGATTTTAAAAGTATTTACTTTAAAATTTAGATATTTAGAAATAATAAATTTTCTAAAACATGCTTTTTAAAACAACATTAAACTTTTATCTTATATTTAAAAATTTACTTTGAAAACGTACTTGGCTATCCAGAGAAATATACTTCTCTTCACATTCTTCTTTAAATTTCCAATTTCAAACACTTGAGTCAATTTCCAAATTGATTTCCAATTTACTCCCTTTTATTCCAAAATCCATTAATTTCAGATTTTATCCCTTAATTATGATTTAAAGTACTTTTAACTGAAAATACCAATTTTAGATTTCTCGACTAACTTCTTCATCCTTTTTAAACAATTTTAAACTTTAAATTTAAAATAATTCTTTATTTCATTAAAACAATATCACTTAATTTTACAATTCATTAAATTCTGTTTATTTCAAAATCTTGTTTCTTTCATACTCGAAGTTATTTATTAGTATTTTAATATCACTTCCATTTCCTTCAATTCATTCTTAATTTATTCCAATTTGCTATAATTATTTCGCTTACAAATTCACTTCTTTATTTTCTTTCCAAAATCCAATTTATATATTTTTGGTAACTCATTATACCTAAGTATAATCAATCAAACCATAGCATTCAATATTCCAATAAATTTCATCATAGAATATCAAAAATCACACCAGAGAATATTAAATAATTTAAATAAATGTTGAGGAATCCAGTTGGATTACTCTAACATGTTTTCCTGCATCCACAGACGTTAGCACAATATAAAATACCAATTCCACTTCGAGGTGAAATATCGCGGTATATGGGATTAAATATATTATTATCCGCTATTATGCGGCGCATAGGGTCTCCCGCTATATAATCGGGAAATCAATCATTCCAAGATGTAATATATACTATAATATAGCACATCAAACAATTTAACCATTTAAACAATTATTTAAATTTAATCATTTAAATTAAAATTAAAATTCAGCTGAGTGAGATTAACTCACCTTTGCTTTTATTTGCAGTCCAATCCAATCCCGACTTGATTTCTTCATAATTTTGGCCTTGAATAAATAATTTACACTTAATTAATATACGAAATAAACTCGAACAATTCAATTCACCATTTTAAAATTTTAAATTCAGCTAATGATTTAGCTTTAAATCGATGATTAAATTTTAAACAAATTTTCTTTCGAATAATACTCTTAGTACAAAAATAAATTTCAATAGTTTTAATAAAATAAATTAATCACCAAACTCTTAATTTAAAGGTAAAGTAGCAAAATAAAATAGGTAAATGCAAATTTATGTCTTTATGAACTACTTATATACCTTTATAGCTTTGATAAAAAATCTAACTTATTTAAATTCTTTCAACATTTAAAATCTCTTTTTATTTGCCAAAATCTTCTATATATATATATAAATATTATCTGTCTACTGTCAATCTATTTAAAATAGAAGTCTTAAACCTTACTGTAAAAATAAATTTTCTATTAAGCTATACTATCTCAATATAAATTATTTAAACTAAAATAAAATCAAAATACGCTACTGTAAATTCTTATTTCCAGTTCCCTTTTTTTCAGTATATATATAAATTTTTATTCAATATTAAATTATAAATAGGAATAGATACCTCACTGCTAAAAACCCTAACCTGCCTCTACGAAGCCTCACGGCCAACCCAGTCCCCGATCAAACTCGTCGACCCAGCCCTTTGCTAACCCACTACGTCGAGCATGACCCCCCACTGCGCCGCCTTGCCATTACAACCCCGGCTTCGACAATCCTCCTCACCATCGCGACATCGCTCGTGAACATCCCTAGATAGATCGAACTCTTTCTTCTTGCCGAGCTCGAGAGCCAAATAGAATTCGACCTTGAATCCATATGTTACTTGATTTCATTTAATTACAGAGGAGATTCGATTCTGAATTTTGAAAGAGGGAGACGCGCGATTACGGGGAAAAGAGGGCTGGTTCGCCATTATTTTTGATTTGGTCAGCGGATTAGGGAATAACAATCGCGATTTTTTTGAACGAGACGAATAGATTTGAAAAGAAAAGCAGCTCGGCTTCCATTAACAGTCGATTTCATTAGGCCACAAGATAAAAAAAATTCACGAGAACGAGATTTGAAATAAGGAAAAGGAATTTCGGTAGATATAATCATCTCAAGATATTTGTTTTGGTCTTAGCTTCTGAGGGAAGACAAGGGTTGCGTGCTTGAAATGAGAAGGTGAGACAACTAGGTCTACGGAAATAAGATGCTAGGGTGACTGCTGATTTAACCTTTATATTTATATATTAAAAAAATCTCGATTAAATTTTTAGCACATTTACTTATCGTACGCTCACACAACAACTCCAAATGCTACGAAAATTGAAATCCGATAATAATACACTATTACGGATCAAAGGAACTGGTTTCGTCGAATTCTGAGGCTGTGTCTCGGAAGGCTATTTTTAAATACAATTTAGCCGATAAAATTTCAAAAATGAACAAATCACTGTTAAATTCAATTTTAAAACTTTTATTATTCTCAGCACTATCAATATAAATTTTATAAGCCTTCAAATTATTTTTAACAGGCTTAAAACTCCAGATTCAACATTTTACCCAACTTCAAATTATTTAATTCAATGATTTGATTATCAATAAATAGTGATATTTGAATTCAAGTTAAAAATTAACTTTTAAATATTTAAAATCAATTAAATATTCCAATTTTAAATGCTCGAAAATTCTGCGTCGTCACAGTATCTTACCCTGGGCATTGCCTTTCGTGCCTTGTCATATGCCTTATCGAGCCCACTATGAGTTTGGTTTGTGTCGTACCTATGGAGTGCTTCCTGATAGCCCACCAGTTTGGTGGAGTTTACAGTACTGTATAGACTATGACATTTATAAAAATATGTTTAGGGGGGTCTGGGTAACGCCTTAATGCTATTTTAATACTTCACTGTAAACATACTATAATAGCATACTATAGTACGTATGTAAATAGTCTAATGTATCCTCAGGAGATTGTAGTCCCGAACATCTCTTAAGTTATTGCATGTACATTAGACACTAGATAGGAGATAGAAAATCACGTAAACATCTTTGAACCCGTCACACTCATATTTATTTGTTGTTGATTTAACTTACATAAGATGTTTTAGTTCTGACTTGAGTGTTTTTTCTTTTCATTACGACCGGGTCAGTCTAAGATTTCTAGTGTATTAAAGACCATTTATGGATTAAGATTGAAATTGTATACTATTTATTTTATATATATTCCACCGCATCATGTTGTTCCACTGCATTATTTATTTATTCATGCGTCATGCATGACACTTATCTTTATTGTAAAAGTGTAATCAAATGTTATTTGTAAAATAGCTTCATAAAATGTTTATTTGATTATTATATTTTTCATTCCGCTGTGAGATTATGTGTTTTGTTTTTTCTTATGTTCTATTATTTTATTATTTATCCCATTAACAATCCTCCATTTTGGATGGTTTGCATTGACATATGTGGTTTATGTGCATCGAAAGGTTTTCAATGAGGCCGAAAAACAACCTTGCCTTCTTTTTCTATCTTTTAGAATGCTTTTCTACTGTTTATCTTTTGTGACGACATCTAGTGCTTGTGATTCCTTTGAACTTAATGCCTTCGAAACACCCTTTCTTTGAACTTTAATGAAATCTGTATCTTCTATTGTAGTAGAGCCTAGCACTTTTATTAGCCTTCTTTTATACCTTTGTCCTTGAGTGGATTTTATGGTTTACATTTTTCTCCCCTTGGATGAAAGAAGCTTTTGTTCTTTAGGACAAAGATTTAGTGCTCTCTTCATTCTCAATAACCTTGTTTCCCTGCAAAACTCAAAGCAAGTAACATTTTCTATTGTTAGTTCATTTCTTATCTAAATACATGCTTCTTGATTTGGGAATTAAAGTCAATATAGTAGTGCCTATAAAAATTTGAATTGGATTTAATAACCTTATTTCCTTGCAAATGGATCCTGATGTCTGCTTATGGATGTTATTGATAGTTAAATAACCGACTATCGATTTTTGCATGCTTATGGATTTACATATTTAAAATAAGAAACGAATTATAACATACAGATATCCTCGGTCTCTGATACATATCAATAACATCCATAAGCATACATAAATTTTGGCTAAATTCAAAGAAAGATTAGGGATGTTAATGGAGTAAATAACATGCATAAGCAAACATTGGAATTTTGCCAAAAATAATAGAAGATAAAGCTAAAATTGATAGTCGGTTATTTAACTATCAATAACACCCATAAGAAATGAATTATCATATACAGATGTCCTCGGTCTCTTAATAACATATGAATAACATCCATAAGCAGACATCAGAATTTGGCCAAAATTGATATCTGGTTATTTAACTATCAATAACATCCATAAGTAGTCATCAGGATTGATTTGGGACTTGTATTTACTTATTTAAAATAAGCCTCTTCTGTTTCTGTTATTTTTTCTTATTAACTTTCGGAACTCCAACCCTTTCAGCATCTCCTCCTACCATTCCAGCTGCAACTCCATCTTACATCATATTCCCAAAAAACTAATACATAGCTTCTATGTCTACTTGTAGGAATCGAGCATCTACATTCTCTGCTTTTTCCTGACCATGGGTCCTCCTTGTACTAGGTCTGTCATTTCCTTTGGTGCCTTCCCCTTATGGGTTAACTCTTCCTTTTCTACCTTCCATGTCTGTATTCAAACCTTATGAGATACAGAAAATAACCTAAAAGGATAGGAGACTAGAGATAAATCGTATACTTACATATGGAAAATACTAGTACGCTACTATAGGTTTATCCAATACCCCAATCTTACTCTAATTCCTTAGGATTATGTTTTAAAAACCATTTATAGTTTAAAGTTTTTCATAAACCATGCTCTGATACTGAGTCGTAACATCCCATATTTGGAGGCTAAAAGCTAAGTGCTATATATGCTATAGTCATCCATAGTATTAACTTCTGGTGGTAAAATATGATAATGATAATGGTATCTATAATATCTAAAGCGCTTGAATATGAACAAAATTGCAGATTTCCAAATACAATATTTTGCTGATTACATTTCAAAACAAATTCATATCCAAGTTACATAATCCCATATTGTTTCCCAAGTTACGATTAATTAAAATCGTCACAAAATATGCCAAGTGTGAAATACGACGATGCTCCCTTGGTTGATCAAAGTAATGTAGTCATATCTGACCTAATACATAGCGGAAATATATAATTAACTTTACTCTAACCAATTTTTCCATATTATATATATATTCCTTACTCAAAATAATGTTGATGGGATTTAATAAGGATTAACTATCCTTCCAACGCAAGTTAAAAACCTTTCTAACTTGAAAATACTTAGGCTACATTTCATATTTAATACATTCGAAACCTTTAATTAAAACTTCTAAACAACCATTTCGAAACTATTGAAGGCAACCCCTTCGAAACCGTTGAAAGTCCCTTTCAATACCTTAAAAATTTTCCTTTCAAAAACATTGGAAAAACCTTTCCTTTCTTTTCCCTGAAAGCTTCAAAATATCAAACATCCCCCTTTAAAAACGTTTAAGTATTTCCTTTCAAAAACATAGGAAAAACCCTTCCATTCAACCCTTTCGAAACTATGGGTAACCAACCCTTTCGAAATCATTCATTAAACCCTTCGAAACCATCATAACTCGTCCTTCAAAAAGCACTTTGGGTTTAATTTAAAACATATGGAAACCTTTTGAAACCATTAGAAAATTTACCCCTTCAAAACCTTTGAAAATGTCTCGGTCGAAAACATTTGGATTCTACCTTCAAGTAGAGCAAAAGGATCAGAAACCAATTAAAGTCGAAAGCATCTATTTCGAAACCTTTTGAAACTATCACTTTTGAAACCATTTAGGTTTCACTTCAATTATAGACAAAGGTTCTTTCAAACATTTAAGTCAAAAGCATCTGCTTCGAAACCATTTCCAAAGCAATGAAGTGTTGGTGTCAAAACTGTCCTTTCGAAAGCATTGGAGAGGTGGCCATATTTTAAAAAAACAACCCTTTTGAAACCATTTGCGTCAAAAGATAAAAATTCGCATCAAAAAGATTTTAATTTAGTCGATAGCAAATATGTTAATGTAGAGGTGCAATCCAATTGAAAACATTTCCTTTTAATCATTTGTCCTGATCAAAAGATACTTAGTAGAAAGCCATTTAGTTAAAAGCAAGCAGGTGCATTTATTTAATTTAAAACAATTCACAAGCAGTTGGGAGCGCTCTTAGCCCCTTAGGCCGGTTCATTGCTTTCGACGACTGCGTTTGGGCCAATTTCGATCACCGGTACTTATATGTCAAAATGCAATCTTACACGGGTGTGAGCTCACCCAATTCCTTTGTAGCACGCTTAAACAGTGAAGACCACCTCCTTACAGTAGAAAAATGGGAACATGCCCATCCCACCCGCAGGCCGGAAACTATGTTCCTAGGTGTTGACACGACAAAGACTTCAGGTGCTTGGATGAGCCACCCCTCTCGGAAGATTCAGATTTCGCGAGATTTGATGCCATGCTTTTTGATCCAGATATTTCTCCTCCGTGTCCTGTTGAATCCCATGTTCATAGCCCTATTTGGGGGGAGGCTAGCCCTCATTGTTGGGAAGCCTGGCCTATAGACCAGCGCATTGACTCCCCTATTGACATTGACCTTCCCGCCCCCACCAAATGTTCAATATTCCCTTGCTATTGTCCATGCATCCTCTCCTCCGTGCCAGCAACAGCGCCCTCGGCCTTCCCTGTTCACTCCAGCTTCTGTATGACGGAGTTCCAGAATCAATAGAGCTGCCTCTCTCCCCAGTAGTTTCTATAAAACTGTTATTTTTTCTTCAGCCAATAAAAGACTAAATAAAAAAATGGCACGTTGCATGGGTGTTAATTTAGGTGATAGTCACTACGCCGCCATGCAGGCCCTAGAATCGGAGAGATTGTCTCTTTCCCAATGAAAATTATCTCCTAGAATGTACGGGGTTTGGGGGACCCATCAAAGAGACATGCAGTCAGTCTTACTTTATCCCCTTATAAAGCGGACGTTCTTTTCCTGCAAGAAACTAAATTGTCTGACCCAACGCAATCCTTAATTGGCCACGTGGGGGGGTCTACCCTTTCGGGTAGGGCCCACATCAATGCTGATGGGTCTAGAGGTGGTATTATCACCGCATGGAATGAAGCTGTCTGGTCCCATTGTCATACTTCTGCTCACCCTTCTGCATTACATGTTACTCTCCGCCATATTCAATCGGGCACAATCTACTTCTTTACAAATATTTATGGGCCTCACAATATTTTGGAGAGGAATGGGCTTTGGGCCGACTGTCTCTCCTTCGCATCCTATCTTAATGGTCCCTGGATTGTTGGAGGGGACTTCAACACCACCCGATCCCCTGACGAACACAACTCTGGACTGAATTCCCTTGACTCCGACTCGTTTAACTCCTTCATCGACGATTGTTCCCTCATAGACCCGCCTATCAATAACCGCCAATTCACCTGGTCGAATCGTAGAGCCGGCCCTACCCTAGCTAAGATGGATAGATTCCTCTTTAACCCAGCCTAGGATGACCTCCACCCCCTTTCCTCGGTCTTCGGGCTTGCCTCTGTCATTTTGGACCATTGTCCCATTATTTTAGACATCGGTTCCCTCCCCAATTTTAAACGCCCCTTTAGGTTCGAACGTCTTTGGCTTTTGGAACCCACTTTTGATAATTTCATCAAACAGGTCTGGGCCCAGCCCACGCAGATTCAATTGCCTTCGGCCAGAATTGTTTTCAAGCTTCGGTCCCTTAGGAAAATCATTAGACCTTGGGCCAAATCTGTGTGGAGAACCCTCCGTGCTTGTATCTCAGCAACACAAGACAAATTTTAGCCCTTAATATCCTGGAGGAGTCTCGACCGCTGATTGACGCCGAGCGGTCTCGTCTGACTACTCCGGAATCAAATTTAGATAGATTCGTTAGGAAGGAGGAGATTGGATGGAAACAGTGCTTTAAAGGCTTGTGGTTGAAAGAGGGGGACAGGAATACCTCTTTCTTTCACCCCTTGCTAGTGGCCGCCACAGATCCACCTTAATTCCTGAGATTATCCACAATAACGTCACCTATACTGATCTCCCAGACCACCTTCGATTGTTCACTAATCACTTCAGAAGCATTCTTGGCAAGCCTTCCCCTCCTCTCCCTGCCATCGATTGGTCCTTCTTTTCGCAACCCCCTCCCCCATCTCCATCGATCATCCATTCTCTGAAGAAGAGATTTGGGCCGCCTTAAAAGGAATGTCAGACGACAAAGCACCTGGCCCAGATGGTTTTGGGCCACTATTTTTCAAGCACTTATGGGACACAGTCAAAACTGATATTCTTGATTTATGCGCTGAATTCCAATCTGATCCCGCTTCCATCTCCAGACTAAACTATGCCAGCATCATTCTCCTCCCCAAAACTCCTGGTGCCAACTCCCTCTCCTCCTTCCGTCCCATCAGCCTTCTCAACACTACCTTTAAAATTATCACAAAATTTCTAGCCAACCGTCTTCAATCTGTAATTGCCCCGCTGGTCGGAATCGAGCAGTCAGCATTTATTCTTCGCAGAAATATCATGGACTGTGTTGCATCCGCTCGGGAAATCATTTCTTACTGCCATCAGTCGTCGACCCCCGGAGTTTTGCTGAAGCTCGACTTCTCTAAAGCTTTTGATTCGGTTAATTGGAACTTCATTATTGACCTCATGAGAAATAGAGGCTTTACCTCCAAATGGTGCAAACGGATTTCACACATTCTCCATTCCAGCCTATCTTCCATATCGATCAATGGTGCTTCTGGGGGTCACACCAAGTCAGCACGGGGTCTTAGATAGGGTGATCCCCTCTCCCCTCTTATTTTCTTCCTGGTTGCAGATGTGTTCAATAGAATGATCAAATTAGCCTCAGCCAACTTCTTTTTCTCTGGCATTAAACTCCCGAATTCCTCCTCTTCGGTTTCCAACCTTCAGTTTGCAGACGACACATTGCTATTCGCATCCCCTCAGATTGAGCATTTTCACTGCTTAAAAGTGGCCCTTTACTCCTTCGAGCTTATTTCCGGCCTCTCCATTAACTTTAACAAAAGCTCGGTCATCATGTTGGGTAACTCCGACCATCTAGGACCCATTGTTTCATCATTACTTAACTGTAGACTCTCTGATTTTCCTCTTCCTACCTTGGTATTCCTCTCCATCCATCCAAGCTTCATAGATCTGATTGGACCCCCTTAATATCCAGGATTGAATCAAGGCTCCTTAGCTAGAAAGCTCAATCCCTCTCGGCGGCTGGTCGTCTCATCTTAGTCAAATCCGTTCTATCAGCAATCCCGTCGTATTGGATGTCTTTTCATAAACTCCCATCATGGGTCATCAACCGTATTGATAAAATTAGAAGTTCTTTTCTTTGAAATGGTAGCGGTGCCAAAAGATTAGTCAGCTGGTATACTGCCTGTCTACCGCTAAATCAGGGTGGTCTTGGCATTACCAATCTCAGTTCATTTAATACCGCGCTCCTCTCCAAGTGGATCTGGAAAATTCTCTCCCAAGGGAACTTCATATGGAAAGAGTGGATCCTTTCACTTCATTTCTGTTCTAACAGCCACTTTGTCCTTCACCTCCCTCTGCGTTCCAGACCTTCTCCGTTTTGGGCTGGAGTGCTTAGATCCCTTCCCCGTGTCAAATCCCTTTTTCATATTGCTCTTGAAGATGGTAAAAATTGTATTTTTTGGTTAGATATTTGGCACAACCAGTTTCCCCTTTCTAAATCTCTGCCATACCTCTTCTCCCTCTCTCATTCCCCCTTGACTTCGGTCAGAGACTTTGTCTGCCTTGGTCCAGAATTCCTCTGTCCCCCAGCCCTCCTCGAATCTGATGTTTTCTCCAACCTTATCTCTGCTTCCAACCTGCTTCTCTCTCTTCACCTCACCTCCAGACCGGATCGTGTTATCTGGGCTCTGGCGCCAGATAAAGGCTTCATCGTTGCTTCATTCTACTCCTATCTCCTTAATCCTGGCCGTCTCTTTACCTTCCCCAGACTTTGGAAATGCCCTATTCCGCCCCGCATAGCCTTCTTTCAGTGGTGTCTTGCACACGATAGAATCAACACCAAATCGAGGCTCCTCCCTCTTCGGTATCAGGTCGATCCATCCTGCATTTTTTGCTCCGATCATGTAGAAGATATCACTCACCTATTTCGAGATTGTGACTTCACCTTCTCGATCTGGGCCGTGACCTGTGCTCACTTTCTAGGTCGCATCCCAGACCCGCCCACCATTTTTGACCACTGGCAGTATAACCCCCCGAATCGCCCTCTAGATGTACTTATTACAATATTCTGTTGGTACCTTTGGAAGGAGCGCAACGCCCTGGTGTTTAACAAATCGTGTTCTCGATTTGAAGGAGTTCGTCGTCGTATTATTAATCTATTCACCTCCATTTCAAGTTACAGTCACTCAGCCCCTTTCAGACTCCGCCTTCCACACGGTGATTCCTCCCCTACAGAATCTGTGGGCAGCAGCTCGACATTCCCGCCTCATCCCTAGCTCAGTTTGTCATCCACAGCTGTCGGCTCCTAGTGTAGCTTCTTCTCTTTTGACTAGCTGCTTTATCTTTGTGTATAGTTGTTTATGCTACTTGTTGCTGGTTATGTTCCTTTACTTCTCTGTTATATGGTTTTCGTGTTCTTCAAACTTGAATGTATCGCCACCGGTCAGGCGTGTTGACCGGCCTATATATACATATATTTATTTAGTAACCGGCTGTGTAGTGCCACGCTACACACCCGTCTTTCTCCAAAAAAACAAAGCAAAGCCCTAACCCGTTTGGAACCCCTGGTTTCGGCTCCCTACCTTCAGCCTTTATCTAGTCCGCTACGTACGCGTAAACTGATACCATAAGCATTGGTTTCGATTGTATCAGAAGTGAAGATGAAGAGGCGGAACCTGGTGCCGACGGTGTCGAAACGGTGAAAAACAAGTTGCAAATAGTTTTTTCCACCTAACATGCCTTACATGTCTAATTTTGATTGGTTTCCTCTTTCTTTACAATAAAAAGAACTGCACTTTCTCAAAATTGGTGCCGACTTTTTAGATTTAACAATTTAAATTATTTTACAAAAAGCCTCTTCTCCTCTTTAAATTACATAAAACATTTAAGTCTCATACCTTAAGTAATTTTATATAACTACTAAAACACTTGGGAAAACTCTACAAAAATTCTAGAAAATCTCTTTTAATATGTTTTTCAACATGTATAAATTTCAAACCCCAATCTTTTATTATTTAACTGAAAATAATTATTAATCTAAATTAACATTTTCTTTACTAGAAAAGTCATATAAATTCCTTATAATTTTAGAAAATTCTGAAAATTGGAATTCTAAAATATTATGACCTTCATAAAAATTCTCAAGGCATTTCGTTGTCATTTTATAGGGTTTTGACCTTAAAACATATCATAGATCAATACGAACATACGCAAATCATCAAAAAAAAAATAATCATTCCATCATTCAAAATCATGGCAAATCAATGCAAAATATTCGGCAACCATCCAAAAACAAGCAATAGAATCAAAAATGAGATGTAAACATTATTCACCTTAGCTTTAGAGATTAAAGAGATTGAGATGTGAATAGATTTGATTAGAATTAGCTTCTTCCTATCTTTTCTTCCACTTTTCCTTGTTAATGGTAGCTGGCCTCCTATTTTAAAATTTTGATGAAATGAAAATGGACGCGTAAGGTTACACGGCTAAAGGGCTTGGGGTAAAGAATGGACTCTTTCCTATTTTACCGCTCCTCTATTTCAATTTAGACTTCTTATTTTAGTTCATTGTCTAAATGGCGCAGCTACCCTTAATTAAAATCAAATCTCAATCCTCTAATCAACACATTATTTATTTTATTTAGCTAATTAAATATCTTAAATAATGATACCAAAAATCTTGGGTGTTATATCCTTCCCCATGGCACTCAAGTTTGGTGATGATTTAGCCTTCTTCTACGGAATTTGCATCGACTCTCTTCCTCTTGCTTTTAAGGAAAATGTACCTTTTATACATACATTTATTATCTTATTAGATCAAACCTTTGCTTTGAATGTTGGATGTAAAAATCCATCATCAAAAGGCTGAAAAACGGTAGAAGCATCAAAGTAAGTAGAAGATTCCCTTTTGTATTGATCAATTGTAGCAAATTACTTTTCGCTAGAGCTGAATTGCTCGCTGCAGATAGTTCCGCAGCTTCTCTTAGTCAAGAATTTCACCATCAGATATTTTGTTAAGACAAAAGCATATATCTCATCAAGTACAGGTCTACCGAAGAAAGCTTTGCAATAGGATGGCTGGTTGATAATCACGAAAAGAGTTTCAAAAGTTCGACAACATGGTGGCACTTCCATCTGCATTAGCAATTTTACCTGCCATATTGGGCTCGATCCTTTGTTGTTGAACCCAAAAATTGGTTTCATGATAGGCTCTAATTTGTCCTTATAATTGCCCATCTGATAAAAGGCATGCTTAAAAATTACATTGACTACGCTACCGGTATCCACAAGAATTTTAGATACTATAAACAGTCCAATCCGAGCTATGATAATTAGAGGATCATTGTGTGGGTGATGGACTCCTTTTTTCAGCTCTTGAGGAGAAATGATGAGATTTGGCATTGGGTGTTGAGTCGTGGATTTCTTATCGGGGTTTCTTCTGGTATCGAGAACACGCTTTCCCTAGCCTACCTGACGTAACTATTCCCCACCCATTTGCTTGTCCCCACTGGGTATAACCCTTCATGAATTTCAACTATCCTATTCAGCGGCGAAACCAAGCTTATGGGATCTTCTTCCTCCAGGATATTAATAGCATTACTAGAAAGCTTTTGCAGACTATCTCCAGTTTGTGGAGCCTTCTGTTTGTCCTTGATGAGCTGTTTTATATGACCCTTGCGAACCAAATTCTGAATGATTCCCGCCAAGACTATGGATTCGTCAATTTTGTGACCATTTGTTTTGTGGTAAACACAATCATTGCCCTCTTTCCTCTGTTCTGGATAACTCTTGTCCTTAAAGAAAGTTGGGAAGTTGACTGTTTCCTTTGTTGTAGCATAAATGTAAGACAATGGCTTGTTCAAAGTGATTGAATTAGCAAAGGCTCTTCCCATCTCGTTCTTTTATGCCCTCAATCTAATCCAAAACTTCCTCCTTCCTTCTAGGGAATTGGTTTCCTTTTAGTGTCATATAGCTCATCCATTCGAATGAATTTGTCAATCTGAAAATGAAAGTCGTGAAGATCATTGCACCCATTATTAAAGTGTTGTTTCCAAAACGAAGTATTCTCTGTTAATCCAGAATGTACCGTATTGAGCATGTCACAGTCATTCATGTCTTTAGCCTTTAGAGCTTCTATGTTGAACCTTTTAAGGTAATCTCCTAAAGACTCTCCCTGTCTCTGTTAAATGTTAGCTAGAACTATATAATCGATTGTTGGGTCCTTGCATATACAAAAATGAGCAGAGATCTCATAAGAAAATTTCTTCCATGTAGATAGTCCTTTCGCGGTATTGTATATACCATTTATCCATGGTTCCTTAGAGAGTCACTAGAAACAATCTGCATCGAACGGCTCCAGATGCATAATACAGATCCATTTGGCTATCAAAAGCCATCAAGTGGTCGTCTGGACCTGTAGTTCCATGATACTTCGTAATTGCGATTTTCACATAATATGGGATAGTTGTTGCCATCTACGTAGTTAAAGTTCTTGGCAGATTCAATGCGGTGGAGGTGCAAAAAGTCATAGCGAGGATACAACGAGGATATAGTGGGATATTACAGACGACTCTAAAATAGCATATAAAACTTGTATTTAATATTTTTTTCAAGTATATAAATGGTAATTAAATGAAAAATTAACATTCAATTGAATTATAATTAATACATAAATAATTTTTTCCGTCTAGATTTTATTCCTTCGATGTTGAGCTACCGGACTATTCAAGAGATTTGTCTAACACTCTTCCTTGGTGATCAAGTTTAGTTGTAGGATGACCCTTCTTTTTTTAAGATGTTAAATCAATTTTGCTCTTCTCTTTGTTTGTGTAAGCCTTCAAATTCTTTCCCAGAGAGATCACCTCACCTCCATTCGTTGGCTTTACTATCTTAGAAGATTTTTGAGACAATGCTATCTTGAGAAGTTCTTGCATTTCAAGTAATTGCTGCTCTAAGTGCTTTATTTTGGTGGCGTCTTCATCTTGTTGAGCTGAAGATGATGGTTGGCCAGTTACAACCCCCTCTAAGTTTAAAGTTGGGGTTATATTTTCTTCTAAGGTTGTAGCGTGAACAACATCCTCATCCATTCTGCTAAGTCTTTTTTATTTTAGTTTCCAACACCAAGTTAAAAAACCTATAACAAATCTATAGGATATTCATAAGGATGGAGGTTCGAGCCCTTCTTTTAGCACCAAAAATGTTAGCAAGAAAACTTGTTGACATTCTCAATACTATGAGGTTTGCAATAAACATGGTTTATGTTATAAAAGAGGACTGTTTGAAGTAATCACTCCTATAGAAACCCTCCTTTTGGTTTAGTTTGACTTAGACAAACTATTTTTTGTGGATGGTTTCATTGGATTATTAATATTGGCCCATAGGTCCAATCAACCTTCTTGAACTGAAGGTTAAGAAGAAATCACCTCTTTCGAAACCCCCAATGAATTGAAAGTGGTACATCGGATATTTGACCCTTTCAACCATGTCAAAGGTCCATTTGGCCTATAAAAAAGAAGTGATTTCTTTCGACATCATGGTATATGCCCTTCTTGAATAACTCCCTACTAAAGGATTGTATGCGAGTATACCTTTCGAAGGAATAACATTGCTTGTCATTTACAAATCTAAACTCATTTGAAACACCACTTTCGGCCAATGTAAAAGGGACCATGTTCTTTCGAAGTGTATTTAGTATATGCAATGCGTAAGTTCTATTGTATGCAGTGGAAACCCATCATAGATAATCATAAGTTCGATGAAATTTTTAAAAACGAAACATCATCATTATCCTTATCTATCACTATGTTTTGAGAAGAATGATGATAATGTGACTCATATGCATATTATCTAGGTTGATCTCATTGTATTGCATAAGACAAAAGAAATTTAGAAGGTAAACTAGCATCATGTGTAATTGACCGTTAGTCTAGCTAATGATTGAAATGATCTATCTCATAATCGAAATCTTTATTGAATCCATGCACTTTTTCTTTTTATTATTAATCCAAAATGGGTTACAAGTAAGGGAGAATTTTCCCAAATCAATTTAGGGTCACAAATAGTTGGTTGTAATAAGAAGTAGAAGATTGAGTTTAGGATTCCCTAAACCCAGTCCCCAAAATCATACCCCTATGGTCATATTTATAGATGCAGGTCGACCCTCTTCTGCTTTCATCCTTTTGACGAGGTCAAAAGATCTTCATTCAGCCTTCCACACTCATCCTTTTAAAGAGGTTTAAAGGACTTTCTATATTCTTTCGACAGAGTTGAAAGGTCTTCCTTCATCTTGCATGTGTATCCTTTCGACACAGTCGAAAGGCGCTCTTTCAACTTTCGGCGTGCTTGCTTTCAATGCTGTTAAAAGGATATCCTTTCAAGCTATATCATCTATTCGTGAGCTTTCTATTTTCTTTCTAAAACTTTTAGCCCAATCAAAAGGGTCTCCTTGTCCACCTTTTGTTGCCGTCAAGGTCTGATTGTTTATGCCCGCTATTTTCTTCAGGACTGCTTTCAACTTCATTGAAAGGGTGGTAGATGCGCTACTTGTTTTGTGTTTCCATACTATTACGAGCGAGAAGCGAGTTGAGCATTTGCATTTCTTTGAAAGGTATGAGAGTGACATCTGGGTTAAAAGGATTTTTGGCTTTCCTGTAGGACTTTCATCATGCTTTCAAGAGACTCCAACCATTTCGAATGGCTTATCCTTGCTTTTGAAAGGTGTAACGGAATAAATTATTCATGAGGTAAATCGACAACGATGATATCTTCCATTTTAAAGGTATCGGTCAATTACGCAATCCTTTTTTTCAAAACCCTTGAAAGGGGTTACGAATTCATTCCTGCTTCTCTTAAATATGCAAATTCGTCTGCATCGAAAGGTTTTCAATGAGGCGGAATAGCAGCCTTGCCTTCTTTTTCTATCTTCTTGAAAGATTTTGTACTGTTTATCATTTTGTGATGACACCTGATGCTTGCAATTCCTTCGAAAGCCATCTCAACACCTTCAAAACACCCTACCGTTGAACTTTGATGAAATCCATATCTTCTATTTTAGTTGAGCCTAGCACTTTTATTAGCCTTCTTTCACACCTTTGTCCTAGAGTGGATTTTATGGTTCACAGGTTACATTTTTGTGCAGATTTGGTAGTCGGTTATTTAACTATAAAAATATAAAACAATTCATCCATAGATTTGACTTCCTAAGGGAAATAACACTTGCTAAGCATAAAGCAACTTTGGACCTCTTAAATTAATCTTATAATTATTTTAAAACTACTTTGAAACATGTATATACTTATCTGAATTGTATAAGCATATCTATAAATCTTAAGAATCATTTAAAATAGAGATAATAAAAGCCTAAAACACTATTCTTTTGGGGTCAAGTAGGAAAATAATATTCCCTACCACCATAAATTAAGAAGGTCAATTCGAGGAAATCAAATCTCTATTTTAAGTACCACTTTTATAAAAATTCCTTTTTATAAATATGAGTTGAAAATTCATTTGTAAAATTTCCATCCCAAAAATATTATTTACAAATTCTGTTGTAAATATTTAAAACATATATTTCAGTCTCATTTTTCAAATTCCCAGATCTAGTTAAATAACTCCTTAAACTCATCCTTTGTTTATTTATAAAATCTTTAATAAAACTTCTTTTGTTATAAAATACCATTTACAAACTTATTCTATAATTTTTCCGACTTATTTCCAACTCTTTTTAAAACTCCAAAATTCATTCAAAATGATCCTTTTATATATTTACTAAATAAAATTACAAAACTTCTTTTTAAACAATGTTCCAAATATAACATCAAACTCCAAATAAAAAATAAAAAATAAGAGTAATTATAAAACTCATATAGTTTTCATAACATGGTCATTTCATAAATTTTCAATAAATTTATAAATGGAATTTATTTCCTACTTTTTATAAAAAAAATATTAATTCCATTTTATAAGTTAATATTTATAAATAATTCTTTCTATTTTATAAAGCCCTTTTTTAGAAATTTGTTCTCCATTTACAAAATTACGTTTATAAATCTAAACATTTTATACAAACAATTTACGAATATTATTTCAAATATTTCAATTTTCGTTAAAACCCGTAAATCACTTCTTAAAATGAAGATAATCCTTTTTAATTTTTCCTTCAAAAATAAATATATATTCTTGAAATAATTTCTATAAAACAATGCTTTCAAAAATAATTATTTAAAAATAATTACTTAAATATACATGTATAGATTAAAAATAATAAATAAAGAATTTTTCAAAATAGAAAAAAATAAAACTCATTTAAATTAAAATATCATAGAAATTCAAAAATAGTAAAATTTAAAAATCATTTTTAAACGAAAATCATTATCAAACCAAAACAACAATCTATAGTGTTTCAAAATACTATATCGAGGCCCATAGTTACTATAACACTTAACAAATGCTACAACTACCATATTCTACTAAAAATGATAAATTTTCACATATATCAATGTAACATCAGAAATGGCTAAAAGGTCAATTTTATAGATCAACAACTATTCAACACGATATTACTAAAAGTAAAAGAGCAGGAATATAGCTAGGAATTATGAATCACTATGATGAGGAATCAAGATTTCTAAACAAATTTTATTATGTTTTAATTTTAGGCTCTTACCGCTTTAAAACAAAAGTTTTAACTAAATAGAAAAAATATTTATCCAAACACAAACATTAAAATTTTAATCTACTTTAACAAACTGATTTATCCAATGAGGTGAGTTATACTCACCGAAATTCCAGTTTGCACCGAAGTATTCTGATTTGAACTAAAATCGAACGTATGATTTTCGCCCAAATTTCAACTTGCTTCAAAATCACCTAAACCATTTCAATCGGAAAGCTTTCTTAAAATCATTCAATAAAATTTCAAACGCCGGGATTTAAATTCTCAATTTAAGTCTCTTTTTTAAATTTAAAAGTTTATCCTTATAAATTAAACTTACATAAAGTTACTTCTCATAAAACATCTCACTAATGTTTACCTTGCTAAGTTTATAACCAACATCTTAATTAAATTAAGTTTTAACTTCTATCCTAACTAATTCATCGAACATATTGTAGTAAAAATGTGAAACTGAATTCACAAGGTGTTTGTATTCAATTTAACTAAAAATAAATGCTTCTAAGCTACCTAAGCGCAAACAATGAACAATAAATGATAGTAATTGAATATTATCATTTCCTATCAAACAAGCGCACCCTATGTAACTATAACATTTTCTGAAAACAAAATTTTCATATACAAATATTTGGGTAAAATTATTTGACTTACCCAATTTTAAAACAATATTGTGTCAGTTTAACTTGTTCAAGTGTTTATAAATTCCTATCGATAAAGTTGTTCCTTCTGTATCAACCAGAATTCATAACTACTCAGCTAATAAATCAACATTATAAAATATGTTTTAAATACTAACAAATACGCGCTTATATATACACACATAGACTCATCCTAGGGTCTTGCTTTTCCTATCTCAAATGAGTTAATCCCTACCAAAGCCTAGGTGTTCATGCAACTTAAGTTCTGATACTAACTTCTACGACCCACCTTTCGATCCTCAGAAGTCGACATAAATATATTCACGGTATTCACATGTCGAACAACCAAGTGGCGAAAAGCTAAATTGTTAGGAAAAAGAAAGAAGAGAGAAGAGAGAAGACAAGAAGAAACTAAACAATACAGAATCTCACAACGTACCGAATAATCTATAATACACTAATGATCTTTAAAAAGAAAAACTGTAATATACATACATCCATTAGAGTACACTAAACAATTTATCAGCTTGGACAGTTATAACCACCTATCCTCACAAATGCTGATAAGTATTTACAATACAGGTAGTGGAAAATAAACTGTACCTGAATACACCTTGAAGTCCTCCAGCTCATCTCCTGAAGCTCTAAAGCATCATATCTAAATTTGTAAATGTGCTTGGTTTGTCCCAAGAATTATAAGAAAACAATGCCAGGATTAGTCTGGTAAACCAGCGCAAGAAAATACACCTAAATGGAATTGAAAGTTATAAAAACCTTTCAAAACAAAGGTATCTCGTAAGGCCACACCACATATAAACAGGTTTTACCTTACCATAACCAAATCATTTCATAGGAAATCCTCTTATATTATAATAGTTTCTAGAATACAAATACTTAATAAACATAGCCGAAGTTTGTACTTTAATTAAATTCTAGCATAATAGAATTACAACTGAAATCGTGAAGGCATATACTTGAGATTGGATTCCATCAACGATAAGCCTACTAGGGTACCACTTATCATCACTCTTTGCAACCTTTACCAACTCTCATGCACAATCAATCCATAAAATGAATGCATATTTAGAAAGGTTAAGATAAATTCTAATTGGGAGTGACCCACTTAGTCCTGCTACATATCCCCTATTTTAGTCATTCTTGGTTAATGAGGATAGAAGCTACATTTTACCTTTCGAATAGCAAACCACTTGGAATACTAACACTGTCGTCCAAGTAGCAATGCAATGCTAGCATTCATCCATACAAGTTGTTCAGGACATGAATAAACCGAAGGCACTACTTCTACTACATTTATTTGGCGTCAACCATAAAATAAGTAGCAAATTACCCTTGCACTTTAAAAGTTCTGTCTTCGATTCCATACTCTTCAAGATGTCTTCAATATGCCTCTTGAGTTGGGTCAAAGTGGTTTTTGGATAATTTATTTGATCTCGGTGTCTTGAAACAACATTTGATAGTTTTCGGTAAACTCAACCACGATTCTTTTGAAAATAAACAGAAATAGATACAAGCGAAGATCACCCCCTAACTGTTTAAGTGGATAGATCTCCCTATCATTTTTCCTAGGAGATTGGATGAGATTTATATGCACAGTACAACATCATCAAAGATGACTATGCCATATAACTAACGCATTTCCCTTAGATATTTCCAAAGTTACGTTTTGGTCCAGATTTGATAGTTGGTTATTCCACTATCAAAAATCAAACAATTCATCCATCGATTAAATTTCCTAAGGAAATAACACTAGTTAAGCACAAAGCGACTTTGGGCCTCTTAAATTAATCCTTTCATTAATTTAAAATTAGCTCAGCGGGTTGAAGACTACCTTGCAACCATGGAACAAAGTTCCTGCAGGTTGCGGGTTTGAGTCCCGCAGCCGAGATATGTTTCCCTTAAGGCTTGGAGCAGTTATCCTCAATAAAACCAACAACCTGGTAGAGGATTGATGCTCTAGACTAGGCTAGCTAAAAGGGGGATCAATGTGGTGAACAGCTGTATTCCCTAGCTCTACTCTTCGGAGTAGGGTTTTTTTTTTAAAAATTACTTTAAAACATACATATACTTATCTCAACAATATAAGTATATCTATAAATCTTAAGAAAGATTTTAATTTCGAATCGCACTTAAATTTGTGTTAAAGTGAATCATTTATAACAGAGAAAATAATAACCCCAAACTCTATTCCTTCGGTGTTAGGTAGGAAAGAATATTCCTTACCATCATAAATTAAGAAGGTCGATTCGGGCAAATAAAATGTCTATTTTAAATAACTCTTTTATAAAAATTCCTTTTTATAAATATCAACTGAAAATCCATTTACGAAATTTCCTTCCCTAAATTATTAATTATAAATTCTTTTATAAATATTTAAAACATAAATTTCAGTCACTTTTTACAAATTCCCAAATGTAATTAAATAACTCCTTAGACTCATCCTTTATTTATTTATAAAATCTTTTATAAAACATCTTTTGTTATAAAATACCATTTATAAGCCTATTCTATAAATTTTTCGACTAATTTGCAACTTTTTTGAAAACTATAAAATTCATTCAAAAAGATCCTTTTATAAATTAACTAAATAAAATTACAAAGCTTCTATTTAAGTAAAGGTCCAAATATAACATCAAACAACAGATATAAGACAATTTTCAAAAATAACAGTATAAAATTTGTCATTTTATAAATCTTCAATAAATTTCTAAAAGGAAATAATTTCCTCCTTTCCATAAAAATGATAATAATTCCACTTTTAAGCTATTATTTATAAAACAATTCTTTTTATTTTATTAAACCCTTTTTTAGAAATCTGGACTCCACTTATAAATTAACATTTATAAAACTACAACATTTTATATAAACAATTTACAAACATTATTTCAAATATTTCAATTTGCTTTAAAATCCGCAAATTCTCATTTTAAAATAAAAACAATCCTTTTAATTTTTCGTTTAAAATTAAATATGTATTCTTAAAATAATTTCTATAAAATAGTACTTTCAAAAATAATTGTTTAAAAACATTTACTTAAATGTCTAGATTAGAAAGAATAAATAAATAATTTTTTGAAACAGAAAATAAAAGGTTTAAAACTCATCTAAATTAAAATATCATAGAAATTCTAAAACCATCAAATTTAAAAATCTTTTTTAAACGGAAATCAATATCAAAATAAATCAATAAATTATAGCGTTTTAAATACTATATCGAGGTCCATGGATACTATAGCACTCAAAAAGGTTAGAACTGCCATATTCTGCTAAACGGGACAATTTTTACATATATCGGTGCCACATCCAAACTAGCCAGACAGTCAATTTTACAGCATTCAACAACTATTTACTAAGACGTAACTGAAAATAAGACACAAAGAATATAACTGGGAACTGTAAATTACAATAATGAGGAATCCAGATATCTCAACAAATTTTACTATATTTCAATTTTAAATGGCTATTACTCTAAAACAAATGTTCTGACTAAATGATATAAAATTTCAACCAAACGCAAACAATAAAATTTAAATCTATTTTAACAAATTGATTTATTCAAAAAGGTGACTTATACTTACCGAAATTCCAGTTGGAGTCGAAGCATTCCGATCTAAACAAAAATCGAATGACGTCCAATGTTCGCCCTAATTTCAATTTGCTCCAAATTCACCCAAACCTATTCCATCATGAAGTTTTCGTCATTACGAGCGCACAAAATAAATTTCATCTCAATTGGACCTCCTATGAGTAAGTTATTAAATATATAAGATTTTTATTTCATTAAATTAATTAATTACATTATTAAATTAGTAATCACCATAATTAGAATTCAAACATTCTTCCACAAAACAAATCTCTCCCACCCAAGTACAGTAAGAAACCTACCATCACTAAAGTTCCCTTTTCCCTTATTTCGAGCCAGAATAGATGAAACCCAAAAAATGCCAGCACCAACAAACTCCACTCCTTGATCTCCACCTCCTTGTCACAATCCCATCAACGTCACAAGCCTCCTCAAATTTGCATAGCAAAGGCTTTATGCATGGACCCACCAGAGTCGCGACCCTTTATGTTCGTGTAAAGACCCGTAATTTTATCACTTTAAATTTGAATAATTAATTAATTTTAATTTCGAATATAGGTTTGTTAAACATAAATAATCATGTTTTATGTGATAAATAATAATGGTGATCATGTTGTGGAAAAATGTTTACAAAAATATATTATTTGGAAAAATATCGGTAAAATAACCGAAAATCGTTTTACCGAAAAACATCCTTTTAACCATCAAAAGGCGGGCGTGATTTTTTTACATATACTTATTTATCCATTTGAACAAGAATATGAAATAAAATTATTTATTTTATTTTTGGAAATAAAATATATTTATGACATCATCAATGATATCATCACTTCTGAATAATTGATTTTTGAATTTAAATTGAGTTTAAATGATATAATAATTGTTTTAAAATCAAATGAGGCCCATTTACTTATTAAATATTAATAGAAATGTTATTTTAAAACTTTGATTATAAATATATATATTTTAACCGAAAAATAAAAATATAAATGGAAATCAGATTTCGAATTATCAACGGTTTGAAGAATAGAAATCGTTCTAAGTTATTGCAGCCTTGTTATTGTGGCTTATGCACATGTATACATGTCATACATGTACATACACACATAAATACACATACACACTTATATACAAATATACATTTTACCATTAACATTTATATTTCCATAAGTAAAATAAAAAATATCATGATATTTTCATACCTAGTCAAAAGCAACCATTTCTTTGGGTGGACAAAAGAATATGGGGTGGGTGTCATCATGGAAGGGCATGGGGTTGGCGTAAGCATAAGGTGGAGGAAGAAGGAGATATTTTCAATTTCAAGCTTATAGTACATGCACACACCCACTCATTCATTCACACATTCTACTTATTCTTCTTCATTTTGAACTATTTTAATGGCTTCTTTCTTATAAAAAATAATAAAGTAAAATATAGCCAAAGAGTAGTAAAATAATATACAAATATATATATACACATACAAAAAGAAAAACACCTCAAAAGCAAGTCAAAACTCCACTATATCTGAGACAACCCGACTTCCTTACACTAGAAAATAGCATCATCAATGAAGAAAGAAAGGGATAGAAGAAGAAAAGAAAGAGAAAGAAGAAAGACAACAACATCAGAGAACTCACAGCGGAACGAATAAAATATAAAAAATCACATAAATATTACATAGTATCATATTACATCAGAGTACACAACTTATACGACACAGATTAGACAGTTATAAACATCTGTCTAACTATATAACTCAAGCACAACAGATATAGATACCAAACAAACACAACGGAACCATAATATATCTACACGTGGAAGCCTCCTGCTCCATAACTCCTCCAGAATTCGTCAAGCAAACCTGAACCACTTGACTACTCATACAAAATATGAGTACCCAAGAGTTTAATAAAACAGAAAATAAACACTCGGGTCAGACAGGAGTCTGGTGTGAATAAACGGTTTAAAATTGTTTAACTTTAGAAAACTTTTGAAAAGAAAAGATATCACGTAAGGCTTCCCACACATAAACATGGAAAAGTTTTTACCTTACGCTAACCAAAACATTTGATAGGAAATCCAGTGATATTATAATAATATCTAGGGTTTTCAAGTAAATAAGAAATAGCCGAAATTGTTACATTTATTAAATTCCAGCTACTAGCCACAAAAGTGGGTAATACAATCAAAACAGTAGAGTCTCGTAGGAAGAATGGGTTTCCATCAATGGCAGGGCTACTGGAGTACCGCCCCTCACAGTACATGGCCTAGATCAACGTACCAAGGAGTACGCCTGCTCCCCTGCAACACAAGGCCGGAACCATCCCTTACTGGACAGTCCCGAACAAGGCCACCCCATGGTTGGCGCGACCAGCCACACACTAAGCCGAAATAGAAAGGGACCTCTAGACAGGGGTAAATCTCACTCTCAACTGGGGCCTACCCACGATGCCTTGCTGCACCTCCCCTATTTTAGCCATTCCCGGTTGATGAGGCTTGAGGCTACGATTACCTTTATAGAACACGTCTATCTTAGAATGTCCATCGTCCACCTGACGATGTTCTGAAAGCATTCAATCCATACAAGTTCGTTCCAGGTTCGAATGAAACCGAAGGCACTATCTCTTGCACTAATTTGGAATCACCCTCAGAGTCAATGACCATAGCCCTTGCACTCTAAATCACCATCTCGAACCTATAAGTACTATTCCGTCGAACTCATTACGGAATCGCCCACAGAGTTATATTGACGTATAGTTCTTACACCTCGAGTCTTCACAAAGCTCCACTTGGATACATGACCTAACGTTTAATTGGAATCGATGTGGATTTCAGATTCCAAATATGGAAACCCGATCCCGGTCTCACCGAAACCAATCGCCATTTTAATGTCCAAGTTGTTCTTAAGGGTTTTAAACAGTTAACCTTAAATTCAGGATGATATATAAACAGATAGATGAATCACATTGTCACAACAAATAATTCATACCAACATTCATCTCATAACACCATATCACATAACAGAGATATATAAATCACCCAGTGTCAACCAATCACCTAATATCGATCATCCAATATCAATTGATCATCCAATATCAATCACCAAATATCAATTAATCAACCAATAGCAATCAATCAACCAAAGCAGAATTGATAACTCTTAATCAATAGAATTACCTAAATCCTTCTCCATTAATTTTTTTCAAATAAATAAATTGATCATCTCTAATGATCTTCCTCAATTAATCTTCCTTGATCAATTATATTTAATAATTATCCTTAACCATATCCTGTAATTAACCTTTAATTACTATCATAAATTACGATAATTAATGATCCTTCATCTACTTCCATTAATTAATTAATTATAATTAATTACATTAAACCTTAATTAATTACAATTAATTAATCACACTTTAATTAATTATTTTCATTAATCAACCTTGTTTAATTCATTAATTATATCTCAAATGATCCTTATTAATTAATAATTATTTTAATAAAATAATTAACTTGTAATTAATTATCTTCATTAACCATAAACAGTAATTAACAATTTGTAATTACTTATCTTAATTAATTAACTTCTTAATTAATTATATTAATCCTTTGATTAATTAATTTAATTAATTAATATTTAATTACTTCATTAAGTAATTATTAATCAATTTTAAATTAACAATTAATTCTTTAATTAATTACTTTATTAATTAATTACATTTTAATTAATTATCCTTAGTAATTAATCTTAAATTAATTTCATTTATTAATTAATTAATCCCATTAATTAATTAACTAAATGAATTAAGTAATTAACTTTTAATTACTTACAAAAGTAATTATCTCTAATTACTTCTATTAATCAATCTTGATTACTTCCTTAATTACTTACCTTAACAAATAATTAATTCCATTATTAAATAATCCATAATTAATTTATTAATTATTCCATAATTAATTAACTTCAAACAATTAAATCAATTCCTTAATTTAATAACAACTAGTGATTACCCGATAATCACTTCAACCTAAATTACTTCCATGAGTAATTCCCTATAATTACTTCCATAAGTAATTACCTTCTTAATTACATTCAACTATTAAACATTAATTACTTTATTAAGTAATTACACTTAATTAATCCATAATTAAGTGATTATTTAAAATTAAATAAACAATTAACTAATTATTTAAAATTAATTAAACAATTAATTAATTAACTTCTAATATTTCAAAATCCTTAATTAATTAAGAAAACATTTATCTTAATTAACAAATCATATTAAATCAAGTATTCTCAAGTTAATAACAAAGATAAATTAACCCTATTTATCTTCATAGTTAAATTATTTGAAATTAAATTAAATTTCAATAACTTAAAACAAATTTATTTAATTTGGTTTTCAAAATCATAATAATAACCATATTTGGAAATAAGTTATTTAGAAATCAAATTTAAAATTTTAAAATAATTTAATTATCCAATTTAAACTTATTTATTTTCAAAATAATTTGAAATCTTGAGTTACTAAACCATTACTTAAACTTCTTAACCTAAGACTTTGATTTAATCCTTTAAATAAAAATTACTTCTTTTTTTTTAACTAGAATTAAATTAAGATAATTACTTACAAAAGTAGTCACTTTAAAACCATCTAAATTTGCAAATAAATTTAATTAATACTTTTATAAGTTGATTAACATCTATTTTAAAACTACAAGTTTAAAAAAAAATTAAAATGACAAGTTTTAAAAATTGCTTTCTTTCATAAAACTTGAAATTGATTCATTCAATCAACAGGTTAAAATATTGCAAACACCAACCCACTACACAAACCAGAAAACACAAGCGACTCCCAAATACCCAAGACAATACCTATTAATCCCCGAGCTTGCCTCGAGTTCCCACCACCTACATTCGCTTCGAGTCCTACGCGATAAAACATGACAGCTTCCCCGAGTTCCACACGTCTTCCCCAACAAAACTTTCCCCAGTGCACAGACCCAAACACGGTGCACGATGCACAACACCTCCGGCCACTGACGATCTGCGTGACGACCAACTACGGTCACCAAATCACTCGCGAGCACAAAAACCTACCCAGATCGAAGAATAAGCAAGCGAAACAAATTTCGATCGTTCGAACCAAAAACAACAGAAAACAACTCGAACCCAAAATCCAACGCCAACAACCATTCTCGCCGCCGTTGAACTCCGCCAGACCCACCATCGAATCCTACATCCATGAACTTCATGTTCACCAAAAATGAACGAACTCGAATCACCATCCTCAATGCAATGCCACAACATTCAAGCCGAAACAAACTGTAAGCTTAAACCCTAGTTAGCTCAATTTCGAATGATTCACACATTAGAAAATTTCAATCGTATTTTTCCCTCAATTCATAACATACCAGCAAGCATAGATCCAAATCCTAGCTACAATCATCAAGTAAATCTTCGGCAATCGCTAAAAAACTCCAAAAGCATTCAAACCCAAAATTCTCTCGAATTAACCAACTAAAAATCATAAATTTCATATCAAAATTCATGATTTACTATCTAGATTACATGCATGAACTTCAAATTAAAATTTAAGGTTGTTGATTTTTGACTAAAATTTAGTTTTACTGTTAATTCTTTCTTTCATAATTATTTGTTGCATTTTAAATTATGAAACTATTTTTAAATTTATCAACAAACCATAATAAACAACTTTTATTTAGATTTCCAGGTCTAATATAGTTTAGATTAAAAGATTTTTATTTATCTTTGAAATTTCCTTAAGAAAACTGTTTTTCTGTAAAGAACAGAGATGAAAAAAATAGCAGTTTCCTATTTCAAGCACAACATACACATATACCAGCACACGTATTCATTAACAAAGCCAAATCCAACACATTCATCAATAAATTCAACTACACTAGAATAAAAACGGTTTTTAAACCAAAATTTACTCCCCTCAATTATAATATGCAGAGAAGTTTATATATTTTTTTAGGCCTTGCTTATAAAATCTAAAAAACTTGAATGCGTGCCCTTCAATTTGTTGATTTTATAAACTTGCTAAGTTGATTATGAATTATTGCATTACAGGTTGAAGTTGCAGTTGCACACCCATTAGCATTTGTAGGATGAAATGATATGAAGAACTTTGAAATGCAGTTTTGGTTGTAGATTTCCTTGTGTAACGACCCGCAAATCCGCACCCCTTGAGTCATCACTATTCTAACTGAAATCAACTCAAGTTGTACGGAAATACGAAACATTTGGGTTAAAGAAGATGTGGTAGAAGAAGAAAATAGAAATCAACATTAGAATCTAACCATCGCAGCGGAATAAAATATAATAGATAATAATGATCTTTACTCAAAAATCAAATATATCTGTTTATACATTACATCATCAAAGTGCATCAATCAATCTCAACATTAATAACATACAACTGGATACACAACTAAACAACACAGCGGAACATATATATAAACAAGTACGGGAGTACGTATCATCATCCAGCTCGTCTCCTGAGCTTCACAGCATTATATCCTGTATCCTATAATACTCGGTCTGACCCGAGCGTTACAGTTAAATAACACCCGAGTCAGTCTAGAATACCAGCGTGAGAAAATCACACTCAACTGATTATTAAAGTTTCAAAAATCCTTTTTAAAAACAAAAGCATCTCGTAAGACCACGCCACAAACAAACATGTCGGGTTTTTACCTTACGATAGCTAAAACAATTTTTATAGAAATTCTCTGATATTATGATATGGTCTATATAAAAATACTTATAAAATAGCCGAAATTGTTACATTATTAAATTCCAGCTACTAGCCACAAAGTTGGTAATACAAACAAGACTCGTACAAGGCTCGTAGGGAGAATGGATTTCCAACTAATGACTAGGCACTGGGGTACCACCTGTCACAGTACGTGGCCTAGATCACAGTACCGAGGAGAATGCCCGCTCCCTTGCAACACAAGACCGGGACTACCCCTTACTGGATAATCCCGAGTGAGATCACCCCGAGGTTGGGATCAGCAACCGCCCACTAAGCCGGGAAAAAAGGGACATCTAGACAGGGATGACCTCACCCTTCTTGGGTGCTACGCACCTAGCCTTGCTGCATAACCCCTGATTTTCAGTCATTCCCATTTGATTAGTCTTGAGGTTAAGCGTTACCTTTATAAAGCATATCACTTAGAATGCCCATCGTCCACCTGACGATGTTCCGAAAGCATTCATCCATACCAGTCCGTCCCGGGTTCGAACGGAACCGAAGGCACTATTCCTACTACATTCATTTTGGAAATATCCTCAGGATTAGTAGCGACTAGCCCTTGCACTTCACTGCTCCATCTTTGAATCCAAACTCGTTTCCCACGAAACGTACAAACCGGATCGAAGTGGTTGTCGGGAAATAAATCCCAATCCCGGTCTCTTCGAAACGATCAGCGCATTTGGCCAATATTGATAGTCGGTTATTTAACTATCAATTGATATTCACAAACAACCATCCAACCATAAATAATTTTCCAAATTATTTATTAACCTCAAAAATATCTTTACAAGATATATTTTCACTTTTCAAACCCTTTTGAAAACAGTTTTCAAGCTATCTTCCTTTTCTAAATAAATTTACCAAGTATTTTCTATTTCTACTGAAATTACCAAGCACAAAACTTTAGATTTTTAAAATAATTTAAAACGCTTACTTTGAAATATACTTTAAAATATTTAAGTTAAAACTACTTCAATAATTTGTTAAAAATACATACTATATGAATATTTGAAAATAATGTTACTTTATAAATATAAAACTTGGTTTTCACTTTTTAAAACAAAATCTAAGTCACCTTTAAATAATTATTACAATAATAGATTTGGAAAATAATATTTACTTTAGAATTTTAAACATTCAGAAATAATAAATTTTCTAAAACATGCTTTTTTTTAAAACAGCATTAAACTTTTATCTTATATTTAAAAATTTACTTAAAACGTACTTGGCTATCCAGAGAAATATACTTCTCTTCACAACCTTTAAAAATAAATCACTATTTATTTTTAAACAAATTTTCTCATTCCTTTAATAAATTCCCACCTTGAATTTATTCTTCCAAACATCCAATTTCCAGCACTTAAATCAATTTCCAAATTGATTTCCAGTTTACTTCATTTGTTCAAAAATCCTTTAATTTCAGATTTTATTCCTTAATTATGATTTAAAATACTTTTAATTGGAATACCAATTTAGATTTCTCAATTTACTTCTTATTCCTTTAGATAAATTTAAAACTTTAAGTTTTAAAATAATTCTTTATTCATTTAAATTAATATCACATAATTTTACAATTCATTAATTACTGTTTATTCAAACCCTTTTCTTTTCATACTCGAAGTTATTTATTAGTATTTAACATACTTCCATTTTTTTTTCAATTCATTCTTAATTTTATTAAATTTTCTAAGATTATTTCATTTACAAATTTACTTCCTTTATTTTCTTTCCAAAACCCAATCTATATTTTTTTGGTAATTCATTATACCAAAAGTATATCCAATCAAATCATAACATTCAATATTCCAATATATTCATCATAGAATATCAAGTAATCACAACAGAGAATATTAAATAATAAATGTTAAGGGGTCCAGTTGGATCCCTCCAACCTGTTTTCCCTGCATCCACAGATGTTAGCACAATAATATGCCAATTCCAGAATATACCATACTATAGCACATCAATCAATTTAAACCATTCAAACAATTATTTAAATTTAAATTAATTGAGTGAGATTAACTCACCTTTGATTTTTGTTATGTAACCCACTACCAATCCGGCTTGCTTCTGTTTAGATTCTGACCTTGCATAAATATTTATACGATTTGTTAATGTCTGAATAAATTGAACAATTAATTCCCATAGATTTAATTAACTAATTATTAAATTTAAAACTAAACCCCTTTAAATAAATTAATTAGATAACCATTCAAATTTAACTAAATAATTATTATTATTTTAAATGGAAACCACATCCGATAAAAATGATCTTTACAAGTTTCAAAAATCTAACCTTTATATAAATTCTACAACATTTTACAACTTCTATATTACCCAAATCTTTTATATACATATACTAAATTTGAGACAAAACGGCTTTTATCGTTACTGCAAAAATATTATTATTATTATTATTATTATTATTTTTAAATCATATTATACGTGCATATAAATTCTCTGCTAACAAAACTTCCTACTTTAAACCATATATATATATCATGTTTATATGTACATATAATTATGAAATTAAATTAAAATATACAACTCTATAACTTACTGCACATAAATTATTTTTAAAATAGTAAAGGTATAATAATTTCCTTCTGAAATCATATATCAAAACAAAATTATTTTACTGTAAGATGCCTTTTCTGTTTCTATACATGTTTATATTAATTCAGATTGCCGAATAAACTTTCTGTTTAAAAACATGTTTAAATTTTCAAAATAAATAAAAACAGAAAAGAAAAGAAATAGAAAAGAATTACCCTACAGAGAAATCATTGAGCTCGAATCCAGATCCAACCTCTGATCGACACGCAACGAGCTCAACCCATCATCGGTCTGCCATCGCGAAATGCCTCGACACGCCAACAGGCCTCGCCGATCGATCTACCTTGTCACCCCCGCGCGATCCCCTCCAACCCACTCGAAAAGCGACTCGATTCCACCTGACAATTAGATGCTGAAAATCCACGAGCCATCCATGCCTTTGTGCTTCCAGGTTTTCGCAACCACAAGCTGTCGCGACCCTGCCAATGTTCGCCTCACACCATCACGATAATCGCTGCTCCCCTCGCTCGCGTGCTTCGTTGACCGCGCCCCCTCTCTCTGCTTTCGATTAAGAACGAGGCCGACCAACTAGGTTTTCGATTAGATTATGAATTGAGCTACCACGTTATTATTTCTATAAATGAACAAGCTCGATTTTTTTTTGAGAAGGGGAAAGTTTGATTTCGATTTCAATTGAAGGCAAAATGGGGAAGGAGGTACGCAGTTTTAATTTGAGGAGGGAAGACATGGATTCGCAACTTTAATCACCTGCCATTTTTTTTAATTTTATTTTGACCCAACCGTATGATTTGAGAAGATGGGGAGAGAAGAGAAAGGGAGTACAAAGGAGACACAAGAGTAGCGGGTTGTACTTATTGTCGGATAAAAGAAAAGAAATTATATTTTATCTAGATTCAATTTGTCTTATAATAAATTTCTATGCGTTTATATATCGTATGCCCACACAACAACCCCAAATGCTACAAAAATGGAAATCCGACAATAATTAAATATTACGGTCCCAATGGAACTGATTTCGTCGAATTCCGAGACTATGCCTCGGAAGGCTATTTTTAAATTCAATTAAAACAATAAAATTTTAAAACCGAACAAACCACTGTTAATTTCAATTTTACAACTTGTATTATCTTCAGTGTTATCATATAAATTTTACAAGCCTCTAAATTATTTTCAACCGGCTTAAAATCCCAGATTTCATATTTTACTCGCATTTAAATTATTTAATTCAATAATTTAATTAACAATTAATTAGTGATATTTGAATTCAAGTTAAAAGTTTTCTTTTCAATATTTCAAATCAATTAAATATTCCAATTTAAATTGCTTAAAAATTCTGGGTCATCCCATTCCTACCCCCTTAAAAGAATTTCGTCACTGAAATTACTAGTTAGGAAGAATGGTCCGATACCCATTTATTTATTCTCAAAACACAACAATTCAACATCCTACCAATTATCTTTTATAAAGACACATTACCATTCTTACTAACTTCCCCATCTTTCCCATAGTTTCAAACAATATTACTTATTCAATCATTCAAATTTCAATTTTAAATCAAAATTAAATTTATCAGAATTTTCTCAAAAAAAAAATTAACTCTCTAAATTTTCGAAAATTTTTGCCAGCGTCTCCTTTGCGCGGCTAGCTCGGTACAACTACAAAATGGCTCTACGGCCTCCCAAATCCAAAAAGAAAACAAAATGCCAAGTGGCTAGATCCAAAAACCAATCAAATTCTATACGAAAATTTAAACACATACCTTTTTGTCAAGCAATTCTAATTTATTATCTGAAATCAAAACCAATTTTCCTTTCCCTTTTTCATACCTGCATACCCTGTTTAACAATAATATCCAATCACAACATTCAAAAACATTGTATTTACTTTTTTTTACACATTTTCAATATTCGTTTTACTTAAGCCCGTACGATGCACATATATCATCCGTATGCAAATACCAAATCTGATCGCTCACTCGATCACACAATTTCACTTCCGAACTAGTATCGTTCACCCGACTTCCTAGTGCAGACTCAGATCTGGTTTCTTGATCAAAAGCAGTCATTCTCCTTGCATAGCGTCAAACTATGATAGAGAATTTCCAGAATCAATCAAAATTCCATATTTATGGTTCGCCGTCAAAAATCGAGTGAAAAATCCTAACTCGGATCGATATAACTGTCTCGAAATTCTGTGCTCGAATCTGGATCAAATAGCTATGCGAATAAAATAATATACGTACATCCTACATATTTTCTCCAATTGATTATCAATTATATCAATTTCTTTTGATTGTTATACACCTTCCCCACAATCCTCACAGTCGCAACTATCAGTTTCAATCTTAATTCAATTATTCACTTAGCATACTTTCAATTTTAATCTTCATTTCTTAAGTTCAATATAAATATTTTATATACCTCTTGAATTTGTTTTCACTTCACTATTGGAGTTTATATCCATTTTATTCAATTTGCCTTTACAATTCCATAAAAATTTCAATTTGCTTCACTTTATTAATTAATTTCAAATATAAATACTTCTTCCGAATTTTACTTGAATTCAATTCGTTTCCAAACTTTGCATATTGAATTTTGATTCACCCTATCACAATCCATATTTAATTACCTTTATTAGTTTTACTTACTAATTTATTTAAAACCTCAAATAAAAGTTTATTTCCAAACTTTTTTCTTCTTTTAGTTTCTTTGAACAATTTTTCAGTTCATCTTACTTTACATATACAATTTAAATTAAATTTCAACATCCATTTATAATTCTATTTGCTTAACAAATTTAAATTATTTATCGTTATTGAAAATTTCAAAAGATTCAAAAAAATTCTAACTCCAAAAATTTTAAAAAAAAATTTGGCAGAGTCTCCTTTGTACGGAGGAGCTTTTGCAATTTGACAAGAGATATAAATATATATACATCAACCCACACGGTCGGAAAACAGAAAAACGGTTCATATTTCCTATTTGTATTGCGTAGGCGTACCTTATTTAGCATTTTTAAGCAAGCGGCTATTTATTTAAGCATTTAGCACGGCAAAACCAGTCAACGGCTTCCAAAAACCTGTACTTACTCGATTAAACATGTAAGTGACGAATATAGAAAGTTTATTAACATTTTACTTCATTTCAATATCTAACCACATGCATAACATAAGCAATATACACTAAACACTTTCCATGAGTAAATTATAAGGTTGCGACACAAATTTAGATGCTTTCGATGCATTTACACACCATCTCATTCAATTTATTTTTATTTCATTCCTTTTAAATGGTTTACACTTCATTTCTCACATTCAATTCATTTTAATCCAAACGAACACATATTTATTTTAATTGATTCAAAAATCAATTTTATTGCTTATATTAACTCATAAATTTTTATTCAATCTCATTTGCGTCCACGACGACCATTTTTATGCAAGTTCAATAGAATATCCATTCTAGTTTATAATCAATTTAAATCGATACAATTCAATCTACACTTAATTCGATTTCATTTTAATTAATTTCGTTCAATATATTTTGCATTCTATATTCTCATTCATTTTATTTGAATCCATTTATTAATCTTGGAACATTTCATATTGGTTACATCAAATACTCATTCCATAATTTATTTGCAATCTAAACATTTACCACATTAAATTGGTATTCAACTTTCATTTAACCAATTCAAGTTCCATCTCCATATTTCATTACCAATTAATTATTAATTTATTTTTTCAAGGTTTATTCCCAATATTTTATTTTTATCTCAAACCCACTTTAACTATTTTACTGGAGGTCAATTTATTTTATAACTTAAGTTTTGATTTTTTCATGCACTTCCCAATATTCAAATCAATTTTATTTTGGCTTATTTATTTCACTTCTAAATTTTATAAGTCACAAACTTATTTATATACATATTTTTACATCCATTTATAATCAATTCCATACACATTTTACCTTTAACTCGGAATTATACATCTTATTTAGCCAATATATTTTTATTATTCCATAAACATTTTACATAAGATTCCAGAGTTTAAACACTTTCCCAGATTTCAAAATCACCTTTGAAATCAACTACATCCAAAATCCTTTGGCAAATTCAATTATCCCTTTGAATTTCAAAACCAAACCTAGTTCACAAACATTTTCAATTTAAAATATTCAAGTAGCAATTCCTCTCTTGGAAACTCGAAAATGAACACCGACGATGTCGCGATCATCATTGAAATTATTTTCCAACGACCGAAAGAGTTTAATGCTTTTATCTCTTTAGCAACATTTCAAATATATTTTTTTCCAAATCTCACAATATTTCAAATACAACTCAAAAATATTTCCAAAATATTAATATTATTCCTCCAATCCTTTTGAAAACCGTTTTCAAACCCAAAGGAATTTAAATTTTTCCTAAAAATTCTAAATTACAATCTCTTTAAATCTATATTCAAACATTCTCTGGAATTTTATCTCATTTCAATTTTCAAATGTTTCTCTGGAATTCTATTTCAAAATTACAATCACCTTTAAAGTTTATATTTACAAATCTCATTTGTATATGAAGTTTATTTCAACTTATAAATTACATTTATAATCTATATTTCAAATTTCATTTTATTATATAAATTTATTCTTCAACTTTGGTTATAAGTTTTCAATTTCTTATTCAATTTCTACACAATAGTGTTAATAATTTAATATTATCATCCCTTAACAAATCAAGCATCCAAATACTATAATACTTTACAAAAATTTATATCTTTTATGTACAAAAATAATTTGGGTAAAATTATTTCATTTACCCTTATTTTAAAACAATAATGTGTCGAATTGCCCTATTCAAGTGTTTAGAGATCCCTATCAATAACGTTAATTACTCGTTTTGACCAGAATCCATAAACTACTCAATAAACCAATTAACACAATATAAAATCATTTTATATTCACTAACAAATACGCGCTCATATCTATTAATACACTCAAACTCATTCTAGAGTACTATTGACTCTATTTCAATGTGTAATTCCCACCAGAGCCAAGGTTATCACCAACCTAAGCTCTGATACCAAGTGTAACGACCCGCAAATCTGTACCCCTTGAGTCATCACTATTCTAACTAAAATCAACTCAAGTTGTACAGAAATACGAACCATTTGGGTTAAAGAAGAAGAGGTAGAAGAAGAAAATAGAAATCAACATCAGAATCTAACCATCGCAGCGGAATAAAATATAATGGATAATAATGATCTTTACTCAAAAATCAAATATATCTATTTATACATTACATCATCAGAGTACATCAATCAATCTCAACATCAATAACATACAACTGGATACACAACTAAACAACACAACAGAACATATATATAAACAAGTACGGGAGTATGTATCGTCATCCAGCTCGTCTCCTGAGCTCCGTAACATCATATCCTGTATTCTATAATACTCGGTCTGACCCGAGCATTACGGTTATATAACACCCGAGTCAGTCTGGAATACCAGCGTGAGAAAATCACACTCAATTGATTATTAAAGTTTCAAAAATTCTTTTTGAAAACAAAACCATCTCGTAAGACCACGCCACAAATAAACATGTCGGGTTTTTACCTTACGATAGCTAAAACAATTTTGATAGAAATTCTCTGATATTATGATATGGTCTATACCAAATACTTATAAAATAGTCGAAATTGTTACATTATTAAATTACAGCTACTAGCCACAAAGTGGGTAATACAAACAAAACTCGTACAAGGCTCGTAGGGAGAATGGATTTCCAACTAATGACTAGGCACTGGGGTACCACCTGTAACGGTACGTGGTCTAGATCACAGTACCGAGGAGTACGTCCGCTCACCTGCAACATAAGACCGGGACTACCCTTTACTGGATAATCCTGAGTGAGATCACCCCGCGGTTGGGATCAGCAACCGCCCACTAAGCCGAAATAAAAAGGGACGTCTAGACAGGGATGACCTCACCCTGCTTGGGTGCTACCCACCCAACCTTGCTGCATAACCCCTGGTTTTCAGTCATTCCCATTTGATGAGTCTTGAGGCTAAGCGTTACCTTTATAGAACATATCCCTTAGAATGCCCATCGTCCACCTGACGATGTTCCGAAAGCATTCATCCATACCAGTCCGTGCTGGGTTCGAACGGAACCGAAGGCGCTATTCCTACTACATCCATTTTGGAAATATCCTCAGGATTAGTAGCGACTAGCCCTTGCACTTCACTGCTCCATCATTGAATCCAAAATCGTTTCCCACGAAACGTACAAACCGGATCGAAGTGTTTGTCGGGAAATAAATCCCGATCCCGGTCTCTTCGAAACGATCAGAGCATTTGGCCAATATTTATAGTCGGTTATTTAACTATCAATTAATATTCACAAACAACCATCCAACAATAAATAATTTTCCAAATTATTTATTAACCTCAAAAATATCTTTACAAGATATATTTCACTTTTCAAACCCTTTTGAAAACAGTTTTCAAACTATCTTCCTTTTCTGAATAAATTCCCCAAATATTTTCTATTTCTTCTGAAATTACCAAGCACAAAACTTTAGATTTTTAAAATAATTTAAAACGCTTACTTTGAAATATACTTTAAAATATTTAATTTAAAACTACTTCAATAATTTGTTAAAATACATACTATATGAATATTTGAAAATAATGTTACTTTATATATATAAAACTAGGTTTTCACTTTTAAAAACGAAATACTAAGTCACCTTTAAATAATTATTACAATAATAGATTTGACAAAAATATTTACTTTAGAATTTTAAACATTCAGAAATAATTTTTTTTTTAAAACATGCTTTTTTTTAAAACAACATTAAACTTTTATCTTATATTTAAAAATTTACTTAAAACGTACTTGGCTATCCAGAGAAATATACTTCTCTTCACAACCTTTAAAAATAATCACTATATATTTTTAAAATTTTTTTATCATTCCTTTAATAAATTCCCACCTTGAATTTATTCTTCCAAACATCCAATTTCCAACACTTAAATCAATTTCCAAATTGATTTCCAATTTACTTCATTTATTCAAAAATCCTTTAATTTCAGATTTTATTCCTTAATTATGATTTAAAATACTTTTAATAGAAATACCAATTTAGATTTCTCAATTTACTTCTTATTCCTTGAGATAAATTTAAACTTTAAGTTTTAAAATAATTCTTTATTCATTTAAATTAATATCACATAATTTTACAATTCATTAATTGCTGTTTATTCAAACCCTTTTCTTTTCATAATCGAAGTTATTTATTAGTATTTAACATACTTCCATTTTTTTCAATTCATTCTTAATTTTATTAAATTTTCTAAGATTATTTCGTTTACTAATTTACTTCCTTTATTTTCTTTCCAAAACCCAATCTATATATTTTTGGTAATTCATTATACCCAAATATATCCAATCAAACCATAACATTCAATATTCCAATATATTCATCATAGAATATCAAGTAATCACAACATAGAATATTAAATAATAAATATTGAGGGGTCCACTTGGATCCCTCCAACCTGTTTTCCCTGCATCCACAGATATTAGCACAATAATATACCAATTCCAGAATATACCATACTGTAGCACATCAATCAATTTCAACCATTCAAACAATTATTTAAATTTAACCATTTAAATTTAAATTAACCGAGTGAGATTAACTCACCTTTGATTTTTGTTTTGTAACCCACTACCAATCCGACTTGCTTCTTTTAAGATTCTGACCTTGCATAAATATTTATACAGTTTGTTCATGTCTGAATAAATTGAACAATTAATTCCCATAAATTTAATTAACTAATTATTAAATTTAAAACTAAACCCCTTTAAATAAATTAATTAGTTAACCATTCAAATTTAACTAAATAATTATTATTATTTTAAATGGAAACCACATTCGATAAAAATGATCTTTACAAGTTCCAAAAATATAACCTTTATATAAATTCTATAACATTTACAACTTCTATATTAACCAATCTTTCATATACATATACTAAATTTGAGACAAAACGGCTTTTATCGTTACTGCAAAAATATTATTATTATTATTATTATTATTATTTTTAAATCATATTATACATCCATATAAATTCTCTCCTAACAAAACTTCCTGCTTTAAACCATATATATATCATGTTTATATGTACATATAATTATGAAAATAAATTAAAATATACAACTCTATACCTTACTGCACATAAATTATTTTTAAAACAGTAAAGGTATAATAATTTCCTTCTGAATTCATATATCAAAACAAAATTATTTTACTGTAAAATGCCTTTTCTGTTTCTATACATGTTTATATTAATTCAGATTGCCAAATAAACTTTCTGTTTAAAAACATGTTTAAGTTTTCAAAATAAATAAAAACAGAAAAGAAAAAAACAGAAAAGAATTACCCTACGGAGAAATCATCGAGCTCGAATCCAGATCCAACCTTTGATCGACACGCAACGAGCTCAACGCATCATCGGTCTGCCATCGCGAAACGCCTCGACACGCCAGCAGGCCTCGCCGACCGATCTTCCTTGTCGCCCCCGTGCGATCCCCTCTAACCCAGTCGAAACGCGACTCGATTCCACCTGACAATTCGATGCTGAAAATCCACGAGCCATCCATGCCTTTGTGCTTCCAGGTTTTTGCAACCACAAGCTGTTGCGGCCCTGCCAAAGTTCGCCTCACACCATCACGATAATCGCTGCTCCCCTCGCTCGCATGCTTCGTTGATCGCGCCCTCTCTCTCTCTGCTTTCGATTTAGAACGAGGCCGACCAACTAGGTTTTCGATTCGATTATGAATTGAGCAACCACGTTATTATTTTTACAAATGAACGAGCTCGATTTTTTTTTTTTGAGAAGGGGAAAGTTTGATTTCGATTTCAATTGAAGGCAAAAAGGGGAAGGAGGTACGCAGTTCTAATTTGAGGAGGGGAGACATGGATTCGCAACTTTAATCACCTGCCATTTCTTTTATTTTCTTTTGACCCAACCGTATGATTTGAGAAGATGGGGAGAGAAGAGAAAGGGACTACAAAGGAGACACAAGGGTAGCGGGTTGTACTTATTATCGGATAAAAGAAAAGCAATTATATTTTATCTAGATTCAATTTGTCTTAGAATAAATTTCTATGCGTTTATATATCGTATGCTCACACAACAACCCCAAATGCTACGAAAATTGAAATCCGACAATAATTAAATATTACGGTCTCACTGGAACTATTTCTTCGAATTCCGAGACTTTGCCTCGGAAGGCTATTTTTAAATTCAATTAAAACAATAAAATTTTAAAACTGAACAAACCACTGTTAATTTCAATTTTACAGCTTCTATTATCTTCAGTGTTATCAATATAAATTTTACAAGCCTTCAAATTATTTTCAACCGGCTTAAAATCCCAGATTTCATATTTTACCCGATTTTAAATTATTTAATTCAATAATTTAATTAACAATTAATTAGCGATATGTGAATTCAAGTTAAAAAAATTTCTTTTTAATATTTCAAATCAATTAAATATTCCAATTTAAATTGCTTAAAAATCCCGGGTCGTCACATTCCTCCCCCCTTAAAAGAATTTCGTCCCCGAAATTACTAGTTAGGAAGAATGGTCCAATACCCATTTATTTATTCTCAAAACCAAACAATTCAACATCCTACCGATTATCTTTTATACAGACACATTACCATTCTTACTAACTTCCCCATCTTTCCCACAGTTTCAAACAATATTACTTATTCAATCATTCAAATTTCAAGCAAGTGAAACAAATTTCGATCGTTCGAACCAAAAACTGCAGTAAACAACTCGAACCCAAAATCGAACGCCAACGACCATTCTCGCCACCGTTGAACTCCGCCAAACCCACCATCGAATCCCACATCCATGAACTTCGTCTTCACCAAAAATGAACGAACTCGAATCACCATCCTCGACGCAATGCCACAACGTTCAAGCCGAAACAAACTGTAAGCTTAAACTCTAGATAGCTTAATTTCGAATGATTCACACATTAGAAAATTTCAATCCTATTTTTCCCTCAATTCATAACATACCAGCAAGCATCGATCCAAATCCTAGCTACAATCATCAAGTAAATCTTCGGCAATCACTAGAAAACTCCAAAAGCATTCAAACCCAATCGAATTAACCAAATAAAAATCACAAATTTCATATCAAAATTCATGATTTACTATCCAGATTACATGCATGAACTTCAAATTAAAATTTAAGGAGTTGTTTTTTGACTAAAATTTAGTTTTACTGTTAATTCTTTCTTTTATAATTAATTGTTGCATTTTAAATTATGAAACTATTTTTAAATTTATCAACAAACCATAATAAACAACTTTTATTTAGATTTCCAGGTCTAATATAGTTTATATTAAAAGATTTTTATTTATCTTTGAAATTTCCTTAAGAAAACTGTTTTTCTGTGAAGAACAGAGATGAAAAAAATAACAGTTTCCTATTTCAAGCACAACATACACATATACCAGTACAAGTATTCATTAACAAAGCCAAATCCAACACATGCATCAATAAATTCAACTACACTAGAATAAAAACTATTTTTAAACCAAAATTTACTCACCACAATTATAATATGCAGAGCAGTTTATTTTATTTTTTAGGCCTTGCTTATAAAATCTGAAAAACTTGAATACATGCCCTTCAATTTGTTGATGTTATAAGCTTGCTAAGTTGATTGTGAATTCTTTCATTACAGGTAGAAGTTGCTGTTGCACACCCATTAGCATTTGCAGGATGAAATGATATGAAGTACTTTGAATGCAGTTTTGGTTGCAGTTTTCCTTGATGTTGTAAGCTTGAGGTTTGCAGATTTTAATTTACTTCAAATTTTGATTTTGTGTTTAAATCTTTCAGAATTGTAAGTGGTTTAATGAATTTCCATTAATTTGAGAAGAAGAAAGAAAGTTTTGAAAAAAATAAAAAAGGATAAACAATTTTCTTTTATGTTTTAAATTTTCAAACAAATGAAAGATGAATGCCACATGTTCATTAATCTTACATTTGTCACTTTACTTGATTAATTTACTTACAAGTGTTATTTAGAGGTGTTTATATGGTTATATTTGTACTTAAGCATTTTAAATAAATTTTTACTTAATTTAAATGTAAATATAACTTACTGAACTTACTAAATAAATAAAATTTACATATGTCTTTCTCAAGTGTTTTTAATAAATTTTATTTAATTTAAATGTAAATATAGTCCTACTTATTTAGGTTACTTTATAAATAAATTCTTATATATGTGAATATAAATTTACTTTTAAAAGAAAATGTTCTAAAACTAATTAAAATATAAATAATTTCTTATACATAGATTTAAAAATCTAAAACATTTATAGATACATTTATAATTATTTTAAATTTAAACACTTTTAAAGAAAACAAACAAAATGTTTAAATCTTTTTAAACTATCATGGTTAAAATAAATAACAATCTCATATTTTAAAAACAAACAATTATCTTATAATTGAAAACAATTTAATTAATCTAAATTAACTTTTGAAAAACAATATTAATTTTTAAAACAAAGTTTTAATTTACAATATTCATACATTATAAATTATCAATTGATTAAACTAAATTTCAAAACAACTCAAATAACATTTACTTGCATATATATTACAATTTGAAAATTCATCTTTTATTTAAAACAAAAGATCTCCTATTCACAATATATATCAAATATATATTATAAATAGAATAAAATTTTATTAACTTTTAAAAACAAATCTTATCAATTTAAATTGTTAAAAAGATATTGATCACAATTACCATATTAAATATTTATTAACTTTTAAAAGATTAAATTCACCAATTTAAATTAAAATTGTAAAGAAAATTATCAAATCAATTAAATTATTAATGCAGATTATTAAATTGTTATTGCCTAAAATTCCGGGTCGTTACAATCCTCCCCCCTAAAAGAATTTCGTCCCCAAAATTTAAAAGAAAACGTAATTTAATAACCCATCAAAGATTCTATTTCAAACAGCAAAGCATTCCTAACATCCAGTTACTAACAACCATAGCAACCAATCAAACAAACAAACCTAACTAATTATTCTGACACAAATCAGAATAAATCTCTAATACTATTTCGAGTTTCGCAAGTATAAATCACCGGGAGACTCGCTCTATAGAATACTGTTGATGAACACGAATACAAACTTATCCACTATATCCGAGAAACTTAATTCATCAAATCCATAAAAATCTAAGTGACACACCTGACTCAGTCACACATCCTTACAGCAGAATCCAACTCAAAAGCTAGATCTGACCAAATCCAAATTCCAAAAATTCTGAGCGGCTATATCAACTCTTCTACCCTAAGAACCATCCTACTACCAGGCTAACAACCAGAATCGCTTCTGGAATCAAAACCATATGGAACTCAACTCCATATGCAGACAAACTTCTGATTACTTCAGTAGCTCCTACTTCCACATGGGAATCCTCAATCTCAAACAAGAGATAGCCCAAGAAAATTCCAAATTAATCGCAAGTCACTTTTGTGATTCAACGTAGTTCGGACTCCAAAGAAACTGTCCTCACTTTACCAATTAGAACAGCTTTAAACTTTTCCAACAAGGTTAACCCTTCAAGAAAACTTTCACCGACTGCCCGGGCTGCTGAAGAAGAACCACCAAGATTCCTGACTGTCGGAGAAACGACCACACTGCTGCTTCCAAACTCTACCTTGATGATACTGCAAAGCTAAAAGACCTTCTCGCTAGCACACCGAACACTTCGAGTTGCACTGCTACCACAGCTAACCAAGACTTCTAATCCAAAGGCTCCTCAAAAACCAAAACTATCTACAAACCACACAAAAACCTTCCAGATGGCAGACATCCTCTCAAGAGATCTCGGACTCCAAACCAAGCATCAACAACTCGCTTACCTAAAGGAATGACAGATGGGACCATGCCAAAGCGAAGCAACTTATAGACCTTAGTCTCATATTCCAAACAGCCAACCTCCATGCTAAAGACCCAGATAAAATCCGCAGACGAATCTTCCCAGCGGCAGGTAAAGACTGCTCCTCAACTACTACTAAAACTGCTTCAAAAGAAAACATCTTCTGAAAATCCAAACTCAAGAAAAATTCGCTCACCCGAGTGAAATCCAAACTTACACTTCGAAGATAAACTCTGAATCTTTAAAATAGATTTCCTTCGGATATCAAACAAATCCTTACTTCAAACTACAAATCTTACTCGAGACAGTATTAGGTCTACAGTCTCAACAAATACTTCCAACCTCAAACATATGAACCTCTTCCATTAGTGGTAGTCGTGTTACTGTAACAACCCTGTATTTCGTGTCGATTTATAATCGACATTAAACGATTAATATTTTCTCTTATTGCCAATTTAAGTTTTTAAAATTTGAATTAAAATTCTTTTATAAATTGTTAAAAAGGAATTTTGGGCTTTAGCATTAAATCTCGGCCCATCAATTTTGATGCCGTGTTAATTCTCAAAACAAATAACCCATCCCCCTTTTTAATTTTTATTCATTTTTCTTATTTGTTCGTTTGCAAACCTAAAACCACAGAAAGGAAAATGGTGGCGGCCTCGTGCCCCATCGATCGTCATCACCAATTAGGGCTTCAAAATAAATGGCGCTCGCTCGTTCGCTCTTGTCTTCGCTCGTCTCCAAAATTAGGGCTTCGATGTCGCTCGTCTTTGTGAGTTCGTCGTCGCCTCGTCCAGGTGAGTAATTAAATTTACTCACATCTAATCCATTCTTAATCTAGTGTTCCTGCAATTCGATGTTGATTTGATATTGTTTTATCTTGGCCATTTGTTTTCGTGGTCTTCGACTTCGACTTGATTTTATCGATGTTGATTTTTATTATGGCCTGATTCGTTCTTTGTGGCTTTGACTTCGGTCTCACGACCTTAACTTGAACTTGACTTTGAGAAGAAAAGTGTCTTGGTTTAATTTGTTCAGGGTTTGTGTCTTCGACACTTTAACTGTTGCTTTGAATTGTTTCGGCCTGTCATTGTTTTTGGTTAATACTTGGTCTTGCATTGCACTTGTTCCTTGTGATATCATCTCTGTCTACTTTGTTTATTCGTGCATAGCATTTTGGTGCAGGTCGTTTACTTTGATGTTGTACGTATGTTGTAGAAATGTTGCATTCCTGGTATTGTGTTCACTGGTCTCTGGTGCACTTAGTTGTACCTGGTTTGTATGCATTTATTGCTGGTTTCATTTGTGTGCAGACATTGTTGTTCTTCACCTTGTTGATTCTAGTTACACTGTGACTCCAGTTTGTTTGCATCTGTATCAGTCCTTATCATCAATTTGAAGCCTTTGTGGTCATTTGCATCTATGCACTGTCCAGTCTCAATTGATTGTTCACTGGTCACTGCAGATATGTATACCATCTGGACTTGTTGTATTCATCCAGCATAGTAGCTTTAGGTCTGATGTTGCCTGTACTTTGGTCTTGTCTCATTGATGCATTATGTTGTTTCATTTAATGATGTTAGTGTTCCTTTGCTTCACTGCTCGATCCTGTATCACTACATGGTTTGTTGTACACATGTTTATATGGGCACTGCCTATGTATGTTTCATTGTGTACACTTACTTGTTTGTTCATGTAGCTCATTTTGCATTCATTGTCTTGCCACCTCTGTTTGCATTACTGATTTTGCATTTTTACCACTATCTCTTTGAGACTTGTTGAACTGTTTGTATACAGTTTGACTTGGTTTGACTGGTTGAGTTATAGCCTCAGGCTCGTTTGTGATTTGGTGAGCACTATGCTTTGAGCATTTGTACTCAGGAGTGACCAGTGCATCTTGATGCAGTCTGGTTGCTGGTTGTTGACTTTCTTGTGACTGCAATCTTGTTGCAGCCATGCCTTGTAATCGCGAAGTGTGTACATTGCTTTGTGCACTTATGTCCATGCTTGCATTTGACCTTGTGGTGGCTGCAATTCAATTGCAGTCTGCCCTTGTGTCTGTGTGTGTGGTACCATACCCCTGGTGCTCTCACCCTCCTTCTATTTTTATAGCTGTCCCTCTGCTTTGTGTTTTGGATGCAGACCAGTTGCAGTCTCCCGTTTTCTGATGTGTGCTGTGGTGCCATTTCATTGGTGCTCTCACCTTCATTCGGCGGTGTCTTCATGTTGCACACTGCCTTGTGCACTTGCTCATTTGAGTTATACTGCTTCTCGTTGCATCTCTGATTCATTTTTCCATGTTGCACCCCAGTTTCATTTTTATTCATGTGCAACCAGTAGTGTACGTCCATTGTGTACATTTGGGTTCGCATTTATGTCGTCCAAACTTGACCTCTGCAGTTTTTGATTGCTGTCGGTATTCATTGGGTACATCATCACTGTAGTGGCACGGCAGTGCACGCAAGCGTGAACTGCAGCCACACGGTATTCAATGGGTACATCATCACTGTAGTGGCACGGCAGTGCACGCAAGCGTGAACTGCAGCCACACGGTATTCAATGGGTACATCATCACTGTAGTGGCAAGGCAGTGCACGCAAGCGTGAACTGCAGCCACAAGGTATGGTTTTATGATATCTATCTTGTTTTGATTAATTGATCTTTTGCATATTCCATATGCTGTAGTGGCGAGGCAGTGCACGCGTGCGTGTACTGCAGCCCTACTCGATTTAATATTTTAATTGATATTTAAATGTTTTGAACTGTCTTTGTTTATTTCAATTCAATATTCTGAATTGCATTCTGATTTGGTTTAATTACTGTCGTCTATTCATTATTTTATTATTATTGCTTCTGTGCACTAATAACTAAGTTTGAATTAGACTGACCCGAGTATTATTTTCTTTTGAATTTAATACTCGGGTCAGACCGAGTATTTCAGGTTGTAGATATTCTGCTTTGGGTTGCTGCTAGAGCTATGAAGTTCTTTCATATCTTTTGGAGTAGTCGTAGTCATTTGTAGTAGTCTGTAAAATTGTATAGGAAGATATGTATTCATGTATATTAAATACGTTAATGTACTTGTATATGTAACTTCCTTAGTCGACCGTTGTAGTTGTATCATATGTACCGTGTCATATGTTTTGTATCAAATGTATTGTAACTGACATAAGTTATTGTATATATGAGAATTTCTGTTTTATCTGTGCTCCGCATTTATATTTATCTGTGTTATTATTTTATATTTACTGTTCTAAACTATTATGAACCATCGAAGTTCGTTTTATACTTGAATTGGGGTATTTCGATGGGAGAAAATAAATCAGAGATGAAAAATGAAAGAATATATATATATATATATATATATATATATATATATATATATATATATATCACTCCTATCGAGATAACCAATACTAGTGTAAGGCCAACTATTGATGGCCGCTCCTCAACAGCCTTATTCTCCGTGCTAGTTGACAGCACTACACCGTAGTGTTCTTGGCTAGCGTGGGTATAGAGGTGGGGCGTCACAGCTTGGTATCGGAGCCTGGGGTTTAGAACAAATATAAAACATAACTTAGATAGTACATGTGTTACAACTGTTTGTCGACGTTTTATCTCTCATATTTGCAAATGATTATCTTTGATTGTTAGGTATGAATTCCTAACGCTTATTCATATGCATTTGATTTTGATTCTTGTGCTTTCGGCTTTGATTTGATTTAGCCGATGATTGATTTTGTTCGAATCTCAGCGATTCCGAACTTGATATTTTATGTTTTCCTCGGATTGATTTCCATTCGACTTCGGTCACTTTGTTTTGAGAAATTTCTAAATTCTTGATTTCCAAGACTCTGACTTGGTTTGCCGTTGAGTCCTTTGATGATGATGTTGAATCGTTTTGTACTCTATTATGGCCATTAATTTTTGACTTCGACTTGATTTTTATTTTTGTTGAAGTCATTTATGCATTTATGCTCGTTTTGCTTCGTTATCCCATTTGTTAATCGATTCTTCTTTTTTGATTAGATGTTATCTCCTTTGTTGACTTTGATAACTTCTATTTCTGGAATTTTTGGATATTCCTACTTTGATGGATTTAGAATCGAATTCTTTGGATTTTATTCACGTCTTCGAAGGTGAATTTTAGTGAATTGATTTGGTTTCCAAATTTAATCGATTCTTGTTAATTTCCCGATTTATTGCTATCATTTATTAGCAACTTTGATAACATTTTCTTCGGGATTTTCGTGAACATACTTTTGGATGAATACAGTATCGATTTCTTTGGATTCTATTCACGTCTTCGTATGTGAATTCTTGTGATTGATTGTTTCTACAATCATTTTTGTGATTTGTCACTTTAAAAATATAAATGTTTCAATACAAGTAGTAAATATCAAAACTCTTTTATCAAAATGTTTTCAACTCTATTTTCAATATCAAAATCTTTTCCTAAACCGTTTTCCAATCTATTAGTATATACAAACCTTTATTTCACTCGTATGAGAAATCTAATTAAACGGCTTAGCAAAACAAGTGGTATGAAACGCTTGCGTTTACTTCGTCGGTTAATTTTTGGACTTGTTCGATTGAACCACTTGTGACATTTTTCTAGTGAAGATCTACAATTTGTTCGTAAATATTTAAGTTAAGCTAGTGGTTATGGGGCATGAAGCTAAACTTTTATATTCACTAGCTTAGTGTAATTGACACTTCTCGTTGATCTTGATGATCGCTTTATGAATTAGACTAGCAATTGCGCGATGTCTCTTTCATTGCAAGGTTAGACTAGACACCACTTGTGTGATTCCACTCACGCATACCTTTTTGCTTTTTGGTTAGTCTTGACCTCAATCTGTGTGATTCCATTCACACATGCTTAGTGTAATTGACACTCCTCGTTGATCATGATGATCGTACTGATGGTCAGACTAGACACCACTTGTGTGATTCCATTCACACATACCTTTCTGCTTTTTGGTTAGTCTTGACCTCAATCTGTGTGATTCCATTCACACATGTGGGGTAGCTCCCCTTGGTCTTCGGACCGTCATGTGATAGGCCTCTTTCCCTTTTTCTGTGATTTCTAGATTCCTTGTGTTGATTTCTGGAAATTTTATGCTTCACCTATTTTTGTGCATTGGTGAATTCATATGTTATTGATTTGTCATGAGTACAAATTTGGGGTATGATACCTCTTTGGATCTTTGAGAAGATTCCTGTGATATTGATTATCTCTTATCGGTTGATCTCCTGTTGATCATTATTTACATACTTATAGTAGTATGCCAGTATGGATATTTCATATTTATTCCATACCTCATGTCGGTTGATCTCCTGTTGATCATTATTTACATACTTATAGTAGTATGTCATTATGGATATTTTATGTTATGCCATATCTTTTATTCTATGTCATACTCCGTTTGAGTTTTTATACTCTGTTCGAGTTTTCATACTCCGTTTGAGTTTTTATACTCTGTTCGAGTTTTCATACTCCGTTTGAGTTTTTATACTCCGTTCGAGTTTTCATACTCCGTTTGAGTTTTTATACCCCGTTCGAGTTTTCATACTCCGTTTGAGTTTTTATACTCTGTTCGAGTTTTTATAATCCGTTCGAGTTTTTATACTCCGTTCGAGTTTTCATACTCCGTTTGAGTTTTCATACTCCCGTTCGAGTTCTCATACTCTTATCTTGTGATTTTTGGATTTCTTGTGTAGATTTCTAGAATTTGTGCTTCACCAATTTTTGTGATTTCTATTGATAAGTTTTATCAATTCTTGTGCATTGGTGAATTCGTGTGTTATTGACTTGTTATGAATACAAGTTTAGGGTATGATATCCCTTTCTATCTTTGAGAAGATTCTTGTGACATTTTTGATGAACGAAAATTCATTGGTATTATATTTTGATGCCAATTATTTCGATGAAATTTTGACGTATGTCGAAGTTGCTACTGACATTGCTATTTTAATCACGTGTTTTAGAAATTTGTTATTCTTCAAAATATTTCAAAATATAAATCAAAATTGTTTTCAAAATTTTTACGATTTGCGCTTTCAAAAGAATGAGGAAGCGAATTAAACGTTTCAGAAAAATCGAGGACTATGACCCCTTTCTTTTACTGATTCGCTTAATTCCGGACTTGTCCGTTTGAGAACGTAAAATGTTATTTATTTAAAATACACAATTTTGCACTTTCAAGGAAACGATGAAGTGAATTAAACGATTTAGTAAAACTCGTGGTTATGGGTCATGTGCGTTTGCTATTTCGGTTAATTTCGGACTCGTTAATTGAAAATTTGTGATTTTTGATTATCGTTTTTGATAATCAGATATTTGAGATTTAATTATCGTTTGTGATAAATAAATATTTGTGATTTGAAATTTGATTACCGTTGTGGTAATTTCTGATTATCGTTTTGATAATTGGATGTTTATGATTTCTGATTTATCGTTTTTGATAATCAGATATTTATTGTTTCTAATTATCGTTTGTGATAATTAGATATTTGTGGTTTGATTATCGTTTGTGATAATTAAACATTTGCGATTTGAGATTTGATTATCAATTGTGATAATTAAATATTTGTGATTTAAGATTGATTTTCGATTTTGATAATCGAATACTTGTTGATTTGATTATCGTTTTTGATAATCGAATATTTGTGATTTGAGATTTCTGAATTATCTATTGATAATTAGATTTTGTTGATAATTTGTGAATTTCTTTTATGAAATTAAAAGATTTCTTTGGCGTTTATATTGTATTACGCCGGTGTACCGACTCAATTTTCTGCTATTTATGACGTTTCCCACGTCTTCCAATTACGGAAATGCCTTTGGGATTTCCGATCCTTATTCTTATTCTCGAGCCACCTTCTATTCACATCATTGCTTCGGAGGTTCAGCATCCTCGAAATAAAGATGTTTTTCTCGTGAAAGCTCAGTGGTTCTCAAATCCTATGAATTTCACTTTGGAATCCAGAGAATTCATCGAGCAAACACGTTCAAGCTTACTCTCTCATGCTCTATATGTTGAACTTCCTATTTCAAATTTCTTCATCTTGTGATGATATGCTCTTATGGTTGTTACCTTTTATCCGTTTGTTCCTTATGATTGCGAGGACGCAATTTCCTTAAGGAGGGGAGTCTGTAACAACCCTGTATTTCGTGTCGATTTATAATTGACATTAAACGATTAATATTTTCTCTTATTGCCAATTTAAGTTTTTAAAATTTGAATTAAAATTCTTTTATAAATTGTTAAAAAGGAATTTTGGGCTTTAGCATTAAATCTCGGCCCATCAATTTTGATGCCGTGTTAATTCTCAAAACAAATAACCCATCCCCCTTTTTAATTTTTATTCATTTTTCTTATTTGTTCGTTTGCAAACCTAAAACCACCGAAAGGAAAATGGTGGCGGCCTCATGCTCCATCGATCGTCATCACCAATTAGGGCTTCAAAATAAATGGCGCTCGCTCGTTCGCTCTTGTCTTCGCTCGTCTCCAAAATTAGGGCTTCGATGTCACTCGTCTTTGTGAGTTCGTCGTCGCCTCGTCCAGGTGAGTAATTAAATTTACTCACATCTAATCCATTCTTAATCTAGTGTTTCTGCAATTCGATGTTGATTTGATATTGTTTTATCTTGGCCATTTGTTTTCGTGGTCTTCGACTTCGACTTGATTTTATCGATGTTGATTTTTATTATGGCCTGATTCGTTCTTTGTGGCTTTGACTTCGGTCTCACGACCTTAACTTGAACTTGACTTTGAGAAGAAAAGTGTCTTGGTTTAATTTGTTCAGGGTTTGTGTCTTCGACACTTTTACTGTTGCTTTGAATTGTTTCGGCCTGTCATTGTTTTTGGTTAAGACTTGGTCTTGCATTGCACTTGTTCCTTGTGATATCATCTCTGTCTACTTTGTTTATTCGTGCATAGCATTTTGGTACAGGTGGTTTACTTTGATGTTGTACGTATGTTGTAGAAATGTTGCATTCCTGGTATTGTGTTCACTGGTCTCTGGTGCACTTAGTTGTACCTGGTTTGTATGCATTTATTGCTGGTTTCATTTGTGTGCAGACATTGTTGTTCTTCACCTTGTTGATTCTAGTTACACTGTGACTCCAGTTTGTTTGCATTTGTATCAGTCCTTATCATCACTTTGAAGCCTTTGTGGTCATTTGTATCTATGCACTGTCCAGTCTCAATTGATTGTTCACTGGTCACTGCAGATATGTATACCATCTGGACTTGTTGTATTCATCCAGCATAGTAGCTTTAGGTCTCATGTTGCCTGTACTTTGGTCTTGTCTCATTGATGCATTATGTTGTTTCATTTAATGATGTTAGTGTTCCTTTGCTTCACTGCTCGATCCTGTATCACTACATGGTTTGTTGTACACATGTTTATATGGGCACTGCCTATGTATGTTTCATTGTGTACACTTACTTGTTTGTTCATGTAGCTCATTTTGCATTCATTGTCTTGCCACCTCTGTTTGCATTACTGATTTTGCATTTTTACCACTATCTCTTTGAGACTTGTTGAACTGTTTGTATACAGTTTGACTTGGTTTGACTGGTTGAGTTATAGCCTCAGGCTCGTTTGTGATTTAGTGAGCACTATGCTTTGAGCATTTGTACTCAGGAGTGACCAGTGCATCTTGATGCAGTCTGGTTGCTGGTTGTTGACTTTCTTGTGACTGCAATCTTATTGCAGCCTTGCCTTGTAATCGCGAAGTGTGTACATTGCTTTGTGCACTTATGTCCATGCTTGCATTTGACCTTGTGGTGGCTGCAATTCAATTGCAGTCTGCCCTTGTGTCTGTGTGTGTGGTACCATACCCCTGGTGCTCTCACCCTCCTTCTATTTTTGTAGCTGTCCTCTGCTTTGTGTTTTGGATGCAGACCAGTTGCAGTCTCCCGTTTTCTGATGTGTGCTGTGGTGCCATTTCATTGGTGCTCTCACCTTCATTCGGCGGTGTCTTCATGTTGCACACTGCCTTGTACACTTGCTCATTTGAGTTATGCTGCTTCTCGTTGCATCTCTGATTCATTTTTCCATGTTGCACCCCAGTTTCATTTTTATTTATGTGCAACCAGTAGTGTACGTCCATTGTGTACATTTGGGTTCGCATTTATGTCGTCCAAACTTGACCTCTGCAGTTTTTGATTGCTGTCGGTATTCATTGGGTACATCATCACTGTAGTGGCACGGCAGTGCACGCAAGCGTGAACTGCAGCCACACGGTATTCAATGGGTACATCATCACTGTAGTGGCACGGCAGTGCACGCAAGCGTGAACTGCAGCCACACGGTATTCAATGGGTACATCATCACTGTAGTGGCAAGGCAGTGCACGCAAGCGTGAACTGCAGCCACACGGTATGGTTTTATGATATCTATCTTGTTTTGATTAATTGATCTTTTGCATATTCCATATGCTGTAGTGGCGAGGCAGTGCACGCGTGCGTGTACTGCAGCCCTACTCGATTTAATATTTTAATTGATATTTAAATGTTTTGAACTGTCTTTGTTTATTTCAATTCAATATTCTGAATTGCATTCTGATTTGGTTTAATTACTGTCGTCTATTCATTATTTTATTATTATTGCTTCTGTGCACTAATAACTGAGTTTGAATTAGACTGACCTGAGTATTATTTTCTTTTGAATTTAATACTCGGGTCAGACCGAGTATTTCAGGTTGTAGATATTCTGCTTTGGGTTGCTGCTAGAGCTATGAAGTTCTTTCATATCTTTTGGAGTAGTCGTAGTCATTTGTAGTAGTCTGTAAAATCGTATAGGAAGATATGTATTCATGTATATTAAATACGTTAATGTACTTGTATATGTAACTTCGTTAGTCGACCGTTGTAGTTGTATCATATGTACCGTGTCATATGTTTTGTATCAAATGTATTGTAGCTGACATCAGTTATTGTATATATGAGAATTTCTGTTTTATCTGTGCTCCGCATTTATATTTATCTGTGTTATTATTTTATATTTACTGTTCTAAACTATTATGAACCATCGAAGTTCGTTTTATACTTGAATTGGGGTATTTCGATGGGAGAAAATAAATCAGAGATGAAAAATGAAAGAATATATATATATATATATCACTCCTATCGAGATAACCAATACTAGTGTAAGGCCAACTATTGATGGCCGCTCCTCAACAGCCTTATTCTCCATGCTAGTTGACAGCACTACACCGTAGTGTTCTTGGCTAGCGTGGGTATAGAGGTGGGGCGTCACAGTTACACACACAAACCTCTACTCTATCTACCTCTAAAATTTATGTTGGAAAATCCGAATAGATAACCCAACAGATCAGGTAGATATATATATAGTTATATATAAAAATTACAAGTACGCTCTCTCAAGGAAGACACCACTACAGAGCCTAGGTATTCACTGAACCTAATGCTCTGATACCAACTAAGATGACCCAACTTCTTTACACCAGAAATTTGCATCATCAATGAAGAAAGAAAGGGATAAAAGAAGAAAAGAAAGAGAAACAGGAAAAACAACAACATCAGGGAACTCACAGCGGAACAAATAAAATATAAAAAAATCACATAAATATTACATAGTATCATATTACATCATAGTACACAACTTATACAACACAGATTAGACAGTTATAAACATCTGTCTAACTATACAACTCAAGTACAACAGATACAGATACCAAACAAACACAGCGGGACCATAATATATCTATACGTGGAAGCCTCCTGCTCCATAACTCCTCCAGAATTCGTCAAGCAAACCTAAACCACGTGACTACTCATACAAAATATGAGTACCCAAGAGTTTAATAAACGGAAAATAAACACTCGGGTCAGACAGGAGTCTGGTGTGAGTAAACGGTTTAAAATTGTTTAACTTTAGAAAACCTTTGAAAAGAAAAGGTATCACGTAAGACTTCCCACACATAAACATTGAAAAGTTTTTACCCTACGCTAACCAAAACACTTGATTGGAAATCTAGTGATATTATAATAGTGTCTAGGGTTTTCAAGTAAATAACAAATAGCCGAAATTGTTACATTTACTAAATTCCAGCTACTAGCCACAAAATTGGGTAATACAATCAAAACCGTAGGTTCTCGTAGGAAGAATGGGTTTCCATCAATGGTAGGGGTACTGGGGTACCGCCCGCCACAGTACGTGGCCTAGATCAACGTACTGAGTAGTACGCCCGCTCCCCTGCAACACAAGGCCGGAACCATCCCTTACTGGACAGTCTCGAAAAAGACCACCCCGTGGTTGGCGCGATCAACCACACACTAAGCCGAAATAGAAAGGGACCTCTAGACAAGGGTAAATCTCACTCTCAAGTGGGGGCTACCCACGAAGCCTTGCTGCACCTCCCTTGTTTTAGCCATTCCCGGTTGATGAGGCTTGAGGCTACGATTACCTTTATAGAACACATCTATCTTAGAATGCTCATCGTCCACCTGACGATGTTCTGAAAGCATTCATCCATACAAGTTCGTTCCGGGTTCGAACGAAACCGAAGGCACTATCTCGTTGTACTCATTTTGGAATCACCCTCAGAGTCAACGACCATAGCCCTTGCACTCTAAATCACCATCTCGAACCTATAAGTACTATTCCGACAAACTCATTACGGAATCACCCACAGAGTTATACTGACGTATAGTTCTTACACCTTGAGTCTTCACAAAGCTCCACTTGGATACACAACCTAACGTTTAATTGGAATCGATGTGGTTTTCGGATTCAAAATATGAAAACCCGATCCCGGTCTCACCGAAACCAATCTCCATTTTAATGTCCAAGTTGTTCTCAAGGGTTTAAATAGTTAACCTTATATTCAGGATGATATATAAACAGATAGATGAATCACATTATCACAACAGATAATTCATACCAACGTTCATCTCATAACACCATTTCACATAACAGAGATATTCAAATCACCCAGTATCAACCAATCACCTTATATCGATCATCCAATATCAATTGATCATCCAATATCAATCACCAAATATCAATCAATCAACCAAAGCAGAATTGATAACTCTTAATCAATAGGATTACCTAAATCCTTCTCTATTAGATTTTTTCAAATAAATAAATTGATCATCTCTAATGATCTTCCTCAATTAATCTTCCTTGATTACTTATATTTAATTATATTTAAGTAACTATCCTTAACCACATCTAGTAATTAACCTTTAATTACTATCATTAATTACGATAATTAATGATCTTTCATCTACTTCCATTAATCGATTAATTATAATTAATTACATTAAACCTTAATTAAATACGATTAATTAATCACACTTTAATTAATTGTTTTTATTAATCAACCTTGATTAATTCATTAATTATATCTCAAATGATCCTTATTAATTAATAATTATTTTAATAAAATAATTAACTTGTAATTAATTATCTTCATTAAGCATAAACAGTAATTCGCAATTTGTAATTATTTATCTTAATTAATTAACTTCTTAATTAATTATATTAATCCTTTGATTAATTAATCTAATTAATTAATCTTTAATTATGTCGTTAAGTAATTATTAATCAATTTTAAATTATCAATTAATTCTTTAATTAATTACTTTATTAACTAATTACATTTTAACTAATTATCCTTAGTAATTAATCTTAAATTAATTTCATTTATTAATTAATTAATCCCATTAATTAATTAACTAAATTAATTAAGTAATTAACTTTTAATTACTTACAAAAGTAATTATCTCTAATTATTCTATTAATCAATCTTGATTACTTCCTTAATTACTTACCTTAACAAATAATTAATTCCATTATTAAACAATCCATAATTAATTAATTAATTAATTATTCCATAATTAATTAACTTCAAACAATTATATTAATCAATTCCTTAATTTAATAACAACTAGTGATTACCCGATAATCACTTCAACTTAAATTACTCCCATAAGTAATTCCCTATAATTATTTCCATAAGTAATTACCTTCTTAATTACATTCAACTATTAACCATTAATTACTTTATTAAGTAATTACACTTAATTAATCCATAATTAAGTGATTATTTAAAATTAAATAAACAATTAACTAATTTTTTAAAATAAATTAAACAATTAATTAATTAACTTCTAATATTTCAAAATCCTTAATTAATTAAGAAAACATTTATCTTAATTAACAAATCATATTAAATCAAGTATTCTCAAGTTAATAACAAAGATAAATTAACCCTATTTATCTTCATAATTAAATTATTTGAAATTAAATTTTAATAACTTAAAACAAATTTATTCAATTTGGTTTTCAAAACCATAATAATAACCTTATTTGAAAATAAGTTATTTAGAAATCAAATTTTAAATTTTAAAATAATTTAATTATCCAATTTAAACTTATTTATTTTCAAAATAATTTGAAATCTTGAGTTACTAAACCATTACTTAAACTTTTTAACCTAAGACTTTGATTTAATCCTTTAAATAAAAATCACTTATTTTTTCAACTAGAATTAAATTAAGATAATTACTTACAAAAGTAGTCACTTTAAAACCATTTAAATTTGCAAATAAATTTAATTAATACTTTTATAAGTTGATTAACATCTATTTTAAAACTACAAGTTTTAAAAAAAATTAAAATTACAAGTTTTAAAAATTGTTTTCTTTCATAAAACTTGAACTTGATTCATTCAATCAACAGGTTAAAATATTGCAAACACCAACCCACTGCACAAACCAGAAAACACAAGCGACTCCCAAATACCCAATAAAATCACCTGTTAATCCCCGAGCTTGCCTCGAGTTCCCACCATCTACATTCGCTTCGAGTCCTACGCGATAAAACACGACAGCTTCCCCGAGTTCCACTCGTCTTCCCCAACAAAACTTTCCCCAGTGCACAGACCCAAAGACGATGCACGATGCACAACACCTCCGGCCACTGACGATCTGTGCGACGACCAACTACGGTCACAAAATCCCTCGCGAGCCCAAAAACCTACCCAGATCGAAGAATAAGTAAGCGAAACAAATTTCGATCGTTCAAACTAAAAACTGCAGATGCCAACGAACATTCTCGCCGCCGTTGAACTCCGCCAGACCCACCATTGAATCCCACATCCATGAACTTCATCTTCACCAAAAATGAATGAACTCGAATCATCATCCTCGACGCAATGCCACAATATTCAAGCCGAAACAAACTATAAGCTTAAACTTTAGTTAGCTCAATTTCGAATGATTCGCACATTAGAAAATTCCAATCGTATTTTTCCCTCAATTCATAACATGCCAGGAAGCATCGATCCAAATCCTAGCTACAATCATCAAGTAAATCTTCGGCAATCGCCAGAAAACTCCAAAATCATTCAAACCCAATATTCTCTCGAATTAACCAACTAAAAATCACAAATTTCATATCAAAAGTCATGATTTACTATCCAGATTACATGCATGAACTTCAAATTAAAATTTAAGGTAGTTGATTTTTGACTAAAATTTAGTTTTACTGTTAATTCTTTCTTTTATAATTATTTGTTGCATTTTAAATTATGAAACTATTTTTAAACTTACCAACAAACCATAATAAACAACTTTTATTTAGATTTCCAGGTCTAATATAGTTTAGATTAAAAGATTTTTATTTATCTTTGAAATTTCCTTAAGAAAACTGTTTTTCTGTAAAGAACAGAGATGAAAAAAATAACAGTTTCCTATTTCAAGCACAACATACACATATACCAGTACAAGTATTCATTAACAAAGACAAATCCAACACATGCATCAATAAATTCAACTACACTAGAATAAAAACTGTTTTTAAACCAAAATTTACTCACCTCAATTATAATATGCAGAGCAGTTTATTTTTTTTAGGCCTCGCTTATAAAATCTGAAAAACTTGAATGGATGCCCTTCAATTTGTTGATGTTATAAACTTGCTAAGTTGATTATGAATTCTTGCATTACAGGTTGAAGTTGCAGTTGCACACCCATTAGCATTTGTAGGATGAAATGATATGAAGAACTTTGAAATGCAGTTTTAGTTGCAGATTTCCTTGATGTTATAAGCTTGAGGTTTGCAGATTTTGATTTACTTCAAATTTTGATTTTGTTTTTAAATCTTTTAGATTTGTAAGTGGTTTACTAAATTGCCATTAATTTGAGAAGAAGAAAGAAAGTTTTGAAAAAAATGAAAAAGGAGAAACAATTTTCTTTTATGTTTTAAATTTTCAAAGAAATGAAAGTTGAATGCCACATGTTCATTAATCTTACATTTGTCACTTTACTTGATTAAATTACTTACAAGTGTTATTTAGAGGTGTTTATATGGTTACATTTGCACTTAAGCATTTTAAATTATTTTTTACTTAATTTAAATGCAAATATAACTTACTCAAACTACTAAATAAATAAAATTTACATATGTCTTTCTCAAGTGTTTTTAATAAACTTTTATTTAATTTAAATGTAAATATAGTCCTACTTATTTAGGTTACTTTATAAATAAATTCTTATATATGTGAATATAAATTTACTTAAAAGAAAATGTTCCAAAACTAATTAAAATATAAATAATTTCTTATACACAGATTTAAAAATCTAAAACATTTATATATACATTTATAACTATTTTAAATTTAACACTTTTAAATAAAACAAACAAAATTTTTAAATCTTTTTAAACTATCATATTTAAAATAAATAACAATCTCATATTTTAAAAACAAACAATTATCTAATAATTGAAAACAATTTAATTAATCTAAATTAACTTTTGAAAAGCAATATTAATTTTTAAAACAAAGCTTTAATTTACAATATTCATACATTATGAATTATCAATTGATTAAATTAAATTTCAAAACAACTCAAATAACATTTACTTGCATATATATTACAATTTGAAAATTCATCTTTTATTTAAAACAAAAGATCTCATATTCACAATATATATCAAATATATATATTATAAATAGAATAAAATTTTATTAACTTTGAAAAACAAATCTTATCAATTTTAAATTGTTAGAAAGATATTGATCACAATTACCAGACTAAATATTTATTAACTTTTAAAAGATTAAATTCACCAATTTGAATTAAAATTATAAAGAAAATTATCAAATCAATTAAATTATTAATGCAGACTATTAAATTGTTATTGCCCAAAATTCCAGGTCGTTACAGTATCTTCTTTAAAACCCACGGCCACCACATCCTTCATCAATCTTGGCTTAGCACCACCACTCTAAGGGGAGGCCGAGCACTTCAAAGAAGGAGGAGCAAGTTCGAGAAGCTCCAAAGCAAAGAAAAGAGAAAGAAGTTCCGTCGAAGTATTTCCAGATTCATTCAAGGATGCTTCGAAAAAAGTTTGGTGGAGTGGAAACCAATCGTGAGTACTTATGTTTAGTTTTGTTTATTTAAAACTTAAAATGATATATGGATGTTTAATATGTAAACCGATATGTTTGGATGAATATTGGATCAATATATGGTTGATAACTTGGTTGCAAATGATAGGAAAATAATATTCATCAAAATAGAAATAGTTAATTAATTAAGTGTAACGACCCGTATTTTTGTGTTTTTGAATTTGAATATTTAATTAGTTTAAATATTTGGATTTGAACTAAATTAAAATAAAATCTATGTTTCAAGCTTATTCTTGATTTCTATTGATGTATTTTTAATTTAATTTTTAGAATCTTGTCGTAATTTTTAATTTGGAGAACAAGTAAATTTCTGTATGATGTATTTACGACAAATGCTGGCATTTTGAAAACTTCACAGGATTTAGAAACTTGTCTATTTTAGTGTTGTTTTGTGATCGCCGTCTAATTTTGTACGCGATCCTATTTCATTTTCTGTAGATCGCGGCTCATAGTCGGGCGCGATCCGATGTTGCAAAGTACCAAATACTATAAAAAAATCTAAAATCAAAATCTTCCCTACATGCACACCCTAGTACAAAGTACAAGAATAGATCCAGACTCCATTTTGCTGCCCTGTCACTGCCTGGTTTCTACATCTCCTTTCACTTCTCCTACCTTTTTTTTCTTTGTCCCTTTGATCTTTTCTTTGGCCATGCTATAAATTAGAAACCAAGGTGAGCAATAGAGGGATTTTGTTTATTTCTTCAATTCCTTACGGTAAACATTTCAATGCAAGAGAAAATATTGTTTTCCACTCTTTTAAAAATCGTAATCTTCCAATCCACTTTTAACTATCCTAATCATCTAACAAAAAAGTTGTTCGATTTCGTCTCTACTATTTTTCAAAATTGACGGTACTCAATTTCATCGAGTATCGATCGAGTTCTCGCCATTTTACAGTAAAGGGTTAAAAATATTCATAATATTCAAAAAATCATTTCTCTCAATCCATGCTGAATCGATTGTTGCCACTAGCACCCTCGAGATCATCAATAAGTGTAGCATTTTTTTGGCAGTTTCGACGTGATTCCACATCGATGATCGACGTTCATTGATTTCTAAGGTTGGGTTTAATCGGAGTTTTGGTCCTCGAGTCGTGAATTGGAGCTTGCCACCATGACCATGAAGGAGTTCAAGTGATGAAATTTTGGTGCGGATCGACGTGAATTAAGTGTTGTGTTTTTTTCTTGAACTTGGACGAAATCGCCATCAACATGGAATTATCGCATCACCTTCGAGGGCAGGAGCGGTGGTGAGGCGGCTTAGTTAGATGGCGAGAGGATGGAGAATATGTGTGTGTCCTCGGTTTATTCGATGGTGACTTTGTAGGCACGTGCATGTGCACGTTTTGCACATAGAAAAGCAGCAAGTAAGAAGGAAGAACGTTGGGGAAGAAGCATTGTCTGTGTTGGTTAGTTGGCTTGTTTATTGGGCTTGGCCCATTTGCCTGTGTGGTGAGAATATGTATATTTTTTTGTTTAAATATATGTTTAACATATCAACTTCGGAAATTCGTATCTTAGTCATATGAAATCCGTTTAACACTTTGCCTTGTATGGATGAGTAAAATATTTTAGTGTAACTTGTTGATGACTTTAGACAAGTATAAATTTATGACATATTAATAAGGATACAATTTAATTACGTTATTTTAAATAATAACGTCGATTAAATTTTTATACATTAATTATTTATGTTTATTTGGCCAAACAAATTATTGTTGAGTTAAATTGGATTCAGTATGGTAATTGGACATCTGTTAATGGAATAAAATACTATTCCACTAATTAAATTAATTTGACATTTAATTAGTAGAATAAATCCCCGTTTTGCTATTTTATGTACTTCGACATTCGATTATATATCATTAATTGATATCCCGCTTAATAAGTGATATCTTAACCAATGATGGTTAAGTTTTTGATTTTTTCTACATGGCCGTGGATTACGTAAATAGTCGTTGTTAACTTGAAAAGTCAATTGAATAATATGGTAGCTTGTTTAAGTACCATAGTGATCGTTAAACCCCCTTTGAATCTGAAAAGTTAATTATTGGTTTGGAAGTTATTTTAAGAATAATTATTTTTATTACAAGGTTTAAAGACAATTATTATTTTGTAACAAGCTTTAAAATGTTATTAACTTGTTGATTATAATAATAATATTTTAAAGATAATTTATAATTGGTTTAATAATGTTTTATGTTAATTATTTTATTATTATGATTCTTAAAGGTTATTCCTTAATGAATATTTAATTATTATTTTAAAGTTATTATTTTAAAAAATGTTTTTCATTTTAATTTACTTACTTGTTTAAAATGATTTAACAATAATTTACTTTTTAAATTAAAGTTAATTAATTATATTGATTTAAGTTATTTAATTATATTTAAAGGATGATTAATTTTTATATTAATATTAGTTTAAGGTAAATTAATTAATATTTTAAAGTTAATTAATTATTATATTAATATTGTTTTGAAGTTAGCTTATTAATAAAATAATTGTGTTTAAAAATTTATTTAATATATTAGTAATGAGATTTTAAAGATAGTATTTTAAGTGAGGTCTAATTTGAATGAAATAGAAGGATGTTTAAAAAATAACTTATTATTTAAAGTTATTTAAGTTATTTTAAATAATACATGAGTTATTAAGGGAACCTTAGTGACTTAAGGAGATCATTAAATAAGTTTGTTTAATATGGGAAAATTTTTATAAATGGTTCTGGATATCTATAAAAGGATTATAAGTGAGTTAGAAATATCCAAGAAGAGAAGTTTTATAAATAGATTTCGTAAAGAATATTTTATAAATGGACATGAAAATTTATAAAGGAGATATTTATTATCAAAATAAAAGAGATTTATGGAAGGGATTGGTGTTTTGGGTTTCTCCATTTTAAATCACATTAGGGTTTGATCACTTAAATATGGTTTCAAAATAGAAAATCTTTCTACGTGTTTGGTGAATATACTTATACCATTATATAAGTATATGGAAAGGTTTCCAAGTTCTGAAAGTGAAATTGTTTGTGAATATACCTATATCATTGAGATAAGTATATGGTTATATTTTCTAAGTATCGAAAATATAATGGTTTGTGAATATACTTATCCTCTTGATATAAATACATGGAAGTGATTTCCAAGTATTTGAAATGTGATTTTAAATTATTGAAATATTAATTTAAGAGGCTTAGTGATTTCCATGGGAAATATAATCTTTGTTTGGAATATTAATTTATTTGATAGTTAAATAACCGACTATCAAATCTTGGCCTAAATATGTAATCCTTCTTAATTTTGTGGTAGGAAAGTATGCCCTACTTAGCACCGAAGGATTTTAACTCTAGAAATATCTAAGGGAAACACAGGTATTATATGGTACAGTTACCATCGATGATGCTATACTGTATGTATAAACTCGCTTCCATCTTCTGGGGTAAATGATAAGGAGTTCCTCCCACTTAAATGGTTAGTGGGTGATCCCCCTCTTATGTATTATCAGATTATTTCCTAAAGAACAGGTATTGAGTATTCCGAAAATCGATGTTTATATTTGTGGAGTACCCGGGAAGAGGAAAAGTGTACTTATAAGAGATGACTTTAACCCATGACCACTTCAAAAATCATATACGGTTCTATGGAGGAGATTCGTGATATATTGATAATTTAGGATCCATGTGTGATTCCGAGACCTATTAGGGAATGGGAATCCATGCGTGATTCCAAGATTTAATTAAGATATGGGAATCTATGTGTGATTCCGATACCTGTTGGGGTATTGGAATCCATGTGGGATTCCGTGATCTTTTTTGATAGCGGTGCGTAAGTTGGAATGCCAGATGTAACCACATCGGCAGGATTGACTAAAACCAGATATAGGAAGCATGGCTAGTAGGGTTGGCAAACACAACGGGTGTAATCGGCTCCTCCTAAATGTCACTTATAGTTGTTAAGCATGCATGGGACGATGCACTCGGTCGTAGCGAGACCAGCTATGTTTTTCCTATTTTACATCACTAGGAATGTACGCTGCTTTGGAAGGATATCTCTGATCCTTGTGCAGGAGGATCGTTCCTCGAAGTACTGAGGGCACCTCCATGGAAATCCTTCATAATTAACGAACATGCCTTATTGATTTTTGATTATAAACCTAGAATTATTGTGATGTACACTAACAAGCATCACAACTACTTGATTATTACTATTTACGCCCTTGGACATTATTATAATACCATTGGATTTTCTGATATAAAGGTTTTGGTTGTCGTAAGGTAAAAACCCGTCCATGTTTCTGAGCAGTGTGGTCTTACGAGATACCTTTGTTTTTAAAGGTTATTTAGACAATAAGAATCCATTTGATTGTGTTTCTCATATTGGTTTTTCTAAACCAACCTGGGCATTATTTCCTATAATGCTCGGGTCAAACCAAGCATATTTCCAGGTTTAGCGTGATGTTTGGAGCTTCAAGAGGAAAGCTGGGGCCTAGAGACGTATTCATGTACATGGTTATTTCTCCGTTGCATTCATTGTTGTATTATTAGTAACTTTTGGGACGGATTGTTATAACTGTCCTTGTTGAATAGGTTAGTACACTCTGATTGATGTTTGTATATACATATATTACAGTTTTGTTTTTGTGTAAAGATTTATTATATATTATAGATTTTTCATTCCATTATGAGATTCAGTGTTGTTTAGTTTCTTCTTGTATTCTTTCTTCTTTTTTTTCCCTAACTATCCTCATTTCCATTAAATTTGGGTTGGACATGTGTGGTTTATTTTTAGCTTAAGTTGTATGGAAAATTTGCCGTTAGTGTTGGTATCAGAGCTTAGGTTGAGCGAATCCATAGGCTTTGGTGGGGTTTACTCATCTGAGATAAGGTAAGTGAGACCCAAGTATGAGTTTGAGAGGGTGTGTGTATATATATGTAAGAGCGTATTTTAAATGATATAAAAATGTTTTGTATTGCATTGTTTGTACTGCTGAGTGGCTTAAGAATTCTGGTCGGTGCGTTTGGCCAACATTATCGACAGGAATTTCCTAAACATTCGAGCAAAACCAACTGACACAATACTGATTTTGAAACGGGTAAATGAAATAATTTTACTTAGAATTATATTTTATATACAAAAGAAGTATCTTTCCCAAAAATTTATTATAGTTATTCTTGGTTTGCTTGGTTGTTAGAACTAATAATATTCAATCATTATCATCTAGGATATTGAGTAGCCGTGCTCACCCAGTTCAGAGCATTGACTATTCTCTGTTCATCTATCTTGGATTTTCCTTTACGAAACCTGGGTTGGATAGATACGAAGTTGGGGAACATTAAAATGAATACCTTGTGAATTAAGTTTCACAATTTGAATATAAGGTGTTCCTTGATAATGTCAAGTATAAAATTGATTTCTAAAAGTTGTTTATTTAATAGAAAAATTGGATATGCTGGAATGAATATTTTAGAAACGGATTTATAAAAAGGTTGATTTGATAAAATTAAGATTAAACAAAATGTTGTTTGTTAAAAGCAATTTGAAATATTATGAAATATTTTGGAAATGATTGAGTATAAAAAGTTGGTTGTTTAAAATAGGGTTTTATAAAAGAAGTTTATTAAAAGAAAACTTAAATATTTCTAAAATAAAAGTAGAAGAATTATTTAAATGAAGAAAGCTAGAATATTTTTGAAACAAATATTTGAGGAAAGATTTCCTTTAAAGGTTATATTTTTTAAATTTGATTTATTAAAATATGTCTTATAAATAAAAGTAATTCGAGAGTTCAAATCCCAATGATTTTGACAAAATGGTTTTCATGGTATACAAGCTAATAATAGTAACTGAAAATGTTCTTGGATAAAATTTTCTTAGTAAGTGGTTGCTACCGTAAGGATCGCGCTTTAAAATGGTTTTGATAAAATAAATTTTGATTTGATTTCAAAAATATGATTTGATTTATCATAGAGTAAATATGTATATAATTTTAAATGATTTTGGAGAAAGTAAATAATAGTTTTATCTAAGATAGTTCTAGAGTACAAATGACTTTGGAAATGATAAAAACAATGGTTTTCTTAAAGTGGTTTTTGGTATATGAATATTTTGGAAATAGTTGCCTAGAAATATATTTAAGTATAACCATCTTTAAAAAGGAATTTTTATAGAAAGATGAGTATTCCTTTGGATTCGTTTTAGGGAATGAGTCCAGATTTGTTTTCTAATGATCGAAATAATATTCTAAGTGATGATTGGATGTTTACTTAGGCGAACGGTATTGTGCACTTCCTACATTATTCCTTCTGTCGTTATGCAGTGGAGACCAGTTCGAATCCAGATGAATCTAAAGTAAGTTGGAAATTGACAGTTTGGTGGAAACAATTTGTTTGGAAGATATTTAATATCATTTCAAAATGGATTTGGGAAGAAAGAAGTGTTTTAAAGCTAACTAGTACGAAAGGCTCGAAAATAAATAAAAATGGGTGGGAGATGCATTCGGATGGTAAATGTTTCTCTTGAGTGTTGTCCTTGTAAGGAGTACATAATACTATTTAGAAATATCCAGTTCCTTAGTATAATTTTGGGGTTACTTAGGCTACATATATATTTGTTATGGATTAAAATGTATATAGTATCATTTTAGAAGTTTTTGAAAATAAAAATCTATGTATTTGACCCTTAAATTTCCAAAATATACGATATCTTTTCAAAAACTGTTTTGAACAAAAACCGGGTGTTCAAAATGAAAACTGGATGTTCAAAATTCTTAAATAATTTGAATTATAGTTGTGTATACCCTTAGGATATGATTGGGGGTTATACCAGTTTGTAAACTTAAGCTATGTTTTATGAAAATGTTTACATAGGTAGTGGTGTTGGTATTACAAATAACTGGTTAAATAAGTGTGAAGGTGGACATAGATCATTTCTCTTTTCTTATAGTTTTGATCTAATATTCGAGTACAAGGCTATGAGGTGTTTTACATCGTTCCAAATGAGGATTTATTTACTCGATTTTTGATGTCGAGCACTTGATGATGGTTCTTGATATGGAACGATTTTTTTCTACCGTAGCTACCCTATGTAAGGAGAACATAGATTCCTAATCAAGGAGCTTGATCAGGGTCCGCAGTAGTAAATCGGGTGACTGATACTGGTTTGAAAGTGGAATCATGTATTTTAGTAGTGATCGAATCTGATTCTGTAGATGAATGATTTATGAACATCTTGTAGGCTTTCGGATAGTATTGAGTGTTCTTGTGTTGAAATTTCAAGGACGAAATTCTTTTATGGGGGAGAGTGTAACGTCTCGTTTTTTAGATCTTTGAATCTGAATATTTAATTTGTTTAAATATTCGAATTTGAATCAAATTATAATAAAATATATGTTTCAAATTTAGAATTAATTTCTAATAATGTATTTTTTAATTTAATTTCAAGAATTTTTTCATGTTAGCCACAAAAATCCACTCGAGGGAAAAAGTATGAAAGAAGGTTAATAGGATCGAAGTTTCGATGAAGAAACAGGCCTAGGCTTCATAAAGGACACAAGACGTTGTTTCAAAGGCATTGAGCAGGCATCGAAGGAGTCGAAAGCACCAACTATTCACACAGTGCAAAGACTTTGACTCAGGTGGAAATGGATATACCTTTCCACTACTTTCAACATTTTGACACAAATAAATAAGCAAGGACAACTTCGGAACCCCTTCCGAAGGCAATAGATGATGTTCTCTCATTTAGATGCTAGAACTTTCGGAGTCAAAGATTTCGCCCTTATCATAAACTTTTTGAAAGTGTATACAAGCCTTTCGACCCGGTCGAGGAGCATAACTTTAAAAGAAGGTTTTGCCTCAATTCTCAGGCATGCATTTAAGGGCTACTCGACATCTTCGAAACCATGAATACTTGGATCTCTTCGAAACCAATATAACAACCTATCGATGGAGTCGGAAGCTTTAATCTCACTTCTAATGACAACAAGGAAGGAGAAGGCGTATTTGGGAAACCTCTTGACAGTGTCGAAAGGTTCTGAAGAGAAAGAAATACTCAAAGATCAACAAGGCGAAAGGGTGATAAAGGCCCCTTTCGAATCAGTCGAAAGGTATGGAAAGGGTAAAGGAACTGCTAGAGTAAAACAAGAAGAAAAAAAGGACACGAAAGGACGTGAAAGTAAAACAAGAAGAACAAAAGGTCTGGGAAGGACCAAGTCGAAAGGCTTGAAGCAGCATATGAAAAAGGGTCCTTTTGACCCAGTCGACAGCAAAGGCGCGGAAGGAGGTTGACCTGCATCAATAAATAAGTCCCAAGGGGTCCGGTTTTGGCGATCGAATTCTAGAATCATGAATTCCTTTTCTTTACTCTACTTTCTTATCTAGAATTGTTTTCTCAAGAAATCCCAAATCAAATTAGGGAAAAAGCTCAATATCTTGTAAAGCATTTTGGATTATGAATAAAAAAGGAAGATGGCTTGTTCATTAAGGATATTAACGACGAGGAAGATCATTTAGATCATTGGCCAGACTAATAATCGATTGCACATGATTCTAACCTATTCTCATGATTTCTTTTTGTCAATGCAACACATAAGAATGACTTGGGCATTACCGGTCGAAACACATCGTCATTGAAACCTGTACTTGCCGCCTAAAATTAAAGTGATGATGGGGTTTTGGCAATGTTAAGCTCATGAGACATGGTAATACCTAGATCGATCTTATACAAGGAAAGCAATGTAAATTATAGATAATATTAAGCTAGGAATGTTTCGAAAAAGAGAGTCTCCTCTCGACCTATTCGGAAGGGGTGTATTCGAAAGGAATCCTAGTTTATAATTGGCTAACAATCGTGTATGATGGAACTCAATCGAAAGGGATCGACCCCTAGAGATGTCAGTAACCCTTTTGAAGGAGTTCTACAGCAGGAGTAATGAAACCATAGGGTCGAAAGCAACTATGTCATACCGATGAAGTAAGCATCCCATTTGACATAATCGAATGGTGCTAAATGTTACCTTTCAACATGATCGAAAGGAATGAAGAGCAAGGATGATTAGCTACTTTCGACTCACTTGGAGGATCGGACCCATGAAACATTTCGACTAAGCCAACTTGGTCGAAAGGTAGGGATAACTTTATTAATCCTTTTGACTAAGCCAACCTAGTCGAGAGGTTGGGATAGCTTTATTAACTCTTTCGATTAAGTCAACTTGGTAGCGAGGTGAAGCAATCACCTTAAAGCCTTTTGACAGTGTCAATCTAGTTGAAAGGTACGCTTCCGAAGAAGTGGTTCCCCATAAAAACTTGGTTTCATTTGACTCGAATTGCCTCTCAATTAGCATTGGTAATGTTGACAAGTTTTCCTGTTAACATTTCATAATTTTTCATTTATAGAACAAGTAAATTTCCTTTTGACATATTTTATGACAAACGTTGGCATTTTGATAACTTCACAAGATTTAGTAACTTGTCAATTTTAGCGTTGTTTTGTGATCCTGTTCCTATTCTATACACGATCCTTCTTCATTTTCTATAGATCACGGCTCGGAATCCGGAGAGATCAGGTGTTGCAAAGTACGAAAAACAATTAAAAATCTAAAATCAAAATCTACCCTACACGCACACCCCAGTACAAAGTACAAGCATCCATCTAGCCTCCATTTGTTTCCATGTCACTGCCTGGCTTCTGCTTCTCCATTCACTTCACCTTCCATTTTGTTTCTTTGTTCCCTTGATCTTTTCTTTAGCCATGCTATAAATAAGAAACCAAGGTGAGCAACAGAGGGATTTTGTTTATTTCTTCACTTGCTTATAGTAAACATTTCAAAGCAAGAGAAAACATAGTTTTCCTCTCTTTCAAAAATCAAAATCTCCAATCCACTCATAATTAGCCTAATCGTCCAACATAAAGGTTGTTCGTTTTCGTCTTTAGTATTTTTAGAAATTGACAGTACTCGATTTTGTTGAGCATCGTTCAATTTCTCATCATTTTACAATAAAGGGTTTAAAATTTTTATAATATTCAAAAAATCATTTCTCTCAATCTAAGTCAAATCGATCATCGCCGCTAGCACCATCGAGATCATATGGAAACATAGTTTTTTTGTGGAAGTTTCGACACGATTTTGTGTCGATGATCATAATTCATCGATGTCTAAGGTTGGGTTTAATCGAAGTTTTGGCCCTCGAGCCGTGAATTGGAGCTTGCCGCCGTGATCGTGGAGGAAAGAGCTTTGAGTGGTAAATTTTTAATGTGGATCGACATGAATGATTATCGCGTTTTTTTGAACCTGGATAAAATCATCCTCGACATGGAATTGTTGCATCGCCTTAGGGGATGGCCAGAGCGATGGTGAGGTGGTGCAGTTAGACGGCAAGAAGATGGCGGATATGTGGGTGGGTTCGGTTGGTTGGATGGCGGCTTCATAGGCGAGTGCACGTGCACGCTATGCACTAGGAAGAGCAGCAGGTGAGATGAAAGTACTTTGTAGAAGAAGCACTGTTTGTATAGGAAAGTTGGCTTGTGTACTAGGCTTGGCCCATTTGCCTATGTGGTGAGAATATGTATATTATTTTGTTTAGATATATATATTTAACATGTTAGCTTTGGAAATTCATACCTCGATCATATGAAATTTGTTTTACTCACGGATTTTTGCATTGTACACGTATGGATGAGTATAATATTTTAGTATGTTTTGTTGATGGCTTTGCATAAGTATAAATTCATGACATATTAATACGAATATAATTTAATTTTGTTATTTTAAATAATAAGGTCGGTTAAATTTTTATACTTTAATTATTAATGTTTATTTGGCCAAACAAATTATTATTGAGTTAAATTCGATTAGGTATGGTAATTTGACATCTGTTAGTGGAATAAACCACCGTTTCACTAATTAAATTAATTTGACATTTAATTAGCAAAATAAATCCTCGTTCTTCTATTTTATAGATTTGGACATTCGATTATATATCGTTAATTGATATCCCACTTTGAGTAAGTAATATTTTAACCAATGATGGTTAAGTGTTGGATTTATTTACACAGTCGTGGATTATGTAAATATCTGTTATTAACTTGAAAAGTTAATTGAATAATATGGTAGCATGTTTAAGTACCATGGTGATCATTAGGCCTCTTACGAATCTGAAAAGTTAATTATTAGTTTGGAAGTTATTTTAAGGATAATTATTATTATTATGTCAGGACACGATTCTTCGTCTTCCGAAAATTCAACATCGACACTCACTTTATCGACTGCCGAGAAATCGAACGACGGAAAACCGAACACTGAGGGTTTTATTTAAGAAAAATTTAGGAAAGAAGAAGAGAAAAAGATAGAAATTAGGGAGGAGAGAAGAAGATAGGAAATTTTAAAAAAACAGAGAAAGAAAACAGAGAATTTGAAAAATAGAACGGGACAGAAAGGAAACGACAGAACAACATCAGAATCTCACAATTCGCAGCGGAACAACATATAATAATAAATGAATAATCTTTAAACAAAGAACTATATCAGTTATTACATTTTATACATTACATTACATCATATCATTAGAGTGTACAACATCATACAACAACAAACAGTGCAGCGGAAAAAGAAATACTATATAAATAATATGCCATGCCATCCAGCTTGCCTCCAGCAACTCCTGAATATCCAGAATATCCTGATAAACCTAACTCTTAACTGCCCGTGTGGAAATTGGTGGGCACCCAGAGTTTAGGAAGGAAAACAATAAACTCCGAGTCAGTCATGTGACTGGTGTGAGAACTCAAAACAGTTTATTTATCTTTAAAATCAAAATAGAGGAATATTTTTAAATCAATTCGCAATGCTTTTAAAAATGAGACTACCATAAGACCTCCCACCACACACACAATGCAAACGCAGACTTGGAGGAGATTTCTTCTTATGTTAGTCAAAGATGCTTGATACGCATTTAAAAAGAGCATTTGATATTATTATTAGTGCATAGTGTAGAACAAATCCTTTCGAAAGTAAAGATATAAATCATAGCCAGCATAGGTACCATTATATTATGCCTACTAATAGCTACCATATTAAATGGCAGGTTCTACAACTAATACCGTACAAGTTTCGTATTGTTTCTTTGGATTTCCAACAAATGGTCAGGCCAAGGAACTTCCCATTGCCACATGAGAATGCCTCTGGATGGACATCCCCGAGAACCAAACCGGATCTCTACCAACACAAGGCCGGGTTACCCCTAACTGGGTAACAACTGACACGAGTATGCCATCCCCCGGTCCTTTGGGACCTTTATCAACCGAGCGCTCGATATCCAACATCACACCATAATAAATAGAGTGTTTTCAACATGAGTAAGTATCTGGGCTCCATACCATGATACCACCCTTTTCCAGAAGGAAATGCACATACCCTAAGGGGAGCTACAGCAACCCCTAATAACCTTGCTGCATCTTTCCTGTTTTGACCATTTCCGGGATGTGAGGCTCGACGAAGTCACGTCCACAAAAACATACTTTATACAAAAGCCATGCTTTGGGTCAACAAATGATCAACACAATGATCACTAGGATAGACGATCAAATAAACGATCCTATCACAAATAATCAACACAATGATCATTTCAGCATCACTCAGCATGTCACATTACCAAAATGGGATATATCGCTGATAACTTCAACTATATAACCTTTGAGCTCGTACGTCTCAAAGAAGGGTGTTAAGCAAAGAATAAATTCTCCGCCACCAACAGAAATATATTTGAAAGAAATCGGCTTTATATCTCAAATTGTAATGTCAGGCATACAATCCATACAAGTCTGTTCCGGGCTCGAACAAAACCGAAGGCACTTCTTACGAAGCCCTTGCAATACGGGTATTCACAATCCCGATCGAATTTCCCATCACTTAGGAGATCTCAATACCAGGAGCTACCCAGTGCAGAGACAATCGATAGGTCATCCTATCGCTTTCACAAATACTCGGTCTTCAACACCGATCTTCAAATGCAATTCATAACGACGTATCACATATTCGGAATGGGTTATACGACCCCATGGTCCTTTCTCGGTTAACCCGAATAGTGAGCGCTTATTCAAAAATAAGTGTGCATTCAAATTCAATCAATTCACACCAAATACCCATTTAAAGGGAAATATTGATAGTCGGTTATTGAACTATCAATGGATATGCACACATCACCAGATTCCAAATAATTTTCCAAATTATTTATTTTCCAAAATATCTTTACAAGATATAAAATTCCAACACTTCAAAAATAAATCAATATTTATTTTTGACCAATTTCACTTTTCACATATAAATTCCATAATGAATTTATATTTCAAAATATTCGTGCATATACGATTTCAATTATTCATTTTCAATTTATCTTCAAAAAGATAAATTCTAAATATTCACTTCACATTCGAAAACATTTCCATACTTATTTATTCATAAGTAATTCACAAATCTCTTTTATTTTCAACACTTAGAAAATATTCAATATACTTAAATCGAATTAAGTATATATTTCATTCTTTAAGGAAATTATTCACTTAAACATATTAACTTGGGCCAAAACGAATGTTGCGTAAAACATCGTTACAACAACCCAAAATCACTAGTATAGGGATTCGAAATTAAATAGATATATAAATCCCAATACTATACTAAACATTTTCTTTCGGAAATTATTTACTATAACAACAGTGTTATAGTCCACCATTTCCTTTTATTTCTCGAAAACGTCTATTTCAACAATAAATGTTGAAATCTATGGTTTCGAATCTCAACATGTTTTAAAACATCGTTAGATCGTTTTAATTCTGTTTAAAATATCACATTCTAAAACATTTTCTTTAACATGTTATTCACTATTCAAAAACGTGAATATACTATGTTCACAAATTCCATTATTTCTATTCACTTTAACTTAAAGGATTATTCACTGTCTAAAACGTGAATATAACTCCATTTATAAGTTATAACAATTAACTTATCAAAATAAGTCGTTTGCGGATTTATAAAACAACGTTTATAAATTCCATTTCTATTTATTTATAAAAACTTCTTTTTTTTTATAAATTCCTTTATTAACATATTTCAGTTTATAACTCAATTATAAACTAAATGTTTATATTATAAGTTAAATACTTATAAAACGATTATTTTATAAAATCGTTCTTTAAACTTCATAATTATAAATCTTATAACTTATAAGATTGTTTATTTATCCAAAATTCATTCTTTCGATAACTTTATAAATTTTATAAACCTATTGCTTATAAAATTTCATTTATAACTTCACAGTTTATAATTTCATAAATTTCATTCATTTAGGAAATTCATTTTCACTACATTCAAACACTTATAAAAACTCGTTTTATAATGTCCATAATTCAATTTATAAATATCCATTTATAAATCTCTTAATATAAATTAATTTATATTATTCTTTTAAACGTCTTTAAATTCCTTTAAAATTTCACCGTTCTCTTGATTTATAAAATAATCAAATTTTATAAATCTTATATTCAAACTTTTAATAATAAACTCAAAAATCCAGTTTAAACTATTTTATAAAATCATTGGTTCATATTTCTCAAAAACCAGCTTTTAACTATATTTCACAAAAACCATAATTTTATAACTTTAAAAATTATAACGTTTATTTATTTATAATGGATCAATTCCAAAAATATAGTATATTTTCAAAAATCACTTTAAAACCATTTTAAAATCCTAAAATCTGGGTCCAATGATGCTACACACCAAATAGTCAATCACGACTAACAACGATATCATATATCGATATGATAATTAATCAAATATCAAAATATCTGAAATAAAATAAATACTGTTGAGGAATCCAGTTGGATCCCTCCAACCTGTTTCCTGCATCCAAAAACATTAGCACAATACCAATTTCGCTCCAGTACGAAATTATCGCGGTACATGTTTTTAATAAATATTATCCGCTTAATAACGGCGTAATAGGGTCTCATCCGCTAAACAAAAATGCGGGAAATCAACAACTGCAATATATACATATGCCAATATATATATATTGATATTATATATAATACCAATTTCACTGTTTATGAAATATTCGCGGTATATGTTTATATTAAATAACATCCGCTTACTAACGGCGTATAATGTCTATTTTAACAATCAATAATTTACAGTCATCATTCAAACATGCATTCAAATATTTTAAATCTAACTATTTAAAATAAAATCGAAATCTATTCGATTGAGTGAGAAATTCTCACCTTGGTTTTAATTTCCGTTTTAGCTTTTATTTCGAATAAAATTAAACGCGCGTTTAATTTTACCCGAAATTCTCACTAACTCCAAACGACTCCAAACCAACTCCATCGCGTAGTGCTCGTCCATACGATTCCAACGCAACTGAGTTTGCATTTTTTCGACCTCGTATGAAAAAGATTTTGATTTTACAAGTTACACGAGTTTATATACTTATATTTACAACATAACTTTAAAAATTATAAACCTATCTACCATCCACCGTTCATTCCATCCCTGATGAATCACAGCCGCATACTTCATCTTCCCAAACCCCTCACGTACAAGCTACAGGTGATTGTCGTTCCACTTGAACCCATTTAGATAAATTAGGGTTTAATTTAGCGACTTCAATACTCGATGAAACTTGATCAAACCAACGCCACGCGAAAGCCCACGACGCAAGCTAGGTTCGGCCATCACCTGGTGGAGCTCGGCTGTACAATGAGCCTTGGAATGCGTGCGCAAGTCACTGACTTCTTCGTCATTTTGCCGTTGATCCGTGAGGTCTTTTCAGATCATGACCGTTGATATTAAAGATCTCATCGAGCTCTTCAAGATTGTAGTTGAGAGTTTCTGGAATCGATGAATGGATTTGGAGATTTGAGGGGAAGAAGTTGATGAACTGCTGGCCGTTCATACCTAGGTGGCGGCTAGGGTTTGTTTTTATTTTTATTTTTTTTTTTCTAAATGAAGGGTTGGGGTTATTTATAAGGAACGAGCAAGCGTAAACACTATTCATCCCGGGAATTCCGAACTCCGATTTAGACACCGTAACCAGCGTACCTAGGGTTTATCCCGCGTTCCGGACACAATGGAATAGGTTTCGGAAGCTAATTCGGAAGTATGTGCGAGTTATGGCTGAAAACGCTCAATTTGAATTAAACCGATTTAAACCGATTTCTAGGCGTTTTAATTTGTACCGGACAAACGGTAAATCCAAACGACTTGAAATTTGAAACCTTACAATAATATCACATTACGGATCCGATGAAACTGGTTTCGTCGAAATCCGAGACTTTTTGAAAAATGGCTATTTTCACTCGCCAAATTTAAATTAAAAACAAATCGATGCGTTTCGAGCTGCCACGATCAAATGATAACTCCGATTGACACGAAAATTGAAATCCGGTAATAACTAACTATTACGGATCCAATGAAACTGGTTTCGTTCAATTCTGAGACTGTTCAAAAATTGGCTATTTTACAGTCGATTATTAAATATTAAAATATTCAATTTTCACAAATTTACTTTTAATTCGATTTTAAAAGTTCTAAAATATTTCTATAACTCCAGTATGATTAAATAAAATTTTTACAAATCATTTTCAATCATTTTTAACCTCATTTTCAATTATTTCCATAATTTAACATATTAAGTTATCGATTTAATTATTCAATTAAATCCAATAATTCAAATAAAAATTTATTTGACTTATAAATTCACTTATTAATATTTAAAATTAATTAAATATTAAAATTTTAATTTCTAAAAATTCTGGGTCGTTACAATCTTTCCCCCTTAAAAGAATTTCGTCCTCGAAATTACAAGTAAGAAAGGTTACAAAATCTATTAATTTTCCAAAATTTATAATTAAACTTCTTATAAATCTTTACTAAGTTTTCCAAATCATACTTAGTTATCTTTTCAAAAACAACTACTATTGTTTAACTTTCAATTCTAAATCAAAGTTTAAAGTTTCCCAAAATTTTCCCAATTTTCTCAAAAATTTTCTAACGCCTTAAATTTCCGGAAAAATTCGCCATGTCTCCTTTGCGCGGCTCGATCCGGAAAAAAAAATGACAGTATATATATCACAAATATACATCTCATCAAGTAATGAGGCATCCCGAAGGGAAAAAAGTGTAAAAGTACGATATTTAATCCGAGATATGTACCTTATATTTTATTAGCGAGCATATACGGCTAATATAGCGCTAAAGCGAACTCCAAATGCGAAGCAAACGCGATCCGCACCTACTAAACTCAACAAACAACATGAGAACCATGCATATATGAAAATAGTATCGATATACAACATATAGCAACATAATAACTATATAAGTCACATAGCAAATGCAACAATAGCAATATATATTCAACCATCAACCAACTACATTCCATAACCAACAATATTCATTTATATTCTCATTAATATTTAATGAATTGGTTTTCACTTTAAATCACATTTGATTTATTTACATTGGATTTTATCAACATTCATTCTCAATTCAATTAGTTTTCATTCACTAATTAAATCCAATTCACTTTCAATTCTATTCAAATTTATTTACTTTCCATTTGAATTCAATTACATAGCTTTTAATTTCACTAATACTTAATGAATTATAAACAATCAACTACAATCATATAACAACCAATGTATATCAGTTACAACCAAATTCCTTTGCTTATATTCATTCTTATTCAATTTATTCAACTTCCAATAACATTAGATTTTAATGAATTAACACTTTCATTCATTATTCCATATCAATTATTCACATTCAATTGATTAACAGCCAAGCCATTCATTCAATTCAATTACAAAGTTGAATTCTATTACATAACTTAAGTTCATATTCTTTTAATCCACTTGATTATTTACTTCGATACCAATATCAACTTAATTCAATATCTCTTAAGTTATATTCCATTTAACTTTAAATTCACTTTTATTCACAACTCATATTTTATATAGTTTCACTTCTTATATATATAAGTTTATTTCACAATTGTAAATTACTTTAATTATAATTCAATTCTTACAATTCTTTTTGCTTATACAATTCTTCTTTTATTTAGATTATTCAAACAACTTAACAATCAACTTATATACTTTGATAATTTTGAAAAATTATTCCTTATATATAAAAATATAATCGAGGCAAAATTATTTCATTTACCCAATTTTTTAAAACAATATCGTGTCGAATTGTTCTATTCAAGTGTTTAGAAACCCCTTCGGCTCAGTTTCGAGGCTGTGCTGACGAAAGTTCATATGCCACTCAATAAACCAACCATCACAATATAAAACAAATTTTTTCACTAACAAATACGCTCTTATAGCTATTATTACACTCAAATTCATTCTAGAGTACTACTGACTCTATCTCTAATGAATAATACCCTACAGAACCATGGTTGTCGCTTAACCATCAGAGCTCTGATACCACATTGTCAGGACACGATTCTTCGTCTTCCGAAAATTCAACATCGACACTCACTTTATCGACTGCCGAGAAATCGAACGACGGAAAACCGAACACTGAGGGTTTTATTTAAGAAAAATTTAGGAAAGAAGAAGAGAAAAAGATAGAAATTAGGGAGGAGAGAAGAAGATAGGAAATTTTAAAAAAACAGAGAAAGAAAACAGAGAATTTGAAAAATAGAACGGGACAGAAAGGAAACGACAGAACAACATCAGAATCTCACAATTCGCAGCGGAACAACATATAATAATAAATGAATAATCTTTAAACAAAGAACTATATCAGTTATTACATTTTATACATTACATTACATCATATCATCAGAGTGTACAACATCATACAACAACAAACAGTGCAGCGGAAAAAGAAATACTATATAAATAATATGCCATGCCATCCAGCTTGCCTCCAGCAACTCCTGAATATCCAGAATATCCTGATAAACCTAACTCTTAACTGCCCGTGTGGAAATTGGTGGGCACCCAGAGTTTAGGAAGGAAAACAATAAACTCCGAGTCAGTCATGTGACTGGTGTGAGAACTCAAAACAGTTTATTTATCTTTAAAATCAAAATAGAGGAATATTTTTAAATCAATTCGCAATGCTTTTAAAAATGAGACTACCATAAGACCTCCCACCACACACACAATGCAAACGCAGACTTGGAGGAGATTTCTTCTTATGTTAGTCAAAGATGCTTGATACGCATTTAAAAAGAGCATTTGATATTATTATTAGTGCATAGTGTAGAACAAATCCTTTCGAAAGTAAAGATATAAATCATAGCCAGCATAGGTACCATTATATTATGCCTACTAATAGCTACCATATTAAATGGCAGGTTCTACAACTAATACCGTACAAGTTTCGTATTGTTTCTTTGGATTTCCAACAAATGGTCAGGCCAAGGAACTTCCCATTGCCACATGAGAATGCCTCTGGATGGACATCCCCGAGAACCAAACCGGATCTCTACCAACACAAGGCCGGGTTACCCCTAACTGGGTAACAACTGACACGAGTATGCCATCCCCCGGTCCTTTGGGACCTTTATCAACCGAGCGCTCGATATCCAACATCACACCATAATAAATAGAGTGTTTTCAACATGAGTAAGTATCTGGGCTCCATACCATGATACCACCCTTTTCCAGAAGGAAATGCACATACCCTAAGGGGAGCTACAGCAACCCCTAATAACCTTGCTGCATCTTTCCTGTTTTGACCATTTCCGGGATGTGAGGCTCGACGAAGTCACGTCCACAAAAACATACTTTATACAAAAGCCATGCTTTGGGTCAACAAATGATCAACACAATGATCACTAGGATAGACGATCAAATAAACGATCCTATCACAAATAATCAACACAATGATCATTTCAGCATCACTCAGCATGTCACATTACCAAAATGGGATATATCGCTGATAACTTCAACTATATAACCTTTGAGCTCGTACGTCTCAAAGAAGGGTGTTAAGCAAAGAATAAATTCTCCGCCACCAACAGAAATATATTTGAAAGAAATCGGCTTTATATCTCAAATTGTAATGTCAGGCATACAATCCATACAAGTCTGTTCCGGGCTCGAACAAAACCGAAGGCACTTCTTACGAAGCCCTTGCAATACGGGTATTCACAATCCCGATCGAATTTCCCATCACTTAGGAGATCTCAATACCAGGAGCTACCCAGTGCAGAGACAATCGATAGGTCATCCTATCGCTTTCACAAATACTCGGTCTTCAACACCGATCTTCAAATGCAATTCATAACGACGTATCACATATTCGGAATGGGTTATACGACCCCATGGTCCTTTCCCGGTTAACCCGAATAGTGAGCGCTTATTCAAAAATAAGTGTGCATTCAAATTCAATCAATTCACACCAAATACCCATTTAAAGGGAAATATTGATAGTCGGTTATTGAACTATCAATGGATATGCACACATCACCAGATTCCAAATAATTTTCCAAATTATTTATTTTCCAAAATATCTTTACAAGATATAAAATTCCAACACTTCAAAAATAAATCAATATTTATTTTTGACCAATTTCACTTTTCACATATAAATTCCATAATGAATTTATATTTCAAAATATTCGTGCATATACGATTTCAATTATTCATTTTCAATTTATCTTCAAAAAGATAAATTCTAAATATTCACTTCACATTGGAAAACATTTCCATACTTATTTATTCATAAGTAATTCACAAATCTCTTTTATTTTCAACACTTAGAAAATATTCAATATACTTAAATCGAATTAAGTATATATTTCATTCTTTAAGGAAATTATTCACTTAAACATATTAACTTGGGCCAAAACGAATGTTGCGTAAAACATCGTTACAACAACCCAAAATCACTAGTATAGGGATTCGAAATTAAATAGATATATAAATCCCAATACTATACTAAACATTTTCTTTCGGAAATTATTTACTATAACAACAGTGTTATAGTCCACCATTTCCTTTTATTTCTCGAAAACGTCTATTTCAACAATAAATGTTGAAATCTATGGTTTCGAATCTCAACATGTTTTAAAACATCGTTAGATCGTTTTAATTCTGTTTAAAATATCACATTCTAAAACATTTTCTTTAACATGTTATTCACTATTCAAAAACGTGAATATACTATGTTCACAAATTCCATTATTTCTATTCACTTTAACTTAAAGGATTATTCACTGTCTAAAACGTGAATATAACTCCATTTATAAGTTATAACAATTAACTTATCAAAATAAGTCGTTTGCGGATTTATAAAACAACGTTTATAAATTCCATTTCTATTTATTTATAAAAACTTCTTTTTTTATATAAATTCCTTTATTAACATATTTCAGTTTATAACTCAATTATAAACTAAATGTTTATATTATAAGTTAAATACTTATAAAACGATTATTTTATAAAATCGTTCTTTAAACTTCATAATTATAAATCTTATAACTTATAAGATTGTTTATTTATCCAAAATTCATTCTTTCGATAACTTTATAAATTTTATAAACCTATTGCTTATAAAATTTCATTTATAACTTCACAGTTTATAATTTCATAAATTTCATTCATTTAGGAAATTCATTTTCACTACATTCAAACACTTATAAAAACTCGTTTTATAATGTCCATAATTCAATTTATAAATATCCATTTATAAATCTCTTAATATAAATTAATTTATATTATTCTTTTAAACGTCTTTAAATTCCTTTAAAATTTCACCGTTCTCTTGATTTATAAAATAATCAAATTTTATAAATCTTATATTCAAACTTTTAATAATAAACTCAAAAATCCAGTTTAAACTATTTTATAAAATCATTGGTTCATATTTCTCAAAAACCAGCTTTTAACTATATTTCACAAAAACCATAATTTTATAACTTTAAAAATTATAACGTTTATTTATTTATAATGGATCAATTCCAAAAATATAGTATATTTTCAAAAATCACTTTAAAACCATTTTAAAATCCCAAAATCTGGGTCCAATGATGCTACACACCAAATAGTCAATCACGACTAACAACGATATCATATATCGATATGATAATCAATCAAATATCAAAATATCTGAAATAAAATAAATACTGTTGAGGAATCCAGTTGGATCCCTCCAACCTGTTTCCTGCATCCAAAAACATTAGCACAATACCAATTTCGCTCCAGTACGAAATTATCGCGGTACATGTTTTTAATAAATATTATCCGCTTAATAACGGCGTAATATGGTCTCATCCGCTAAACAAAAATGCGGGAAATCAACAACTGCAATATATACATATGCCAATATATATATATTGATATTATATATAATACCAATTTCACTGTTTATGAAATATTCGCGGTATATGTTTATATTAAATAACATCCGCTTACTAACGGCGTATAATGTCTATTTTAACAATCAATAATTTACAGTCATCATTCAAACATGCATTCAAATATTTTAAATCTAACTATTTAAAATAAAATCGAAATCTATTCGATTGAGTGAGAAATTCTCACCTTGGTTTTAATTTCCGTTTTAGCTTTTATTTCGAATAAAATTAAACGCGCGTTTAATTTTACCCAAAATTCTCACTAACTCCAAACGACTCCAAACCAACTCCATCGCGTAGTGCTCGTCCATACGATTCCAACGCAACTGAGTTTGCATTTTTTCGACCTCGTATGAAAAAGATATTGATTTTACAAGTTACACGAGTTTATATACTTATATTTACAACATAACTTTAAAAATTATAAACCTATCTACCATCCACCGTTCATTCCATCCCTGATGAATCACAGCCGCATACTTCATCTTCCCAAACCCCTCACGTACAAGCTACAGGTGATTGCCGTTCCACTTGAACCCATTTAGATAAATTAGGGTTTAATTTAGCGACTTCAATACTCGATGAAACTTGATCAAACCAACGCCACGCGAAAGCCCACGACGCAAGCTAGGTTCGGCCATCACCTGGTGGAGCTCGGCTGTACAATGAGCCTTGGAATGCGTGCGCAAGTCACTGACTTCTTCGTCATTTTGCCGTTGATCCGTGAGGTCTTTTCAGATCATGACCGTTGATATTAAAGATCTCATCGAGCTCTTCAAGATTGTAGTTGAGAGTTTCTGGAATCGATGAATGGATTTGGAGATTTGAGGGGAAGAAGTTGATGAACTGCTGGCCGTTCATACCTAGGTGGCGGCTAGGGTTTGTTTTTATTTTTTTTTTTATTTTCTAAATGAAGGGTTGGGGTTATTTATAAGGAACGAGCAAGCGTAAACACTATTCATCCCGGGAATTCCGAACTCCGATTTAGACGCCGTAACCAGCGTACCTAGGGTTTATCCCGCGTTCCGGACACAATGGAACAGGTTTCGGAAGCTAATTCGGAAGTATGTGCGAGTTATGGCTGAAAACGCTCAATTTGAATTAAACCGATTTAAACCGATTTCTAGGCGTTTTAATTTGTACCGGACAAACGGTAAATCCAAACGACTTGAAATTTGAAACCTTACAATAATATCACATTACGGATCCGATGAAACTGGTTTCGTCGAAATCCGAGACTTTTTGAAAAATGGCTATTTTCACTCGCCAAATTTAAATTAAAAACAAATCGATGCGTTTCGAGCTGCCACGATCAAATGATAACTCCGATTGACACGAAAATTGAAATCCGGTAATAACTAACTATTACGGATCCAATGAAACTGGTTTCGTTCAATTCTGAGACTGTTCAAAAATTGGCTATTTTACAGTCGATTATTAAATATTAAAATATTCAATTTTCACAAATTTACTTTTAATTCGATTTTAAAAGTTCTAAAATATTTCTATAACTCCAGTATGATTAAATAAAATTTTTACAAATCATTTTCAATCATTTTTAACCTCATTTTCAATTATTTCCATAATTTAACATATTAAGTTATCGATTTAATTATTCAATTAAATCCAATAATTCAAATAAAAATTTATTTGACTTATAAATTCACTTATTAATATTTAAAATTAATTAAATATTAAAATTTTAATTTCTAAAAATTCTGGGTCGTTACATATTATTAGGCTTAAAGATAATTATTGTTTAGTAATAAGATTTAAAAAGTTAATAACTTAATAATAATAATACTTTAAAGATAGTTTATAATTGTTTAATAACGTTTTAAGTTAATTATTTTATTAATATGATTCTTAAAGGTTATTCCTTAAAGAATGTTTAGTTACTATGTTAAAGTAATTTACTTATTATTTAAAAGAATTTTTGATTTTAATTTAATTACTTATACTTATTTAAAATGATTTAACAATACTTTAATTTTTAGTTAAAGTTAATTAATTATATCGATTTAAGTTATTTAATTATATTTAAACTATAATTAATTTTAAAATTAATATTAGTTTAAGGTTAATTAATTAATTTTTTAATATTGCTTAAAGTTAATTAATTACTATATTAATATTGTTTAGAAGTTAACATATTAATACAATAATAGTGTTTAATAATTTATTTAATATATTATTGATGAGATTTTAAAGATAGTATATTAAATGAGGTCTAATTTGAATGAAATAGAAGGATGTTTAAGTAATACCTTATTATTTAAATCTATTTAAAGTTATTTTCAAAAATATATGGGTTATTAAGGGAACCATAATGACTCAAGGAGTTTATTAAATAAGTTTGTTTAAATACGGGAAGAGTTTTATAAATGGTTCTGAATATCTATAAACGGATTATAAGTAAGTTTTAAAGATCTAAGAGGAGAAGTTTTGTAAAAGGTTTTGAGATTCGTAAAGAATATTTTATAAATTGGCTTGAAAATCATAAAAGAGATATTTATTTATAAAATAAAAGAATTTTGTGGAAGGGATTGGAGTTTTGGGTTTCTCCATTTTAAATGACATATGGATTCGATCATTTAAATACGATTTCAAAATAGAAATCTTTCTAAGTGTTCGGTGAACATACTTATGTCATTGTATAAGTATAAGGAAAAATTTCCAAGTTTTAAAATATATGGTTATATTTTCAAGTATCGAAAATATAGTAGTTTGTGAATATACTTATCCTATTGAGATAAGTATATGGAAGAGATTTTTAAGTATTTAAAATGTGATTTTTAATTAATGAAAGATTACTTAAGAGGCTTAGTGATTTCCATGGGAAATATGATCTTGGTTTGGAATGTTTTTTTATTTGATGGTTAAATAACCGACTATCAAGTCTTGGCCTAAATATATAATCCTTCTTAATTTTGGGGGTAATGAAATATTCCTTACTTAACACCAAAGGATTTTAACTTTAGAAATATATAGGGGAAACACGGGGATTATATGGTTCAGTTACCATCGGTGGTGCTATACTATACGTATAAACTAGTTTCGTTCTTCTACGATAAATGATAAGGAGGTCCGTCCACTTGAACGGGTAAGGGGTAATCCTTGCTCTTATATATTGTCTGATTATTTCCTAAAGAACCAGGATTGAGCATTCCGGAAATCGAAGTTTGGTTTTATGGAGCACTTGGGAAGCGGAAGAGTGTAATCGTAAGAGATGACTGCAACCCATGACCACTTCAAAAACCAAATACGGTTCTATGGAGGAGATTCATGATATATTGAGATGCTGGGATCCATGTGTGATTCTGAGACTCATTGGGATATGGGAATCCAGGTGTGATTCCAAGATCTATTTGAGATGTGGAAATCTATCTATGATTCCAAGACCCGTTGGGGTACTGGAATTCATGTGGGATTCCATGATCTATTTTGATGGCGGTGCATGAGCTGGAATGTCGAACGTAGCCTCATCAGTGGGAATTACTAAAACCATATATATGAGGCATGACCAGTAGGATTGGCAAACCCATAGGGTGTAGTCGGCTCCTCCTAGATGTCATTTATATTTGTTATGCACGCATGGGGCGATGCACTCGGTCTTAGTGAGACCAGCTATGTTTTTTCTATGAAACATCATTGGGATGTATGTTGCTTCGGAAGGATATCTATGATCCTTGTGTAGGAGGACTGTTCCTTGTAGTACTGAGGGTGCCTCCATAGAAATCCTACATAATTAGCGAGCATGCTTTATCAATTTTCGATTATATACCTAGTATTGTTGTGATGTACACTCACAAGCATCGCAGTTACTTGATTATTATTATTTTCACCCTTAGACATTATTATAATATCACTAGATTTTCTTATATAGAGGCCTTGGTTATCTTAAGGTAAAACCCATCCGTGTTTATGTGTGACGTGTTCTTACGAGATATCATTGTTTTGAAAGGTTATTTAAACATTAAGAATCCATTTGATTGTGTTTCTCACGCTGTTTTTTCAAACTGACTCGGGCATTGCTTCCTATAATGCTTGGGGTCAGACTGAGCATATTTCCAAGTTTAGCTAGATATTTGGAGCTTCGAGAGGAAAGCTAGGTCCTAAAGACGTATTCACGTACATGGTTATTTTTCCATTGCATTCATTGTTGTATCTATCAACAATTGTGAGGACAAATTGTTATAACTGTCCATGCTGAATAGGTTAGTATACTCTAATTGATGTCTGTATACACATGTATTACAATTTTGTTTTTTGTAAAGAGTTTCTATACATTATAGATTTTTCGTTCCGCTGTGAGATTCTGTGTTGTTTAGTTTATTCTTGTCCTCTTTCCTCTTTCCTCTTTCTTTTCCCTAACTATCCGCATTTCTATTCAATTTGGGTTGGACATGTGTGGTTTGTTATCAACTTAAGTTGTATGGAAAAGTGGGTCTTTACATTAACTATAGTTAACTCATGAAAAATAAATCCATATTAATACGTGTATGGAGTTTATTAAGCCTATTTATAGTTTTGAACATAAAAGGATTAAAAAATGAATATTATAATAACATAATATTATAATATGGAATAAAGTGAAAAAGGAGTTTGTATGTAGTAAAAATAGTTTGAAATGGTTTACAATGGTATTTTAACATTTTAATAAGTTTCCGCAAAGTTTAATAAAGTATGAACAATAGAGCCAAATCGAGCTCGTCGCGTAGCGGCAGTTTGTCGTTTTCCGACCTGAAAATTAAATCAATGTGTTGGATTCAATATAGGTCGGAATTCTTTGCAATATGAATTTTCCGTAACAATGTGGGTATAGTTTCCAAACCAAAGAAGAAAATCAAGATTTCTTTTAGTAGAGTTTGAAATATGACCAAATCATGTTTCCAAAAACATCACGTTCTCTCAGTTCAGAAACCAAAATGGTAACTGCTTTAAAATTGAAAATTTTAAATAATTAAAATTTTGAAATAAATTTATAAACATGTTAGAATTTTTAAAAGGATTTTGAGTTATAAAAATATACATATATGAAATGAAATTAATGTTTTGAACAAAGAAGCCCAAAAAACACTATTCGCGGTAGTTCTTGTTGCAGTTCCGGTAACTTTTGCAAATTATGGTTTTAACTTAATTATTCTTTTCCAATCTTTTAATAATCCTTTCAAATGAATAAATAATTGTTTTGAAGATGATTCAAAAGTTTTGTAATTATTTTAAATGATTTTAAATTAAATGCTTGAAGAAAATTTGTTTTAAACAATATTTGGAATTGTGTTAAGTAAATGAAAATCATCTCTAAAAGATCATATAAAATAGATCAGAGTTGATCAAATAACTTGACCGTCTTATGGATGATAGAGAGATAGTCTTTAGACTGGAGCTTGGACAACAATGTCTGGATTCCGCTCTAGCTATCCGGACTGACCTGAGGGATAGAATAGTTAAATTGATTTACTCAGACCGCGTCTTCTTAAGTTAAGAGAAAATAGATTTGGATTTTTTTCCGAAAGTTAAACATGATTTTAAAATATGATTTTTGGTGGTATAGAGAATATCCTTGGTAAATTCTGTACTAAATTCCGAGGAGGAAACTCATACTATCCATGCGAATTTAAAAGACGATTTCACCATTATACGACAAATAATACATGCTGAATATGAAAATTGGTATTGAGTATAATTAGTCTAACTCTATTGATCATTTTCTACTCAATACTGATTGATTTTGTTTATAGTAAATGATGCCTTAAATAACATCATTCTGACCCATTTAAAGGTTATGATTTGAAAATAAGAAATCTTTGTTAAGATTTAAATAAATGATTTGGAGATGTTTTCCTAAGAAAACGGTGGAATGGTTAGAAATTATTCCAAGATTTAAGATTTTTAATCAACCAGGGAATTTGAAAAATGAGGCTTAACGATTCTATATACTCTTAGAAGATAAAGTAATAGTTTAAAAGAATATATATCCGAAAGATATTTGATTTGATAAAAAGGTAACTTGATTGGATGTTGTTTGATAATCGCCTATATGCTTTACATCTTTTTATCGATAATTGGTTGAAGAAGCCGGGATCGAATTTACTTTGGCACTTAATGCAGTGTGACAGAGGGTTCTCGCTTTGTATTTTGTGGCGAGCAAGAGACTCTTACTACTACGTGTCCTCCAGGTTGGTGCAGTCGAGAGGCTGGCCGTAAAAGCGAACGGCGAGGTGCAAGTGTGAGCCATGGTGATTGTACACTACTGAAGGGCTGAAGGCTCGTTCATCACATTTGGTATCGGAGCTTAGGTTGAGCAAACACCTTGGCTTTGGATGGATAAAACTCATTATAGATATGGTCGGTAATACCGTAGAATGAGTGCTCATTAGAGATAGGATTTGTATCACCCTAGATTGAGTTTGAGCGTATAACATATATGAGCGCATATTTATTGTTGGATATAAAATTGTTTTGTGTTGATTAATTTGTTTGGGTGGTTTATGAATTATGATCAATGCATGAAGTGCTCCATGTAGTCGATAGGGATTTCTAAATACTTGAACAAGGCGACACACTGTTTCCAAAAGACTGTATTTTATATACAAAAAGAATATAGGTATTTCTGTGATTTAGGAAATTTATAAGATGTATTACCTTTGGAATGTTCAATGAATAAGGTCTTGATATGTTTGGTGATGACTGGAATAATCTCCTAAGTACCGATCCTATGTTGGCTTGGGCGTACGGTATCGTAGGCTTAGTAAATTATTCTCCTTATTGTTGAAGGATCAAGGCAAGTTCAAATGTGAACAAGTCTGAATCAAGTTATTTGGATAAAAATATTTTTAAATTAAGAAAAAATGGTATGAAACTTCTAATAGGGGCAAAATGGCTTTTTATATGTCGAGTGATGAGTTATGGCTGAATCCAAGGTAGAAAGAGAAGTAGAAAAAAATTTAAGACTAGGATCTTATGCTAACATATATTGTTACAGATGTGGTAAGGAAGGACATTATATAGTTCATTATAACAATAGGAAAATAAAAGAAAATAAAAGTATGAAATAAAGTAAAAGAAGAAAGAAAAAACTTATAGGGATGATATATTCTGTTTCAAGTGTAAAAGGCAAGGATATTTGCTACGCGAGCACCCTAAAACAAAGAAGAAACCCAGAATTCGATCAAAAAGGGCAAAAAATTGCTACCATTGCAAAGGAATAGGACATATAGCTAAATAGTGTCCCAACGGACTTGTAGTTAGTGCGATTAAGGAAGACATTTAATGAAGGACTGTCCAAAGAAAATGATAAGGTTGGATGACTTAGTTACCAAGGATATAGCGTCGTCTACCTCGGAAGTGGTCCAAGAATAGTGTTTGTAGTAGTTCTTGTATCTATATATATGATGGTGATGTATGATAGACCTATTCCCTAGGAGTCATCCTTAAAACTTGTAATAAAGGCTAGGGTTAGGAGTGGGTGTATAAACATGATGTTAATTAATAAACCTCCTTTTGGATTATTTTCTCTATGCATTCCTTCTAACTTATATCAGGTCAGTTTAATATGATATTTAAAAATAAAAAGTTTAAAGTGATATTATAAAGAAATGGCTTTATAAAAAAGTGTTGAAATAAAGAAAATTATTTAATAATATATTTTATAAAAGTATATTTTACAAAATAAAGTGTAATTTATAAAAATAAAATGATTTTGTAAAAGACGGGTTTGAAATATATTTTTGATAAAAAAAGGGATTTTGGGAACTCTATCCAAGTGTTTTGAAAAGTTTAAAAGTGACAAAGGGAAAGTTATTTAATGTAAAATAAGTTTAGAATTAAATTTATAACGGAATTTATTAACAAAGAAAATTCAAAAGGATTTAGGAATAAAATTATAATAATATTATTCCAAGTAAAACATAATTGATTCCTTTTGAAAAAGAGATAGAAATATTTTAAGTGAACATTTTGAAATGATTTTCCAAGAGTTAGAATAAAAGTTAAAACATAAAATGTTTTCATAAATTTTTTGGGAATGTTAATAAGTATATATGTTATACATTGATCATTTCATCACACGATTCCGATTTAGGATTCGAGAACGAAATTTTGAGGTATTTACGATGATCCAAAAAATGATTTATCACTTGATTCTTGGCGACGAAAGTTGATGAGGGTTTGTGGTTGTGTACTTGCATTTTTTATCATAGTTGAGAGCTATGCAAGGAAATTAAAGTTCTGATCAAAAAGCCTGATCATAGTCCGCACTAGAGAATCGAGAAATTGATACTGGTTTGGAATTACTATTCGAATATGAGATAGAATCAGATATTGCGTAGGGGTGATCTATATATATCATATGGACGGCTTTACTATACCCTCCTCAGGAGTTTACCGGCCCGCCGGGTTCTCCTGGGTTTTCAAAAAAAAAATGTATATCATACGGAATTGAGTTTAAAAATACATGTTTTTGGTTTTGCGTTGTAATTTCAGGGACGAAATTCTTTAAAAGGGGGAAGTTTATTACAATCTGTAATCTTATCACTTTAAACTAGAATACTTAATTAATTTTAAGTAATCAAATACAGGTTTATTAAACATAAGTAATAATGTTTTATGTGATAAATAATAATGGTGATCATGTTTAAGAAAAATGTTTACAAAAATATATCCTTTGCGTTTTACCGATAAATATCTTTCTAGCCATCCAAAGTCATGCACATTTTTTTACATGCACTTATTTCTCTACTTAAGCAAGAATATGAAATAAAATTGTTTATTTTATTTTTGAAAATAAAATATCTTTATGACATCATATCATCATTTTGAATAATTGGTTTTTGAATTTAAATTTACTTTAAATGATTTAATAATTGTTTTAAAATCAAATGAGGCCCTTTCAATTATTAAATTATAATAGAAATGTTATTTCAAAACTTTGATTGTATATATATATATAGTTTAACTGAAAAGCAAAAATATGACTGGAAATCAGATTTGGGATTATCAATGGTTTGATGAATAGAAATCGTTCTGAGTTACTGCAACTTTGTTTTCGTGTACATGTATACTTGTCATATACATATATAAATGCACATACATACATATATACATACATACATACATTTTATAATTTACATTTATATTTACATAAGTAAAAATAAAAATATCATGATACTTCATATAAAAGTCAAAAGCAATCATCTCTTCACCTTACACACACATAGGTACACAAGAGCACATGGAGTGACTGACATCATGGAGGAGCATAGGGGGTGGAGTGAGCATGAGGTGGAGGAAGGAGGATATATTTTCAGGTTCAAGTCTATATATACATGCACAGACCCACTCATTCACTCACACTTTCAACTTCTTCATTTAAAGCTATTTCAATGGCTTCTTTCTTATAATAAAATAATGAAGAAAAATATAGCTAAAGAGAAGTAAAATAATATATAAATATATACATACGCATACAAAAAGAAAAGTGAATATTAGGATCAGGTCCTTAAAATCAAACTTAATGCACCAAAACTCCACCAAAAAAAAGATTGTAAACTAAGTCACTGGAATTAAGTTACTAAATAAATGCATACATTTATGCAATTATTCAATGAATTATTGTAGACATTTATGCAATTATATCCAAAAATTGCATAAATATCTGCAATTATTCAGCGAATAATTACAGAAATTTCCATAATTTTTTCAAAAAATATCGGAAATGTCCTTAATTTTTTCAAAAAATGACGGAAATGTCCGTAATTTTTGGTGAATAATTACAGAAATTTCCATAATTTTTCGGTGATTGCAGAAATGTCTGCAATTTTTTGATATAATTGCATAAATGTCTGCAATTATTCACTGAATATAGCTTAATTCTAGGACCTAGATGTTTGATTTATTTTGAAACTTAATAGAGACTTTAGCCAAACTTTCCACATCTCAAAAGCAAGTCCAAACTCCACAAATTCCTCTTTAAATCCCACGGCCACCACCTCCTTCATCAAGCTTGGTCGAGCACCACCACTCTAAGGGGAAGCTGAGCTCTTCAAAAAAGTAGGAGCAAGTTCGAGAAGCTCCGGAGCAAAGAAAATAGAAGGAAGTGCTACGGAGTACCGCTGGATTTATTTCAGGTGGCTTCGGAAAAAGTTTGATGTATTGGAAATCGATCGTGAGTACTTGAGTATAATTTTTTTATTTAAAACTAAAAATGATGATATGCATGTTTAATTAGTAATTGATATGTTTGGTTGAATATTGGATGGATATTTGGTTGATAACTTAGTTGCTAATGATGGAAAAATAATATTCATCAAAATAGAAATGGTTAATTAATTAACCATTTTTAATTCATGAAAAATAAATCCATATTAATATGTGGATGGGGTTTATTAAGCCTCTTTGTAGTTTTGACTAGATTGAAAAATGAATTTTATAATAATATAATATAATAATATCAAATACAGTGGAAAGGAGTTTTTAATGTGACGACTCAGGCTTCCTAAGCCCAGAAAACCGTTTCGTCTTGAAGAAAGAAAGGGGTGAGAAAATAGAAAAGATAGAGAAGAAAGGACAACAACATCAGAATCTCACATCGGAACGAATAAATTATAATAATCACATAAGTATTTACATAATATACAACATCAATCAGAGTTATACAGATAATACATCACATACTAGACAGTTATATACACCTGTCTAGTTAATACAACTCGATACACAAAACAACTCAGAGACACCAACACAGCGGAACTATATATATCTACAACGCTGAAGCCTCCTGCTCCATTGCTCCTCCAGAACTCGTCAAAGCTAACCGAGTCCCTTGGCTACCCGTAAAAATTTGGGTACCCGAGATTTTATGAAAAACAAAAATAAACTCCGGGTCAGACATGGGTCTGGTATGAGTAACTGGTTAAAGTTGCTTAATTTTGAAAATCCTTTTGAAAACAAAAGGCATCACGTAAGACTCCCCACAAATAAACATGGGTAAGTTTTTACCTTACGCTAACCAAAACATTTGATAGGAAATTCAGTGATATTATAATAGGTCTAGGGTTTTCAAGTAAATATAAAATAGCCGAAATTGTTACATTCATTAAATTCCAGCTACTAGCCACAAAAGTGGGTAATACAATCAAAACCATTGGCACTTATTGGATTGTGGGTTCCATACAATGGCAGGGCTACTAGGGTACCGCCCGTCACAGTACGTGGCCTAGATCAACGTATCGAGGATCACTTCCGACCCCCTGTAACACAAGGCCGGAACCATTCCTTACTGAACAGTCCCGAACAAGCTAAACCCCGGCAGTTGTTGCAATCAACCGCCCACACAGCCGAAAATAAAGGGACATCTAGACAGGGTTATATCCTTTTCCTGCTTGGGCATGACCCACCTAACCTTGCTGCACCTCCCATGTTTTAGCCATTCCCGGTTGATGAGGCTTGAGGTCACGATTACCTTTAGAGAATACTTTTATTAGAATGCTCATCGCCCACCTAACGATGTGTTGAAAGCATTCAATCTATACAAGTTCGTTCTGGGTTCGAAAGAAACCGAAGGCATTATCTCATTACACTCATTCTGGAATCACCCTCAGAGTCAACGACGATAACCCTTGCAATCTGAATCTTCATCTTCACTTCAGATTAACGACCTATCGTTAATTTGGAATCGATGTGGTTTTTGGATGTTCCAAATGTGGAAACCGATCTCGGTCTCATCGAAATCCAAAACGTGTCTTTTAAGGCCACGTTGTCTATTTAGTCTTCATGGTTTAATTCAATATTATCAATACACACAGATAGATAATTCATAATATCACAATAGATAATCACATCATCATCATAAACAGATAATCAATATTATCATCCAAACAGATAATTAAATATTGTCATACTTAAACCAAGCATCCATATCACATAGATATTACCCATGTCATATCTGAATCCAAAATCATCAAATGAAATATCAATATCAATCATTCATCCATAAGCAATGATTTATGAATCACAATCTAAAATTAATTTAAAATGAATTTAATTAACTACTTCTATCGCTAATTAATTTAAACTAAATTGAATTCATCTATAAATCCTGCTTATACAACCATTAAATTAATTAATTATCTTATAGATATTTATTTTGATTAAACATCCTTGATTAATCATTCTCAAATTACAATAAGTAATTAGTCTTGTTTAATTTCACAGATCAATTATCCTAAATCATTTATAGTAATTAACATTTAATTACTTTATTTACTTAATTACATTTATTCTTAATTAATTATATAAATTAATCACCCCATTATTGATTATTCCTTAATTAACCCATTTCTTAATTACATCATTAATTATATTAATTTAGATCTCTAATTTAGATTTAAAATAAATTACTTTATTTAATTTAATCACATTAAGCAATTAGTCTTTAACTAAACACACTTATCAATCACCCTTAATTAATAACATTCTAGTAATTAATTACTTATATTAATACATTAATTATCCCATAATTAATTATCTCCATTAATTAATCCTCTGATTAATTACAAAAGTAATTATCCAAATTACTCCATTAACACATCGCCTTTCACTAATTACGTTCAGTAATTAACATTAATTACTTCCTTAAGTAATTATGCTCCATTGAATGCACTAAGTAATTATACATATTAATTTATCAAATGATCTTCTTAAATTAATTAAACTAAATTAATTAACTTAATTTAATCATTATATCAAAATTAATTACAATAAGTAATTAATCTCTTAATTACGTTTATCAAGTAATTACATTTAACAATTTACAATGAATTTTCTAATTAATCTAATTAGTTATCAAGATTAACCACATATATTAATTAATAATCTTTAGTTAATTATCTTCCTTAACTAATAACATTTCTTAAGTTACTTTCTTAATTAATTTCTAATTATAAATTGATCTAAATTATTAATACATAAGTCATTTATTAATTAACTTATTCATTAAATCATTTGAATATCTTAGTTATTCCTAAGATAATTTATTTCTTTATTACTGACTTCATTAATATTAATGTGTGTTAGAACATTACATTTTAAATTTAAATTCAAATATCATTTGAATTTAAAATTCAAATGATTATAATTTAAATTCAATTTAAAATCTTTAAAATAAATGTAAATAACATTTATTATTTACATATGAACTTATATAAGAAAATCTTTTAAATTAAACTACTTGAATCTTAATTCAAATTTTAAATTTCCAAAATAAATTAATATTTTAACTTGAAAATCTCAAGTTAAAAAAATTTATTGACTTTCCACTCAAAAATCTTTAAATAAAAGAATCCCCAAAATCAAGTTAATTTTTATTGAAACAAATTTACTTTTCAAAACTATTTTATTTGAACTTATTTTTAAAACATTCATACCTAAAATCTGATTTAAATCTTTGGATTTGAATTCGAAGTAAACTCGAATTCATCAATTTATCTTTGATTTAAACTTTGGTTTAAACTTCCTTTCAAAAACTTGATTTTCAAAACTTGATTTTCAAATCCAAATCCATTTTAAACCCTTAAGATTCAAATGTTCATTTGAAACTATACTTTAAATTTAGGAATTTAAATCACAGTGTAAATTTTGTTTCAAAATTTTAAATTAATTTAAAATCTGAAACCTGTCAGATTTTTAAAACCTGAAACCCACCATTAAAAACTTAAACTTTGACTTCTTTTCAAATTTGAATCCAAAAATAACTGAATTCAAACCTCCCACTGAATTTAGACTTGTTAAATCTATACTTATTTCAGGTTTTATTTGAGTTTGTTTTTAAAACAAAACAAACACTACTTCCAGGTTACAAATGTTTGAAACAACATTTACTCGAGTGCACCCAGGTCTGCTTCGAGTCCTCCACTCCCCTACTTCGAGTCATATACTCGAACGACCCGAGTATTTCCCCTAGCCCAAAAAAAACTCTGTACCCACCAAAACACTTCAGCACATCAATGGAATGGTGCACGTGCACCGTGGCCCCAGCCACCTCCGACCACCCACACGAACCCCAACACGTCGCCAACTACCACCAGATAACACCACGGCCACCCAAAATCGTCACGACCACCTGAATCGAAAACAAGTTCGAAACTCGAACCTGGAAACAAATCAGGTTCCCTACAGAAACCTGTCAACGTCACATTCTCCCAACCCCAACCACCTGATGGTCAACGGCCCCGGCCATGAACTCTTCTTCGTCCCAGCTACCAACTTCCGGGACCGCGTGCAACTCGATGCACGGTGGACATCGCGGTGATCGAAAATTCAATCATCATAAAAATTAGGGTTACAAACTTCAAATTACGGCCACCATCGCCACCGTGCTCAGGCCAACCACCAACCATTTTTCCCATCACCTGGGCAGCTCCTCCATCATCAAGCAGAGCCCCGACTACCCAGCCAACAATGATCACCCCAAAAATCCCAAATTTGCAATTTAAGTTCATACCAGAACTGCTCTAAATTCCTAGTATTAAAAATCATGTTTTAAGTTTTAAAATTCATACTTCGTTACAAAGATTCAAAGTATGTCCTTGAATTTAAAATCTAAAAGGTTTGGTTTTTCTCTTATACAAGTTTTACTCTGTTATTTGATTTTTCCTGAACAATATTCAGCTTTAGTTCAACTTGAATAAAACTTAAACTCTAAATTATGTTGAAACAAACAAATACTATTTGTATTGTAAATCCTAAAAGCTATTAGATCAAGTGATAAAAATAGTTTGGATCAAACTCAAGCTTGGAAACAGAATCACTAAGTTTTGTTACAGAGACTTCATAATGTATCCAGACAACATTCATATGCACAGAAGATTTCCTACATACAAATCACACTTATTCCAGATTTTGCAACAAGTTTAAATACTTAAGTTTTAGTAATTAAAGTTACTCACCTTGATTAAAGAAAAAGGAACAGAGCACCATTGTTTTGAACAGTTAGAACTTTAAAAACTGGGAATGATTTGCTTGATTTTCCTTTGATTCATATTGCCTTTTGTTGTTGATGCTTCAGTTTATATAAATGGAAATGCTACTTGTATATCTTAGGTTTACTAATCTATGTTGAACGAACTAAAGAAGATGGCATGTATATAAAGAATTTTATAGAGGAAGGTGATAACTGGGTTAAGCACATGCAGACATAATTATGTTCTTGTTTGTATCAGGCAAGATATTTTCTTGTTGGAGGCTGAAAGGATGTTTTAAAACAATTCGAAATGACTTTGTTTAAGCTTGCATTAAATGTTTAAGTACTTTATGTACATGGTTATATTATATTTTTACTTGTTTAGATTTTTCTTGCCTGCATACTTATCTTACAACATATTTATCTTACTTTGTACATTTTTTTCCTTGCTTGAACCTTCATCTACAAGCTACCTGCACATCATTTTATTTTTGCTTTGTTCATTTTGCATTTCTTTTACCAGCACATATTTTTACTTTGTCTTGCATACTTACAATCATATGTTTTGAACTTTACTTTGCATTTCAATAGTTTACATTCATATTTATACTGCTCTTTGCATTTCTTTTACAAGCATAAATATTTAACTTTGTTTACTTAACTTTGCTCTGCATTCTTTTCTCTTACATGCATACTATATTGCAGCTACACACCAAGCTTATTCATTAGCCTGCATCATATTTTTCTTATTTTATTTTGTTTTATACTTGATGTTCATACTTGTCTTTTGTTTTGGTTTATTACTTTATTTACTTATTATTTCTTACTCATATGTTAATATCACAATTTCTTAAGTTTATGTATTCAAAGTTATTTTATAACCCTATACTTGATTTACACTTATGTTTCATATTTATAAAGTTTGTTTAATTTTTAAACATTGTTGAAAGATTTTATTTTAAATCATAACTTTCCAAAATATGTGTATATAAGTTTAAAATAACAAATTTCGATTCATTTAAAATCCATTTTAAAGATATTTCATTATTGTTATTGTTTAAAAATAACTCATTATTAATTTAAAATAATTCATAAATGAAATCACTACATAAATAAATTACTTATTTTATAAAGCTAAAGTAAAAAGAGCAAAACAATCTTTTATTTAAATTTAAACCTAGGCTAGAATTTATTTTTAAACAAATTAAATTTATCTTGAGTATTTTTAAAATCATATTATTATTTATTCAATATTAAATTTCCAAATTATCAAAATAGTAGAATTAGAAAGCATAGCTTTATTTATTGAATTTAAAAAAAACAAAACTTATCTATTTATAATATATGCCAATATATACATATATACATTATAAATAGAAACAATTTAAATTAGCTTTTAAAAGATAAATTATCAGTTAAATATTTATTTAAAAGAAGATTATTAAATCAATTCAAATATTATTAACAAATATTATCAAATCAATTTAATTTTTAATGTTGATTATTAAATTGATATTGCCCCAAATTTCCGAGATGTCGCATTCCTCCCTCCTTAAAATAAAATCCGTCCCCGAAATTTAAAACAAAGGTAATTTAATAATCTAATTAAAGATTTAAATTTTAAACACAAGCATATATCAACCATATGCTAACAACCATAGCAACCAATTCATCCAAACAGACAAATCTAACTATCCAGACAAGATTCCGGATAGAATTTTCTCGAGTTTCCCCAAGTATAAATATCGGGATACTCGCTCTACAGATCCCAAATAAACAATACTACTAAGCTACAGAGTTTCCACTCATCTAGATCTACCAAACAAGACAGGATATCAGACTACAGACAAGCCTGAATCAACAGACAATACTCCCTGAACTACTGATTCTACAGCCAGAGATAGATCTTACACGTACTCCCTTAGAGATACGTGAAACACAACGAATTCCAGTTATCCAAACTGACAATTCAATCCTGAAGATCAAACACTTATCCAAAATCAAATCTCCGACTTTGGAATCCAAATTCCTTCGCCTCTTATCCACAAAACTCTCTGACGATCCTGGGCAGCCTACATCCTTACTGATTAGCTCAACTCTTGTTGATGCCTTAGAAACAAACTGAACCAAAAATAATCCAACAAAATGATCTTTCCAATATCAACCAAAACTCAAAATACAAACTCTATTCCAAATCAGAAATCAGACTCATTTCTCTTATCCGGAAGAGATAAAACAGGTACACTCCAATCTGGCCTCAGATCCTGAAAAATTTCCTGTAGAACTCTCCAATCCAAACACTGCAACATCCCATAGCTTCCAAACTAAAACAGCTGCCACCATGCTTCCACTATGCAACTCTGACTGATCAGATGAAAATGCTGATGATGAACTCAAGCACAGATTGGACAACACATTCCAAAAATAAAGCTCTGAAGTTTCCCCCAAACCTGAGCTACTTCCCCTAACTCAATAACCATCCTATCGCTAATCTGATCCATCGGTACCACTCCTGAAATCCAGTCGATACCAAACTCAATCTCCAGATGCTGACAAAACTCTAACTTCCAGAAGACATCCAGAAAAATCTCTGAAACACAAGAGAACACTCAAACTATCGCAAGTCACTTTTGCAATCAATCCAGCCTAATTTCCAAAGATACTACTCTCTCTTTATAAATCAGAACAGCTTACGCTTATGTGGCCAACCTATCAAAGAAATGGAACTACTCTACTGCTTCTAAACTCCACTGCTAACTCAGAAGTCAAAAACTTTCTTGCCAATACACCAATGCCATGAAATTCCTAATCCAGAGCTCTTTGAGAAACCCGGACCTCAAAGCAAACAAAAACACCCAGCTGAACACAGCCACAACACCGAGCAGTCACTCTTCTTTACTTGTTCCAAAGAAACATCTTCGGAGACATCCATAGTCACTGTGTCTCATCACACAGCTACTACACCTTGATCTATCAAGATATCATGACTGGCTTCTGTCCGCCCGACAGATCCAAACTCTAGCTCAACCAAACTCTTACACTTCAAAAATGAACTTCGAACCTTAACAGATTTCCTTCAGAGATCAATGAAATCCTTACACCACCCAAAGCTCACTCGAGACGGTATTAGGTCTACAGTCTCGACAAATACACTTCCAACCTCAAACATTCAAACACCAACCATCGATAGTCGTGTTACGCACACCACTACCCAATCTACCTTTATAGCTTATTGGCAAACCTAAACAGGTAACCCAACAATAGGTAGAAACAAATAAATATATATATTATCAAAATTACAAATACGCTCTCTCAAGAAAGAAATCACTCAAGAGCCTAGGTATTCACTCAACCAAGCGCTCTGATACCAACTGTGATGTCAACCATCAGCAACGGCTCACGACCGGTAGGATTTTCAACCATCCCAGCCCCGCGATGGCTCACAGTGATACCTCGGGTTTGCTTTTACGGCCAGCCTCTTGACTCGCAACCAACCCCGCAAGGCCCTATACTACCCCCGGGGGCATGTAGGGGTAAGAGTCCCGTTCGCCACCTAACTCAAAGCAAGAACCCCTATCACGCTGTTAACCCCGCCTCGGCCGTGACTCACCGATCCAAGATAATAAACGACCTAACACTCTTCCGACTTAACAAAGGATGCCGACCTAAGGCTCGAATGAACACCGACCTAACTTCCTAATGCCTTAAAGAAGACCGAGCTAACGCTTTGCCGACTTAACGAAGGATGCCGACTTAATAATCAAGGAGATTCCGACCTAGGACTTACAAAAGTCTACTGACCTAACACGTTTTCCGATCTAACTACTCAAGTTATTTGCCGACCTAACTGTTAAGGATAAGTTGGTTCACACCTGAGTCGTGACAGGCTTACGGCTCATGATAAGTCGTGACCGACCTAAGGGTATGAAGGAGGAAGTAGTGCAACAGTTCAATGCGCGTCATGATAACTCGGCAACGACTTGGGACTTAGGATTTGGGGCCAGAAGAATATGCGCCTCCCATTTAAACCATAGGCCGTACTTAGGTGAGGACCAGCGACTTACGACCTAGCCTAACCCGGAGCCGACTCGCGATCCAACTCATCTCGGCAGCTGCTTACAACTTGACACCGGAAGCTCCTATAAATACGCGACCACCTCCAACATTCAAGGGACTTTTGGGAGGAGATCATTTTCTTCAAGAGATTGAAACTTCACCATCTTCAAAGCAATCTATACTTCCTCTCTTCAAGCTCACGCAAGACATTTAGACCAAACTTCGCATGAAGATTCGACATATTCAATCATGGATTCAGAGAACTCTATCACGACGAAGTCTTCTCTAGCTACTTGTCTTTTTTGAATTGAATTGAATTGTAATTGAAAGAGATTGTAATAAGTTGTAATTCAGTCAGCAATAAGAAGAATTGAAGTGGACGTAGGCTTGATCATAAGCCGAACCACTATAAACTCTGTGCTCATTTACTGCATTTTCTGCTACTTACTGTTATCTCTTGATTCCCGTATTCACGGGTGGTGCTTTCACAACTATACTTCACACACCGGGGTGTTAGCATTCAAATTTTAGCGTTAACATTTTTGGTGCTTTCACTGAGAATTGAACTCAGGCGAATTATCATCATTGCTCCACGAAAGTTTGTTGAAGTAATCACTCTGAAGACTAGAAGTTTATCTAAAATCATGGCTCCGGGGAGAAGGGGTAGATCTGTTAGATCTGGAAATGTTCAAGAGGGAACCTCCGCTTCCCCAGTACCTAATCAAGCCAATCCACCTGTTGGGGTTACAAAAGCGGAGTTGGATGCTATAATCTTAGGGCTGAACTAGCAGATAAATGCCCAAAGTGCACAATTGGAGGCTCAGAATGCCCAAAATGCCCTAATTTTGAATAAGTTGAACGATTTGCTTGGGGCAAACCGTCAACCAACGGGTAATGAAAGGAACTTTGCTGGCAACGTTCATGATACTAAAGAAAGAAACATTCCGAAGAGGGCTGCCAACCCCTTTGAGCAGACACTTCCTGAAGTCGGTGGATCTAAAACTCGAAATGATGAGGGGCATCTTTCTGAAATGGTTCGACAAATCATGAAAGAGAGCATGCAAAGGGATGAAGACGAGAAAGAATGGGGTTTTGCTCCAAGTAAAACCCCTTTTACCGAAAGGATCTTAAAGGCTGAGTTCCCGAGGAAGTTCATCCCTCCAACTATTCCAGCTTACAAGGGGACAAGTGATCCGAACGAATTCTTGTATAAGTATGATTGGCACATGACAGGTGCCAGAGCTTCTGATGAAATAAAGTGTCGATATTTTCCTGTATATTTGGAAGGTGTAGCTCTGCTTTGGTTCACCAAGCTACCATTCCGGTCTATAGATCAGTTTTCTGACCTAACCCGAAAATTCAAGGAGCAGTTCAGACTATACGCTTCAAAAGCCAAAGATATCATGTCATTGTCAAGTTTAGAACAGAATCCAGGGGAAACTATCAGATCTTTCTTGAATCGCTTTAATATAGTGCTGGCCGAGGTAGACAATGCAGAACCACGGATGATCTTGACTTATCTGATGAGGGCCATCGACAAGTCGAGCGAATTTGGAAAATGGCTTAACATGAAGGAACCAAATTCCCTTGAAAAATTCTACAAGAAAGCAGATGAGTTCATACGCCTGGAAAGCCGTCCTGTACCGGTAAAGACAGTATTGGAAAAAGCTAAAGATAACGTTGCTGCACCACGCAAGAATGAATCTGTAGGGCAGAAAAGGAAAAATAACGATGGGAAGAAACAGAAAAATCTGAAGAAGCCTCGTTCCTTCAAGCCATCGGAATATACTCCTTTATCAGATACGCCGGAGCGTATTTACCTTGCCACTAAAGATTCTGTTGATTATCCTAAACCTCCCGTTCTGAGAACCGGGAAAAAAGCTGTACAAAGCGGGAAGTTTTGCCGCTTCCATAATCAACCCGGTCATGATACCGATGAATGCCGCCAATTGAAAATTTTGATTGAAGAGTTGATAAGGGAAAACAAGCTGCAGCAATTTGTGGAAAAGAATAGCAGCAATCCTGCTTCGTCTAGTCAGGGGCAACGAGCTCTTGCTTATCAACCAAGGACAAGTGAGAAGGCTGCAGGGCATGAATCCGGAAGGCCTGTTATCAATGTCATTACGGGAGGACCTCACCCAGCAGGCAGGAGCTGGGGTGAGATGGAAAGGTATACCCGGGCTTTGAAATATGTACCAGCCGAAGAAGATGTCTTTGTTTTGGAAGATGCTACGCCCCTGAAACAACAAAGAACTTTCAATGATGATATTGTGTTCAGAGCCAGGGATTCCACAGGTGTTGAAGCTCCTACCTTGGATCCCTTAGTCATCTCGGCTGGTATTGGGCCAACTATTGTCAGAAGAGTTCTCATTGATTGTGGCGCATCCTGTAATATCCACTTCAAGAAAACATTCGACCAAATGAAGATCCCTATGGCTGATGTGCAAGCCTCGTCACAGAAAATCGCTGGCTTCACTGGGGAGCCAAAGCAGCCGATAGGAAACATTGATTTGCTTGTAGAACTCGGAGAAGGAGAAAGAAAAGTAGTCCGCAAGCAAACTTTTGTGATTGTTGACGAATTTTCCGCTTATAATGCTTTCCTTGGCCGTCCAACTCTTGCAGCGTTCAAAGCTGTTCTGGCCCCATGGTGCCTCACCATTAAATTCCCCACTTACAATGGAGTAGGAGTTATAAAAGGGGACCAAAATGCCGGGCGGGAGTGTTATCTGACAGAGCTGCGAGAGGCAAGGAAAAGAGAAAAGGGAAAGGATGCGGCAACCCCATCCCGCATCAAAGAACCAACCTTGTAGCAATTATAGGGCGGACCCTGCACTGGCGAGCACAGCGGAGCACGAAAAGAGATGGATCCTAGAAAAGCCAGTGCAGGGGAGAATAGAGTGGTACCAGTGGAAACGACAGTACCAGTACCTGTTGACCCGAAGGACCCAAATAAGGTGTTGAATGTGGGTTCACAACTTAATGTGTCAATTCAGAATATCTTAATATCTTTTTTAAAAGCAAATTTGGATGTTTTTGCTTGGACTCATGCCGATATGTGCGGAATATCCCCAGAAGTTGCAGCACATGCTCTGAATATTGATCCAAAATTTATGCCTGTGAAACAGAAAAGGAGAACTCAAGGTCCAGAAAGGTCAGCAGCATTAAAAGAAGAAGTTGATCGGCTCATGGAGAATAACTTTATCAAAGAATCTACCTATCCGAATTGGGTCTCAAATCCAGTGCTGGTTAAGAAAGCCAACGGAAAATGGAGAGTATGCATCGATTTTTCAGATCTAAACAAGGCCTGCCCCAAAGACTGCTTCCCATTACCCAGGATCGATCAACTGGTAGATGGAACAACGGGACATGAATTGTTATCTTTTATGGATGCCTACTCCGGATATAACCAGATCATGATGCATGAGCCGGATCAGGAGGACACGAGCTTTATCACCGATGTTGGTCTTTACTGCTACAGAGTTATGCCCTTCGGGCTGAAGAATGCGGGGGCAACCTACCAAAGACTTGTTAATGCTATGTTCAAACCGCAATTGGGTAAGACTATGGAAGTCTACGTCGACGACATGTTAGTAAAATCTAAGAAGGCAGTGGATCACATAGAACACTTAGCAGAAATGTTCGCAGTCCTCCAGAAATACGGAATGAAGCTTAACCCTTTAAAATGTTCATTTGGGGTGGAGTCCGGAAAGTTCTTAGGTTTCATCGTGAGCGCTAGGGGAATTGAAGCTAGTCCAGCTCAAATTAACGCCTTAAAAGAAGTCAAAGCTCCTAGAACGAAGAAGGAACTGCAAAGTCTCAATGGAAAATTTGCCACCTTGAGTCCGTTCATTTCCAAAGCTACTGATAAATGCATCCCATTCTTTGACGCTTTAAAGAAAGGAAAGAAAAACTTTGATTGGACTCCCGAATGCCAAAAAGCCTTTGATGAATTGATTCGCCATATGGAAACGCCTCCAATACTTTCTAGGCCTGGCGATGGTGAGGATCTTCTTATATACTTGGCAGTATCATCTCATGATTTAAATGCAGCGCTGATACGAGAAGACGAGAGGATTCAACATCCGGTTTATTATATCAGCAAAAGACTCACTGGGGCAGAGATGAATTACTCCAAGTTGGAAAAACTCGCCTATTGCCTACTGATTGCATCGAGGAAGTTGAGGCAATATTTCCAAGCTCATCCTATCAGAGTCCTCACTGATCAACCTTTGAAACAAGTCCTATTTCGCCCTGAGACTTCGGGTCGTCTTCTAAAGTGGAACATTGAACTCAGTCAATATGACATCACTTATCACCCCCGGAAAGCAATCAACGGACAGGCTTTAGCAGATTTCATCGCAAAATTCACGGATAAAGGTAACAGTGGGGAAGAAACGATCGATGATTCCCCAATCCAATGGAAGTTATATGTTGATGGCGCGAGAAATGACCACTGTTCTGGTGCCGGGGTCGTACTTGAAACCCCTGAAGGTCGGTCATTATGCTATGCACTAAGATTGGAATTTCCTTCAACGAACAATGAAGCAGAATACGAAGCTCTTATCGCTGGCTTGAGAATTGCTAAAGAACTAAACATCCGAGCATTACAGATCTTTAGTGATTCTCAGCTTATTGTATGCCAAGTCAAGAAGGAATTCCAAGCGAAAGGGGGAAATTTGCCTGCCTACTTGTCAAAGGCCTGCGAACTTCTATGTGACTTCGATCATTACACGATAAGCCATATTCCTCGAGAAGAAAATACGAAAGCAGATTCTCTCGCAAAGTACTCTAGCACAGGCGAAGCTCAATTTCTGGGGTTAGCTCCAGTGGAAGTCCTGTCGGCTCCAAGCATTAATGAGATGGATATTAATTGAATCATGAGCGTGTCTCAAGAGCAAGAATCATGGATGACTCCAATAACAGAATATCTGCTCAATAGCTCTTTACCGGAAAATTCAAAAGAGCGACAGAAGCTACTAAGGAAAGCTTCTCGCTATATAGTCCAGGATGGCCAATTATACAGACAGGGATTCTCGATGCCATTACTTCGATGTGTATCCAGGGAAGAGTCCAAAACAATCCTAGCTGAGGTGCATGGGGGAGAATGTGGTGATCATTTAGGTGGTCAAACTTTAGCAAAGAAGATTCTCCGATACAGATATTTTTGGCCAGAAATTAATCGAGATGCAGCAGACTATTCCCGGAAATGTGACAGATGCCAAAGATTTGCCAAAATTCCTAGAGCACCTTCTATTGAACTCACACACATGGTCAGTCCATGGCCGTTTGCAATATGGGGGATAGACCTTGTAGGACCTTTACCAACTGCCAAATCTGGAATCAAATATGCCATCGTTGCTGTAGATTATTTTACTAAATGGGCAGAAGCTGAACCACTGGCTACTATCACCTCTAAAAAGATGATAAGTTTTGTGACTAAAAGTACCATTTGCAGGTATGGTGTGCCTCAAAAGATAATTACAGACAATGGTACTCAGTTCGAAAGTGAAGAATTCCAAGATTTTTGCAAACGATTCAAAATCCGGAAAAGCTTCTCAGCAGTAGCTCATCCGTAGGCAAACGGGCAGGTGGAAGCAGTAAACAAAATTATCAAGACCATCAAGAAGCAACTCGAAAGAGCAAAAGGTGGTTGGGTCGATAAGCTACCACTAGCACTATGGGCATACAGAACTACCCACAAAACTGCGACTGGGCATACTCCGTTTTCATTGGCATACGGGTCAGAAGCAATGATTCCAGTAGAAACAGAGGTCCCTTCACATAGAAGAATCCATTTCAATCAAGCGGAGAATGAAAAACTACAGCTTGAGGCACTAGATCTCCTTGATGAAAAAAGAGAAGAGGCTGAGCTCAGAATCGCAGCTCATCAGCAAAGGATAGCCAGATATTTCAATTCCAAAGTTCGCCAAAGCAGCTTTGAGATTGGAGATCTAGTCCTGAAGAGAATTATGACAGCGACAGGTGTGTTTGGGCCAAATTGGGAAGGACCATATGTCATAGGTCAGAAGCTTCTTGACGGCACATTCAAACTCGCTACTGTCGAAGGAGATCAAATTCCAAGGGCTTGGAACAACAGTCACTTGCGTCCATACTTTACTTGATAGCTTTGTTGAAATATTGTAAAAAGAATTATGAATGTATGATTCTTGTAATTGAAAGCAATTGTAAAACCGATGCAAGTGAATAATGAAAGACTATAAAGTGGATGTAGGCCCAAATTCTTGGCCGAACCACTATAAAACTTGTGTTTCTTATTATTATTACATGTTTGCTTTATTTTCGATATGAAAAGTACATTAAATGTATTGCTGAAATGTCGATTTAAATTTTTGCAGACAATGAAAATAAAACTTGCACATTACAAGACCAAGTGATTCTGGTTATCATTCAGCAAACAAATTTCGAGTCACAAAAGCCCCGAATTCAAATCCTAGATAGGAAGTGCTTCAATTGAACGGCCAATGATTTCGCCGGAAACGGGCCATTGCTCATAAATTGAGATCGTTTGAACAAACAAACATCCAATTAAGAAACTTATGCCCATTCTCGTGAACTTGCCTAACAATGAAGTACACTTCTTTAGATTAAACAAGCTACTTGTAAGAGAAGGGAGTGTGAGCTTGAAAAGAAAAACAGAGGATCGCTGAAAAGGCATAAGCAAGTAGACAAGGAACAACTAAAGCCCTCTTCGGAGGCACAAGCCCTCTTCGAAGGCGCAACTCTTCGGAGGATAAAGACCTCTAACGAGGCATACACCGCAAAAAAGAAAGTTCTCTACTCAACAAAAAAGATTGGAGGAGTCATGACCCTCCAACCATGAGAGAGTAACTTCCAGGCAATAAAAGCCCTCTTCGGAGGCCCATTTCACCAGGAGATGAAGTGCGACGGCCGCTCTTCGGAGTTTCACTTCACCAGAGTTGAAATGCAAACAAAATAAAAGCCCTCTTTGGAGGCCCATTTCACCAGGAGTTGAAGTGCGATAGCCGCTCTTCGGAGTTTCACTTCACCAGAGTTGAAATGCAAAACAAAATAAAAGCCCTCTTCGGAGGCCCATTTCACCAGGAGTTGAAGTGCGACAGCCGCTTTTCGGAGTTTCACTTCACAAGAGTTGAAATGCAAAACAAAATAAAAGCCCTCTTCGGAGGCCCATTTCACCAGGAGTTGAAGTGCAACAGCCGCTCTTCGGAGTTTCACTTCACCAGAGTTGAAATGTAAAAAAAAAAAAAAAAAAAAAAGAGCCTCTCCCAAGGGGCAGAAACAAAAAGACCTCTTCCCAGAGGCACAATAAGACAGAAAGACCTCTTCCCAGAGGCAGAAATGAAAAGACCTCCTCCCGGAGGCACAATCAAGCAGAAAGACCTCTTCGGAGGCACACATTTCACCAAGATTGAAATAAAACTTCCAGGTGTTGAAACGTGAAAAAGTCTTCCTCAGAGGTGCAACTTTTTAAAGAATAACTTTCAAAGGAAGAATGAATTACTAATTCTAGAAAATTCTCTTCCTCAAAAAGAAATTGAAGTACCTTTCAAATACCCGCTCTACCACATAGAAGATTTCATTCAGTAAAATGTGTATATGCACAAAATAAAAAGTGATATCTTCGAAGGATGAAGCGTAGAAACTTATTTGTACTCTATTTTTTAACGAAATAATATTCCTCCAAATGTGGAATAATTATTCTTTAAAAAATAAAAGTACAAGTTCCTCATAAAATAAAATATTACAATGAGCTTAAGGTATAGGGGAAACATGGTATAACTACATCGGTAAAATTGCGCTCGAACAATATATACCACAAGCTCACTGCAATATCGTACAAAGAAACTTGTACAAAAATGAATAATAAATGCATTTTCAGATACAGACAAAAGTTTTTATGAAGAAAAAGAATTATTTTATTCAACACTGTTAAAATTTTGTACAGATACAAGTTCCAAGGTAAAAAGTAAAAGAAGAATGCGGGGGCCGGTACCCGCACAATTTCCGGTCGGTACATGCAAAAAAGGCAAAAACCGATATGAAAGCCACAGAACCAGAGCCATCATTTCTTCTTCCGCCCACCTTTTGAGCCAGCACCTGGCCGAATAACCAACTTTTTAGGCTGGCTTGTAAGGGTAGGGGATGAAAGAGAAAGGGGCTCAGTCGGACTTTCTTCCATCTCTTCTTCGCCAGTTAAGGATCCCTTCTTCTTCTTCTTCTTGGAAACTCCCTGCTTTCCTCTCTTCTTGGAGGAAGATCCACTTCCTGGAGAAAGAAGTTTAGCTAATGGTTCATCATCGGAACCAGTTGCTTCTGGAGTCTTCTCACTCCCTTCAGTTTCTTCTCCTTTGTGTTCTTGTGAAGCAATGGGATCATCCAAGTCTTGAAGAGCTTCTATTTGCTCCTCTTGTGATCCCGGTTGCGAGGCGGAAGGAGGAGTCACCTGAATAGATGGAGGAGGAATAATTGGAGGTGGGGAAGCTTGAACAATGCCCGATGTTTTCTCTACAGAAGGAAAAAAGTTCAAGTTGGTAAAAAGAGGAGATAAAGGTTTGCTGAGATTCAAGAAGTAGTCAAAAAGCCCATCAAGCTCGTAAGAAACAGATGAGCAGTCTACTTGGGCAAGATTGTCAGTAGGGTAACCTGCAGAAGTCGGTTCCCTGACATCATCTTCGTAAGCCTGTGCCTCGGCACTCTCGCCGCCTTCATCTCCACCTTGTATGCTTGTGATCTCGGTGGTAACTTTAGTAGGAGATGGGGAGTGGGAAATGGAACCGATGATATCAATTTCGGCTGAAGGAGAAGGTTGAATCAGAGCAGTTGAGATAATTTTTCCTGAATATTCTCCTGCCGTTGTTTCGGCCCTTAATTTTGCAAGCTGTTCTCTCCCCTTGGCGAGAGCAGCGCGAGCATCATCATCAAGATAATGCTCCTCAAGAGCTGACTCAGCATAGCCGGCGCCTTTACCGCCAAGCATATCGAGTGCGGCCTCCCAAACTTCTGCCAGAGTAATTTCATACTTGGGGCCTAGAAAGGCGAGGCTACCGCGCCCCAAGATGCTATGCAGGTAGAAATCAAATAATGTTGAGCTGATGTTGGTCCTCGTTGCCTCGTGAGATTCTTCAGCTGCAATTTTGCCGGCAACGGCCTCATCACGCTCCCTTTCAGCTTTGGAAAGTTGAAGCTTAAGCATTTGAATCTCCGCCTCTTGGGAGCTGTTTTTCTTCCGAAGCTCTTCAATATCAGCAACATAGCCCTCACTAATTCTTTTTTGTACTTCAAGCCTGTCTTCGGCATCCCTTTGGCTGGCATGAGCATCTCTCACTTGTTGTAGGAGCACTTCTTCTTTTTGAGAATAGGAAGTGGAGGAAGTAGCAAGCTCTTGTTTCAGTTCCTCAACTTTTGCTTCAAGCTCTTCATTGTAAGAAGCGAAGCTCCTCATTTCAGTATCGTGTTGTTCGAGAACCTTTTTCCATTCAGCTTTACCATTTTCCATAGTGAGTACGGCCTCTATATTTGCACGATTAACCCTTTGGAGCTCGTCAACAAGTTTTTGCCAGTTTGACATCCTCTCAATATCAAGCTTGACGGCATCGAGGTTTCGTAACATGGCAGACTTGTCAATGGGGACCAAGTCAAGGTCGAACCTTATTCCCTTCAGACACCACTGTGGAAACCGACTTTGCAAACTGGTCGGGCCCGGTCCGACTTGGAATTTGGGCCTGCTGATTATTGTTTGAATATCTGCTTTCCCAAGAGCGGGAGAGCCAGAAGGAATGTCAAGCGAGGCGGGGGCAGTAACCTTTTCGGGAGTTGTAGAAGTGTGCTTCTCACCATGTCGGGCTCGCTTGCTCGAATCTTCAACCATATGACTTTTTCCTCGGTCATCATGGGATTTTCTTTTATGGGAATCGTCACCTCTCTGCGAAGAATCGTGGCGCTCCTCCCTCTCTCTTCTTTCATAACGCTCCTCTTGAGCCCTCTTCTCTTGAGCCTTTCGGGCGGCTCTTTCTTCATCGGATTCTCTGTAAGAGGGGAGGTAACGCCTATAATCATATTGGCTACGCCTCCTGTAGCGCTGGAAGTCATCATAGTATGAGCTGCTGCGTCCCATTGGACAATATGAAATAAAAAGAGATAAGTTTTAGAAGTCTTCAAAGTACAAAAAGTCAGAAGCATAAAAGTGCCGAAAAAATTCTAAGTGTGTGTGATGTGCAAACTACGCGCATCAAACTACGAACCACTCTTTAATTGGGGAGTGGTTGTGGGTGTAATAGTTAGCGTCAACTCTTGAGTTGACGGAGTCTGTTGCAGGATAGAAGTCGCTTCAACTACTGAAGAAGAAACCCCGGTAGTGATAGGATCATCTTTAAAGATCTCTTGCGAGGTGGCAAAGAGGTCGCTCAGCCCTTCGAAAGTATCGTCCCTGCTCTGCTTGACAAGGCTAGTTTTCTCGGCTTCTTCGCCAGATTTCTGTGAACGTCGGGGAGATCCCTGAGGCTCTTCTTCCTCAATAACCGGGGTAAGTTCGTCAGATGGCCCTGCAACATCAACAGAAGTGGAGCACTTCACTAGCGAAGCCTCGGGAGCAGGTCCTTTTGGTATGGATGTGTCTGTAGAAACTGGGGCATCCAACGCTCTAGCCGGGGAGTCTGGGATTTCATGAGGATCTGTAGAACGAGAAGTATGTAGAAGCCCGTATTGGTGCAAAAATTCATCCCTCAACAAAAACTTGATGCTTCTCTCTGCTACGGCCACGACACTCAATCTGTCAAAAGTCTGCTTATGGACCGGATCTCTAGAGGGAAGAGGAAGTGCTGAAAAGAGCAAAGAATGAAATTAGCAATTGGTAATTCGGATCTCGAGAAAGCTTTAAAATGGAGACAGGTATTCTTACTTCCTACTCTCCAATCGGCATAAAACCCTGGGGGGCAGCGAGCAAAGAAAAATTGGTTCAAAAATCCATGAACGCTTTCGGTAAGGTCAGAAATAAGTTTGCGGTTTCTAGCACTCCTCACAATTATAAGGGAAGGATGATCTCTACTCTTTGCAAACGAGCATAAGTAACGAATTTCTTCAAAACTTGGTAAGCGATCAAAAGTTCTTCTGAACAAAACACACAACCCCATCAAGATGGCATAGCCATTATGATGAAGTTGGGACGGAGAGATTAACAACCGAAGGAGAAGAATTCGGAGAAAGTCATTAAAAGGAGGGATCGCCCCGCTTAAACACATTTGACGATTGATTGCAATAAAGCCACGGGGAGGACTGTCGGCGGTATCACTTGGCCCAGGGAGTAGGACATCACTCTCAGTAAAACCAAATTGAGTGCACAGCTGAGTAAATGCTCTCGGGGTTAGAATAGTTGGGGTTCTCTCTGGAGGGTCCTCTATAGGAAGAGCTACCGGAAAAGTTTCTTCCTCTTGAGCTGCCATTTCTTCTTGATGGGAAGTTATTCTACATAAATAACTGGATATTCAAACATCAAGGTGCACGTTTCCTAAAATGTGTGAGGTATTGTGTAAAATTAACAAAGCAATAAACAAATATAACTGGAATGAAAACTAGCAAGCATTTGTTAGTTATGAAACCCAGGGACTATTGTTTTAAGCCTAAATATGCAAGTATAATGTTGATGCAGACAAATCAGTTCAGATTGTTGATATTTTGCATCAATGTTTAACTTTAGTTGATTGATTCACAAACATTTCATGCAATATATTTAAGTTGCTTGTCTCGTCTCGACTAATCTGTTATTTGATGTGGGCAGTCAATGGCAGTATTTTCACCTTGGTTTCTTTGTTTGTTATTTTCAGCGGGTTGGCGGCTTATAAGTTAATGCGGTCCGTGAAATAATACAATGAGATTCAAGCAAATTTAAAGTTGGGGCAGTTCAGAATTTAGGCAAACTTAGTTCGGCAGTTCGAGTCAAATACTCAAAGTGGGACTATGCTCCTAAATGACAACACGTCCAAAGCTTAAGTATTAGGTCGGCTACGATTTTAAAAGTCTTTCGCGAGATAAGGCTAGGTCTGAAGCGGGTCGGAGTCAAAGTTAGTTCGGCAGCTCAGTCCTCTAGGTCGCAAGGAAGAGATAAGAAAGTAAGCTCCGATCCAAAAAGGCAGAAACTTCTCCAAGTATTAACTCGGTCACGATTCAGGCCTTAAAGTTTAAATCAGCAAGTTTCCTTAAAGTATTATCTCAGCCGCGACTTAAGGTCACTAAGAGCTAGGTCGGCCAAGGCTAAGCCATCCAAATTCACTAACTCGCTCCCGAACCAACATCACACTCCATCAACCCGATAACCCAATAACCATTCCATCAGTAGCCGCCTTCATTCGTGACCAACCAATCACCCAATAATACGATTCGAAATTGTCACAAGTTCGATGCCATGCTATCAGAAATCATCTAACTTGAGGTAGTAAACTTCCTTTGTTGCATCAATGATCACCTCGAGTAACCTACACCTTGCCGATTATAAGTATGGTGAATTTCGTGATGGGGCGTCGTGCAAAGGAACAATTCGAGTTCGAGCAACAAGGTTTATGAATCGACAGTGACCTACAATCAGAAGAGGAATGAGGTTACCTACACGATCAATGGTAGAGGTTATCGATGATCAGATGGGATGAGATCGCCTTTAGGAGCTTGAGAAAATTTTAATGGCGAAATCGAACAAGGGAGTAAGTAATAAAGAGGAAAAAGAAAAGAAAATGGACGACTTATATCTCACTGTAGTAGAGACTGAAGCGACTTAGGCCATCTAACTGTTAGGTCGTTTACGACCTACCGATCTAAAAAAGGAACGGGTTAAAGAGTATCGAAGCATACGACCTAACCATTAGGCGCATGCTTCGAGGGGCAAATGTTAACCCCGCCTCGGCCGTGACTCACCGATCCAAGATAATAAACGACCTAACACTCTGCCAACTTAACAAAGGATGCCGACCTAAGACTCGAATGAACACCGACCTAACTTCCTAATGCCTTAAAGAAGACCGACCTAACGCTTTGCCGACTTAACGAAGGATGCCAACTTAATAATCAAGGAGATTCCGACCTAGGACTTACAAAAGTCTACTGACCTAACACGTTTTCCAATCTAACTACTCAAGTTATTTGCCGACCTAACTGTTAAGGATAAGTTGGTTCACACCTGAGTCGTGACAGGCTTACGGCTCATGATAAGCCGTGACCGACCTAAGGGTATGAAGGAGGAAGTAGTGCAACAGTTCAATGCGCGTCATGATAACTCGGCAGCGACTTGGGACTTAGGATTTGGGGCCAGAAGAATATGCGCCTCCCATTTAAACCATAGGCCGTGCATAGGTGAGGACCAGCGACTTACGACCTAGCCTAACCTGGAGCCGACTCGCGATCCAACTCATCTTGGCAGCTGCTTACAACTTGACACCGGAAGCTCCTATAAATACGCGACCACCTCCAACATTCAAGGGACTTTTGGGAGGAGATCATTTTCTTCAAGAGATTGAAACTTCACCATCTTCAAAGCAATCTATACTTCATCTCTTCAAGCTCACGCAAGACATTTAGACCAAACTTCGCACGAAGATTCGACATATTCAATCATGGATTCAGAGAACTCTATCACGACGAAGTCTTCTCTAGCTACTTGTCTTTTTTGAATTGAATTGAATTGTAATTGAAAGAGATTGTAATAAGTTGTAATTCAGTCAGCAATAAGAAGAATTGAAGTGGACGTAGGCTTGATCATAAGCCGAACCACTATAAACTCTTTGCTCATTTACTGCATTTTCTGCTACTTACTGTTATCTCTTGATTCCCGTATTCACGGGTGGTGCTTTCACAACTATACTTCACACACCGGGGTGTTAGCGTTCAAATTTTAGCGTTAACACACGCTGTACTGTAGCAAACCCGATCCCGGTCTCATCGAAATCCAAAACGTGTCTTTTAAGGCAAGTTGTCTATTTAGTCTTGACGGTTTAATTCAATATTATCAATACACACAGATAGATAATTCATAATATCACAATAGATAATCACATCATCATCATAAACAGATAATCAATATTATCATCCAAACAGATAATTAAATATTGTCATACTTAAACCAAGCATCCATATCACATAGATACTACCCATGTCATATCTGAATCCAAAATCATCAAATGAAATATCAATATCAATCATTCATCCATAAGCAATGATTTATGAATCACAATCTAAAATTAATTTAAAATGAATTTAATTAACTACTTCTATCGCTAATTAATTTAAAGTAAATTGAATTCATCTATAAATCCTGCTTATACAACCATTAAATTAATTAATTATCTTCTAGATATTTATTTTGATTAAACATCCTTGATTAATCATTCTCAAATTACAATAAGTAATTAGTCTTATTTAATTTCACAGATTAATTATCCTAAATCATTTATAGTAATCAACATTTATTTACTTTATTTACTTAATTACATTTATTCTTAATTAATTATATAAATTAATCACCCCATTATTGATTATTCCTTAATTAAATCAGTTCTTAATTACATCATTAATTATATTAATTAATGATCTCTAATTTAGATTTAAAATAAATTACTTTATTTAATTTAATCACATTAAGCGATTAGCCTTTAATTAAACACACTTATCAATCACCCTTAAATAATAACATTCTAGTAATTAATTATCATTAATTACTTATATTAATACATTAATTATCCCTTAATTAATTATCTCCATTAATTAATCCTCTGATTAATTACAAAAGTAATTATCCAAATTACTCCATTAACACATCATCTTTCACTAATTATGTTCAGTAATTAACATTAATTACTTCCTTAAGTAATTATGCTCCATTAAATACACTAAGTAATTATACTTATCAATTTATCAAATGATCTTCTTAAATTAACTAAACTAAATTAATTAACTTAATTTAATCATTATATCAAAATTAATTACAATAAGTAATTAATCTCTTAATTACTTTTATCAAGTAATTACATTTAACAATTTACAATGAATTTTCTAATTAATCTAATTAATTATCAAGATTAACCACATATATTAATTAATAATCTTTAGTTAATTATCTTCCTTAACTAATAACATTTCTTAAGTTACTTTCTTAATTAATTTCTAATTATAAATTGATCTAAATTATTAATACATAAGTCATTTCTTAATTAAATTATTCATTAAATCATTTGAATATCTTAGTTATTCCTAAGATAATTTATTTCTTTATTAATGACTTCATTAATATTAATGTGTATTAGAACATTACATTTTAAATTTAAATTCAAATATCATTTGAATTTAAAATTCAAATGATTATAATTTAAATTCAATTTAAAATCTTTAAAATAAATGTAAATATTATTAATTACTTACATATGAACTTATATAAGAAAATCTTTTAAATTAAACTACTTGAATCTTAATTCAAATTTTAAATTTCCAAAATACATTAATATTTTAACTTGCAAATCTCAAGTTAAAACAATTTATTGACTTTCCATTCAAAAATCTTTAAATAAAAGAATCCCCAAAATCAAGTTAATTTTTATTGAAACAAATTTACTTTTCAAAACTATTTTATTTGAACTTATTTTTAAAACATTCATACTTAAAATCTGATCTAAATCTTTCGATTTGAATTCGAAGTAAACTCGAATTCATCAATTTATCTTTGATTTAAATTTGGTTTAAACTTCCTTTCAAAACTTGATTTTCAAATCCAAATCCATTTTAAACCCTTAAGATTCAAATGTTCATTTGAAACTATACTTTAAATTTAGGAATTTAAATCACAGTGTAAATTTTATTTCAAAATTTTAAATTAATTTAAAATCTGAAACCTGTCAGATTATTAAAACCTGAAACCCACCTTTAAAAACTTGAACTTTGACTTCTTTTCAAATTTGAATCCAAAAATAACTTGAATTCAAACCTCCCACTGAATTTAGACTTGTTAAATCTATACTTATTTCAGGTTTTATTTGAGTTTGTTTTTAAAACAAAACAAACACTGCTTCCAGGTTACAAACGTCTGAAACAACATTTATTCGAGTGCACCCAGGTCTGCTTCGAGTCCTCCACTCCCCTACTTCGAGTCATATACTCGAACGACCCGAGTATTTCCCCTAGCCCAAAAAAACACTGCACCCACCAAAACACTTCAGCACATCAATGGCATGGTGCACGTGCACCGTGGCCCCAGCCACCTCCGGCCACCCACACGAACCCCAACACATCGCCAACTACCACCAGATAACACCACGGCCACCCAAAATCGTCACGGCCACCTGAATCGAAAACAAGTTCGAAACTCAAACCTGGAAACAAATCAGGTTCCCTACCGAAACCTGTCAACGTCGCATTCTCCCAACCCCAACCACCTGATGGTCAACGGCCCCAGCCATGAACACTTCTTCGTCCCAGCTACCAACTTCCGAGACCGCGTGCAACTCGATGCACGGTGGACGACGCGGTGATCGAAAATTCAATCACCGTAAAAATTAGGGTTACAAACTTCAAATTACGGCTACCATCGCCACCATGCTCCGGCCAACCACCAACCATTTTTCCCATCACCTGGGCAAGCTCCTCCATCATCAAGCAGAGCCCCGACCACCCAGCCAACATTGATCACCCCAAAAATCCCAAATTTACAATTTAAGTTCATACCAGAACTGCTCTAAATTCCTAGTATTAAAAATCCTGTTTATCTTGAGTATTTTTAAAATCATATTATTATTTATTCAATATTAAATTTCCAAATTATCAAAATAGTAGAATTAGAAAACATAGCTTTATTTATTGAATTTAAAAAAAACAAAACTTATCTATTTATAATATATGCCAATATATACATATATACATTATAAATAGAAACAATTTAAATTAGCTTTTAAAAGATAAATTGTCAGTTAAATATTTATTTAAAAGAAGATTATTAAATCAATTCAAATATTATTAATAAATATTATCAAATCAATTTAATTTTTAATGTAGATTATTAAATTGATATTGGTCCAAATTTCCGGGATGTCACATTTTAATGTAGTAAAAGATAGTTTGAAAAGAATTAAAATAGTTTATTATGCTTTTAAACATTTTAATAAGTTTCGACAAAGTTTAATGAAGTTTAAAAAAATAAAGCCAAATCAAGCTCATTACATAGCGATAGTTCGTCATTTTTCGATCTGAAAAGTTAAATCAATGTGCAGGATCTAATATAAGTCAGAATTCTTTGAAATATGAATTTTCTGGACACACGTGGTTGTAGTTTTCAAACAAAAGTAGAAAACCAAGATTTCATTAGTAGAGTTTGAAATATGTCCAATTCCAGTTTTCAAAAACATCGCATTTTGGCAATTTGAAAACCGAAGTTATAGATGCTTTAAAACTGATAATTTTTAATCTTTAAAAATATGAAATAAATTTTATAAATATGTTAAATTATTTTAAAAGGGATTTGAGTTATAAAAATGGACATTATGTGGCGTTTTGAACAAATGGCTTTAAAACGTTATTTGTAGTGGTTTTTGCAGCAGTTTCAGTAATTTTAGCAAATTTTGGTTGTAACTTAATTATTCTTTCCCAATATTTCTAATAATCTTTTCAAATCAATAATTAGGTATTTTTAAGATGATTGTGAAGTTTTATAATTATTTTAAAGGAGTTTAAAATCAATGGTTAAAGGAACATTGTTTTAAACAATATTTGAAATTGTGTTAAGTAAATGAAAATCATCTCCAAAAAATTCATGTAAAAGAGATTAGAGTTTGATGAAATAACTTGACTGTCTTATGGATGACCGCTTTAGCTATCCGGACTGGTCTGACGGAGGGGATAGTTAAATAGATTTACTTCGACCGCGTCTTCATAAGTCAAAAGAAAAGAGATTTGAAGTTTTTCAAAAGTTAAACTGGATTTTAAAATATGATTTTTAGTGGTATAGAGAATTCCTAGGTAAATACTGTATTAAATTCCAAGGAGGGAACTCGTACTATCAATGTGAATTTAAAATGTGCTTTCATCGTTATTCGACGAACAATATAGGTTAAAGACAGAAATTGGTATTGAGTATAATTAGTCTAATCTCTATGAATCCTTTTCTACTCAATATTAATTAATTTGGGTTACAGTAAATGATGTCTTAAATAATATCGTTTTTGACCCATTTAAAAGGTATGATTTAAAATAAGCGGAAATTAGGGAGGCATCCCTATCATACATTTATGTTGTAAAATGGGTCCCTGTCAAGGTTTCATTGTAAATCGGGTCCTTGCTTTATGAAAACGAAGAAAATTATTGCTTAAATGTCAGCAACTTTTATAAATAAGTGCTGGTATTTCATCCTGTCAAAGTTTCATTGTAAATCAGGTCCCTATTTTCTGGAAACGAAGAAAATTATTGTTGAAATGTCAGCAACTTTTATAAATAAGTGCTGATATTTCAGCAATTTTCATAAACTATTTTCACAATGTATATAAATGTTGCTGAAATGACAGCAACTTTTATAAACAAGTACTGATATTTCAGCAACTTTCATG